>JASEVX010000011.1:47326940-47412146 GCA_031761405.1 Serripes groenlandicus | reverse complement strand
CCTGGACGGGTCATACTTGAAATACCATCTCCTTGTTATAGTCGTTAGACCGTCCTCCTTAGAAATTAGAGACCAAGGTTCCATCCCCCTGGACGGGTCATACTTGAAATACAATCTCCTTGTTATAGTCGTTAGAGCGTCCTCCTTAGAAATTAGAGACCAAGGTTCCATCCCCCTTGACGGGTCATACTTGAAATACCATCTCCTTGTTATAGTCGTTAGAGCGTCCTCCTTGGAAATTAGAGACCAAGGTTCCATCCCCCTGGACGGGTCATACTTGAAATACCATCTCCTTGTTATAGTCGTTAGAGCGTCCTCCTTGTAAATTAGAGACCAAGGTTCGATCCCCCTAGACGGGTCATACTTGAAATACCATCTCCTTGTTATAGTCGTTAGAGCGTCCTCCTTGGAAATTAGAGACCAAGGTTCCATCCCCCTAGACGGGTCATACTTGAAATACCATCTCCTTGTTATAGTCGTTAGAGCGTCCTCCTTGGAAATTAGAGACCAAGGTTCGATCCCCCTAGACGGGTCATACTTGAAATACCATCTCCTTGTTATAGTCGTTAGAGCGTCCTCCTTGAATATTAGAGACCAAGGTTCGATCCCCCTAGACGGGTCATACTTGAAATACCATCTCCTTGTTATAGTCGTTAGAGCGTCCTCCTTGGAAATTAGAGACCAAGGTTCGATCTCCCTAGACGGGTCATACTTGAAATACCATCTCCTTGTTATAGTCGTTAGAGCGTCCTCCTTGGAAATTAGAGACCAAGGTTTGATTCCTGGAAGGGTCATATTTGAAAATACCTTCAAATGGGATAGTTTTTTTCAATTCAATTCAATCCTTTATTGGCAAATATCGACACAATTTGTCTTTGGCCATTTACAAATCGGAAGAATATGGCTTAGACAAAAAAAAAAAAATACATATACAACTAAATGGATTCCCTCCTTGGAGCTTAAGGTTGCTAGGATAGCATTACGACCGATTCAACAGTGTCATAATAAACAAGCTCAGAAGTACTTGTAAATTACACAAAAAGCGCCTTGATATAACTGAAGTACTGTTTAAAAAAGGCGTCAAAACATTCAAACAAGCGAACAATCAAATGGTTGCGGTACTGAATGGGTTGTGCTTGTGCATCTTGAAATTCAATGTGACAGGTTGATCTGAACCTTTAGTTGGTTTTGATTGATTGATTGATTGATTGATTGATTGATTGGTTTGGGTTTAACGTCGTTTTCACCAATTGTTAGTCATTTCACGGCGACCAGTTCACCTACTCAAGGGTGTAATGGGCTTTCTCACACCAGTACTCCACATAACGTCGGAGCACCTTCTCAAATACAAAACAAAAACACCTTGTTTGCAACGGCCTAGACGTACATGTATTAAGGTTATCCAAATCGACGAACTTAGGTTATGACATAATATCGTGTACATATACTTAGTAACTAATTTTCGTTTAGCAAGCTCCACATATTCCCCCTTCAACAGGGTACTGGAACCTTGCATCTGTGTGGCATGTCCGAAACAACCAGTGTTTCTCAGAATACCCCTAGGGAAATCAGGTTGTCGGATCTCAACCTAGTTTAATGTGTGAGCAATATAACTTTCAAAATAATTGAATAGCATTCTGTGTAAGCAGTCTAACGAGCGATGTCCAGCGTGGAACTGACGGACACGCCCTTAATATACCGTATATATATACTCTTACCCGAGAGCACATCCCGTACAACTACAATACACAATAGCCCGTTGTGTTTACCGTGTTTTAAAGACAAACTTTCTCTGCTTTACTACGTACAACAGAGAATTTATGAACACTTAAAAAGCATCTGGCTGCTAATCCACATAGACTGATAGCCCACTTTTCGAAGACAAATGACTCTTGTCACGGTGACGTTTAGCAATCGACGCAAAAGAAATCTAGGCCGAGCCGGGGTTCGAACTCATAACCCTTGGATTGACAGCAGGCGTCTTTGCCGACTGAGCTACCGGGGCTCGGCGATTATTATGGAGGTCGACACATGGAAGTCATTTATAATACATAAACAGGCAAAAAATGTAAAATGTTTGGACATTTAAGAGTCGTTGATGAATAGAGTTAGAAACATTGGAGCAGAAGGATACATTCTCAGTATGAGCAAGTTCTCCATTTTGACCAATTGTTGTTTATTGATTCAAACGTAGCTTGCTGCAGATATATCAAATTATGTCTACATTTGGAAATTAAAATGTATATTAAGAACAAGCGAAGATCCTGATCAGATTACGTGACATGTGATCACTATTTGTTTCGCAAAGAAACAGACTACATGTAAATTAAAGCTGTCATGCAATATAAACACTTTTTAACGTACACCGTATAAGCAGCGGACGACTTAGAAGAGATCTAAATAATCTCTCTATATATATGAGAGTATAATTTTTCTGAAACTTTTTACAAAGGATTTCTTTTTCTCAAACTCTCAAACTTTTTACAAAGGATTTCTTTTTCTCAAACTCTCAAACTTTTTACAAAGGATTTCTTTTTCTCAAACTCTCAAACTTTTTACAAAGGATTTCTTTTTCTCAAATTCTCAAACTGTTTACAAAGAATTTCTTTTTCTCAAACTTTTTAGAAAGGATTTTCTCAAACTCTTTACGAACGCGTTTATGTGTGAGAAAGGAATAATGGTAGACAAGTTTGGAGTGTAGAATGGCACAACGGTCATCTACGGACACTGGTCACTTGGGGACCAATACATATCTCGGACAATGATCGATCTCTCATAAACTCGTCTATGTTAGACTTTATTTCCTGGCATCAGTCGTTATATGAGCCGTTCCACAAGAAAACCAACATGGTGGACTCTGCGTTAATTATCGACCCGGATCAGCCTAAGCATGCCGCTCAGGCTAATCCGGACAGACACTTTTCGCCTCCGGTGGATTTTCTGTTTCAGGAATCATTACTCTATACCTCTATTTACCTGCGATGGAATATGTCGGCCCGGATTAGTCTGCGCGGACTGCGCAGGCTGATCGTGGTCGATACTTTACACAGAGTCCATAGTGTTGATTTCCACGCGGACCGGCACATTTTATCCCCACAGTCCTAAACACTAAAGAAGGCGGGAAAGACACATTTTGAATCATCTGCAGCAGTCGACCTTTGACAACATTGAGCCGAAAGGAAATTAGCTTATATTGATGTCCGTGAAGTTGGCAGTCTGGCATCGTGAAGTGAGTAGTCTGGCAGTCTGGCAGTCTAGCAGTCTAGCAGTCTAGCAGTCTAGCAGTCTAGCAGTCTGGCAGTCTAGCAGTCTAGCAGTCTGGCAGTCTAGCAGTCTAGCAGTCTGGCAGTCTAGCAGTCTAGCAGTCTGGCAGCGTGAAGTGAGCAGTCTGGCAGTCTGGCAGTCTGGCAGTCTAGCAGTCTGGCAGCGTGAAGTGAGTAGTCTGGCAGTCTGGCAGTCTAGCAGTCTAGCAGTCTAGCAGTCTGGCAGTCTAGCAGTCTAGCAGTCTGGCAGTCTAGCAGTCTAGCAGTCTGGCAGCGTGAAGTGAGCAGTCTGGCAGTCTGGCAGTCTAGCAGTCTGGCAGCGTGAAGTGAGCAGTCTGGCAGTCTGGCAGTCTAGCAGTCTGGCAGCGTGAAGTGAGCAGTCTGGCAGTCTGGCAGTCTGGCAGTCTAGCAGTCTGGCAGCGTGAAGTGAGTAGTCTGGCAGTCTGGCAGTCTGGCAGTCTAGCAGTCTAGCAGTCTGGCAGCGTGAAGTGAGCAGTCTGGCAGTCTGGCAGTCTGGCAGTCTAGCAGTCTAGCAGTCTGGCAGCGTGAAGTGAGCAGTCTGGCAGTCTGGCAGTCTGGCAGCGTGAAGTGAGTAGTCTGGCAGTCTGGCAGTCTAGCAGTCTAGCAGTCTGGCAGCGTGAAGTGAGCAGTCTGGCAGTCTGGCAGTCTAGCAGTCTAGCAGTCTGGCAGTGTGAAGTGAGCAGTCTGGCAGTCTGGCAGTCTAGCAGTCTAGCAGTCTGGCAGTCTGGCAGTCTGGCAGTCTAGCAGTCTGGCATCGTGAAGTGAGTAGTCTGGCAGTCTAGCAGTCTAGCAGTCTAGCAGTCTTGCAGCGTGAAGTGAGCAGTCTGGCAGTCTGGCAGTCTAGCAGTCTAGCAGTCTGGCAGCGTGAAGTGAGCAGTCTGGCAGTCTGGCAGTCTAGCAGTCTAGCAGTCTAGCAGTCTGGCAGCGTGAAGTGAGCAGTCTGGCAGTCTGGCAGTCTAGCAGTCTAGCAGTCTGGCAGTGTGAAGTGAGCAGTCTGGCAGTCTGGCAGTCTAGCAGTCTAGCAGTCTAGCAGTCTGGCAGCGTGAAGTGAGCAGTCTGGCAGTCTGGCAGTCTAGCAGTCTAGCAGTCTGGCAGCGTGAAGTGAGCAGTCTGGCAGTCTGGCAGTCTAGCAGTCTAGCAGTCTAGCAGTCTGGCAGCGTGAAGTGAGCAGTCTGGCAGTCTGGCAGTCTAGCAGTCTAGCAGTCTGGCAGTGTGAAGTGAGCAGTCTGGCAGTCTGGCAGTCTAGCAGTCTAGCAGTCTGGCAGTCTGGCAGTCTGGCAGTCTAGCAGTCTGGCATCGTGAAGTGAGTAGTCTGGCAGTCTAGCAGTCTAGCAGTCTAGCAGTCTGGCAGCGTGAAGTGAGCAGTCTGGCAGTCTGGCAGTCTAGCAGTCTAGCAGTCTGGCAGCGTGAAGTGAGCAGTCTGGCAGTCTGGCAGTCTGGCAGTCTAGCAGTCTAGCAGTCTAGCAGTCTGGCAGTCTGGCAGTCTGGCAGTCTAGCAGTCTGGCATCGTGAAGTGAGTAGTCTGGCAGTCTAGCAGTCTAGCAGTCTAGCAGTCTGGCAGCGTGAAGTGAGCAGTCTGGCAGTCTGGCAGTCTAGCAGTCTAGCAGTCTGGCAGTCTGGCAGTCTGGCAGTCTAGCAGTCTGGCATCGTGAAGTGAGTAGTCTGGCAGTCTAGCAGTCTAGCAGTCTAGCAGTCTGGCAGCGTGAAGTGAGCAGTCTGGCAGTCTGGCAGTCTAGCAGTCTAGCAGTCTGGCAGCGTGAAGTGAGCAGTCTGGCAGTCTGGCAGCGTGAAGTGAGTAGTCTGGCAGTCTGGCAGTCTAGCAGTCTAGCAGTCTGGCAGTCTGGCAGTCTGGCAGTCTGGCAGCGTGAAGTGAGTAGTCTGGCAGTCTGGCAGTCTAGCAGTCTAGCAGTCTAGCAGTCTAGCAGTCTGGCAGCGTGAAGTGAGCAGTCTGGCAGTCTGGCAGTCTGGCAGCGTGAAGTTAGCAGTCTGGCAGTCTGGCAGCCCGGCGTAAACTAAGCCATACATGTATCTCTTTACGCGCCATTTCGATGTTAATAGTGCCAACAGTTCTAGCAGCCTGGAGCAGTGTGAAACACGCTATGCTTTTGTCATACGGCCTGTATACAATATCTTTAGTACATGTTACGTTCAAATAACTTGTATTACACCGAGTTTTAAGCAATGATAAGATTTTAAATATTTCATTAGGATCTTTCGGCGTTTTCTTGCTTACATTTTCGTGAACGAAAACAGAAATTGTACCATTATTAAAGTGATGATGTATGGAAAAATGTGCAACAAATTATCCGGGCAGATTTAAACATTTCATTTTGACATTGTAGCCGTATTTAGTTTAATCGTCGCCATACCCTGTAGCGAAGCGTTACACGAACGTTCTTTATTCTTTATAAACGAAAATCAAATTATTCATATTTTTTCTAGACAGAAAGAATACATAAAACTGAATTTCCGTCATGGTAGATCATAAGACTTAAAATACAAACTTTGACAAGAACTACAACCGACATTAAGTGTAAACTAAAGCATATCTCGTTACGTGACATACCGATCTAGCAGATTTAACAGCGTGAGGCAGTTTACATGTAAAACGCGCTAAGATATTGTCACCCGGCTTAGTCACAAGACCTTTAGTATATGTTCAAAAATTAAAATTTCAAAAAATCGACATTCAAAAGTTGAAAAAACCACGAATGTCGCGCTGGCACGACATTTGACATTCAAAAGTTGAATAAAAAACGAATGTCGTGCTTGCACGACATTCGACATTCGACATTGAAAAATTAAAACTTCAAAAAATCGACATTCAAAAGTTGGAAAAACAACGAATGTCGTGCTGACTATAAGGCAGTTCCGCCGTTAGAACCAGCGCTGACGGCGAAGTGCTCGCCTTGACTCAAGATAACACTCTGCGTATGGCTGTGGAAATGTGCGCTGAGGCCGAATTTGCTATAAGGCAGTTCCGCCGTTAGAACCAGCTCTGACGGCGAAGTGCTCGCCTTGTTTCGGGGGCAGCACTCTGCGTATGTCTGTGGAAAGGCGCGCAGGGGCCTAATTTGCTATAAGGCAGTCCCGCCGGCTGACGGCAAATTGCTCGCCTTAATGTCGAGGCAGCAATCTGCGTATGGCTGGGGAAATGTTTGCTGGGGCCGAATTTGCTACAAGTTAGTCCCGCCGTTAAAACTTGCACTGACAGTGAAGTGCTCTTCTTGTCTCAAGGCAACACTCTGCGTATGGCTCGGGAAATGTGCGCTGGGGCCGAATTTGCAACAAAGCAGTCCTGCCGATGAATCCTGCGCTCAAGGCGAAGTGCTCGCCTGATTTGCTACAAGGCAGTCCCGCCGTTAAAACCAGCGCTGACGGCGAAGTGCTCCCCTTGTTTCAAGGCAGCACTCCGCATATGGCTGGGGGAAATGTGCGCTGTGGCCTGATTTTCTATAAGGCAGTCCCGCCGTTAGAACCCGCGCTGACGGCGAAATGATCCCATTGTTTTAAGGCAGCACTCCGCATATGGCTGGGGAAAAGTGCGCTGGGTCCTGATTTGCTATAAGGCAGCCCCGCCTAATTCGCTATAAGGCAGCCCCGCCTAATTTGCTATAAGACAGTCCCGCCGTTAAGACCAGCGCTGGCGGCGAAGTGCTCGCCTAGTTTCGCGGTATGGCTGGGGATATGCGCCCCGAGGCCTTATTTGCTATAAGGAAGTCCCGACGTTTAACCCGCGCTGACGGCGAAGTGCTCGCCCTTTATCAAGGTAGTTCTCTTTGCATGCCCGGGGAAATGTAAGCCTAGGCCGATTTCGCTATAAGGCAGTCCCGCCGTTAGAACCCGCGCTGACGGCGTAGTGCTCGACTTGTTTCGAGGCAGCACTCTGCGTATGGCTGGGGAAATGTTTGCTGGGACCGAATTGTCCTGCGCTAACAGCTCGACTAGTTTCGCGTGCAGCACGTTTTATTTTTTAACCTTTGAATGCCATCACGACATTCGATTTTTTGAAGTTTTAATTTTTGAATGTCGAATGTCGAATGTCGTGTCCGCACGACATCCGATTTGTTGAAGTTTTAATTTTTGAATGTCGAATGTCGAATGTCGTGCCAGCAAGACTTTCGATTTTTTTTGAAGTTATAATTTTTGAATGTTGATGTCGACTTTTTGAAGTTTTAATTTTTGAATGTCAAATGTCGAATGTCGAATGTCGTGCCAGCACGACATTCGATTTCTTGAAAGTAGTGTTATACGGGAAAATGCGCAACAAATGTCCGGGCAGACTTAAACACTTCATTTTGACATTGTAATCTTATCTAGTTTACACGTCGCCTTACCCTGTAGCGAAGCGTTATATGAGCGTTGATTGTAATCAATAAATTAACATCTTATCTTTGATTAAAACTCAACATTACATATAATAAAACTAATGTGGGTAGTGGCCGGGTGACAATATCATTCTGCTATCCTCATTCTGCTAGACTGCCAAGCTATTATGCTGTCAGGCTGCCGAGCTGTTAGGCTGCTTTGTTTACGCTGTCAATCTGCCGAGCTGTTATGCTACTTTGTTTACGCTGTCAGGCTGCCGAGCTGTTAGGCTACATTGTTTACGATGTCAGGCTGCCGAGCTGGTATGCTACTTCGTTTACGCTGTCAGGCTGCCGAGCTGTTATGCTACTTTGTTTACGCTGTCAGGCTGCCGAGCTGTTACGCTTCTTTGTTTACGCTGTCAGGCTGCCGGGCTTTTATGCTGCTTCGTTTACGCTGCTAGGCTGCCGAGCTGTTATGCTACTTTGTTTACGCTGTCAGGCTGCCGAGCTGTTATGCTACTTTGTTTATGCTGTCAGGCTGCCGGGCTGTTATGCTGCTCAGTTCACGCCGTCAGGCTGTTTACGCTGTCAGACTGCTAACTTCATGCTGCCGGACTGCCAGACTGACAGACTGCTAACTTCACGGAAATCTTATATTGATCGATATTGCTTTTTTTCCAAAAAGTTTTCTGATGATAATACTTTAAAATACAGTGAGTTTACACATCCTCATTTAGAATTCGGCTGTGGATTGGTTGTATTTGGGTAAGGGTTAAAGTATTCGATAAGACTTCGGTTAAAATTACCTCCTGGCTCACGGGTGACCTATTCAATGTTCTAATTACATTAGATACACTATTGTGTAACTCGAAGGTTTTGTAGATTTGTCAGTATATTCATAATGAAGTGGCACATGCAATACTTCCAAGCTGAGAGCATCTGAATTATCTAATTATCTAGAGCATTACCTTTAAACCATGACTCCAGTTGTTGTTTGCACAATAAGGAATATTTTACTGTGTGAATAAAAGTGATATTATTGGATTCCGCTTCATGAAATGCATTCTGGCCGTAGTATATGTTTTCTCTATAACGTACTTTAAACAAAACTACATATTCCATGTTAAAACTTTCCATTCATGATTTCGATCTGAAATTCTTACAACGACGTTACAACAACCAAACAATTAGGTTCGAAATGTTTTAAACAAATAACTTAATGTGATAGTCATTATTCAGTTATTCGTGGGCCTCGTGGTAGATTGGTTAACAACAAAATAAACTATATTATTTAAACATTCACAATATGAGAAGAGGACAATACAGTTAGATCATTGCCAATACTTATCGCGACATTAAAGGTCCTGAACTACAGATGTAGAGAGCAACAATTTGAAATTTTGAAACTTCTGCAAATATTGCTTATAGTGACAACAAAGTAAGTAATAAATAGTTCAGAACTCTATTTTGGCAGTAAATGTGGAAAAACAGTCAATTGGTAGTCATGAAAATGTACTAAATTTAGCTGACTGGGTATGTCTACCCAGTAAAAATGAATCATAAACGATCATAAATGTTTATTGTACTGGAAAGTGAAATTATTACTCTAATTTCATCCAAGAATTAAAATTCTAATATTTCAAGTCAACTTTTGAAGAATTTTAAATTTGTGACTATACAATCTATGATCTGGAGTTCAGCACCTTTAAAATAGAATGGTTTTGATGTGTTGATACTATAGCACTTTTACAGAGTTTAATGCATAAACACCGCCTGCCTATTGCGACTGAAACAGGGTGAAAAAAGTAGGACAAAAATATCAATGTTACCCTTTACTCCAAAAATCACCCAACAAGAACGCAGGGGGTAAGTGTAAAATTTAAGAAGTGCTTCGACTCTCAAAACAATAGGCAATCTGTGGATGTAGTCAGAAATACCATGTTTCCATTTCCTTTTCAAGCAATCTTGGACGTTAAAGCTGGTATTCAAATGTACCTCTAAATTTACGCCTAGCTGCGCAACCAGTGTCCCTATACATATGAACCAGAAGGAGAAGTGCGTTCATCCGAAAAATTCAAACCCGTGCTGAGAGCTTACTTTTCACATTTATAAACATTTAAATCAAATATTCACAAAATATTTTCAATTTTTGACCCTGGCAAAAATCCGAATATCCCGAAAGCAACTGCTATATGTGGAAGACAGTGGTGCAGAGGTAGAGCGTCGGCCTCTCGTATCAAAGGTCCCTAGATCGAGTCTCGGGATGAGCGGGTCCTGACTTTCTTTGAGATTTTCCCACACAAACGGCGCGATTACTGGTTAAGTCTCCAGGAAGCAGACATCGAACCTGATTAGCTGCGGCGATAGACATCTGCGTAATGTATCGACCAGATCAGCCTGCGCTGTCCATGCAGACTGATCCGGCCGACACATTCCGTCTAAGGGGAGATAGATAGAGTAGTAATTCCTGAAACAGAAAATCCACAGGAGGCGAAAAGTGTATAACCGGGTACGCCTGTGTGGCATGCTTAGGCTGATCCGGGTCAATACTTTACGCAGAGTCCACAATGTTGATTTTCTCGTTGGACGGCTCATACTTAGTCTTGCTCGAATGATGAGCGAGTCTCGGGATGAGCGGGTACTGACTTTCTTTGAGATTTTCCCACACAAACGGCGCGATTACTGGTTAAGTCTCCAGGAAGCAGACATCGAGCGTGATTAATATCAGCTGAAAGCTTGCTTCGCAATCGATGTAAAATAGCTAATGTTTAAAATTAACTGTTATATGCCACCTTTACGTTCAAATATACACATACGGTATTCGAGTATAACGTTATTGCAATAATAACAAAGTCGTTCCACGTGACAGTACTCTAAGTGATGCCAAAGGTTTCATTAATGATAGCGATGCTTTAAGGAATGCACGTTGGTATACCTGCAGATGACAGAGACGTGACTGCATTTTCTATAACATGTTCACCTCTTTTGCGATAGGTAACAGGTCACAGGTTCGATCGCCGAACGAGTCATACCAAAACCTTTGAAAAGGGTAGTTATGTCTTCCTGGCGCTCAGGATTGTGAGTTTGCGCATTACAGGATTAATGGACCAGTAGTTCTAGTACATTATCCAGGAAACGCCTTGCTATAACTGAACGATTGTTGAGAGCGGTGTAAAACACGGTGTAGCATACCTATTACAAACCTCTGCCTTCACATCCAATATCGTAGAGGATTTTAAATTCGTGATTGTCATATAAGTTCATGACTTAATTATTCTCAACCTTTTCTCTAGTGACGTTGTACTGGTAGTGTTGAAAGATTGTCTGATGTCTGATCGCTAAGGGTTGATGTGTAGTCATCGGCAGGGTAGTTCGTCGACGGCTAAGGCTGGATCCACACGGTTTCTTTAAGCCGTCTATGACTTTAAATTGTCGAACATTATAGATCTAGATCGAGATGAACATTAATAGCATTTATGATTTAAATTCTAGCTCTATCTGACATATAAACGTTGAGTGGCGGGGTAGTCCAATGGTCAACACAATGGACTGTCAATCCAGAGGTCTTGGGTTCAAACACCGGTCCGGTTTCTGGAAATTTAAGGGGTGCTTTTATCTCCCACTCAACTAAGTACTGGTCCTCTCCAGGAAATATGACCTCGCGTGTATC
Organism: Serripes groenlandicus; assembly: GCA_031761405.1. Classification (NCBI taxonomy): domain Eukaryota; kingdom Metazoa; phylum Mollusca; class Bivalvia; order Cardiida; family Cardiidae; genus Serripes; species Serripes groenlandicus. Next base: position 47,400,882 of record JASEVX010000011.1, on the reverse strand, counting down.
GGTGCTAAAACCAGGCACGTAAAGAACCATGGGGTATTTTCGGAAAGAGCTAGGTTATCGCACCCGGACTTTCTTGCATCTAACTTTGTCTGCTCGCCAAGTAGATGATTCTACACTGCGAGGGTAAATCAAAACAAACATATTAGTAAGACTATATATGAGCCGTTTCATGAGAAAACCAACATTATGGACTTTGCGTAATTTATCGATCCAGATCCGCATGCGCAATCCGTGCAGGCAAACCCAGTTTAGGGTCAATATTGACCCCTTTGTAAACAATGTAAATTTAGGTGCCATTGCTCAGAACGAGCAATGGCACCTACATTTCCAATGATTACCAAGTAAAATGATTTAACGCTTTTAAAGACTTTATGGCGAGGTGATTAACCTTTGTAAGAAAATACAAATTTTAGTTACAACCGTTTCACGCCAAGCCCTCCACATGGTCTTCACGGTGCATCATTGATCTTGTGCGTAGCTTTTTATCGCCACATATGTAAACACTTTTCCACTTTCCCCATTTCGACGCAATAGCAGCAGACGACTTTTGAAAACATTGTGGACAAATTACAAAAGTTGAAATTGCTCATAATGAGCTATTTCTTCTTCGGCCACAGTGTTTTCAACTTTATTGAACAATTAAGCTATCTTTATTGAGACTTTTCAGATTTTTTGTCACTATGTTTTCAAAGTCGTCTGCTGCAGATTTGGTGTGAGATGGAAAGGGTTAAATGCGTTTTGACGCTTCCCTAGCAGACGACTATTGAAATCATTGTTGTAAACGGAGAAAGTATTCAACATGAACAATTTCTCCGTTTGTCATGGTTTCTACTCTATTCTAGAATCAACTTTTCATACATACATGGTTTTTTTTACTTTTCTTCATTTATTTTGTATGTGAGAAAGGGTCAAAATAATTTTGATTTGTTTTCTGTGACATGAAAAGCGATCGTTCTAATTGCCTTTTTTGATGTAGGAAAGAACACTGATGAAATATTGATGGCACTAGATTAAAGTCTGTGACACCAGGTCATCGTTCTGATTGCATGTTTTTATGTAAGATAGAACATTGATGAAATAATTAACTACAGGGACACAAGATTAAAGTCGTTGAAGTCAAGCAGATTTCAGAAGACAAATTCATTCCCACATACACCGAATCTACAGAAGACAACAATGATGATGTCTAGTCACAAATATGAGTAATCTTTTTAAATGAATAATTAATTATTAAATAGAGATGAAAATAATGTGAGAAGTGGAGAAATTGCTCATGATGAGCAATTTCTTCTTTTGTCACATTTTTTCTTTCAAAAGTCGTCTGCTGCTGTTGTTACACAATGATTCTGTAAGTGGGAAAGGGTTAAAGGCTATTTTGGTCAACTCTTGGACGATTGTTTGTTTGATATGTAGTTTATAATTCGGTCCATTTAAACAAGAAACTGACCTGAATATATGTACTTTTCTCGCAATGCTAAATGTCATGTTGTTTTTGTTACAGGGTTGTAAAAAGTCATATGTATCAGGAAAACGGTATAAATTGATACGTCTTTGAAACATACTACACGCCTTAAGCCTTTCCCACATATAAAAGCTTTCAGACGCCTCTGCAGCAGACTACGTTTGAAAACATTGTGGCTAAGATGAATTTGCTCTCTATTTGATAGTTTTAAAACTGTCATTAATGAAGATTATTAACATTTGTGATAAGATGTGTTCAAAGTCGCCTGTAACATATTTGTTGTATGTGGGAAAGGGTTAGAAGTACAATTTAATGCCTTACTTTGTGAAGTGCAGAATGTGTAGACAGAGAGAAATCACATTGAGAAAGAGTAGCGATTGCTTATTAAGTTATAAATATCCTATCCGTTAAAAAACAAAGCGACGAGAGAGGATGGGCTTGTTTTCCTTATAATTATTCAAAGAAATAATCGTGTGCTCATGTTTTGCATAGGACATAGTAAATAGGTGAGATAATATTTAGTACAATATTGCATATGTCTAAAAAGATGCACATTAACAGTAGTTCGACTCATACATATAGTGTTGAAATATAACGATTCAATGCAAAGAAGCACGTCATTTGAATGTACTTCCCGAAACTTTCAGAGGCTTTGCCTTACTTCATATCAGATTGTTGTAGCTGTCAAAAAGTACCTCGACCCACGGAGATTAGGCATAAGCCTCTACATGTAATTATGTTGCATTCTGATCAGGATCTCTCCTATTCACCATCTACATTTTACAATCATCCTGTTATTCCGCTGAGAACTTTAACTGACAGTGTCCAGAAAATGGAATGTTCATTTTCCCAATGTATTTGAGCGGTGCTTGATGAACCAATTTGTCGTAATACTTACACGTGAGGGTAAAGACCCGTCAGGGCAGACACACAATGAAATAATACATATGGATACTGCTTTAACAAACATCTGTTGAAATATTCCAAGACTAATTGGCGAACAGTGCAAAGCCAGATCAGACTGCGTGGATGCGCTAGCTGATCTGGTTCTACCTTTGTCGCAAATCACTTACGGTTGATTTGCGCAAATCACCGCTCATTTATTCATAATGTAATCGTAAAGACTTGCAGGGGGAATTCGCCCATAATTAACTGACAGTGTCCAGAAAAAGGAACGTTCCTTTTCTTAATCTATTTGAGCGGTGCTTGATGATAACCCACTTGTTGTAATAATAACACGTGAGGATAAAGACCTGCCAGGGCAGACACACTATGAAATCATCCATATGGATACTGCTTAAATTGCCTTGCCAGATCAAATACCTTATGGTTGGTTTATGCAAATCACCGCTCATTTATTCACAATGCTCATCGTAAAGACTTGCAGGGGGGAATTCGATCATCTTACGTGTTTATGAAAGCCGTTACCTGGTGAATCTATATCATACATCTTTAAAGACAGTTTTGAGAAAAGAAGACCCATTTTTAAAACAGTTCTGAAAAAGGGACAATATAACCATTGCCACTTTATCCGCAATGTGTTTAATACTGTTACAGAATACGACTTCTATTTTAAGTGTGTCCCATTTTGCCACGGTGGTTTTCAAAGACGTTCAGAGAAAAAGCTGGCTATCCCAATAACTCGTTAGAACTCCACAACGTCTAGTTTAGAACTCTTTAATTTCTTTTGGCAGCATGACTCCACCACAGGAAGATTCCTTTTATACAATAATCATTAACCCTTTCCCACATACAAACGCTTTCTAACGTTTCTACAGCAAACGGCTTTTTAAAACAGTATGGCAAAAAGAGAAATTGATCATAGTGAACTGGCCGCCGTGACATGACTGAACAATTTTTGAAACGGCGTTAAACTCCAAGCAAACAATCAATCAACTTTAATGCAATTAACCCTTTCCCTCATACGACAAATCTGCAGCAGACGACTTTGAACATATATTGTCAAAAAATAGAAAATCTCTATAACTAAATGGATAACCTATGACTAAAAGTGGAAAACATTGTGGCAAAAGGAGAAATTGCTCGTTTTGAGCAATTTCTTCTTTAGTCACTATGTTTTTAAAAAGCCGTCTGCTGCAGAGGTGTCAGAAAGCGTCTATATGAGAGAATGGGTTAAAACTCGTGTTTATCGTGTATTAGCCAATGTTGTTTTTGAATTCGTGTACAACAGGATAATGATCAATGGCGATTCCTAGACCTCTCTAGTCTTGTAGGTTATCATTTCGGGACATGTATGTAAAAGTTAATCTGTTCTCACAAATATATACAATCAGATGTTTTTCGATGCATATGTAGCAGACGATATTTGCCATCAGGTGTTCAACTCTATTCAATAAATGCACTTTCATTTATAGATCTTTTTCGTTATTTGCGCATAAATGTGATCTAAGCCGTCTGCTGCAATTTCTTTCCATGTGGGTAGGTGTTACAACATTAATCGTTAAAGACACAGACACAAGCTGAGATGCGGAATATAAGTTATAAGCAGGCCTTAACGATAAATAAGCGGTTTATAAGCGGTATAAATCGATCTCTTAAGAACAAGCCCCTACCTATGGTTATCTTTGCATCTAAGCACGTCTCTACGAAGATGTTCGAAATTGTTTAAAAAATATCCCACATTTTGTTTAAATATTGATAAATTTTGATCAATATTTTGACTATGAAGACATATCTAATTAAAATGCATTACTTCATGTTTATATCTAACACATATAAATGCACATTATATTGTCCCTATATAGCAACATCATGTCGACGTACATTTAATGATGAACTTTTTATAGTGATTTCTTTACAGAAATAAAACTGACCTAAACTTCATTGCAATAGCAAACGCTCATATTCAACTGACAGGGGCGTAGTTCCCTTTAGGCACTGAGGCGAAAAGTGTATATACGGGTACGCCTGTGTGGCATGCTTAGGCTGATCCGAGTCGATACTTTACGCAGAGTCCATAAAGTTGATTTTACTCACGAGACGGCCTACACATTGATTATTGCCAAGCTACGCCCCTGACTGATGACTAACTGTTATATGCCGACTCAGATTGACATTTGTGTCAGCCAATAAAATCGCCGCCTACAAACTCGTTAGATATCAACAGGGGAGATAACCCAACTATATAGATGTTCCGATCGTATTGAATTTCAAAACGTATGGGGTCAATTAGAAACCACCTTTTACACGGTGCGATAATAAACGTACAGCGAAGTTGGTTGGACTGAAATATCCGGAAAAGAACGGAGATTATTGGTCCAACCGGGTTCTCGTAAACCGTTCCCTTGCGCCATTCTTGTTTGCGTTATCAGCCTCGTTCAGGGAATTTTCAAAACGAGGCGTGAATATAGTGTATGAGAGTGAAAGAAAGGATGATGAATGGTGTGGCTTTAAGTGCTACAGTTGATTATATGGACACATTGAAAGTTGATTCAGCTCGAAACATTATTTAACTGGTCTGAACACATCAATGTCATCCTATGTCGGCGTTGGCTGGAGCTTTTCATGTAATTCTTATCCTCGTACTGAGTAGATGTTGCCCATCTGGTTCCACGCTGGTGAAGATAGATAGAGATTTTATTTTACTTTTACAAATAAATATATAACAAATTTATACGTGAACATCAAAAACTATTCGATATAACTTGAATTGTCATGATTTTAAACATACATGAAACTCAAAAAAGCTGATACTAAATGAAGTAATTATATTAAACCATGAATACTAACACTTTGAGCAGTTAATGTTATGTCAAAACGGTGAAACAATAGTGCTTCATTTCGTCAGATTTGGCTCGTTTATAAATACCATCTCACAATAGTTTGACTGGATACCGCTATTGGGGAACCAATTACCCGCATTTCCATGTTCGATGGGGGAATTTATCCTTCTTTTATGTAAAGTATTTAATTTGATTACACCATTTAAATTACTTCTGTCGTCTCGAAGAGGTAGCCGAAAACCGATAGTTTCCTTCGTTGAGTTAATCCATAAAATAGAAGCTTTCGGAGAATAAAACATGGCGTATTGAGTCACTTTCGACAATTGTTCAGTTATATATAAGCGAGTCCTTGATACATTTCTCCTGACACCAGCGTGTCAATCGTAATGCCAGATCCACAACCCTAAGCGCAAAGGATGGAAAGCCATGAATCCCCTCTTTAAAATTGTTGATATGACCCAAGAGGGGATCTAACCCACAACCTCCCATACACTGAGTGGTCGATCTTCTACTACATCCTCGGTGCGGTACAATTCCAACGAGTTGATGTGCTCAAGGAAATCTCTCCATGTGTATGACAAGTCCAGATAACGGTCTAAATAACGCCTGCACATACATGAGTTCTGATGCAAAGGGGCATTGTATGATAAGACGATTAAATTTGTGTAACCTTCGTGACCTCCTCGTTCGTGACACTCAGGTACGGAACAACAAGTAGACGGCATTTTAAGAAGTTTTAATTGAATTTATAAAACACGGAAGTAACTTTGCTTTGCTTTGTGTGGGATAACAATTGAAGTAATCCGAATGATGGACCGGGACTCATTGCGCCACCTAGTTAGGAACGATAACTCACTACTATCGACCATTGGCGAACAGTATAGAACATGGATATGCCGATATCTCAATCGACACAGATCGCAAATACATTCATATAGCATTGCCTTTATGGAGTTACTTATGTTACTTCATTGGCAATACAATTTGTGTTAGCGGTCACCCCTATTAAGTAGCAAGCTTACTAGTACTAAGCAGTCACTTAAAACAACATTTTAGATTCTTAATATGACTTTTGACTCTACCCTGTGTGTCTGAATAAGACGGGTTTCAGTGAAATTGGTCGTAAATTGACACTGTTGATCTTTATCCAGAGAGTATCAGGCTTTTGTGGCAGAAGAAGTATTACTGCATCATTTCAAAGGGGACTATGTTACGCTTATACAACCCGAATATATTCATTGTTTGGTGTTTTACGCCGCTGCCATTATTTCTTCAGTTATATCACGGCATTTCCTTGGTAAGTTACGAGTACTTGTAGTCCACTTAATCTGACACCACAGCCCGTCAGTCGTAATGCTAACCCTGCAACCCAAGGAGGGAAGCCAGTACTATCAATTTAAAGTATTTGGGCTACAACCCATAACCGATTAACCTGTGGTGCTATACATATATGTTCATAGTCTACCTGTAATTATACTATGTCTGCAGTTCCTTCATCATGTTTTAATGAGAACAGAAACCACTCTGGTCAGAATGAACAGAGGCCACGTGTTTTACTATCTGCTTAAAATGGCCGTCTATAAATGTTGACTAATTTGCAAGACCGTCATTTTGAAGAATGGAGCGAACCTCTTTTCAGCGCATAACCAGCAAGGAACGCCATTTCGAGTCTATTTATGTACGATAAGGCGGACTGTGGTCACTGACGCCGATGCAGCAGACGACTTTTGGAAACATTGCGGAAAAGGAGCAATTGCTCATTATTACCACAATGTTTTCAAATTTATTTATTAATTTAATTTATATTGATATAGATGTTCAATAATTTCGTTTAGATGTTGATGAGGTCGTCCGCTGGAAGTTTTGTTACATATGGTAAAGGATTAACGCTTCTCTCTATACTCTAATAACGTTGGCACACAGTGGAAACTATGATACGCATTTAACGTCTTGTTCATACAACAAATGGAAGCTCTCTTCAAGAGGAATATCTATTATCTAATAAATATGAGAACAAAAAATGAGGCAAAATGAATAATTGTTCATGATAAGCGTGTTCTCCTTGTGAAAAAATGTTTTCAAAATTCGTCTGGCTCCTTTGTGTGTGTAAAACACCGTGCCAGAGGCGTTAATAGGCGCCTGTGTGTGTAAAATATCTTGATATAGGCGATAAAAGGCGCATGTGTGTGTACAACATGGTGCCAGAGGCGTTAATATGCGCCTGTCTGTGTAAAAGATCGTACCAGAGGCGTTAATACGTGCCTTTGTGTGTAAAACATAGTGCCAGAGGCGTTAATATGAACCTGTGTGTGTAAAATATCGTGCCAGAGGCGCTAATAGGCGCCTGTGTGTCTAAAACATCGTGCCAGAGGCGTTAATAGGCGCCTATGTGTGTAAAACATCGTGCCAGATGCGTTAATAGGCGCCTGTTTGTGTAAAAGATCGTACCAGAGGCGTTAATAGGCACCTGTGTGTGTAAAAGATCGTGCCAGATGCGTTAACAGGCACCTGTGTGTGTGTAAAAGATCTTGCCAGTGGAGTTGATAGGCGTCTGTGTGTGTAAAAGATCGCGCCAGAGGCGTTAGTAGGCGTTTGTGGGTGTAAAAGATCGTGCCAGAGGCGTTAGTAGGCGCCTCTGTGCGTAAAAGATCGTGCCGACAAATCGCGGTCTTAACCCTTTCCCACATATCACAAATCCGCAGCAGACGACTTTGAAAACATCTTGGCAAAAGCACAGAGTATCATCCCTTTAAAGGAAAGATCAATAATTGAATAGAGTTGAAAACATAGTGAAAAAAGGAGAAATTGCTCGTTTTGAGCAATTTCTTCTTTTGTCACCTTGTTTTCAAAAGCCATCTGCTGCAGAGGCGTCGGAAAGCGTCTATATGTGGGAAAGCATTAATCATTCGCTACGTATAACTTATTCGCTACGTATTCCTCATTTGCTATGTATTCATTGTTCTTTAATACATAGGTCAGAACCAGTCTATTCCGAACATGATATTATTTGAAAGTAATTCAACAGGATAAGCGTTAAAAATCTTTGTTTTATTTCAGGGGGGGTTTCCTCGACACCTTGCCAGTAATCGGAGATGGGATGATGAACGTAAATGGAGTATATGACAACTTAAAGCTGTGAAAATAATATCCCTTGAGAGACTTATAATTATCCGAGCTTAACGGAAAACTTCATGGGAGCGAGGATAATAGAAATACGGAAACCTTTTCAAGGCATATGTCATTGTAATGTCGTAGTGGAATAAAGGAAATTATTCGCTTCGGGTTATGACTGGATAATGTCGGATTGTTTGCTTGGAATTTAGTTAGTTCTGAATGGCAATTCAGCGTTGAAAAATGAAATCCCTCAAATTGCTTGAATCGCTTTAAATGTAGCAATAAAATGAAGTGAGTAATGTAAGTTGTTCATATAGAAGTATATCACAAATAGTAGTAGTTGAAACGTTTGATTTTGAAAGGATGATGGATCAATTAAAGAAATAGGCTCGCTGGGATGTCTCTAATAATATAGATAGCGTTGTGGACACGACAGGTACGGGGAATCTCGCAAAGACATATATAGACCTCGTTTTGGTACACGACAGTCAGTGGAAATCTCGCAAAGACATCTATATACATATCTGTGATACACGTCAGGTACTTGAAATGTCGCAAAGACATCTATATCACTAAATATCGTAGTGGTACACGACATTTACTGGTAATATCGCAAATACATCTTTAACTTTAAACATCGTTGTGATACGCGACAGGTACTGGAAATCTCGCAAAAACATACATATACATCGTTTTGGTACACGACATGTCCTAGAAATCGCGCAAAGACATATCTATCTATATACCTCGTTGTGGTACACGAATGGTACTGGGAATCTCGCAAAGACATCTATATCTTTGAACATAGTTGTGGTATACGACAGGTACTGGGAATCTCGCAAAGACATCTATATCTTTGAACATAGTTGTGGTAAAGACATCTTTATACATACATCGTTGTGATACACGGCAGATGGATTTTTATTATAATTAAATACAGTGAATATGTGAGACGTGAAGCGATGTTGTTTCTATAAACTTCATTAAATTAATATCGGAGATACTAATTTAATAGCAGGTCATTATGTTTGTCTTTAGTGTTTGTGCATAACAAAATGAAAGAAAAACAGTATTTTATACCAATTTCATAAATATCATATATTAAAAATATAAAGAGTTCCGACTAAAACAAACATGTTAACATTAATATAACAAACGGGGAACTATTCCAGGAGAAGTATGTTCAGGAACGGAGCATATTGATGATTATAAACGACCAATGAAGCTATAACAACGCGATTATTCTAAGACATGGACTCGAATGATGCCAAGCAAACCACCAGAGGAAATTTAACCGAGGAATTATGTTAAAACATGGACATCAATGGTGAATTTACGACAATTAGTGAAAACGTGACCGCTAATGCAACAGGTACACTCTTTTCTTTTTATATCAGTCCAGAGTACTTACTAGCTAATGGGGGAGACAGTGGTGCATTGTTGAGCGTCGGCTTTCGGTACGAAAAGTCTCCGGTTCGAATCCCGTGATGAGCGGGTTCTGCCTTTGGACTGTTTCCACACACACGTCGCGAGTACTGGTTATGTCTGCATGAAGTACACATCAAACGAATATAAGCTTAACTCTTAATTCACAATCGATGTAAATTAAATAAGTTTAAACTAAGGGGAAGTAAACTTGGATTTGATTTGATCTTACCCCCCCCCCCCCCCCCCCCCCCCCCCACACACACACACATATCTCTATAATAACTCAACTAAACCCTATAGTGTGGTTACTCGAAAATATATAGTTCTGCAAGCCCATAAGCCTTATCTTAGTTGCTCTATGGTCGAGTGGTTAGTGTCGGAGATTTCGAAACCGGGTGTTCCGGGTTCGATCCCCAGTCGTGGCACTACGGTCATGGTGGAGTGCCCTTGGGCAATGCACATTTTCTAGCCTAGTACTGGTTTGTTTACCCAGGGATCATGAATAAGTGAACTGTCGCCGTGATATAACTTAACTAATGTTGAAAGCGGCGTAAAACCACAATAAATAAATAAATGCTTCTAAGTTAACATCATTTCCAGGTAGTTTGTAGTTGAAGTGTATATCCGTTTAGGTTTGTTTTAATAGAAAGTTGTTACACCAGGGTCCAATTCCACCAACCTTACTTAGCGCTAAGTAATACTTAAATACTTAAAAGCATATTTCATCATTTTAGTTTCCCTAATAGTTTGTAAAACGTGAACGGTGGAAGCTATTTTATTAAATGACAAACATGACAGAAATAGTAAATATGCAGACAAAGAAGAAATGAAAATAAAATATTTTAGCATTTGTGTTAAGGCTAAGCTAGGTTGGTGGATTTGGACCCTAGATTATACAAATCAACCTTAGCTAATTGATGTCCTTTGTAAATGAGATGCATTTTACGAACATCCACACACTTTATATACAATGTATATTGACAAGTGTAGAAAACAATTCATTTGCATGTCTGTAAAATGAAATCTAGCTGAACATTGTATGTCAGAATATATTTGAATTTTGTAATTGACTAAGCAGTGTAGCCCTGCATCAGACTTTGCGGAGGCACAGGTAGATATAGATACACATTGTTCGCTAATGTCACGTGGTTGGTTTTCTTGTAGCGTATACAGACCGTTCTGGGCATCTATGCTAACTGGTACACATGTACATTAATTGTCAAGGTCACAATACACCAGATAGATACCTTCTTTATTTCAATGTAAGTCGACCAGTTTCAACCCTTAATTGTCACATTTGCTAAGCGTTGCTCGTGTAGAACACCCTAAGTCATTGAAAATAGTTACCTCTAAGCTTTAAAACGATCCAAGGAAAATTGGGGGGTCATGCATTATGCAAGAAAGAATTCACCCGGATAAAATGGTTACCGTCATTTTGGACAAAATCGGGCCCGGCGAAAAATGGTTTTCACATCCTCTACTTTCTCTTTCAAACAAGGTCAAAAGACTATAAATGATCAAACCAATCATTTCCAGTGCATCCTATACACATTTACAATGAATTTAAACTCAATGTCATTTTAGTGATGGAATGAACTTATTTCTACTCAAACGAAGTTTTTTTAGGGGATTATTTGGCGATATGTTACCTCAAACATTTTTTAAATCTAATGTCCGAAATGTGCGAATAGTGCAGAGTGAGCTCAATACTGACCAGATAATCTTGATCTTCCCTGGTCAGAACGAACCGTTCTTTGGATGTGTTCATATATATAGCAAAGTATATTCAGGGGCATACCTTTGCAATACTCAATGTGTAGGCCGTCTCGTGAGAAAATTAACATTGGACTCTGCGTAAAATATCGACCCGGATCAGCCTAAGCATACCACACAGGCCTACCCGGATAGACACTTTTCGCCTCCTGTGGATTTTCTTTTTCTGGAATCACTTTACATCTATCCCTCTAAGACGGAATATGTCGGCCGGAAAAGTCTGCGCGGACAGCGCAGGCTGATCAAGTCGATATATTACGTAGATGTCTATCGCCACAGCTGCATTTTGGGGCATTTTGAGAAAAAAAATGTGTAGGCACTTGCCTACAGTGCCTAAAGGGAGCTACGCTCCTGACATTTGTACTTTTTCATGACAAATCTAAGCTAAGACACACTTTAACCTTTTTCCCACGTTCAACAGCTCCACAGCAGACAACATTGAAAATATATTGGCAAAAAAGTTAAAGATTTTCTTTAACAAATACGTCTTTGGTGACCAACTTTCGTATTTGGTTTCGTTTATGGCGTGCACCCACATTTTTCCGTCGTGAAATATCATAAGGAATTCACATGTCTCCCTTCATCAAGGAACACAACAAGTCGTTTCAGGCATTATTGAGTGCATTTTTTGTTTCAAAATGTTCACAATTAAAGCTTTAGGTTACAATACATTTTAAAAAAATCCTTCTTTGTTTCCATATAAATCGACCAGTTTTAGTCCTCAATTGGCACACTTTCTAAGCGTTACTCATGTAAAACAGTGTTCACCATATATCATTGAAAAGAATTACCTCCTAGCTTTAAAACAATCCAAAGAAAATGTGGGGTCATGCATTATGCAAGAAAGAACTCACCAGTTGAAAATGGTAACCGTCATTTTGGACCAAATAGGGCCCGGACAAAACCGGTGTTTAGCATTCTCTACTTTCACTTTCAAACAAGGTCAAAATGCTAAAAGTGATCAAATCAATCATTTTCAGTGCATCCTATACACATTCACAATGCATTCAAACTCAATGTCATATATTCAATACATTCTGGTGATGGTATACACTCATTTCTACGCAAACAAAGTTTTCTTTAGGGACTATAGTATTGTAAATCAGCAAGTCAGCTGATGTAATTAGCGTTATTTGACCTCTACATAACGCCATTTGCAAATAATGTAGACCAGTACCAGTCTATTATTCTGTGCAGTCAAATAAGTGTCTACTTTTTCGATGAACATACAACAACTCTCAATACTATTATTTAATCCTTTGACGCATCTACAGCAGGCTTGAAACATAGTAACAAAAGAAGAAATTGCACAGAACGTGCAATTTCTCCTTTTGTCACAATGTTTTCCACACCATTAGAAAAGAAGATACTGCTCATAATAATCACTTATACCTTTTGCCACAATGTGTTAAAATAAATTATTTTACATCATTTATCAAAATTGTGAAGTAGCCAATAATTTAAACCGTTCATTGTTTACAATGAACATGGTCAGTTAAGTTTGAATAAAGAATGAGATATCCACATACAATAACATACAAAGTTATTGATTGATTAATTGATTGTTTGGTGTTTTACGCCATTTTGAACACATTTTTCTACTAAGTCTTTGGTATGACCCGACCGAGGATCGAACCCGCGACCTACAGCACCCAAGGCGTAGCACTACCACTTCACCAAAGAGGCGGTTTTAAAATTGTTGATTCTGTTGAATATTATTGAGCAAGCATTCGTTCTTATCGAAAGTAAATGGCCTATAACATAAAACAATAAAACAAACAAAGATAAATCACTTAACTGTTAAGAGGCGCTCTGCGAAAACCAGACAGAGTGTTCGTGCAGTCTGATCTAGTTCTGCACTGTTCGTCAATTGGTCACAGAATGTTTCAATCAGTTTCCGTCAAGCAGTATCCATTTGGATCATAAGCAAGAATGCGCATGCTCATTTCACATTTCTTGAAGCAAACACACGTATTCATGCGGACCTGAATTAGAACACAAATGCATGCATGTGTCAATACGGACAAATATGATATACGCAGTTTTATTTGATTTCAAAATGTAATAATGCAAACAAACACAATGGTCCAGAAGACTAGATAAGAGGGAGTAAACTTGTCTGTTTCACACAATATCTCTCTCATAACTCAACCAAACCCTATGTTGTGGGTACCTGAAAGACGATTCTTTTCAGTACCAACATCATAGGGTTTGAGTGTCAAATAAGTATTTTAGAACACGGAAAAACGCCCATTATCTAGAGCTCTGATGGTCTATACATGTACCTCAGCAATTGGTTTTCTGAGCTCTACATTAATATTGTTTCGTGCACTATTTGTCTGGAAACAGTCACAAAATTCCCTATGAAAGATCCTAGGTGAATTAAAGAAATAGGCTAGACGTTCTGTCTTCCAGAATACTATATCATTAAATGCATGTGAAAAGGTAGAAGTTGGCTTTTGAAAACAGTATAACTTATACAGACTTGTTTTAAAGATACTATGTCAATTCGCTTAAAATCTGATGAAGACTGAACATGTGGACACGATGATCTGAACATCCACTGTTCGTAAATGCCGACTTGAACATGGTTTCGTGCACTGGCTCAATTATAACCCGTATCCCGCTGCACGTGACTTTAAAAAACATCTAGATATTATGTGAGGAGCGACTTTCGTCTTAGTCTGGTTTCCTGGTTCCCGACTTCCTTTACGCAGTGATAAGGGGATGGAACTCCAGACTACTTTAAACTACACATACGACAGGATGTAGACCTACTAAAATTGCCCCATACATTTATCAGAACTGAACACATTCCCTCTTATAGACTCTCTTTGGCATAAACATAAGACGACTTTTTGAAATCGTTGTGACAAAAAAGGAAATGTTTTAAAATCATTTATTATACTTTCATTTATAGAGATGTCGCAGATTATTTTCGCCTACGTGTTATAAAAGTCGTCTTCAAGTTGGAAAGCGGGGGGTTCCAATTTAATTCAATTCCTTTATTCGCATTTAACATTTTACATTTTGTTTCAACAAAATTAAAATTTATAAGGTAATACATATAGTGTAGTTTAACCCTTTGACTGCAGAATTTCACAATATTCCATGTTAAAAATTGGATCACTCCATTTTCGTCAAACAGGAAATTTGGTAAAATTTAATGTATCATTTGCAAGCAATGGAGATTTCAGGAGAGACAGCTCGTTATGAGCCTAGATCTGCATTGTTTGCAAAAGCCTTTAATTGCCTTTGCCAGTGAAAGGGTTAAATAAACCAAAGGCAGGAAGTAATCGGGACAAGGGTTAATTGGTATATGACCACGCCTATGACCACGCCCATGAGAACAGTTGGAATTTCGAACTTGTTAGTCCAGGGTCCAATTCCACCAAACTAACTTAGCGTTAAGTCATACTTAAATACGCAAAGGCATATTTCATCATTCATCATGATAGAAATGCCAAGATAGTTTGTTTCTTAACAAGTATTATTAGTCAGCAAGGTAATTATTTATATCAACTTTGACATTCACTCAAAAATATTCCACCATTTATGTTTTATTATTAGGAAAAAAAAAAAGAAATATGCTTTTAAGATTTTAAGTATGACTTAACGCTAAGTAATGTTGGACAAATTGGACCCAGATCAGTCCATACATGTGCTCCGTCTTACCAGAGTATACACATAATTTGACAGAAGCGTCTAACTAAAAACGCTAAATTTAGAAAGTGTAGATCTTGACCAAACTGTGTAGATACACTGGATAAACACTGTTAACAAAAAGACTGTGAAGATACACAGACCAATCTGGACCTACACTTTTAACAAAAGTCAACGTGTTCCGTTTCCCATGTACGGGCACAATCTCATTAATCTCCATCAACCTATAAATGGTTGATTTGAATTTCTAAAGGAATCTTTTTGTCTGCATTTGATCTTTAAATTTATTTAGGGCCTTCCTTCAACATATGATTTTGACATTAAGAACACTATTTGTTTCTTAATCACAGAAAATGGTACCGTCTGTACTTTACCGGGGGGTTTTCTATTGATTTTCTTTCATATCTGAGGAACAGTATTCTGCTATGAAATGTTTATCCTTGTACCATCGCTCATGCGTTTTGACATTTTTTTGCACATATATGGAGGTGTTTCTGTAAGCTATAGATACATGCTCTTTGTTTAGTAGACTCCCTTGGGATCGGGCGATCGGGGTTCGATCCCCGCTCGGGTCAAACTATATACGTAACAAAATGTTAGAAATGGATTACCCTATTTGTCGCTCAGAGTAGAGTATTGCACAGTGCTGGTAATATACTCAGGAAACACCGTGAGATACATGAAAAACTGTTAAAAGTGGAGTAAAACATGTGTACGTTAAGGAAGGAAGCCATTACTGCCATGTTTGTTTTGTATGTCCCGATCGGGGATCGAATCTTGGTTCTCCGCTCTCGAGACGGACGCTCTAACCACAACATGACGGAGATTGCGCAAATACTGTAAACAATCGTGTTTTGTCTGATAAGCAAATGTAGTTTAAAGGCGAACATACCATGATAAGTCTTAGAAAGGCATATGTTCACACTGGAGTGTTTTCGAAGTCGGGTGAAGCAGATTGGGTTGATTTGGGAACTAGCTAATAAGCATCTAGAATAACCATGATCAGTCTTTGCGGAGGTGTGTCGCCTCAGTGTGTATTTCCTTTGGCTTGTTTCGTTTAAGATCTTTGGCCTTACACTTTCCGACATACAGCACAATGACAATGACAATGACAAATATTTTATTGAAAGTAATTAGGCCACCGGCCCATAGTACGAAGCATTATATTTAACAAATAGTATATAGCTGAGAATGATGTCCTTATCATGTTTTCATTAACATATATATGAAATATGAAAGTTTTTTTATGATATCAGGATTGTCGTTTTGAAGCAATGTATAAAAATCATCAATGTTGGTGTCACCTACATACCAATCAAATAAAAATACGGTTCTTAATTGATCAAACTTTTGGCATTGAAATAACACATGAAATTCACATTCAATAATGTTTTTCTTTAACTTTTGAAAACAGTAAATGCATATCCTTAGTTCACGATCAATATTATTGTGACGACCAGTTTCGATGCCAAATTTGTGGTTCGAGCAACGGAATTTAGCAAGAGCTATTCTATATTTGAATGGGATGTCAATCAACAGATATCTTTCAGTATTTAGCAGAGATTTATAGTGTTTGTAATGATGGCAACGACCAGATGCGTTGATTTGTACATGCCAGTTTTGTTTGAAACAGTCTATCAAGCGCTGTTTAAAACATTTGACAAAATGGTTGGCGTTTCCAACGTCCTGTACAATCCAAACATAGCCAAAACCATAGAGAAAAAATAAGTTTTTGACGTAAGTACTCCAGGTTCTTCGTCCAACATCATCCAAGGATTTTTGCATTAAATAACAATTTCGAGGATATCTGTTATTTGGCATTACTAACAAACGACACCAATATTTGATACAGTAAGAATAATAATCAATATAAATAGGATATCTACCAGGCGTCTGAAGTATCATTTAGAAAACAATAGACAAAAACACACAATACCTCGTTTAGATACTACAAATAGTCTCTCTATATGGTTCTTATGTTGTAATAATAATGACCGTAATGTTATCGTAGGAAAAAATTCGGGGAATCCCACACAGGTCCGTGTTACTAGAAATAGCCTCTCTATATGGTATGATATAAAAAGTCATTACTATTATATCAAATGAACCAAATCATTACGGTCATTAGTATCATAGTACATGGACAAAGTCGTCTACCGCATATTTGTTGGATGTCGGGAAGGGTTTACGTATTGACACAAGGGAATCACTTCTCTGTCGTCTGTCAGTCCGTCCGCCTATCTGTAATGCTTTCACGTATTGACTGCGGGTGGCGCGTGTGTTACTGTGAACACTTGTTTTTCAGAAGTATATTAACCTTGACTTCTACGAAAGTATATAGAAATAGCTGTAAGTGATCGAATACGAATCAAAATTCCCGATAGTTGCAACCATAACATAGATTTGAGGGACTTTCTAAACACTTTAGTATTTTAGAAGATGGTTTACATTGACTAATACAACAGTACATACAAATAGCTGTAAGTGATCGAATACGAGCCAAAATTCCCGATAGTTGCACCCATAACATAGATTTGAGGGACTTTCTAAACACTTTAGTATTTTAGAAGATGGTTTACATTGACTTATACAACAGTACATACAAATAGCTGTAAGTGATCGAATACGAGCCAAAATTCCCGATAGTTGCATCCATAACATAGATTGGAGTGGCGTCAGTCGAATAAGGGGCTTTTTGAGAAATTCTGTATAAGTATATTAACCTTGACGTCTATTAAAATACATATAAATATCTGTAAGCTAGCGATTTCGAACTAGAATTTCCGATAGTTGCACCGATGATATCAATTTGAGTGGCGTCAGGACAAAGGGGGAGGGGCTTATTGAAGAGATGACAAGTACAGACTCTGATGAGTCTATGAAGACACACAATATTACTATAATGTTCTCTGTCCAACTTCATGTAGATAAATTGATTGAATGATTGATTGGGGTTTGCAGCACATTGTCATATCACAACAGTCAGTTAACCTACCCATTTATGTCCTATTTGTTCACACCACACAACAGTCAGTTAACATACCCATGTGTGTCCTATTTGTTCACACCACACAACAGTCAGTTAACCTACCCAGTTGTGTCCTATTTGTTTACACCACACAAAAGTCAGTTAACCTACCCAGTTGTGTCCTATTGTTTACACCACACAACAGTCAGTTAACCTACCCAGTTGTGTCCTATTTGTTCACACCACACAACAGTCAGTTAACCTACCCAGTTGTGTCCTATTTGTTCACACCACACAACAGTCAGTTAACATAACCAGTTGTGTCCTATTTGTTCACACCACACAACAGTCAGTTAACCTACCCAGTTGTGTCCTATGTGTTCATACCACACAACAGTCAGTTAACCTACCAAGTTGTGTCCTATTGTTTACACCACACAACAGTCAGTTAACCTACCCAGTTGTGTCCTATTTGTTCACACCACACAACAGTCAGTTAACCTACCCAGTTATGTCCTATTTGTTCACACCACACAACAGTCAGTTAACTTACCCATTTGTGTCCTATTTGTTCACACCACACAACAGTCAGTTAACCTACCCAGTTGTGTCCTATTTGTTCACACCACACAACAGTCTTTCCAAGCAGCTGGCTACTTTTCCACAGAAAAAACAAATGTCGAACGTCTAGTATGTTTGTATGTTTGTTTGATTGGGGTGTTACGCCGTTTACAACATAGTTCTGTGTTATCAATGCGACAGTTCATTAGACTCACTTCCACATGTCGCGGTCTGAACTTGTACACAATAGGAGAGAGTACATGTAAACGGCTCGGTAAGCTCAGACGGTAGAGTACTTGCCCTGAAAGCGAGAGGTCCCGCGTTCGAGCCCCGGATTGGCTGCATGTTTTTCTCTCCTTGTGACATTGGCGCCTAATGAGGGAACGTGATAGCCCTGCTTGGTCAGTCAAACAGCGCTTGCAGTGTGATTTACGACATCCTTGGTACTGGAATTCCGAAATGCGAGGATGAATTTCCAGTTAAGCATGTATTTCCCTCCTTGTGACACATATAATGATATAGTATGCGATATCAAAACTTGGATACGACAAGACCGCTTTTCGGCTGACGCAAATTTATATATAAAATCTTGATTGTCTTGTCACGAGGCAAGAACACAATCACATTAGATATATTGTCTTTCTGTACAATCATCTCAAGGGACTGGATTAATCCGCTATTGAAATGGTATCCGTCCGTTTATCAGATAAAATATCTTAGTCATCGACATCAAACTAGTTCAGGAACAAATCTACATGTTGATTATTGTGGTGTATAACTGTCACGCGTATTTGAAACATTGTTGAAACAAATTGTAATGGCTAAGATCTCATTTTGAGCAAATCTCTAGCCCACGCATTGTTTTCAAAGCCGTCTGATGCAGAGGCATCATTCGCCAAGTGTATGGAGGATACGGACCAAATGAAAATGGACGGCGACCAACTCTCGTAGTTTGCGATAGGGTTGGTTTGTTCACACCAGCTGCAGGACAATTATGCAACGTGTGTGTCCGTTTCAGCCTGTTAATGACCACATGAGCAACCCAATTGGTCCTCCTTGTCAGACTTAGGCATGGCAATAATACAATAAATAAAATTCAATGCAGAAAAAATGGGTTCTTAAATCGGTGAAATAAAACACAATCTTGAAGTATCATTGAGTAACCCTCCGATTCCTACAAATAATAAATCTGTAGCAGGTATGTTTGAAGACAATATAGAATAAAGTTAAATATTCAATAAAATTGTAAACATTGTGACAAAAAGAGAAATTGCTCATGATGAGCAATTTCTCCGCATACCATGATGTTTTTAAACGTCGTCTCTGCAGATGCGTCAAAATACGTCTGGAAGTTGGAAAGGGTTAACTTACGTTTTCCGAAATAAATGAATGGCGCTCTGTGAAATCCAGTCTACACTGTTCGTCAAAAGCCTTAAAGTTGCTTTCCGTAGAGCACTGCGCAGATATTCTTTAAAACTGTATAAATGCTCGTAATTGCTTCCCTCTTTCACGCTCAGAATTGTAGGGTTAGCATAATGACTAAATGATTGGTGTCAGGATAAATGTACAAGTAGTGCTGGTAACTTACCCAGGAAACGCCGTGATATAACTGAAAAAGTGTTGAAAGCGGCATTAAACACCAAACAATCAATCAAATATTCTTTCTATTTGCAAACAAAAAACAGTCAATCCATAATAATCAGTTATGACGTTTGCAATCTCATTAAAACCAGACCTCGCTACTGTAGCGGACACTCGTACAGCTCTATTGACTGCCTATAACGGGTAGTCTCAGAGTGTTGTTTCCGTCAGCCAATCAACTTGTTGCCTACAAAATCGTAAGTTATCAACAAGGGAGATAACCATTATTAATAAACAAGATAACGATTTTGACAGTGTTTATTAAAGTCAGATTGGCGTTCATTTAACGGTGCTAAACTTTTAGTTCTTTTGTTCGATAAGAAGATGCATGTAATTTGAAACATTTGAAACATTATGGCCTCTGTGCTGCGTAATGTATCGAACCAGATCAGCCTGCTCAGTTCGCGCAGGCTAATCCGGGCCGACACATTCCGTGTCTGGGAGATAGAGGTATAGAATAATGATTCCTGAAACAGAAAAAACACATGATGCGAAAAGTATTCGTCCGGGTTAGCCCGAGCGGCATACTTAAGCTGATCCGGGTCGATACTTTACGCAGAGTCCACAATGTTGGTTTTCTCGCGGGACGGCTCATATCAATATATCTGCGTAATGTATCGACCAGATCAGCCTGCGCTGTCCGCGCAGACTGATCCGGCCGACACATTCCGTCTAAGGGGGGATAGATAGAGTAGTGATTCCTGAAACAGAAAATCCACAGGAGACGAAAAGTGTCTGTCCGGGTTAGCCAGCGCGGCATGCTTAGGCTGATCCGGGTCGATACTTTACGCAGAGTCCACAATGTTGGTTTTTTCTTATTTGGCACCGTTGTTTAGCAAATTGTACGCAAATGTAATAAGACCTTTTCAACTCTATTCAACTCTATTCAACTCTATTCAACTCTATTCAACTCTATTCAACAATTCTACTTTCATTTCTAGAGATCGTTTCAAGTTTTACCCATATTATTTTAAAGTCGTCTGCTCCAGATTTACGTGGGAATGCGTTAGATACACAATAGTTTGAGGAGTATATAACGATGAGTATCAGTCGTACAATTCCTGCAGGTTTATCATAATCTTATTAAGACGTCAGTGATAGTAATAATGACATGACAATATTTCTTGTCAAACAACACATCATAGTAATATAAACAATACAAAAATAAATGTACAATAAATTACAATAAACATGAAATATACGCGAACGAATGTTTACCATTCAAGATAGATAAATAGATAATAAAAGAAATAATAGAAATATGCCTCAATAGATGTATTAAATATATTAATTTAAAGAAGATTAGAACTTCAATTATGTCACTGGACCTTCCTGGTGTAATGGAGGTAAATAGTTTTATCTTACAGTAGCGATGTGTTACTGATATATTTGTTTTTATTCATTTAACGTATTATGTTTGTTTATTTCCAGCGGCAGGTCAGTATGGCGAGATCGTGGACGTCGGGGTGTTTGCGAAGTACGTGGAACTCAGCCTTCTTCTGTTGTTTCTTGTCGTCTGGCTGGCGTCTGTGATTTGTTTCTTTACGCGCTGGAATAACGTCAGTCTGTTGGAGCCGCACGGTGTGAATCTTTTATATGTACCACAAAACCTGGAATCGGTGACGGTAGTCCAAACAGAGGAGGAAAGTGTTATTTATTGTAGATAGCATTCCTGTGAGCGCATCAGCGCAATATGAAATAAACAGCAAGTGATTTATGAGCAATAACCTTTCAGATCTGTTTCTTAACTGGAATCATGTCAGCCTTATGCAGCCGTACGTTGCGAATCGTTTATATGTACCACGAAACCTCGAATCGGTGACGGTGATCCAGATCGAGAAGAAAAGTGTTGTTTATTGTAAAAAGCATTTCTGTTAGTGCATCAGCTCAAAATGATATAAATATAACTTGATGTATGAGCAGTGAATGACCTATCAGATCTGTTTCTTAACGCGCTGGAATAATGTCAGCCTGGTGCAGCCCTACGGTGCTAACATGTTGTTTGTACCACGGACTCCGGGGTCGTTTACGGTTGCCCAAAAGGAGGAGGAAATTGTGATTTATTGGAGCCATTGTTCATATTGTTAATTTATATGTATTCGCTTCTGCTTCAATATCATTAAAACGAAACCAAAAATTGCTGCATGTCGTATCAGGTTGACCTTTACGTTAGCCAATCAAATGGTCGCCTACATAATCGTTAGGTATCAACAGAGAATACAACCCAAATGAATACACGAGATAAAGATGCGATGACTGCCGAGTGTTTCAAGTGTTTACAATATATAAATGTATTGGGTCAATTCAAGGCGACCTTTTATGGGGTGTCGTCAGGGTCAATATACGTATAGCGAAGTATTTTGGTCTGATTATAATGAGATTGGTGCTGCTAGTTTCTCATGTTATTTCCTATATGGACCTTGGGTGCTAATAGAGACAAATAACCGGTAAATTAGACATGAACATCTACCTTCGAATGTATTAACCCTTGTTCCACATGCAGACTTCATTTGATACATCTGCAGCAGACGATCTTTGAAGACACTGTTTCAAAAGGACAAATTACTCATAAATCTCTTCAAAAAATAGACTTTCATTTATAGAGAATTTCATTGCATTTTGACAAGCTTTCTGGTGAATAGCAGAATGACAAATACATACGACGTTGGAGAGACTGTGCGTGTTACATGTTGATAGAATTTGATGTATAAGTGGCAAACAATGCAGAAATTTAGGAGAGATAGCTTATTACGCGCTGTCCCACATGTGTCTCTTTTGTTTTCAAAATGCCTTTAATTGCCTTGGCAGCGAAAGCGTTAAGATTATTTTCAGTAATAATGTGCTTTACTATGGTGAGTAGTACCTTCGTAGCAATATTGTGATATGCGTTTGGGATCAAATCTTTCAGTCAGCGAGTGCACAGGAATGAACGAACAACTACACGTCCGAATTGCACTAGCGCAGCGGGACAAACGTAGTGATTTTGGTTTGACAGTACGATATAACACGAGTTAAATGTGTTACGTTTGTCCTATGTAAAGCCGTCATTGTAATTTCAACAGATGCAATAAAGACGTTATGTATACATGTATGTCAAGGATATTGTATGAATAATTGATTTACTGCATCAAAAGCACGGCTTTTTTTTATCAGTGTTGGAGAATAATTATATCGACATATTTGTTTTCCAAAGCATTATTGTAATAAAATGTTCATAATTGTGGAAAATTGGATTAACCAATTATTTCACATGCTTATTCAAATATTGTCTACTTTACAAACAACAGATGAACAAGTTAAAAGATCTGGAAGTAACTTTTTGACAAAGAGTTGAAAATATTGCAATTAAAGGTGAAATTGATCATTCCACCTTTTCTTGCAATGTTTTCAAAAGTCGTCTGCAATAACATGCGTCCGATATCGTCTGTTTGAAGTCATAGGTTAAGAGGCCTAGATCAAATGGAGATATCTGGTCTTTGGTCCGCAATATTTACAATTGTTCAATAACAATTACACCAATTGATGTGGGTCTTGTAGAAACGATTCCTTTGAGTACCAACAGGATGGCCGTTTGAAATCAATGATTTCATTTTTACTGAATCTAATATCAGAAATGAAGGAGCGCCATATCACATGAAGAGAAAAAACATGCAGTCAGTCCAAAGCTCGAACCCAGGACCTCTCGCTTTCAGGTCGAAGTTAACTGGGGTTTTTCCTACCAATATCTCTCTTGTGACTCAATTATGTCTTATGTTGTTGGATCTCAAATGAATCGTCTAAATGAAAATGAGGTCAGGGTAGGTAGTGAGTGCCTATTACGGAATGATAGCGGCAGGTTACTAGTACTTCAGACTAGCCCACAAACGGGATTCCATAACAAACCAAACAGCCAAAGAGAATACCGGTATAGGTAAATAAGATACCACATGATTGTCTGATTTTATTAATAAATTTCATACTGCTTAATCAAAAATCTGTTAAATGGTGATTATTGACTTTTCCTTATTTGCAATTGTGATTTATTTAAAAATAGTTTGTACATGATTTGAACGTATTGCTTAATAAATACTTGTCAAAACATGTGTTTTATTATATAAGTCCATACCACCTATGTCAATTTGTGTCACACACCGCACGACTGCACAGACAGTATCTACATTTTTCTTAAACATGATAAGGCTGGTTATCCTAGGGCACGTCTCATATGGATCGTATATTGCGACGTTAAATCTTCCCAAAATCAACAAAATCTGAAGTAGACAACTTTAAAAATATCTAGGTAAAATATTAAAGGTGTCATTATTGAAAATAGTTCAAATCATAGTGGCAATTTCTACATTTGCAATAATGTGTTCAAACGTCGTCTGTTGAGGTCATCATTTACCTTCACTCTGATATAGGCGACTATTGACAACATTAAGGTAATCCATATTGCACGACTTTCAACTGCATTTGCGACCGATGTAGACCTAGATCATCAATTACGTTACTTTAGTGTAATCCTGATTTTTATTGCACGCCACTCACTTTAGTGTAATCTTGGTCTCCATTCCACGCCACTCTCTTTCATGTAATCTTGGTTTTCATTGCACGCAACTCACGTTCGTGTAATCTTGGTATTCATTGCAATCAACTCACTTTAGTGTTATCATGGTTTCATTGCACGCCTCCCACTTTAGTGTAATCTTGGTCTTCGTTGCACGCGACCAACTTTAGTGTAATCTTGGTCTTCATTGCACGCCACTCAATTTAGTGTAATTTTGGTCTTCATTGCACGCCACTCACTTTAGTGTAATGTTGGTCTTCATTGCAGTCAACTCACATTAGTGTAAACTTGGTATTCATTGCAATCAACTTACATTAGTGTAATCTTGGTATTCATTGCAATCAACTCACATTAGTGTAATCTTGGTATTCATTGCACGCAACTCACATTAGTGTAATCTTGGCATTCATTGCAATCAACTCACATTAGTGTAATCTTGGTATTCATTGCAATCAACTCACTTTAGTGTTATCATGGTTTCATTGCACGCCTCCCACTTTAGTGTAATCTTGGTCTTCGTTGCACGCGACCAACTTTAGCGTAATCTTGGTCTTCATTGCACGCCACTCAATTTAGTGTAATTTTGATCTTCATTGCACGCCACTCACTTTAGTGTAATCGTGGTCTTCATTGCAGTCAACTCACATTAGTGTAAACTTGGTATTCATTGCAATCAACTCACATTAGTGTAATCTTGGTATTCATTGCAATCAACTCACTTTAGTGTAATCTTGGTATTCATTGCAATCAACTCACTTTAGTGTAATCTTGGTATTCATTGCACGCAACTCACATTAGTGTAATCTTGGTATTCATTGCACGCAACTCACTTTAGTGTAATCTTGGTATTCATTGCAATCGACTCACTTTAGTGTAATCTTGGTATTCATTGTAATCAACTCACATTAGATTAATCTTGGTATTCATTGCAATCAACACACAGTAGTGTAATCTTGGTATTCATTGCACGCAACTCACTTTAGTGTAATCTTAATATTCATTGCAATCAACTCACATTAGTTTAATCTTGGTATTCATTGCAATCATTTCACTTTAGTGTAGCCTTGGTATTCATTGCATGCAACTCACTTTAGTGTAATCTTGGTCTCCATTCCACGCCACTAATTGTTATCGATATGTAGCGTACACAACCTATTTCATTGATTCACGTGCAGAGCTGTAAATTGTTTTATTGGCGTTTTACGCCGTTTTCAACATTATGTCAGTGATATCACGGTGCCATTTCACTTATTCGTGATCCCTGGGTAAACACACCAGTACTAGTCTAGGAGATGATTACTGCGACTAAGAATCGAACCCTGGACACTCAGTTCCAAATCCCCGACTATAACCACTCGGCAACGGCGGATTCTTAGAGCTCTAAATGTGGAGCGTATTTCATTGTATATCTTTATTTGATATTCAGATACTATGTTGTGTGTACTCAAAGCAAGGAGAGATATAGGCCTGATTGTATGAATATTCTAGTAAGATAAGGGTGACGGAGGAATCGTGGTGTTAAAGATGAAATTACTCCGTAATTTATCTCCTGTTACTTAACCCTTTCCCACATACATGTACAACTAATATATAGCTGACGACTTCGATAACATCTGGTGAAAAATGTAAACAATGTTTGTAAGTGAAAGTATAGTTGTTGACTAAAGCTGAAAACATTGTGACAAATGAGAAATTGCTCCTTTTGACGAATATATTTCAAAAGTTGTCTGCTGTTGTGGCGTCAAAATGTGTGTGTGTATGTGGGAAAGGGTTGATCAGGTACTATCGGGCGGATACTCAGTTAATTCGATTTAGATAAGCGTCTTTTGAGAGTTCACACCATAGGGTTTGAGGTCAAATTATGTTGAGTACATGAACTGAGTCACGTATGGCCATTGAGCTTATGTCAGTGCTGATTAGTTTTCTTGTTTTGAGCTTTGCGCCGCTTTCAACAGCTTAGGTCATATTCCGTCGGACAGGAACGACGATATTGGTCTAAATATGGACTTTTGCCATACACAATACGACTCCTTTTCCGCTAATGTTGTTAATTATTGTCAATCATAAAGTTTCCAAATTCATATTACAGTTTTAGAACATCTCGTCATACAATTACTTAGCATACTGATATGCAATATAAACAAATATTAACAAATTTTCAATAACTAATAATACCTCGAGTATACATAATTGTTCATTCGTAGAATAAATGTAATTTCTTTACGCCGCTTTCAGCAATATTCTAAACGTATCACGGTTTTTCCCCCCGAGTCAATTACTAGAACTACAGGTAACATTATACGGACATCGGTCGATCGTTAGCGATGCTTTTCGCCGCAATCCAGAGAATAGTGTTTTTGGTTTGTTGTGGGGCATTACTTACGCCGCTTGAAACAACTAAGATCATATTGTGGCGGACAGGAAAGAAGATATTGTTAGCACAATTTATATTTACACATACATAAAATCTAAAATACCACCCCACCTTTAGGAGTTCAATCGTTACATTGACTCTAATCGTTCAGAGACATTTAGCCGACTTGTAAGGTTCAAGCAAGTGCCAGACTGTGGCTGTAGTTATAATTGAGTTTACCGCAGCCCAGTGTTCAGCGAAAGGAACCGACCCGGAATCGAACCCTTTCGATCGGTCACAAGGCGGACGCCCTAATGTACATCAGTGACTGCTGCAGTGAATAGATCGTTAAGACCGATGATGTACACGTCTTCACTTCCTCACTGTCTGATCAGGATCCTTTACAAATATAATGGACAGCATTATAAATCAACTGTTACAGAAAAAACGAGCATATACATGTAACTAACATGATTATACAATAGACAAGTAATTGCAAACAATTATAACAAATGCGAAGGTCATTGTTCGTGTGATATGGCTGATAATATGACAACAAATGCCAATATGCATTATATAGATTGATACACTCATCCTTTCCCGTGATGTACACGTAGATGTGGTGAAGGGACGTGTCAATCCTTTCCCACATACAACAAATATGCAGCAGATGACTTCTAGGACAAAGTTGGGAAGATTTCTATCTGGGAAAGTTTGATTATTGAAAAGAGTTGAAAACATTGTGGCAAAAAGAGAAATTGGTCATTTTGAGCAATTTCTCTTTTTGCCAAAATCTTTTCAAAGGTCGTCTGCTGCAGAGGCGTCAGAAAGCGTTTATATATAGGAAAGGTTTAAACGTACATCATCACATGTTTTTACCATCCTCAATGATAGTTAATCTTTGACTGTACGAGACTTTAAACAACATTTGCGTACAGGCGACTTGCCGAGTACCGGATTTTCAGTTGCTAGCAATCCAGGAGTTGTGAGTTCGAACCCAAACTCGGCCATCTTTCTTTCTGACGTTTGACAAAAGTGAGAAAACCAACATTATGTAAAGTATCGACCCGAATCAACCTAAGCATGCTGCGCAGGCTAACATGGGCAGACACTTTTCGCATCCTGTGGATTTCCTGTTTCAGGAATCATTACTCTATACCTATAACACCCCCCCCCCCCCCCCCCCCGAGACGGAATGTGTTGGCCTGGATTAGCATGCGCGGACTGCGCAGGCTGATCTGCGTCCATACATTAAGCAGAATCCATAATGTTAGTATTCTCGTGAAACGGCTCATATATATATATATGTGTGTGTGTAGCAAAGTCTATTGCATTAATTTGTAACAACGTATAAACAAGCAATGTTGATGACATCAGTCGTAGAAAGTCAGTGGGATAAGGGTTAACATTGCTGATTTGTGTCAATTACTGTCAAATTGAATACTTCTATAGTCCGGTTTTTGGTCATAACAGATCTCCAGGGGGTTCCGAGTTGATTGTATGAACATGAATGAGAGCAAGGAAGTTCATTATCAAAAAGCCCGGATGTACAGTGAGACCATTCGAGATAAATGTAGATAGATAGTTCATTTATTAAGTTGACACTATTGTAACATATATACATTTATATACAAACATAACCATATTGACAAATCATATAAAACCAAGCCAAATGATCGCTTTCTAGTCACTGTTAAAACATATCTTAGTTATTATAATTTAGTATATTTTACTATTTACTAATCTGTATCAGATAACTTTAAAAACATCAAGGCAAAACATATGGGAAACTCCAAAAATGAAAGTATAACTTTTGAATAGAATTGAAATCAATCAATCATCATGAGCAATTTATGCTTTTGTCACAATGATTTCAAAAGTCGTTTTGCTGCGGAGACGTCAGAGAGAGCGTCTGTATGTAGGAAACGGTTAATAAGCAGCCTTGTATGTATTGTGCGCTTTTAGTGATCATTATTAGCGCTCGTCGAAGCAAAGTCCTGAAGGTAGGATATTCTATGACGTGGCAAAAATAAAACAATTGATTGTTTGGTGTTTTAACGCCGCTTTCAACGATTGTCCAGTTATATCACTGCGTTTCATGGGTAAGCTACATGTAACAGTACTACTGGTCAATTTATTCCAACACCCGCCAGTCTGTAGTAATGCTAACCCTGCAACCCTGAACGCCAAGAAGGGCAGCCACTACTACCATTTTTAAAGTCTTGAAAATGAAACAATAATCCATGGGAAAAAATGTACACATATTATTTACACAAGCTTGTTATATAGACGCTTCTGCCATTGTTTGGATTATTATACTAAGACGAAGCACGTGTATAGCCTCATCCGAACCTACACTCTCCAGAAATACCAACCTGTACTATTTCCCCCTTGGGTGTGTTCAATTGATCTCTTGTATGAACTATATATTTTCCCACTTGCAACAAATTGGAAAGTATATAGTTAGAAATATGTTAATCCTCTTTAAATGAAAGTTTAAGTCGTTGAATCGAGTTGAAAATGTACTGGCAAAAGGAAAATTTGCTGATTATGATCAGTTTCTATTTGTGCCATAATGTTTTCAAAGGTCGTCTGCTGCAGAGGCGTCAGATACATGTAGCCTACCGTTTCCAATTAATTGACTCATATCCATTAAGGCATCACTTAGTAAATAATTGCCTGTTATAGAGAGCGGCAATAGCGTGGGTGATATACCCTCAGCGTATTGAAATGTCACGAGTCTCGTCGCACGAGAATAGACTGTCGACCATTTGTTACCAGTCTAGATCCTGATCACCATTCGAAGTCTGATCAGAATCTGCACTGATAAATTGGTAGTTACATAAACCCTTGAAACAAGGGTAGATCGAAATACTGACCATAGACATTTGTAAACAATTATTCGAATAACCCGTTTCCTACATCGAAGTTTAAAACGCATAAAAACGCTTCATTTTCAAACAACCATGTTAACATTATATACACGATCACCACCGGACTAACCTGTACTGAATGGAATTCCATGAAACAAATACATGTAACATTTAGGAAACTCCAACAAAAATGATTATTGTTATGCGACACTCTGTGCCTATAGAATGCCTACAGCTTTGACCAAAATAGTGACTAAAATGGTTACAGAATTAATCAAAGGCTTAGTTCTGTCACAACATAAATCCAATAAGACCGCACTCCTTACATGCTAACAAGCATACATGTATGTACGCACTTGCCTACAATGTACGCACACATACACATACATATTTAAATAACAAAACAAATATTTTCAAATTTTTGTGGAAATATCCGCCTGCCTTTCCCCTGGAAACTCGTTAACATGTGGGTTGCTTTTGTAAAGCTTGTTACAATTTACATAATAAACTTTATTTTGCAAACATGCATTTGTACAGAATGCCAATGCATAGGGTATGAGTAGTACAATACTAACCGACGTACCGCTAATGCAACGTCATTTTCCTTTTATGATATGAGCCGTCCACCGAGAACACCAACAAAGTGGACCCTGCGTAAAGTCAACCCGGATCAGCCTAAGCATGCCGCGCAGGCTAACCCCGGACAGACACCTTTCGTCTCCTGTGGATTTGTTGTTTCAGGAATCGTTACTCTATACCTCTATCCCCCTGAGAAGGAATGTATCATCCTAATAAAACACAAAGAAACATCAAGTGGACACTTTAGACCCCGCTGTTTCTTTTACTTGTTTATCAAAGTACTTGTATTGTTTATGAAAACCTTATTTTACAGAGCCATTGTACTTTATGTTGGGCGTTACAGGGTCACCATTATCCTGCTGTATCTCTAGTATAGCCTACCAATTCACACCGAGTCATGTTTGACGACATATGCTATAATTAGTTTTCCATACAGTGTCTAGATGATGGCAACCTGGGAGTTCTATGTCTACCAAGGGGTGGCGAAGGATTTTTAAAACATCTCGAATAATAAGATTACAACAACTCTTTTAGCTAGTTCATCTATCAATGCGCTGCATGCTTAAATTAAATTTCAGAGCTCTAGATAAGGGGCGTTTTGCATGTTATCAAATCCTTGTTTGATCCTCTCACCCTAATTTGGAGATACTCAAAAAAATCGTCCCAGTGAGATGATTATTTTGAGTACCCACAACATAGGGTTTGCTTTGATAATAACAGACAAATTGTGGAGAAAAAGAGCTGAATACCCCTCCTTATCTGGACCTCTGTTAATCATATTATTTGCCAACCATTAAGCAATACAATTAAACAGTGCTAATTTGTCTTACTTAATCATTGACACATGTTTATGATTACATTTACATTCGTGACTGCTACATATTCTACTGCAAGGTTTATGTCTTAAAGCGACTGAACTCTAGATACCCAACTGTCGAAAAAAAAATCCAATTTTAAGAAAATAAGTGTTATTTCTGTATTTGGGGCATTACAATATGATAACTGACATATTACATACCCCTATAATCGGTGAGATTTTCTTGTTTTCGATACTTTTTCCATCGCAAATTCTACCCTGTCAGTAACGGGGTAAGTATTTTTAAATAGGAAACCCCTTCATCGGGACAATTGAAAACGACTCAAGTTCACTTTATTGATAAAAAACGATACATTTTCTACCCTGGTTTTACTTGGATAACATAAAAAATAACATTTAGGGCGAATTCGATTTTTTTTTTCGTGCCATCTGGATTTCAGTCGCTTTAACCCTTCCCTCATACGACAATTCTGCAGCAGACGACTTTGAACATATTTTGTCAAAAAATGGAAAACATTGTGGCAAGAGGAGAAATTGCACGTTTTGTGCAATTTCTTCTTTTGTCACTATGTTTTAAAAAAGCCGTCTGCTGCAGAGGCGTCCGAAAGCCATTATATGTGGGAAAGGGTTAAATAACCCCTCGAACAAAATTAACTCATTACCGAATGCAAATACATGTAGAAGTCGACAACATATTGTCAAATGTTAGAGAGAATGTTGGCCGAGCTGGGGTTCGAACTCACAACACCCCTGCAATCAAATATCCTTTTCACTGTAATGTTTTTACGGAACAGGGTTCTATTTAGCAACATATTACGTGCCACACACAGTCAACCTCATCGTAAACAATACATCATTTCTATGAACTTTTATATATGACGCATCTGCATTAGACGATTTTTGGAAACATTGTGGCCAAGGTGAAATTGTTCATGATGAGCAATTTCACCTTTGGTCACAATATTTTCAACTATATTTTACAATTAAGCTATATCTTTTATGGAGATTTTTCAGGTTTTTGTAAATATGTTTTGAAAGTCGTCTGCTGCAGATTTGTTGTATGTGGAAAAGCGTTAAGACTCCAAATCACTAGACGCGGCTTAAACATAGTATTTGTACAAGAGGGGTATAGCATATTCGGGTAATTGGTGATGTGTGTCTTTCCGGGCTGTTGTCTTTGCCATTTCGCTGGAAACGACAGCACTAGAGCTATGGCTCTAGTGATATTTGCTTTCGCGAAAATGCATTCTCTTCGAATACATCGAATGCCAGAGTTTTTCCTGCGAGAAAACCATCACTGTGGATTTCGTTTCATGAATCATTACACTATACCTCTATCCCCCTGAGACGGAATGTGTCGGCCCAGATTAGCCTGCGCGATACATTACTCATGTATAATGTGTTGACATACTCAAGTCTAAATACCTTTCAACATTGAGTACTAATGATTTACTACTAGAGTCCATACCAAGTACACATTGATTCATTGCATATTCGAACAGTGAAGACTCAGGCAATTGATTGATTGGGGTTTAACGCCGTTTTTAACAATTTCTCAGTTATATCACGGCGGCCAGTTCACCTACTCATGCATTTCCTGGTTTTCTCACACCAGTACTCCACACAACAATCTTCCCAAGCAACTGGCTGCTTTTCCACTTAGACTTAGCCCATTGGTGGAAGAGGAATGACGCATGTCGCATTGACTTTTGTCAATCCTCGGAAAGAAAGTTGGCCGAGCCGGGATTCGAACTCACAACCCCTGATAAAGACTCAGGCAAGCGTACACTACATAGTATCAACAGAGCCTTCATTCTCCGATCGCATTTAGTCAATTAGGTAATTACTGACAATAAACTATAATTGTAACCAAAGGACTAGATAATGAGGAGTCTGCTGGTCTTTTCCAATTAATATCTCTCTTATGACTCAAATTAACCCTATGTTGTGGGTACTCAAAAGTATCGTCTCATTGAGGGTGAAATAAGGTTTTAGGAACGTGAAATACTCTCCTTATCTAGAGGTCTGAAGTATGTAACCCAACTAGTCCCACACACATAACCTCTGTTGAAGTGTCAAACGAGCCCTTTTGCGGCTCAAATATAAATCCCCTTTAAAGATAAATTCTGTAATACGATTACTTTTTCAGAAACATTTGTATAATATAATGTTAGTATTGTACACATTTATTATCTTTCTTCTTTACCCTTAAACAATACAGAATCGGCGTTATCACTGTGAATAATTGACCGTTATACTACTCGCCACGCTCTCCTTAATTTCATTAATCGCATTCAACCAGATCTAAGCTTTTATGCAGTAAATAGTAAACGTTCAAATAGATATCATGACTATCTTTACATGACAGATTGACCTTTGCTACAGCCAATCAAATTGTCGTCTACATAAAGGTCAGGTATCAACAGGGGAGTAAACATATCAATAAACGATATGTTAGTAATCATTTTGATAGCGGAATCGAGCATTGTCTGTAGTGTGCCCTTTCATTAGATAAATAAACGATATGTTAGTTATCATTTTGATAGCGGAATCGAGCATTGTCTGTAGTGTGCCCTTTCATTAGATAAATACACGAACAGCTAGCTACTCATGGATATTTATTATTTAAATATACTCATGAACACAAGTCTTGTTCCCTGTACAGTTTTACGAATTGCGGGAAAAGCGTAAACGATACTACCACAATTTTTGGCACGTTTATTTTTCAACTAAAACTCTACAAAGATGCAAATTCAAACGAAACACTCAGCAATGTCCATGCCGTCGATCATCATAGGGTGTTATCCAAAAGTCACAAGTCAGTATCGAGTAAACGCGTCCTTGCGCGCGCACAACTGCTAGGCATCTTTGGTGCATGGAATTGATCAAATTCCGAATGTCTTGTTGTGGAATGGCGTTCCAATCCTGTAGTACGGCAATCTGCAGCTCGTTAACGTTTCTCGGAGATGCCAGATAAAAACGAACAGGACTTTTGTCCATTAGTATATATCGGGTCAATAAGAGACTACCATTTATCCAATACACGCAGAGCGAAGTACATCTTTTGTTTCAGTCTTCAATGAGATTATTTCCGCCAATGTTATAAGGTTGGGTTTCCTTAAAGCAGCCCTGTAGACAATGGTGCAGTGGTAGAACGTCGTTCTCTCGTACCATTGGTCCCGAGTTCGAATCAACGTGATGAGCGGGTTCTGCTTTTGAGTTGATTCCACACAAACGGATCGGATCGAAAACTGGTTATATCGCCAGGAAGCAAACATCGAGCGTGATTAATATTTCTGATAAATAAGTTTAAACTATATTAAATAGAGTTAAGTTAACTCTATTTAATATAGTTTAAACTTATTTATCTTACATTGAATGAGAAATATTAATCACGCTCGATGCTTTTTATACATCTTATCTTATTTCATAAATAATACATGTGCTATTGCTAAAGACATGAATGAAATAAAAGAGAAAAAAAAAACAATACATTTCGTTTAACTGTGTTTTTTATACCCTTTATCCATTGATTATTTTGTTAATTGGCCTTCAAAGTTGGTTCAAACCTTGGCTCCAATTTTTTTTATTTTGGCTCCTTTTTTTTCAAAAAATAACCAGGGGAGGAGGCCCTGGTTAACAATTTGGAATTAAATATCCAAATATGTTTCCTTATTGGTTTTAAAACCTGTTGGTTTGCCCTTGTTCAACGGCAGTTAGTAGATTGGGTCAAAGGGTTCTTGAGATATTTAGCAGCATTGTATATGACATTTATACAATTGGGTCGATATGGCTTCATGTTAACTTTTTCCAACATATAACAAATCTTCAGCAGATGACTTGAGATCAAATAAACAAACGTATGGAATATCGCTTAAGACTTTAAATGAAAGTAATATTACTGAAAGAAGTTGAAAACATTGGACCTAAAGGTGGCATTGCTTGTTTTGAGCAATTTCTTTGTTTGCCGCAATAACATATAACAATAACAGGCTTGTAACATACAGCTGAGGTGCTCCGGTTTTACCCGCATATTGGCAGCCATCTTGGATTTTCGTATATGTTGTCTATTCCAGAACCAATTTATTATACGTCACAGAACAAAAAAGCATGTTATGTTTAATACATAAGCCAGTTTGCAGCACTATAGTATCACACAACAATCAGAAATACGAGTTTTCCTTCATCTAACCCATATTCTCGTTCTTCATTTTTGGCGGAAAAAGGTGAAAAATATGCCAAATTTAAAAATGGCCTCAATTTTTTTCCCCAAAGGGAATGTTTCAGGACTTTTTTTCTATCATACTGGAGACATTGGTGAGTTGAAATCAGAAGAGTTTGATAACATAGTAATTTTTACCCCAGGTTCAACCTATTCCACCGACCTACAATGTTTTCAAAAGTCATTAGCTGCAGAGGTGTCAGCAAGCCCCTGTATGAAAAAAATGGTTTAAATATCCAGGTAACGATTATCGGGATTTACATATAATATGCACTTTTCCAAACATCCATCCAAATTGTTTTTTTGACTATGTTATATATTACATGTAAGATTATACTGGCTGTGGTAAAAATACGAACATCTCTGTTAATTAAAGTATACTTCAACGTTGTGAGAAATGGCTATATTGCTCATTCTGCGCAATTTCTCCTTTTCTCACAATATTTTAAAAAGACGTCTGCAAGTGGAGAAGGATTAAAGGCAAACAGTCTAAATATGTGTAGCCTGATCATGGTCTTGAACAACAGTATCTATAGTTGCAAGAACAATATTATAGTACAGTTTGAATACATGTATATCATTTGACTTTTGTGACATGTATTTACAGAGAAAACTAGATAGTTGTTTTTGTCACAAAAACATATGTGTCCCCCATTGGAGTTTGTCAATGATTGTAATAATGAAACAGAATATTAAAATAAAACTAATATTGAGAAGAAGTCAAGTGAACTAATTAAATTTCATTGTTGAGTGTGATTACAAAATAATAACTAAATGTACTCAAGAGATGGGTATTTTTTCATGCCACCACAGGCCTACTTCAAGTTATTTAAGTGAATGACCTGCTGTAGGGTAATCTGAAAAGAGGAAAAGAGTGCTTGAGACTTTGTACACTGAATCTTAATGCAGTGGTAGTTTTTATGGAAAAAAATCGGAGATCATATAGTCCCCGATTTGTCTGTCTGTTAGTTTGTTTCTTGTATGTCCGGACTATTTCTCAGCAAACACTGACCTGAATTCAATGAAACTTTATGGGAGATGTGCATATTTTTAAAATATTCTTGCTGAATGATTTTTTCGCAGAATTATGACCCTTTCAATTTCTATAAAGTATGATATAGGAGGATTCCTGTCCGGGCTATTTCTCAGCTCCCACATGTTGGAATGCAATAATACTTAATGGGAAGCTTCACTAACAAGAGGAGATGAGCATCTTATTACCATGTTCCGGCTGAATGGTTTGTTTTTTCTACAGAAGTATGGCCATTTGAATTACTATACCATATGACCTATGACCTCTTATTGCACATCGTCTCAGTATGGTGAACATTTGTCAATTTATTCCAAAATCCTTTAAAAACACTTCATAAAGGATTAAGCTGACACAATATATACATGTAGTCATATGACCTTAGACCTCAAATTGCGGCAATGACCTTGAACCAAAGTGGTTGTAACATGCGCTCTGCACATCGTCTCAGTATGTTGAACATTTGTGGCGAGTTATTTTAAAATCCTTCAAGCGGTTCAAACGCTAGTGAGCGGACACAAATGATTGTCATTTGACCTCTTATTGCGACCTTGAATCACAGTGGTTTGAACATGAGCTCAGTATGGTGAACATGTGTGATGGATTATTTCAAAATCCTTCAAGCGGTTCAAAAGTAATTGACCAGACACGAAATAAAGTCAAAGCACCTTTGACCTCTAATTGCGACATTGACCTTGAACAAAAGTGGTTGTGACATGCGCTCTGTACATCGTGTGAGTATGGTGAACATTTGTGGCGATTTATTCCAAAATCCTTCAAGCTGTTTAAAGGTTATGAGGCAGACACGAAATATAGTAATATGACTCTTGACCACTAATTGCGACCTTGAACTTGAACCAAAATGGTTGTAGCATGCGCTCTGAACATTGTGTCAGTATGGTGAACATTTGTGGCTAGTTATTTCAAAATCCTTCAAGTGGTTCTATGGCTATTGAGCAGACACAAACAATATTCATATGACATTTGACCTCTAATTGCGACCTTGACCTTAGACCAAAGTGGTTGTAACGTGAGCTCTGCACATCGTCTCAGTATGGTGAACATTTATGGCTAGTTATTTCAAAGTTCTTTAAGTGGTTCAAAAGTTATTGAGCAGACACAAATTAAAGTCATATGACCTTTGGCCTCTAATTAGTAATTAAAGCCTTGACCTTGAACCAAAATGGTTGTAACATGCGCTCTGAACAGCGTCTGAGTATGGTAAACCTTTGTGGCGATTTTCATGACACGTCATGTTGTTATGGAGAATCATTGTGTGAAGTAATATCAAAATCCATTCAAGCATGTGGAAGATACAGCCCGGACATGAGATTGCGGAGAGAATGTTTGAGCCCAAACTGTGACCTTGACAGTACATATTTTGGTGATGTGCATGACACATCATCTTCTTATGGAGAATATACTAAATTTTCTAAATATGTATACACATAATAGTGACTTATAGGCACAAAGAGGTGTGGTCATTTTTGTTTTATATGTTAACCAAAATATGTTTCACACATGTCTGACATATTAATAGACAATTAATATTGTTTTACAGACAGACAATAGTTATTTGACACGGATAAATAATTTAAGTGTAGCCTTTCAAAGATAGGGTATCTTTTTACAGTCGTTTTAAGAACCCAAACCATATTTCTATCTTCTCCTACAATTTTGAATGTGGAGAGCTGAAACTTCTGTTATAGATACTTCGAGATATTTAGAAAAAACGTATCCGTAACAATTTGTTATTTAGGCCTTTGTTTCTAAATGGTAGCCTTTCAAAGATAGGGTATCTTTTTACAGTCGTTTTTTACTTCAATCGCCCCTAGCGCTGCAGTTGTAGTATTCGATAGCGATTTTATTGCACCATCTGATAGAGATATTCAAGAGCTACAAAATGTTATGTGATTGACCTCCGACCCCGGGTTTCCGAGCTACAGCCGGAAGTTTTCAAAATATGCAAAGGCGAAAATCAGCAAGGCAAATCCCACGTCGCCTTCCGGCTTGTATAATATATTTGTTCACATGAATAGTAACATGCCGTCATAAAAAAAAAAACAGCTTTAACAATTATTCATAGATTAGCAAAATCGCAAAAGCTGTCAACATACTGAGCGCCAATTAAAAATCTCCCCTTGTTTCGTCGCAAGTTTTAGCTTACAAGCTATCATCCCTTAATTAATTGATTAAAGTCGGGGAATGGTTTATCTAGCAGTCTATACTGTCTGCAGTGCACCTGTCTAGCCTCTTTCGCCCTCTGTTTTGTTGCAGGATTACATTTTGGGCGACCGCACGTAGACATTTCTTATTTCGATAAGGATTAATAACATAGCGATTCTCGCATGCGCGTGTATTTTGAAAAACTATGAACAATACTATGATATTTAGCTCCTGTGAGACTCGTAAATGTACTTTGTTGAATTTTAAAAAAAATAATTAATTCTATGACTTACTGGCATTTGCAATTGTTTACTGTTCTCTAATGGAAAAAGTTTCTATAAGAAAGTTCATAACTGACAGAGGCTTTAATTGACAAGCAATACCATATATCTATAGCATATTTATTTGCTAAATATTGAGCGTCTGTGTGATGTTCTGATTATAACGTTGGCATTGGGATACAGAGAACAGGGTTTAATCGCCTGTCGAGTCTGATCAAATATATATAAATGATATTAGTGGCTCCGCCCTTTGCGTTTAGGGTGGCGGAGAAAGCCTTAACGATGGTTGCACCGGTAAACTGGTTATAAGCCAAGGAGACTGTGGAAAGCGGTACATATTGAACAACAAATAGTAACTAACGAAGAGTAAGATGAATCGTGGGAGGTGTTTAACCATTTTCCCCATACAACACATCTGTGCAACTTTGAAAACCTGTTTGCAAAACTTAGAAACATTTCTAAAAATGAAAGTTTAATTATTATGTTGAGTTAAAACCATAGTGGCAAACCGAAGAACATGCCTGACATTGTGTTCATATGTCGTCTGGTGTAGATGGTGTAAACATGTGTCTGTCAGATGAAAATTGTTATAGTCACTTACACTAGCAAAATGGTTATCCCCCGTACCGCACATACATACGCTTTCTGACACCTCTGTAGCAGACGTTTTTTGAAAACATTGTGGCAAAATGAGAAATTACTAATAATGAGCAATTTCTTTTCGCCACAATGTTTACAACTTTATTCAATCATTATTATTTCATTTATAGACAGCTTCCATATTTTCTTCCAGTGACTTCAAAATCATCTGTTGCAGAACGTGTTGTATGTAGAAAAGGGTTAAAGCAGCTGTAATAAATTAATGTACATGTATGTGTCTGTGAACTTATAACTGTACTTTTCTTCACTTAGATCCAATCAATGAATTATCTAAATGTAATGATAGATAGATAGATAATTTTAATGACGTAAACTACATAGTTTCTAGTCAAACAACACATCATATTACTATATACAATACAAAAAACCATATTATTAATTACAAATACATGAAATATACACAAAAACGAATGTTTATCATTCAAAATAGAAGAAAATAAAAACTAAATAATAATTATAAAAGCAAATATGAAAATAATAATAGTAGGAAAGTATTTCCACAAATTAGGTCAATTCGCTTGACCTCCTTGGTGTAATAGGAGTATTCTCTTAAGTCTTAAGTTTATCTTACATTATCAATTGTAAAGAATATTATTAATTAAACTACTTCTCCGGGTAAAGGCTTCCTTGATATATTTTGCAAGGTGTAACAGTTTTTGCTTATTATTGCTGTTTAGTAATTTAATAAATTTGTACATGTTTGGACGAATGGTGAAATAACGCTTAAAGTGGATAGCTCTAATATCTGAGTATGACGGACACACTAGAAGAAAATGGAATTCGTCCTCAATTTCGCTTTTATTACAAAAAATACATAAACGCTCATGTCTTTCTATCCTCTCATGTCCATATCTACCTGTTTCAATTCTTAGAGAATGTGAAGACAGTCTAAATTTAAAAATGTAGATTTTCCATTTACAAGGTAAAATATTTAAATAATTTTCCATAATCGGACCATTATTAATATATTTGTAGATGCACAATATCCGACTATTATTTACATAACTTTGTAAAGTTTGTTTAAAATCATCAATCAATCTTTGTTTAAAAATCTTGTGAAAATTCTGATGGTTCACAGAATTTGGATTGAGCCAAATATATCCAAAACCATATTGAAATAAGAGATTTGTCACATTTCTGCACCAATTATTTGCTCCTTTTTCAATGTTTTCTTCTGACCAATGATACAATGTAACCATTATAATGTTATCTGAGGATAAAAGTTTACCCCAGTATTTTATTATTCTCGCGTATCTGTTAATATATAATGGATATCTGCCTAATTCACAATAAATGGCAAAGTTACAAGTAGATCTTTTAACACTTAAAACCTTTTTACAAAACTTAAGATGTATACTCTCTATTTCCTTCGACTTTGAGAATCCCCAAATTTCGCTAGAAAAACCTAGGATAGAACCTACAAATGCATCATATAATTGGAATAAGGTCAAAGTATTAAAGTCAAAACAACGAACTTTGCTGTGTAAAATATTCAGCGCTTTTAAACCTTTATCTGCTAATGTTTTCTGGTTTAAAATGAATGATCCAGTATAATTAAATATTGTAACAAGATAATTAAAATCGTTTACAAGTTCTATGCTTGCGTTATTATATGTCCAACACTC
Organism: Serripes groenlandicus; assembly: GCA_031761405.1. NCBI lineage: Eukaryota > Metazoa > Mollusca > Bivalvia > Cardiida > Cardiidae > Serripes > Serripes groenlandicus. The sequence goes on along the minus strand of JASEVX010000011.1, from coordinate 47,359,377 downwards.
ATTAACCCTTAAACCACCTCTTTTTCTAAATACAACGATTTTTGTTTTGTCAATGTTAACCAAGTAAATGTAACGCAAGATTTCTTGATGAGAAGTGTCTTTCCTGGTTTCTTCAATTTAATAAATATGAAATATTATGTATTGATGACACGGGACCAATTAAACAGATTGGTACGCCTAACTGTCTGGAAAGATAATAGTTTAAATGAAATTCGAGAAAACCCTTTAAGAAAGAATATCCATTACTCTTAACTTGACTTAAGGCCATACTTGCACTTTAAAAGTACCTAAAACATAACAACAATTGGAGAAAAAGAGTACATGTATATAAATTGCAATAAACATCATACTTGAAATACGTAAATTTATACTAATTATGCTTACTTTTAAACAGATTGCTGTCAGCTTTTTAAGGGTTGTTTACAAAAATACAACAGTAATCATCTCACTGGGTGTTCTTGGCGAGAAAATTGCACTTTAAACAGATTTCTGTTAGCTTTTAATGGGTTGTTTTCGAAAATCTCAATGAGTGTTTTATGACTTGAAAATCTCACGCGTCAGGCGTAGATAGATAGATATTTGGTCAATAAAAGGTGGCAAGTACGAAATTAATTGGGTGCGTAAAAACAGATTTTCTTTATTTCTAAAAATATTGTTTATCAGAGTTGGTTCTTTCCGTAATTTATTTCAAGCCAAATAAACATTGTATATCACCTATATTTAATATTTGAGTGTGTAATATTAGGTTTTTGAGCATCTTTCGAAATGTTCACCTCGTATCAAGATCGACATCGTAGAAATTGGATTAAAAATCAGACACGGTCAAGTGCATGTTTTATTCCACTGTATTCGAGAGAAAAAAGTATTCTATATTATCTTTCATGTGAAAAAATATATTTTGTGTTAAATAAAGTGATTAAAGTCTTAGTGGTGAATCAAAAGTATTCCTAAGTAAATCAAAATAAACTAAATATTTCTATGTAAACTAGCCAATCAGAGATCAAGCTGCTTCCACACCCGGCGACTAATTACTTCCTTGACTGAAGATTATGAACTTAATTTGACCAGGTTGAGAGAACTGATAATTGCCAAGACAATGATCAGTTCTCTCTGCTGAGTCCGATAAAGTTTATACAATACAATACAATATATTTTAATGCATAAAAACTACAAGTTTTATAGCAAATTATACAATTTAAACAAATAAAGTTTATGTCGAAAGCGAAGGTCGTAACATTCTATTTATCTTGTAACCTCTATTTATATCTAATTTGTTTCATCGCGGTTAAACGAAATTTTGAGTCGGTTCGTCAAAAATTACTGTGGCCACAATCGCCCATTCCTAGATGACACGATTTTATAGGTTTTCCCAAATGATATAACACGTGTTGCCAAAAGAATACCTATATAGAAATAAATAATAATAATAAAGTTCTGTTAGTTTGCATATGTTGCTAGTTTAATTGCTCTTCTATATTATTATTTAATTGCTTTAATGTATTCCTGTATGTATATTTAAATTAAAACAACGTAAATGTGTCATTTTTTTTTTGGTGTTTGTTTATAAATATTATTGTTGATTTTTCCTGATTTGTGTACAGTAAAAAATATACTATCAACATATTTAAATTTTAAAAAGTAGCTCCAGCTATCACGTCATTTCTAAAAATAACTGCTGTTCTAAAAATAACCGGACATGTAAACATATAGTTTATTATGCAGGCTTTAAATATCCGATATTCTGCTCATTGCAAGATAAATGGATTTATCTGCACGGCAACCAAGTTGTTTTTTAATAAACATGCACATATACCTACATGTATTTCCCGAAACCATGCAAATGAATTACATAAATAACTGAACTAGTTGCAGGTTTGTAACTTTCTTTGAGTACAGACAGAGTTACAACAAACAATTATTACTATTGCTGATACTGATAGGACATTTAAGTGTCAATACATATTGAGAGCTTGCACCAACTCAGATATCCAAATTATTCCTACAGGTTTTGTTATATTTTCTGCGGTCCGTGGAGAACATGCGAGTTCAGGCAAGGAAGTCGAATTCTCGAACGCCCGGTATGATGTTATTACGCAATATAATCTGATTCTCTATTTACGGAACTGGTTCGAATAACACGGCATTATGAATTACTTTCGCAAAAATTAAATGACGTTTTTCCGGATGGAATCAGAAATCACAATGCTAATAAGCCGAAATCAAAGTACTGAAAGTAATGAAGGTAGAATTGCAATCGGTTAAGAGGAGTTGCAGAAATGCATATATAAATAGTATCTAAAAGAATTCCAACAGACAAGTAATGATACATCAGGCCAGATAGAAATACTCCCAAGATCATACATTCGTGTTGGTCTTGTGAAAATTGATTGACGCCAACCCCGAATATATCATTTGGTTAACATTGTACCTTTTGTAATGATCATATTACACAATGGCTCTATGGAAATCCCACAATAAACATTCATGACAGTACAGTGTCTTCCTATGTATTGACTCGACTGAACCAACTGACGCATTCATAGTATGCAGCGATTTAATGCAATCTATAAATGTTTACAATGATAACAGTAATCTTAAAAGTGTATTCTACCAAAGCAGTTGTGTTTTGAATGATTTTCTGGTTGTTCATCTCCAGCATTATACTATAATTTTTGTGTCTGTTAAACGACATTGATTGCAAGCTTCTATTTGACAGAAAATTGTATAGAATTAACAGATTAATATAAAAAAAAAAGCCTAAACCAATAACAATGTAATAATGTACAATGGAGTTTTGTATATATCCTAAACAGAGAAAAAGTGTGGCCTTTTGACTCGGTCACCTGAGCGATAGCCATGTAGAATATGTGTAACTACTAATGTCGGAGAAAATTTAATCAAAAGAGTGAATGAAACTGCTAGGAGGGGGAACTGTAGATTTACACTTATCAATGATGATCATTTGTTATGATACTAAATATTTGAACAGTTTGTAAGAGGCCCACCAAAATAGCATTCCCGTGAAGTTTGGTTGATATTAATCCAATGGTTTAAGCTAAAAGTTGATTTTAGCCCTATTCTGATGCAGCATCGCAGTCATCGATTAAAACCAATTAACATGGATCCAACAAAATAAGTACAGGGTCACTAAATGAACATTTACGCTCAATTACAAATGTATCCTAAAATCAGATATGGAACTATTTAGTCTTGTCATTTTGCCACTTTTCTGATGCCGTATGGCTGCCATATTTTTCAATCAATCAATGAAGCAACAAACGTTGTGTTTAGAATTTATATCTTTGAACACATTTGAAAGAGGACCACAAAAGGAACATTCCTGTAAAATCTTGTCGAAATTTGCCCAGTGGATTAGGATGAGATGTCATTTGAAGCTAAAATTTCAATATACCCCTTTTCTGATAAGCCTGGTAACTATGTCTTTCAACCATTCAATATGGCTTAAAGAATCACGAAGAGTGTCAATGAAGGAGCAACTCAGACAAGCATATTCATAAGAATGGAGTTTTAACATTTTGTAATTTTGTCCTTTTCTGATGCCGCCTCGCTGCCCTTTGTTTCAACCAATTAATATGGCTTGAACATTTTGCAAAGACAGTCACTAAAGGCACATTTCTACAGAATAAACTTGGAATCGGACAAATGGGATTTAGAGGAGAATAAATTTAAATATTGGGCATTTTACTCCCTCGCTGATACCATACAAAACAGAATTATACATATATCTCTTTTTTCGTCCAGTGGATAAGGTTTTTATGACTTTCTAATTAATCAATACAATTTAAAAACATGTAGAGGGTAGTTCTGCTAAATTATCTTGTAATCAGACAAGCACTTTCATGAGAATATTGTTTTAAAATTGTGTGATTTTGCCCCTTTTCTGATGCCGCCTGATTGCAGTGATTAAAAACCAATCAATATGTTTGTATTTCTAGAGATTTATCAAAAGAACAGTTCTACCACATTATATTTGTATCAGAAAAGCTAATTCAGAGAAGAGTATTTTCAAAAATCGGGCAAATTCACCCTCTCCGGAAATAAAATACCGCGCAATTTCCTCTTTTGCCACAATATTTCAAAAAGTTGTCTACTCACAAAAGGTCTGTTTGTGGGTAAGGGTTGATATCGTAGGTTTATTTTTCTGAACATTTCAGAATAGCATATAAAACATTGTGGCAAAAGGAGCTATTGCGCTTTATGAGCAATCTCTCATTTTACCACAATGGATGTTTTTTTTGGGGGGCGGGGGGGGGGGGGGGGGGGGGTACTTTTGCTCATGTTTTCAATCGTAATAAAGCAGTCTTGATACATCTTCTTGTCATAGATAAGGAGGAGTAAACATATTCCGCAACTATAAAAATCTCACATGTAGTAATAGTGTCGTTCCTTATTATTATCTTTTTTTTTTATTAATTATATTTCTTTTGAAAGTAACTTATAGGCCCATGGGATCGGGTGTTATTTATTACATTTTGTATTATTGTTTTGTAGATGTACATAAACATGTCACTATAATAAAATACTTACTTACTGTATTCATTATGTGCTCGAAACAAGATCCCTGATTGGTTGAACCGTTCGATCCCCGTTCGCGGCGGTTATGGCTGAGTGTCCTTGTGCAAGACACACTTCATGTCAGTCACACCAGGAGCATGCATAATCGAGTGCTTTCTTGTCGTGATATAACTGAGCTATCTTTGAAACTTCGTAAATACCCGTTTTAACCCTTTCCGACATACAACAAATCTGCAGCAGACGGCTTTGAAAGCACCTAGACAAGGTGACAAACATGACAATCTCTATAGATAAAGGTACATTTAATGGAAAAAAATGAAAACATTGTTGCAAAAGGAGAAATTGCTCGTATTGAGCAATTTCTACTTTTGTAACAATGTTTTCAAACGTCGTCTGCAGCAGAGGCGTCAATAAGCGTCTATAGGTGTTAAGTGGTTAATACGGTTTTTATTCCACAAACCAACGTCCATGATAGATAAAAGACCACCGATGGCTTTCCCACTTCAGTACTCCACATACCAGTGTTTCAATCAACTAACTGCTTTTCCTAATATACTTTCAGCCTAGTGGTGGAATACGGGTGATGCATGTCACGTTGACTTTTGACAAACGTCGGAATGAATGTTGGCCGAGCTGGGGTTTCGAACTCACAACCCCTGAATTGACAACCCGCGTTGTTACCGATTGAGCTACCGGGGCTCGCTTTTTATAAGCATCAGCGTATGGGATTTGATCATTCGCGCTCGCGTCCCTTATGGCCGTGTTCCATTGTGCAAGCTTCAAATAGCCGTAAGACCGTTGACACTTAAAAAATACGGAAATGTAACTTTCTGGATCTGATCTTCCTAATGTTTCCTAAAAGTACAAATGACCAAGTGCTTGAGGAGAGGTACAAAATGGCATTTATGAAAAGTATATATCCAGATCAGGCAACACTGTTCACTTATTTCTTACACAAGTTTGTTAGAATATTCTGTCAACTTGTGTAGATTCGGATCCAACTGAATAGGTGGACAAGATGACCTGAACCGTCACTGAACAGTCAAATTGTGTATTGTATCATGCACTCGTATCAAATAATGTGAAACAGCATTGAATACTCCTAGATTTTAAACGTTGAGAATTGGTCCATTTTGACCACATGGTGCAAACCTGTCAAGCCAAATAACAGGTATATAATAATTAGATAACATATCAATGCTATGAGTAACTTGGCATCATTTACGTGGCGCAGTGATGTATTGGATAAAATGTCCAATACTTGAGCATTGATTGATTGTCTGGTGCTTAACGCCGCTTTCAAAACTTTTTCAGTCATATCACGGCTGTTCCTGTGTAAGTTACCAGTACTACTGGTCCATTTACCCTGACACCGGTAAGTCGTAATGATAATCCCGAAAGCCTGAGCGCCAGGGAGGGCAGCCACTACTACATTTTATAAATATTTGGTATGACCCGAGCGGGGATCGAAACCACGACCTCGCGTACTGGTTGTGTCCAATCCCATTAAAACCAGACCTTAACTTCACTCACTCGCATGTATATCTGATGAATGCCCCATACAGGTCGGCTCACATTGACCTTTGCGTTCACCAATCAAAACAATGAACGAGAGATAGTATAGCACGGGCGTTGGTTGTATAGTATGATTTCAGTGGACATAACACTGAGCACGTGCCCAGGAGTATGTAAGTGTATGAGGTCAATTAGAGACGACCTTTTATCAAGAGTAGTCAGATCCAATATACGTACAGCGATGTTTGGTCTGATTTTAATTAGATTGGCTTGTGTTATACCACAAGTGGTTCGAGTGCCTTCTCCCATTGGCGCTCATAATTTAGGGGGTAGCATTAAAACTGACCTGCAAAGGTCTTGATAAACCCACAATCTAATGCAATTGTATTGTATGCATTAAACGTTAAATATATTGATTTAACAAAATGTTATCGACCAAAATGTTAAATGTTATAAGACTAAAATAGACTATAAATTATAAACCCCGTAAGTTATTAGCAAAGCACCGCTGGCTTGTATGTGAATCTGCGTTAACAGCGAGTGTATTTCTGTTCTGATAAACCGGTTACACACACTGTGAAGGTTAATTACCTGACATCACTTACAACGGCTGAACGACTAGCAACTGGTCTATTTCCATCTTGTCGGACACATCCATTATAACCAATTAACGTGCCTGTTAACCCTTTAACTGCTGGAAACAGATTTTGTGAAGTATGAGTGACCAACCAGTCGGCGTATCCGCACCGTCTGACCAGACCCTATACTGTTGGCCGTTCAACTCAGCATGTTTATTTCGATATTCCCTAATATTGGCTATGGACTTGTCCAAGTTCAAAGTTCGACAAGTCCAATTCAAAACGTAAGCCTTAAAAAGTTTGCCGTGTCTGTTAAGAGCCTCCTTTTTATATCCAATGTATTCGGGGTTATCTTTGTCGATGGAACTCTTGTAGATTTATTTAAGCCCGAAACACTTTACAAGTTCCCTTTCCCACATACGGCAAATCTGAAAAAAAAAAATATGATAAAAAAACACCTATGTATTTGAAAGAATAGAATAGTACATAATTTGAACATCATGGTAAGAGGAGTTATATCTAAAATTGAGCATCTTCTCCTTTTGTCAAAATGTTTTCAAACGCCTACTGCCACTGTTATGTCATAGTGCATCTGTAAGTAGGAAAGTGTTCAGAATGTACTTAGCTTAGCTTGTTGTAAGTAGGACGGTGTTCAGAATGTACTTAGCTTAGCTTGTTGTAAGTAGGAAAGTGTTCAGAATGTACTTAGCGTAGCTTGTTATAAATCTTTTACCCTACAGCCTAGGATGTTTATAATTCTGAACTCCATTAGCGTTAATCAATAGAATATAGCGGTTTGAATTCACGAAAGTTCTAAACAATATTCTGTTGTCTTTAGTTTCTTACAGTAAGTAAGGAAATATGTTTGAGCAGATTAAACATCGTGCTCAACTTTAATTCCCTTCCTAGATTGAACGTCCATGTAAACGCTATCAGTTAAATCAAATAAGTGAAAGCCGATTATTAAACCATACTGTTTTTAACTTTTTAAAAAAATTAAGAGTTTCTAATATTCTAGACATGGGTCCGATTCCATTAACCTTACTTAGCGCTAAGTAAAATACTTAACATCATATTTCATCAGTTTTGTTTCCCTAATAAAACTGCCAACATGATTCATTCCTTAACAAACATTGTTATTCAGCAATGTAACTATTTAAGTCAACTTAGTCATTTACTTCAATACATTCCACTATTTATGCTTTACAAAGTATAAGGGAATCAAAAATGATGATATATGCATTTAAGTATTTAAGTAGTGCTTAGCGTTACATTTTAATTAAATACTTAAAAGCATATTTTGTATTACTTAGCGCTAAGTAATGTTGCTGGATTTGGAACCTGAATGCTAGAAATTATTAACTTGCTCATCAGAGTCCATACTGTAGTAGCTTGGTGCAACGGAGGCCTGGTCATGGTATCTCCGGTTGGAAAACATTTAGAAAAAGAGAAAATTCTGAGATTTTAGCGGCTTCTCCCTTTAAGTCGTCCGCGGCTGAGGCGTACTTCTATTTCTAACAAGTTATGATGAACCCCGAGCTTCATGGAGGTATTTCAATTATTGATGTTGGTTTAACGCCGTTTATAACAATTTCTCAGTCATATACGGCGGCCAGTTCACCTACAAACGTATTTCCTGGTTTTCTCACACCAGTATTCCACACAACAATCTTCCCAAGCAACTGGCTGCTTTTCCACATAGACTTAGCCCATTGGTGGAAGACGAATGACGCATGTAGCATTTACTTTTGTCAAACGTTAGAAAGAAAGTTGGCCGAGCCGGGACTCGAACTCACAACCCCTGGATTGACAGCCCGCGTCGCTACCAACTAGGCTACCGGAGCTCGGCGGAGGTATTTCAAATGTGCATGCTGTAAATGCGACAAGCAGAGACCCTGTAGCTCTGTGGGTAGCGACGCGGTCTGTCGATCAAGGTGTTGTGAGTTCGAACCCAAGATGGACAAACTTTCTTAACGACATTAGTCAATGTGACACGCATCATTCGTCTTCCACCGATTGGGTAAGGCCTGTTTGTAAAAGCAGCCAGTTGCTTGGAAAGGCCGTTAGGTAGAGTACTGGTATGAGAAAGCCAGGAAACACATGGTTAGGTTAACTAGTCGTCGTGAACTGACTGAAAATTTGTTGAAAATGTCGTTTAAGCCTTTCCCTCATACATGACTTTTAACATATTTTTTTTGAGCAATTTCTTCTTTTGTCACTATGTTTTCAAAAGTCGTCTGCTGCAGAGGCGTCAGAAAGCGTCTATATGAGGGAAAGGGTTAAGACCAATCAACCATTCGATTGTGATAAAGTGTTTGCATGCACGAGTTTAGTTGGTTTTAAGATCATGCTTGTTTCAAAATAGAGGCTTCCAAGACGTTCGAACGATGGAAATGTGAACAGGACTGACAGGGTCGTAGCTTTGCAATAATCAATGTGTAGGCCGTCTCGTGAGAAAATCAACATTGTGGACTCTGCGTAAAGTATCGACCAGGATCAGCCTAAGCATGCGCCACAGGCCTTCCCGGATAGACACTTTTCGCCTCCTGTGGATTTTCTGTTTCAGGAATCTCTACTCTATACATCTATCCCCCTAAGACGGAATGTGTCGGCCAGATCAGTCTGCACGGACAGCGCAGGCTGATCTGGTCGATACATTACGCAGATGTCTATCTATTTTGAGAAAAAATGTGTTGGCACGTGCCTACAGTGCCTAAAGGGAGCTATGCCCCTGACTGACACAGCTGCGGAGGCGCGAGCTTATCCAGGTCTTAACCGATCGTCAAGGTCGGTTTTCATACAAACACGGTCCAATTATTTAACTTTTTAAAAATAAATCCATTTTGATCGTACTACAGCTAACTAGAATATGGCATGCTATCGTTAGATTAGCCGACAGGTTTGATAAAAAGGTTTTCTTGTTTCGTACTAATAACATAAAGTATTAGCGGAAACTAGCCTATGGAACATGATAAAACACTCGCGAATTCAAACGAAATTACGGTAAACTACTACATTGATCCATTACTTAACTCTTAGATTTCAATCTTCTTTAACGACCCTCGACATTGCTTGTGTCTTCCTGATCAAGTTGACGTCAACAATAAATGAGTCGAGCCAGACGATTCCGGGTCTTAATTGCATCTCCGGTGTTGTACCATATATACAGTTACATTGACATTGAATAAGTGGAACTATGCTTCTATTTTCTGTAAAAGTTTTTTGGTTGTTTATTTGTTGTTTTACGCCGCTTTCAACATTTAATCAGTTTAATCACTGCGTTTCCTGGGTACGTTACCAGTTATACTGATCCATGCATCCTAACACCAGCAAGTTAGTCGTAATGCTAACCCCGCATCCCTAAGCAGCAAGCAAGGCAGCCATTCCTACCAAGTTTAAGGTATTTGGCATGACCCGGTCGGAGATCGAACCCACGACCTCCTGCACCCGAGGGGGACGCTCTACCACTATATCTCCGATGCGGTGTTATGAAACTTTAACTCAGAAGTCAAAACAACCAACAAGATAGTGGGTATCGTCAGAAGATCATTTTCACACATGAATTGATTGTTTGGTGTTTAATGCCTCTTTCAACATGTTTTTAGTTATATCACGGCGTTTCTTTGGTGAGTTACCAGTACTACTATTCCGTGTATCTTGACACCAGTCAGTCAGTCGTAATGCTTACCCCGCAACACTGAGCGCCACGGCGAGCAGCCATAACTACCATTTTTAAAGTATTTTGTACTTTACCAAAGCTTGGTAAGACCCCACCTTGGATGTGGAAGCTATATGGACATGTATGGATCCTCAAACATGAAGCAGTTGGAGAATGTACAAAGATGTGCCACAAAGTTAAATCCCACAATAAAGTTACAAACATACCAGGAAAAACTAGACTAAAATAACTAGGACTACCTACCCTACAGTACAGACGATGCAGATCCGACATGGTGGAAACAGTCATCGTTTTAAACAGCATCGATAATATAGATCATCAAGAGCTATTTCCACGTAACCTAAGCAATAGTAGTGGCCACAGATTTAAAATATACAAAAGACACTGCCGTCCTAATGCAAGAAAGTACGGTTTTTACCAAAGAATAATAGATCTATGGAACAAACTGCCAGAAATTGTTGTAGAGGCAAATATTGTAAATAATCTTAAAAATCTCTTGAACAAGTATCTTCTAAATTTGTACCAAACTGTGTTGGACAGGAATTGTGCTCGTCAAAACAACCATATGAACAATTGTGTTTGTTCGTTTTATTGGGGTTTTACGCCGTCAACATTAGTTCTGTTATATCACGGCGACAGTTCACATATTCGTGATCCCTGGGTAAACAAACCAGTACTAGCCTAGAAAATGTGCCTTGTCCAAGGGCGCTCCACCATGACTGTCGTTCTTCGACTGGGGATCGAATCCGGGACGAACGATTTCAAATCCCCGACGCTAACCCCTCGACCACGGCGTTATCCTACGGTCTAAAGACAGGTGAATACCTAATTACAGGTTTCGACGACAATGTTGTCAAGGTATGACAAGACAAGCCCGTGGTAAAACCATATGAGCCGTTCCACGAGAATACCAACATTACTGACTCTGGGTAATATATCGATCCAGATCAGCTTGCACAGTCCGCGCATGCTAATCCGGGCCGACACATTTCGTATCAGGGAGATAGAGGAATATAGTACAATGACAATGCCAATATTTTATTGAGATAAAGCCACCGGCCCATAACAATTATATTTACATCACATTACATTGCCACACAGCACTTGCTTGTCAGTTTACCTTATATGATATTGTAAGAGCTGTCTGTATTGAAAGCATACAAGAATAAACATTTAGGATCTTAAATGTGGTTTATATGAAACCTTGAAAACATTGATGCGAAATGAGAAATAGGTTATTTTGAACAGTTTCTACTTTTCCCATCATGTTTTGAAGTACTATCTACGATAGAAGGATACTTTATTATGAAAAAGGTAATGGTTAACATATAGACATAAACAGAAACTATGTTATAACGTCCCATAACAGTTGATTCATGTACATATAACATATATGTTGTTACATTCTATATTATATACACAGGCATACGTTTTGTTATACATGTAGCATTTTATCATCACTGCTGCATATTTGAAAAACATATGTGAACATCGATCCGACTTCATAATATGTTGAAACCATTGTTGCAAAATGGAATTACATATGTATTGTACACTTACATAAAGCTTAAACATGTGATAGAAAATAACACCTCTTCCTTCGTTCAAAGGCATAATATATATATATATATATATGTTGCAAGAGATTTGATTACCGACTCGTTTTTAGACGACATAAGTCAAATGAACCTGTTATACGAAATGGGATTTAAGTACTTAAGCGGTATATACTCATTTTTCAAACTGGCATAACATGTACATTGCATAACAAAATGATATTCGTCTTCTATTACCTGAGCGTCAAATAACTTACATAACAAATCGGGATATAAAACATTATTATGTCTATACTTGTAAATGTGTAGAGAATGTGATATGTTTCGTAAACAGGACACAGCACGCCTGAATTTTCTTATAGTAATGATTTCTAGATAATATTCAAGTTCGTACACCAACTTGTATTGTGTATAGTGACTTAATTTAAAACTACATTCTCATTATTCACATTTTGACACTCCCATACGTATCCGAAACAAGTTCGTAGCTGTGTTACCCAATTGATTTTACCATAAGCGTCTCCATGTTTAAACATTATATAACACTGTTTTGGATATCGTTTATCCCCCATTTTTAGTAATATGATAATATGAACCAGTACTTTAACCCACGTTTCATAGTTTCAATATGCAAGGGATATCTATCACAATCACCAAGGGCAACTGCGTTACAGATCATCTTATCAGCACACATAAAACGCTTGCAAGCGTAATACTGAATCCCTTCTGGGTTCTCGTGACGATCGAAGCCCCGTAGCTCACTACCATAGATCAGCTGTGCACAATTGTTACTATCAAATATTTTGAAGTAAGTTTTCCTCGGAATTTGCCCACATTTATATAAGTTTGATAATATACCAAATAAAACACGCATCGCCTTTACCGCGAGATCAATTACCATCATAGGCATTGCCATTTGCCTTGTTAAAAGTAGACCAACGTAATGAAATGAGCCAACACATTCCAGATAACTACCCTTATATGATCACTTTTCGGATCTAGCCAATTAACCACATTTCTTGAAAACCACTATCTTAGTCTTTTTTTTTCGTTTACCGTTAGTTTGTTTTCATTACAGAATTGTTCGAGTATATTTGTTTCTCTTTGTAGGCTATTAACTGTATCAGACATGAGCGCTATGTCGTCAGCAAACATTAGTAGAAATAATTCGGTAAGGTATGGATACAGTTGAAGACATGGTGACCACTGATTTCCAAGCTGTTTTGATAGTTCAACAATAAAGAAGTCAGACATTATCGGACTGTGGCCCCACATCCTTGTGTTAAACCTAAAGTACAGTTAACGTATTCTTAGTTTGTTCCGTTACACGTGATACAGGACTTCATAGATTTATACATACTACGTAAAGCTCCAAACAGTTTACCCTTCACCCCTCTATCAATCATGTAGAGCTGGGACAACTAATACGTAGTTGTCCCAGTGTAGAGTAATGATTCCTGAAACAGGAAATCCATAGGATACGAAAAGTGTCTGCCTTGATTAGCCTGCATGTCATGCTTAGGCTGATCTGGGTCGATACATTACGCAGAGTCCATACTTTTGGTTTTCTCGTGGAACGGCTCATACAAAGAAGACAGATCCGTGGAGGAATTGGTTCGAGTTAGGCGATACATTCGAACAATCACATGTTCGAGTAACTGTAGTTCTAAATGAAATATACTAATGTTTTACTATGGAGGTTGATTTAGCAAAACTGAACATGGCACGTCTGAGCCATTAATTGTTCTGAAGATTTCACAAAATTGCCAAATTTTCCGCTGATATAATTGGTCTACGGGGATTTTTGAGAAAGGAAGACTTATGGTGATATCGGTGAAAACAGCGACACAAGCAGAACAAAAGGTTCTTTATCCTCCGCTGTCGCCAGGCGAATTAATGTTGTAAATGGCCGAGTAATGTGTCATGGATTAAAGTTGACTATGTTTAGTCACAAACATTATAAATGTTTGGAACAGAAATGTGCTGTCTTTATACCTTCAGATATTCAAACGCATTTTGACGCATCTGTAGCAGACGACTTTTGAAACCACTGTGGCGCAAAAGGAGCTTTCCGTTATCTGTTTTATCTCTTTTCGAAAATATAACTTTGATTTGAAGAATTATATTCGAATTTATGTCTAGATATTTTTAGAGACGTCTGCTACAGATTTGATATTTGTGAGAAAGTGTTAAACTTGCACTCGTTGGGTGATCGATTAACAGCATTCGATACATTTTACTCAAACAACTTTATATCGGAAATTTGATTTAATAATGAATGAAAAGTGTTTTCGTTTTTATGTTGTTGTTTGTTTTTTATTTGAATTCAATTGATTAGTCTAAAAGTTCATTACCTGAGTGCATCAGCCTCTGTGCATCTGTGAATACGCAACTTGTATTCTGACAGATACTGTCCATTTGATTGTTTTTGTTTCTATTGTGTTTTATGCCGCTATCGACAGTTTCTCAGTTATACTATGGGCGTTTCCTGCGCTAGTTACCAGTACTTCTGGTCAATACAGACACCAGCGAGAAAGTCGTGATGCTAACCATGAGTGTCAAGGAGGGAATTTCATAAGTCTTTGGTATGAATTGAGCGGGATCACACCCGGTCAGACTCATGTGAGTCGTCGAGGGAACAAGAAGCATGTTTGCAACATAATAAAGTTAGTTTGTTTAATTCGTATACTTTATTTGTATTCAGTAATACCTATTTTACAGTGTCTATATACCCTTTTTGGTAGACTTGCGCATGCGCAGAGGCTGCCATAGTCATAGTGAGTTTGAAGTCACGTGATGTATATGCCCTTCACCACCAACAATTAAGTGCAATTTTTTGTTTGACTAATTTACGAATGCTCACACAAGCAAACATAGAGTAACGAAAAAAAATCCGATTATTCAAGCTTATAATAGAAAATAACAAGTCTTGTAAGTGTAAATATCATATTTAAAGTGTACACAATTATTTAGATATCACTACGCCAATATAGCACTGCACCGCGCAATTACCCTTTGTAAATTGTAACCCTTTTTTCCCTCTCGGCAGAGATGTAAACATCCACTCGCCCGCTAGCATAAGCGAGTGGAATGAAGGATCGGCTAGTACGAAATTCTAGGCGCTAGTCCATACATATTCGTTCATGTCCTTATTCATAAAGATAGTATGCATTGCTAAGCCTTTTCTTTCTCTTTCTCTCAGTCCATCTATTCCTTCGACAACGATTAACGATGACTTTTGCATTTTGGATAGGTGCTTTCGACAAGGTCCGCGTCTAAAGAAACAAATTTCATCAAATGATTTGAGCGCTTTAAATCACTTGTTTATAAAGCGTTTAGAATACTTTGATTATAATAGGCAGAACGAATAACGAATAAATCTTGCAAGAAATCGATCATTTCTTTCGGCCAAAATCAGGTAAATGACCCGCGGATATTGGTTGTTACAACATAACTGATTCATCCTTTTATTCTAAATTTGTATTACACAGTTCAAAATTAGATTTTGACAGTTTGTTCGTTATGATTTTGACGCGATTCAAGAATTTGACGCGATTATTTCGTTCATAGAGTTGATTACTAACAGATGACTAAGTTGATGATGGAAAGAACATTAACAAGTTAAGTTAAGCTAAAACATGCACAGGCAGGCGAGTGTTTCATTAGGATAAGTGCAACACTCAATTCCCAATCCTGCTTGCCCTTTAACAAATCACAACCCACCCCACAATATAAAAACTCTGCAGCAGACGAATTAAAAAAGATCTGAGCAAAGATACAGAAAATCACATTTATTGGAAGTGTAATCATTGAATATAGTTGAAAACATTGTTGCAAAAGGAGAAAGCTTGTTATGAGCAATTTCTTCTTTTGCATCAATGTTTTCAAAAGTCGTCGGCTGCAATTACGTATGCAAGTGGGAAAGGTTTAAATAAGAAACACTTTTTCAAATGATAGTCAGTTGGCTATTCTAGTATATAATGTCCGTCTTAAATAATAATGACAAAACTTTCAAAAAACAAGAAAAAGATTTTTTACAATTTAATTGAAAACATATTTAATCAAAGTTGGGAAAGTTGTTCCTTTCCGTGCTTTTTTTATGAGAGTTCAAATCACAAGCAAAACTTATGGCACAGAGTTGACAAATAACACATTGACACAATTTCAGATTTAGGCTTTGTTTCTGTCAAACTGCTGAAGAAGACAACACTGAGACACACATTTTGATTAAAAGTTTATTTAAAAAAAGGAATAATTTTATTTATGATAAACAACATTACAATGATGGTGTAGAAAATACATGTCAACAATACATTTTTCAATTTGTACATTCAATGCACAGACCAAATCTTAGCAAGTTTGAAATTATGAACCTCTCAGCACATTTTTTTCTCAATTCATTACTTCTTGGCAGGATTTTACTGCTAAAATTGATGATTTTTTTTTATTTTTGGCCGGATTGCTCTAGCAATTCCGGTCTATAGATTGGCGATGTCTGTCTCTCCGTCTGTCTGTTCGTCAACATTTTGGTTTAAGTTTCAGGTTGAGGCAAAATCTCAGCACTGGAAAGGGTTACACACTTGAAACTTTGCCTGAAGGTAACCAGTAACAAGTTATATTGATTTATATGGTTACTTTGACCTTGACCTTGGTTTGTCAATTTTCAAGGTCAAATTGCCGACAATCCGGCGTTACAGTCTTCAGCAGTTTCTTGTTAAATATGACATAAGAAAGCCTTCCCTCAACATTTTGAAAACACCCTCAGAAATCACCAGAATGCACCATGTTGCGTCCAGGGTTTCAATTTTCTTTTTAAACATCAAGTCAAGGGTAAAATATGATAACTTAAGTGAAAGTTTCAGTTGTTTCATACGAGCGCCACAGGGGGACTGTATGTCACCATTTATTTTTGCAATGTATGTAAATGACTTAGAGGACTACATGTCTCTAAATGAATTTGACGGCGTGGATATGGGCATGTTGAAATTGTTTTTACTACTATACGCGGACGATATAGTTTTATTTGCAGAAAGTGAGTGCAGTTTACAAAATGGTCTTGAAATACGTTTTAGTTATTGCGAAAAATGGAAATTATCAGTAAAGGTAAAGAAAACAAACGTTATGATATTTAGAAAAAATGGAAAAATATCGAAAAAAGTAGTTTTTAAATACAACGGTAATCCATTAGAAATAGTGAAACAATTTACATATTTATGCATATCATTTTCTTCAGGAGTGTCCTTTCAACAAACTTTTGACTATATAGAAGGACAAGCTTTAAAAGCAGTTCTTGCATTAAAACAATATCTAACAGTATTCAAAAATATCACCATTAGTCATACACTTGAACTTTTTGATAAGCTTATACCAAATTACGGGGTCAGGTATGGGGCTCCAGTGAGGCTATAACGCGCAGAAAGGCTGCATACTAGATTTTGTAAGCAACTACTACACGTCAAAAGTCAGACTCCTAATAATTTTATATACGGTGAATTGGAAGTAACAACGCCTTTCTTTGATGATTAAATACTGGTTAAAAGTCACGAGAACAGACGAACGCAAATACATAAAGGCAATCAATATGCAAACAAATGTTTAATGATATAAATGAAAATAATGAAAATTGGGCATCAAAGGTTAAATATATATTGAATAGTTTTGGTTTTAGTTATGTATGGATGAATCAAGGTGTCGAAAACATTAACGCTTTCATAAAAATATTTAAATAAAGGGTAAAATATATTTTTTATCCAAAACTGGGATGCCGATCTAAGTCAAACCTCTAAAACTAAAACATATATTCTATTCAAATCCTTTGATTTTAAGATGTATCTAGTCAACATAAAAATAAAGAAATATAGATTTGTATTAACAAAATTTAGACTTTCAAGTCACCAACTGGAAATTGAAACTGGAAGAGTGAAACAACCTGTTAACTGGCCAAATATAAATAAATTTCAAATGTTAATGAAATCAGAGCAAAGATCTATGTTATGCAAATTGTCCAAATATATTTACTTAGCGAATCTTAAAAGAGTTGGTGAAACTTAATTTTATCATGCTTTTCTCCAGAGACATATAAACACATGTGTTTATATGTCTCTGTTTTATCTTATGTAAAATTGTAATAAATATGTATTGTAATATAAACCGCCAAAGGTATTGTAAATTTTGGCGACAACATGTATTTGCTATATGCCAATACAATATATTGAATTGAATTGAATTGTTAAGACTCCTATATCAGACCGTAAATGCAAATTATGTAACACAATAGAAGACAAATTTCATTTTTTACTTGAATGTCCATTAACTCTTTTCCACATGCAGACGCATTTCGACGCAAAAGCAGCAGACGACTTTTGAAAACATTGTGGCCAAAGATAAAATTGCTCATGATGAGCAGTTTCTCCTTTGGCCACCATGTTTTAAACTTTAGTTAACAATTAAGTTATCTTTTATGGACATTTTTCAGGTTTTTGTCACAATGTTTTCAAAGTCGTCTGCTGTAGATTTGTTGTATGGGGGAAAGGGTTAAACAATGATCTAAGACAAATATATATAAGAAAATATTATTGGTCTAGACCAAACATTCCTAAATTCATCGAACTCTTAACAAGCAATAACCAGAAAACATTATCCAAATAATGCATTTTTCTATATAAAAGAATGAAGTCACTTGTATAATTATCTCATTTAAAATGTATGTATTTTATTGTTGTTAACTGTTTTTCAAAATGTAAAAACTAAATATGTATATATGTGTGTGAAATGTTTATCAAAGTTTATTCCCATTTTCGAGATTTTCATTTTAGTCCTATTCTTCTACGATACAGGGATAATGATTTTAAAACATTCCGAACCGAATGATATTTTCGAAGTAGGGGTCAATTAACTTTCACTAGCCCAACAAGAAATGATGATCTTGGAACCATTTCATTCTGGCCTGATGCATCATTTCTTGACTGCCATGGTGGGGATTTATTTAAAATAAATATTCATATATGCACTTCTGTATCTCTTCTTAAACGATCGCAATTCTACCTTCTGTACTTTCAGTACTTTGATTTGAAGGTTTGTACGCGTGACATCCGATGAAATGTGCTCGATTGTAGATGTCGGCATAATTGCTTCACATGTGCAGTGGCGTAGCTTGGCAATAATCAATGTGTAGGCCGTCTCGTGAGAAAATCAACATTGTGGACTCTGCGTAAAGTATCGACCCGGATCAGCCTAAGCATGCCACACGGGTGTACCCGGATATACACTTTTCGCCTCCTGTGGATATCAATATTCTATCTCTTCCCCCCTTAGACGGAATGTGTCGGCCGGATCAGTCTGCGCGGATAGCGCAGGCTGATCTGGTTGATACATTACGTAGATGTGTATCGACGCAGCTGCATTTTGGGGCATTTTTTGAAAAAATGTGTAGGCACATGGTGTAAAGATAATTCGACCATAAAGTACGGAATCCTGTTTGGCTCATGTCGTGCGTCGTCCGTCGTGCCTTAGGTCGACGCGCGACAAAGCGTCACTACGCACGATAAACCGACACGACGCACGACAGTACAAGGGCGACGCTCGACGGACGACATAATGTCCCTTCCGTCGTGTCGCTTTGTCGTGCGTCGTGTCGCTTTGTCATGCGTCGTGTCGCTTTATCGTGCGTCGTGTCGCTTTGTCGTGTCGCTTTGTCGTGACCTAAGGCACGACGGACGACGGACGACATGAGCCAAACAGGATTCCGTAGTTATCCATGAAAAATAACCTCATCTTAATTATTACACGTATAAATATGATCAGTTATTCATGAAACACTAACTCATCGTAATTATTACACGTGTTCCTGAGTGTAAGGAACGACAACTCTGCGAAGGAGATTGCGTAATTATTACACGTGTAGATATAAGCGGTGCTCCAGCCAAACCAACATTGGCGTAATTATTACACGTGTATATATGAGCGGTTCTCCATGCAAACCAACCTTATTACACGTGTGGATATGGGCGAGGCTCCAGGAAAATACCAACATTAGCGAAATTATTACACGTGTAGATACAGTATGAGCGGTGCTCCAGTTTAACCAACCTTAGCTTTATTTTTACACATGTAGATATGAGCGGTGCTCCAGCCAACCCAAACTTAGCGTAATTATTACACTTGTGTAAAGACCTAATAACACAGGAAAACCAACCTTAGCTTCATTATTACACGTGTATATATGAGCGATGCTCCAGCCAAGCCAACCTTAGCCCAATAATTACACGTGTGTATATGAGCGGTCCTCCAGAAAGACCAAAGCTTAGTATACTTATTACGCGCGTGTAGATAAGAGCGGTGCTCCAGCCAAACAAACCTTAGCGTAAGTATTACACGTGTATTATATGAGCGGTGCTCCAGCAAAACCAACCTTAGCGTAATTATTACACGTCTAGATAAGAGCGGTGCTCCAGCCAAACCAACCCTAGCGTAAGTATTACACGTGCATATATGAGCGGTGCTCCAGCCAAACCAACTTAAGCATAATTATTACACTTGTAGATAAGAGCGGTGTTCCAGCCAAACCAACCTTAGCGTAATTATTACACGTGTAGATATGAGCTGTGCTCCAGTTTAACCAACCTTAGCTTCATTTTTACACGTGTAGATATGAGCGGTGCTCATGCCAAACCAGCCTTATCAGCAAAACCGACATTATCTTCAGTATTACACGTGTATATATGAGCGGTGTATCAGTAAAACCAACCTTTTCGTCAGTATTACACGTGTATATATGAGCGGTGCTTCTGCCAAACCAAGCATAGCTTTATTATTACACGTCAATATGAGCGGTGCTCCAGCCAAACCAACCTTAGCTTTATAATTACACATGTAGATATGAGTGTTGATCCGGCACGTTCAACCTTTACATATATCTATTTTATTTAGAAACAGCATTTTTTTCTGGAGTTATACCAAACATTTGATTCAAACGGGAGTCTCTTTTTTCTGAAGTTTTTTCATAAACTTTAACAATATAATGATCGAAGATATGTATTATATGTTTTATCATAGTAACTTCCTTTGGTATACCCCTGAGCGGGCATGGTGTAGATGTTCAAGGTTCATTTTTTAACCTGGTTGGTATGATCTTAGAGAAATTAATATCGGATCATATTCATCACATAGATTAACTTTTTCTTAAATTGAAAAACTTTGAAATGAATCGTACATGTATGGACGAGATTTAGAAATTATGGTTGACCACATGAAAAACTCAATCGAAGACCTAATGACTTTTGATAATTCATCGAAACCAATTATGAACCCGACATAATCGCATTCCTGAACAGTGTAGATTAGAATCACCCCGTACAGCTGCTCTGTCTTGTCATGATTTATGTAAAATGACAGAACCGTCTAACAAGCTTGTGTATGTATGTAGTGTATAAACATTTTAGAAATTGTAGAACAAATATTTTTATACAATTTTCCCATGGACGAGTCCATGTATGAAATGTCAACAACAATTCAGTAATAGAAGTGACTCACAGACTTGTGTAAGTAATGTGTAAACATTGTAGAAATTGTAGAAAAAAAACATTTCATACCTTTTTCGCATTGACGAGTCCATGTATGAAATGTCAACAACAATTCAATAACAGAAGCGTCTAACAACCTTGAGTACGTTATGCATGAACAGTGTAGAACTCGAACACACTGTTCACAAAAGTAAACGTGTACCTGTTTCCATGGACGGGTTCATTGTATGAAATGTCAACAACAAGTCAATGTATGACATTCTGTCCTTGACCGTTAAACATGCATTGGCAGCAATAGGAGCATAATACAAAGGATTTCCGTTATAGCACCTAAAATCAGACAGTCAATCGTTGTGGGAAGTTAAATTGGCCTCGGATATAATCTCTATAGACAGATAAATTATTCTAAACACTTCTTAATGCCAACACATTTGCATAAGCTTCTCATTGACTTGGATCGAGTTCTTCCATGTCAGCCGGAAGGTAGCAACATCTGAATTATTCATACGTTATCCATGCTACAGGAAAACAGGAGTGACGACTAGCGACGCTGCACTGCTCAACATGCTGCACATATAACTAGATAAGGCGGGGGTAAACTGGTCTTTGTTATTACCCAAATAAATCATATGTTGTTGGTACTCAAAAGAATCATTATTCGAGTACCAACAACATAGGGTTTAAGTTTCGAATATGGATTTTACAACATGTAATTCACCACTTAACGAGAGCTCTGCATCAGCGCGCCTGATCAGGGTTGTCTATATTGGCCATTACCGGACCCCGTCACATGAAACACACCATTTCATTCAGAGGGTTTGAGAAATTAAAGATGTCTACGGTCAAGCCTCATACTTGATTTGACGGCTTTTGGCAAGACCGTGCCTTAGAGAATTCCTGTAGTGACAATTGTATTACATAACGAATAGGGCAGATTCGGAGCTGGCTGAACGGAGGCGGGTACTGATCGATCTGGATATTCGCTTGTCACTAAATTCATAAGGTCGACTTTCGTATGACGTGGCGCAAATACATGTAATACTGTACATTTTTAAACAATTCTAGAAGATGATCTAGGCTAGGCAACTTTCCCTATTGGACTGAAAAGAGCGACCATGCTAGTCTACTGTTTGATATATCACTTTAACCAACTAGAGTTATGTTGCATCGAATAATAATATGTAAATGGGAGAAAGCAGATGTAACGCCATAAAAATACATATACAAAACGTTTCTTGGCACTCTAATCCAACATCTACCCAATATGTCAATGACATGTGGAACTCATTCAAGCCTGCCATTACATCTGCAACTGAAAGACATGTACCTTCACAAGATGACTAGCACCAGGCAAACCCATCTGTGTGTCAACACAAGTGAAAAGCGACTGTTGAAAAGGAAGCAGCGTGCCCACTGGAGGGCCCTGAAAACAGGAAGTTACAAAACACCGGAAACGCTATAAAGACCTTCAGAAAGACGGCCAATAATCTACACCCAAAGTGGTGAAAAAAACCACTACATGACGTCATTAGTTTAACTCTAAAGGGTGACCCGAAACTTTTCATTCGGTAAGACTAGAAAACAAAACCATGTTGGTGTAATATCCCTACTAGACACCTACTACACAAGGGTGGTTATCTTCAGAGTGACACATCAAAACATGCTGACATCCTGAATGAGCAGCTTTAGTCAGTCTACACTAGTGAACATACCTTTAACGTGGCAGACAATTGTCATATCCCCAACCCAGCTGTGCCAAATATATTTATTTAGCAACAGGGATAGAGGTAATGCTTCATTACTTCAACCCACACAAGGCTCCAACATGTATCTTCAAAGTAGCTTTAAAACGAGATTGCTAAAGCTCTCACTAACGTATTCCTACATGCATATGACACGGGCATTGTACTAAGTGACTGGGGGAAGGCGACACCGCGCTTTTTCTTCTTTTTCTGCTGCATCTGCTGCATCTGCTGCAATGTTTGTACTTATTATATTGTTGGTATCGATGTACCAATGTATGTTCAATTTCGAAGAGATGATGTTACCCTCAGCGTTTTACGGAAAAAGTCATAGGAAATAACAACGCAATGACGTAGATCTGGTTGAAAGGCAACTTACGCAGACTGCTTTTGATATCATACCCACGTCAATACAGCGGCTAATTTAACCACACAGCTTGGTATTTGTTTTGAAAAAATAAATGAAACATATTGTAGGGATATTGTATCGGTTTTATGTTTGCTATTGAAATGGCAATATATTCATTGTTCGGTGAACGCAAGCTCAATACAGCTTCATATTGCAATCCTGGTATGTGTCTGTCCATCCAAAATAGGGTACACCGTGGATTTGTCTAAACATAATGGATCCAGTCAAGTCCGCACGTCCACGCAATCAGATTTAGATCGACACAATTATTTTCAAATGCTCTTTAGAAGCTCTTACCGAGTTGTATGCATAGGCTGATCCGAACCATATGCCAAGTTGTGCCTTTTCCCATAAACATGCTAACATAAAGTAAAATTAAGCATTAACTGACACGAAAACTGACCTACAGGAAGCTTTTCAATAAATGAAATTAACGATCAAATTGCATTCGTATATATACTCGTAGTCGGATTAGGGCGATAACCATTCCAGAAAAACCTTCCATTATAGTTCGTACGTCTATATGGCGATTTAGTATGACCGCCGACGGTTGCAAATAGAGCCTCGGCTCATTCATTAGCGAAACAGAATGTCAATTAATTCAGGGGCTGTGAGTTCGAACCCCAGCTAGGCCAAGATTCTTTCCGACGTTTGAAAAATGCGACTGTGACAAGCGTCAAGGTTGTGTAACTAACTGTCAGTCATAAGGATCAGAGAGCATAATGATTACTTGTTTTTTTGTTTAAGATCAGTATACAGAGGTGCATCCAGTGTATCCTGTGTGCATGCATGATAAGATTGCGAACAGGAACTATCCTGATCAGACTGCGTGGTATGGTCGCGGTTGTCTCGTAAAATCTCGTGTGTGTCTAAACGTGACGTGATTCAATTAGCCTAATAGGACAGTGATTCAATTGATTAATATCAGTTAAAATGTCATGTTTGGGAAAATGTCAAGAGTCAATTAGTTTTATTTTGATGGAGAACATGATTGCACGCTAACTGAATATTCAGAATCAGGATGATTGGTTACAGTGTGTAGGCTTAACAAACATACAGACGCTGCATGACGCCTTTGCATTAGACGACTTTTGAAAACAGTGTGGCAAAAGGAGAAATTGTGTGTCCGGGTTAACCTGCGCGGCATGCTTAGGCTAATCCGGGTCGATACTTTAAGCAATGTTGGTTTTTTCTCGCGGGACGGCTCATATGTTGTCTCAATAGGTATGTTTGCTATAGTGTAATCTTATATTTACCTACATTCACAAGTAAGTAAATAGCAAATCTTGTTTGTATGTCAGAGCATATTCTAGAGAGAGAGGGAACAGTTATTTATTTATTGGGGTTTTACGCCGCTTTCAACATTATTTCAGTTATATCACGGCGACAATTCACTTATTCATGATCCCTGGGTAAACAAACTAGTAGTAGGCTAGAAAATGTGCCTTGCCCAAGGGCATTCCACCATGACCGTAGTGCCGCGACTGGGGGTCGAACCCGGGATAGCCGACGCTAACCACTCGACCACAGTAGATTCCACACAGTAGTATATTGTTCCATGTTTTGTTCAATATTCCTTCTTACGTGGACTTGGTGTTAACGTGATTAGATCTGCAAAACATGGGGTTAAGAGTGGAAACATATCCTTATACAGTGTATTATGAAGTAATGACCTGATCATATGATGTACGACTAAATGTTACAAGCAATTGTAAAACAATGTTTTTGACGGAGTGGGTTGTAACACATATCATATTCTGGCAGAGTTAATGCTTTCCTGTAATTGAAAAAAATCCATTATTCTGGGAAAGTTGCAGACAAATAGGCTGCTTCATACAGAGAGATGCACTGAAATAATAGTTATTGATAATTAACTTCAGGAATGTGCGACCAGTTAGCATGCGAGCTGTCTGTTCTGTATCTTCCCACCAACTAGTCGCACATGTTTCTCTGTAATATTGAGAAATAGTATGTCCAAAAACGTTTAGCTTCAGGAATGTGCAATAGAAAAACATAAATTGATTGATTTGTGTTTACGCCGCTTCCAACCTACGCGTTTCCCGGGTCAGTTACCGGTACTACTGGTCCATGTATGCTGACACCAGCCAGTCAGTCGTATTGCTAACCCTGCAGCCCTGTGTGCCAATGAGGGCGACCATAATTACCATTTTTAAAGTCCTCGGTGTTTGCTGAAAGATTCCGACAAATAAGCTTTGTCATAGAGAGGAATGTACTGTAATAATTATTATTGATAATTAATTTCAGGAATGTGCGACCAGTGAATATCCAGATCATCCTGCGCGCCTCCGAGCAGACTGTTCTGTATCTTCTCTTGCCAACTAGTCGTACACGTTTCACTGAAACATCGAGTAATTTTATGCTAGAAAACTTTTAACTTCAGGGATATGCAGCGGGCGACATGTTAAATCCTAACAAGAGAAAATACATTCTACAGCATACAAACCCATTGGATAAATATCTGAGGAAGACGTACCTTAGCCTATTTTAACACGTTAAGACCGGTTTGCATGCACGTCGTAGTAATCTGATCCAAACCCATAGCGAAAGAGAGACCATTCATGGACCCTTTTTAACTAGTCTTTGTCAACACACAATATATCTTGTATAACTCACCTAAATCCTATGTTGTTGCTACTCAAAAGAATCGACCGAGTAAGATAACTATTTTGAGCACCCGCAACAAAAGGCTTAACGTGTCAAATAAGTTTTTTAGAATAAAACAAATGCCCCTTATCTAGAGCACTGCTTGGAGCACAGACAGTTTGTACTTGTCTCAACCTGACCCGTTACCTTAACACAGACCGGTGTAGGCGTTCCTGCAACATAAATTATTGAGGGATAATAGAAATTAATAATTAGAAATGCCGCATTTTCCTACACTGTATTCGACTCGATATCAAAATTATACATCTTAACTTCTAGATAATATGCATGAGAGGCGCTATAGAAAACCCGGCATTTGTGACGAGTCTAAATCCAGATCAAACTTCACCTTTACGCTGTCTGATCTGGCTCTGAATTGTTCGCTAATAAGTCAAAGAAGAATCCTTGAAGCCACTGACATACAGTGTAAGTTGAATTCACATTTTATGGAAGTGCTTGAAAAGTGTCTGTCCGGGTTCGCCTGCGCGACATGCTTAGGCTGAGACGGGTCGATACTTTACGCAGAGTCCACACTGTTGGTTTTCTCGTGGAACGGCTCATATATATATCTTTGTAGTGAAACGAGTTCACGTTATCAAAATGTATCGACCTGAAATTAATATGAAAGCTAGAAGAGTTTGTAAGATTAACCCTTTCCCACATACAGCAAAACTGTAGCAGACTACTTTAAAAACATTGAGATAAAAACACAGAGTATCTTCATAAATGAAGGTACAATAACTGAAAAGGTTAAAATAATTCTGGTAAAAAAAATGAGAATTTGCTCGATTGGGCAATTTCTCATTTTGTCACAGCGTATTTTCAAAGGTCGTCTCCCACCGAATCTTCATAACACGTACGTCTATATGCGGGAAAGGGTTTATATACATCAGCTAGAATTGACACAATTCCGGACTATGACTTAAGGAAATGATTCCAGTCTAAATTAGAGGCAAGCAACTCGATGATTCTGACGTTGTCATCATTTCAAATAATCTATATCTGCCATTCCCGAAAGCATTTCTGTAATTGGAATTTTATCTATCATACAGTCAATATGATTTGCTTTTGTTGATAACTAAGCCCTTTTCCTGCATACAAATAAGTAAACGTCTATATGGAAATTGCAACGACGAATATATTACTGCAACGATATGGTATGCGTTTTAACCCTTTCCAACCAACATACAACAAATCTGCAGCAAAATATTTCGAAAAATATGTAGGAAAAAAATGTGGAATATCTCTGTAACTTATACGTTAAGTATTGTATAGAATCGAAAACATTGTGACAAATGGAGAAATTGGTCTTTGTGTGCAATTTCTCCATTTTTCACAATGTTTTCAGAAGTAGTCTGCTGCAGAGACGTCAGAAAGCGTCTGTATGTACTGTAGGAAAGGCTTAATTTTAGAGGAGATTATATTGTAGCTAGATGAGCGGTCAATTTCGTCAAATGAGCCTCGTTTGAACATGTATTGACTCTCCGGGTGGGCAAAATGTCTGGTTGAAATCCTCCACTGACCTTGGTCCACCCCAAACCTTTCATCTATCCGGCAGCACAAAATAGTCTTACAATATCCACAAATTACAGATTGTTTTGTGTTTAACGCCGCTTCCAACATTTGTGCATTTATATCACGGCGTTTCCTTGTGTAAGTTACCAGTACTACTGGTCATTTCTTCCTTACAAGAGCCAGTCCGCCGTAATGCTAACCCCGCAAACCCTGAGCGCCAAGGAGGGCATTCATTATTGCCATTTCGCCTCCTGTGTATTTTATGTTTCAGTAATCATTACTCTATACCTCATTCCCCTTGAGACGGAATGTGTCGGCAAGGATCAGTCTGCGCGGACTGCGCAGGCAGATCTGGTTCGATACATTACGCAGATGCCATAATTTTGGTTTTCTCGCAGGACGGCTCATATATACTTCTCTGACTTCTTATCTCAATGAAACAGAGCTTCAAAAATTCAAAGGGGGCTATTTTAGGCCACTACAAACCAGAACTGATTCCCTTTGTTGTGTTACATCTTATAGACTCAGACACACATTACAGTGGTTGCTTGTTTGGTGCTTAACGCCGCTCTCAACAAGCATCAGTTATATCACGGCGTTTCCTGGGAAAGTTATCTGTACTACTTGTCCATTCATCCTGACACCAGCTAATCAGTTGTTATGCTAACCCCCGCAACGATGAGCGCCAAGGAGGGCAGTCAATACTACCATTTATAAAGTATTTAGTATGACCCGGCCAGGGATCGAACCCGCGACAGAAAGCTACCTACGAAATAGCAGTCAGACAGAGCTTGGGCACAACTTTGTATAAACAGCAGTGATATAGGTAAAGTTTTCTGTAAAAACGACCAGGAAACTTATTATTTAGCAATAAAGTTTGTATTTATTGAGTTTTATAGTTTCCAAAATA
The DNA here is from genome assembly GCA_031761405.1 of Serripes groenlandicus. Taxonomy (NCBI): domain Eukaryota; kingdom Metazoa; phylum Mollusca; class Bivalvia; order Cardiida; family Cardiidae; genus Serripes; species Serripes groenlandicus. The sequence goes on along the minus strand of JASEVX010000011.1, from coordinate 47,330,752 downwards.
TGTGCTTCGTCCGGCCTTGGAGTGCACGTTTGTAGTCTTAGAATTGGAGTCAAGTTGAAAATGATTTTGTGACAAAGTTACATGAGCGTACACAATTTTCATCACGTGGGTGTTTTCTTGCATTTTTGTTAAACCTTTAAAATGGTTTATATTTATTCATATATAAAACAATTGTCAAAACAATTTATCTAACATAAGTGGCATTTGTATTTCCATAACATATACCACGTACACTGTGTGGGTTAAAATAGTCGCCGTATTGACGTGGGGATGATATCCAAAGCAGTCTGCATGAGTCGCTTTAATTTGTAGACGATTCCTATCGGAACTACGTCATTTGTTTTATTGGGACTTACGCAGTTTTCAACAATATTTTAGTTATATCACGGCTGCAATATTCATTTTAAGAGCCGGGATTTTCAACACTCTATTGATAAAGATCAGCAAATGTTAAAAATAAATTTCATCTTATATTAAACTACCCAAAAGTTACAGGTGTCACTTCCGTTTCGAACCGGAAATACGTCATTGTGTTAGTGCGTTGTCATTTCAGAGGACTATTTCCCCGAAACGCCGAGGGAAACATCAAACCTTCGGAAAATGACATACCTTAAAGTACTATGGCACAGCGCGATACAATGAATACAACGTAACAATGATAACATGATCGCCTCTGGATGGTGATAAAAATAATCTTAGAAATCTCTCGGAAATCATGATGTTATTAGATATGGAAAATACCCTCGCAGGAAATGCTACACACACCATTCCTTTCCATCGAGGGATATTTATGCCGAAACCCTTATCAAAATACAGGCGAAATTCAACGCATCTGCAGTCGACGAATTATCAATTTGTTCCAGCAGTCAAATGGTTAAGGCTTTAAATTATGTCGGTATTCAAGTAAATCCCCTGGCTCAACGGATCGTACGAAATGTTGTCGTGGTAGACCCAACAAATAGTACTCGTGGCCTTTCCATGCAACATGCCATAAATCTAGTGAGCACAAGGGCTACGACACATTAGAGGAGGTTATGCGATGGAGACGACACAGAAAAAAAGATATGTTGTGGGTGTGCCGCAAGTCCTTCGTGCGACAGTCGTAGGACTATCGTGAGTTGTCGGGCATTGTCGGGGGGCTGTTTTTCACGTAATCAGAACGTGGTTCACTCGTGGGATGCTCGTGCGACAATCGTGGGTCTCGCATGGGACGCTCGCGCGTCTCTCTCCCGACTTTATAACGAGTCCCGGTCTGTTGCCTGCCATTTGCGTTTGAAATATTTCAGTGGGAACACACCGAAGTTCATTTGTCACTTTTCTTTATTCAATTGTTTGCAAACTTAATCCAAGTGTGTATCCGGGATGCCTCTCAAGAAGAAATCCAAGAAGAGAAAGATGGTAATAGTAGTCGCTCACTGCTCAAGACCAATGCCTACAAAGGGGTCGTTTCTGCTACGTTGTCGCTACGACGTACAGGACCATTCTACGTTGTTACACACACCTAGAAGACTGTAGGAAGATGTCGCAACGCTTGTGCTGGCCATATTACGCTTCTAGTAGGATATGCGGCGATGTCTATATAAATCGGCGGAGTTCAAACATTTCTTAATTTCTTTCCCAACTTCGAAGATGAACGGACCTGATGCTGATTAGATTCAACTGACGCTGCTCCAACACGAACATGTGCTGGTTGAAATCCACATGGAAGATGTAATGCAGAGGAGAGGGAGGATGAGACCAAGAAGATACTGGGTACGACCGTTGTTGGCTGCAGACAGGAGGGTCTGTTTTGGCATTATGAGAGAACTCAGAATGGAGGACAACACCCTCCCTGTTCAATGCCTTGAGGATGCAACTAGTAGCGACCAAGTGTCCAACTACTCCAGATGAACGGTGCCGCATAGCAGAGGAATTCAAGAACAGATGGAATGTGCCACATGCATGAGGTGCCCTGGATGACAAGCACGTGGTCATCAGATGTCCTGCGAACAGTGGCTCTTGGTACCATAATTGCAGGGGCTTCTACTCTGTGGTGCGGCTAGCGCTGGCTGATGCTGGTGACAATATCCTCTGGATTGACTGTGGTTTCCTTGGCTCCACACACAATCGTCGCACACAAAAAGGTGCCTATACAAGTTTGCTTCATGATGGCAAGTCGATGCCACGATGCTCACAATGTCGTATGATGTCCTGCGACGACCCCCGATGACCCACGATTTGCAATAAATTATGTCGTGTCCTGGCACAAATTAACATTAGGGTCCTTAGGGTAACATTAGGGTCCAGCAATACGATACGATACTCGTAAAGCATCAGGGTAATTTAGATCAAAGTAATCAATTTCTACATCATAGAATAATCATTGAAAAGAATAGAAAACACTGTTGGAAAATGAATTATTGCTTATAATGGGCCAGTTATTATTTACCACACTGTTTTAAAAAGTCATCAACACGCGTCTGCATGGAAAGGGGGGTAAACAGAAATGAATGTGACATTACAGCTGACAGAGTGATCTCCCCTATATTCGATATACATTATGACCTTGTTCACAGACGGAAAGGTAAACGTAAACTCATTTTCATTTATCATGACGGCTTGAAGGAAAATGCAAAAGTAAGTATTTATCGTATTGATTCATTTTGATGGCGTGTACCTCTTAAGCTCTTTCTGTATCAAGTTTAATAACACAAATGGCAAATTTATATGACTTTGGACACAAACCAGTGAACATGCGTTTGACTTTCTGAAACTTACGAAAGACCCATTACGATTGAAATATATCTCTGATACTCCCTATCGTTTCCTCTCCTCTCTATCATCTCCTGTCATTTCCCTCTCTCCCCCCCCCCCCCACCCCTCACCTCTCTCTCTCTCTCTCTCTCTCTCTCTCTCTCTCTCTCTCTCTCTCTCTCTCTCTCTCTCTCTCTCTCTCTCTCTCTTTCTCTCCCTCTTTCCTCTCTCTCTCTCTTTCTCTCTCTCTCTCTTACTATATATCTATCCCATCTCTCTCTCTCTCTCACTCTCACTCTCTCTCTCTCTCTCTCTTACTCTCTCTCTATATATATCCTCTCTCTCTCTCTCTCTCTCTCTCTCTCTCTCCTTACCCTCTCTCATCCATCCACTCTTTCTATATTTCCTCCCATTCTAACTATCTTTTCCCTCTATGTCTCTCTCTCTCTCTCTCTCTCTCTCTCTCTCTCTCTCTCTCTCTCTCCTCTCTCTCTCTCTCTCTCTCTCTCTCTCTCTCTCTCTCTCTCTCTCTCTCTCTCTCTCATCTCTCTCTCTCTCTCTCTCTCTCTCTTCATGCCTCTCTCTCGCAAACACACTTGCATAGATCAACAAATCCACAGCATATGTTTATTGATTATAGGTGTTTCTTTACAGAATTTGAAAATAAGAGATTGAACAACAGTGATAAATAACATGTGATCGAAAAACAACACACATTTAACTTGACTGGTATTTCTTTCTTCCTCATTACATGTATTAGCATGCAGACCACTAGACAGTGCTTCCACTTAGTTCAGGCAATATCAAGAAGCCTACAGTTTTCTTCAACATCAAAATGGATATACACACTTAACAATATTTCTCTCATACGGACACTTTCATGTGGACATTGCTTAAGAACTGATGGAATTAGACCATTAACTTACTACAATGTGTTTAGTAACAATAACAGAGATAGAGTTAAACAACTTTTACCAGCCATGCTGATACCCAAGCGACCAGGTAGATCAAGTGAAGTGCAAAGTGAGGCAGCAGTTCTTGTTCATTATGTATGATTGATGGAGAAACCTCAATATTAC
>JASEVX010000011.1:47166154-47326740 GCA_031761405.1 Serripes groenlandicus | reverse complement strand
AATGTTCACCCCCTCTAGCAGCGCATACATCAAATCGCATCCAATGAAGCGCGTTTTCAATATTTGTACATTCATCAATTGCCTCGACAACTTGCCTATACGCTGGGTTACCGGTTGGAGAAGGGGTATTATTTACGTGCATGATTTTAGGTCTGCAATTCGTTCCTGTTTCATAACTAATGGTGTTATCGGAATCCATGGGTGCTGTTGCAATCAGGGCTTGCGGTCGACCTGTGACACATGAGGGAGCAAAATCTGTATCTTGAAATATCTCCATACTATATGGCTAAATGCCTGATACGTCAAAGCCCTTTGCGCTATTGGGCGATGTTGTTGCTCTCGGTAAATCACAACCAACAATGATGTTCTCAATACTTCTGGCCTTAGCTTTGTTAATATAGCCATACCGTTTCATTGGACTCATGCCAACAGCTTCAGTCTGAAACCGGATGCTTTTCACTTTATCGGTGGCCATTCGGACCACTGACGATGAATTTAATGCACAATTTCCGGAATCTGGTTTATTATCAAGAAATTAAGAGAATAAAAAGTATGAGATTAATACCCCAGCCAAGTGTATTCATTGAAAATAGCACAACTTATCGCTTCAAAGATAGTTTTGCTATACATCTAGTTAATTGAACGTATGTAACTATGTGAATCCATGATCGGGGCTTGTACATACACTGTATCAACAAGCCCCGATGCTCATGTACCACATAGCCCCATATCCCCCCTATGCTGTAAATGGACTCATCCCCCCCCCCCCCCAAAAAAAAAAATATGTTCTAGAACGAGACCAATACTCTTAATGATAAAACCCCACATGCACTTGTATACGACTAGTGTTATACGACAATTCTGCAGCAGACGTGTTTGAACATATTAGAAAATATCTATAATTGAATGAATAACCTATGACTAAAAGTGGAAAACATTGTGGCAAAAGGAGAAATTGCTCGTTTTGAGCAATTCAAAAAGCCGTCTGCTGCAGAGGCCTCAGAAAAGGTCTTTATGAGGGAAAGGGATAATTAATTATCTGAACCAAAAACTACCCAATGCAATAACAAAAATGATCATGTCATAAGTGTGTTAGTGAAAAATAACAAACATGATGTTTATGATGATGCAGAACTTCACCACGTGCATTGATTGTATCAACTAGCCCCGGTCTCCCCTACAGAAGTGACAAAAGTTGGAATTTTGAAAATTATTCGATATATACCCACCTCATCTGGATTGGTATAAATAATCAGAAATAAGATGATAATAACATCAAGTATATTGACAAATGTATTCGAATAATAAAAAGCGATGTAAAAAGCGACGAAAAAGGTAATATATACATTTTATCCTTGTCGTTCATTAATGTAATTGTTGCTGTATTTTTAAATTGAAAAGCTCTTCATTTATTTAAGAAAAGAAGGCGATCAATTTGCAAAGGAAAAATGAAGCTGAAATTCAAAATTTAAACTAGCGTGAAGTATATAATAAACAGTTCCAACTGCCTTGTTGAAAAGAAATACCACACAGAGGTTTGTATATTTACACAAATTCAATATTTATAAATTGATAAAACCAGTAGATATAACGACACACTTGACCCTTGTAATTGATAGAAAACCCAAACAAAGGGAGGCAATTTGATGTGAAAACTCTTTGCATGGTTTTTGTAACTTTTTATTTAAGAGACAATGCACATTTGTGTTTAAAGAAAAGCCAGTCAAACTGTCTTCACTGGTTATAATCTGTTTCAAATGTGTACTTGTATGAAAAACGGTGGATTAAGCTGGTCCATGGATCCCAATTTGAAAGAAAATTCACTGAGATGTTCATGCATGTTGTTACCTTCTAGGTTACAATACACACAATGAATTTATTCTTTGTTTCGATGTAAATCAACCAGTCTCAGCCCTCAATTGTCACACTTTCTAAGTGTTTCTTATATTGAACACCATATATCATTGAAAAGAGTTACCTCTAAGCTTTCAAACAAGGCCAAAATGATAAAATCCATCTGAATTCCAGTACATCCAATACACATTTACAATGAATGTAAGTTAATGTCCTATATTCTATGCATTCTGGTGATGATATACACTAATTTCTACGCAAACATAATTTTTTAGGGACTATTTGGCTGTAGATGACCGTGGATGTATTTGGCATAACTTGACCTCTACATTATATATTTTAAACTTCTCATTTTCAATGATTTTGCCTATGACTTCACTTGCACTTTTAGAGGTTTGGGCAAGTTTTTTATTAGTGGTGTATTATTATTAAGTGCGTCTGCCTTGGGGGGGGGATAAGACCACACGTCTGATCCCCGGCAGGTTCATAAAAGAGACTTTGAAAATGGTAGTAATGCAGTGTGTCTATTCTAGGATCGAAAACGCAGGGGAATTTTAATATTTTTGTCGGAAAAATTGTTTTTATTAACAAAATATTAACAAAATAATTATTTGAGACAGTTTTCCTTCTTTGACTACCTACAATATTCACCCCTTCAAGGTGACAATACACCAAACAAATTCCTTCTTTGCTTCCATGTAAATCAATTAGTTACAACGCTTAATTGTCACACTTTCTAAGCGTTTTACAAGTAGAACACCCTATATAGCTAAAAAGAGTTACCATTAAGCTTTAAAATAACCCTGCGAAGATGGTTCCAGTCATTTTGGACGAAATCGGGCTGGGCAAAATTTTTTCCCACATACTCTACTTTCAAACATTACCTGTGCTGCTAAACATATTTACAAATACAATGAATTTAAACTCAATGTCACATATTCAAAGCATTCTTGCAAAGGTATACACTCATTTTGACTCAAACAAGGCTTTTTTAGGGACTATTTGGCTGAACAGCAGCAAGGCTGCGGATGTTTTTGGCACAATTTGACCTCCATATAAATTTAGGGGGGAGCGTGCAAGTAAACATGATCCCCCCCTCCTAGAATAGACACTGGTAGAGGCTTTCCTTTTTTGGCGCTAAGGATAGTAGGGTTAGGATTATTCGTAACTTGCTGCTTTTAGGATAAATGGACTAGTACTAGTCTAGTACTAAAAACTTACCCATAAACTCTGCGATACTGAAAAAATTGTTAAAATTGGTATAAAACACCATTCAAACCTACAGAAAACAGAAATTGTTGGTAATTTTTTGACATGATTTTGCAGGATTGTTTCTTTGGTGAAACTACCTGATTTATATTTTGTACACATGCTTTAATTACACTTTCGACAATAAAGAAATATTGACTTGAATTCATGCTGTGTTCATTTGTGATAGAAAAAACATGGCTGCCAGAAAATTGGGCATTTCTGCCTTGCAATCAAACTTTCAAAGCATGGCTCAGTTTCATATAATAATTGGGCCTGACATCAGCCAAGAAAAAGGCCCTGATGTGATAATGAACCCAAGTCTTGTTCAACATTTGTGGAAAGGTACAAATGTAGCCAGTTGCCTGAGCAGCATGTTGTGTGAATTACTAGTGCGAACAAGCCAAAGAAAACTTGGTTAGACACATCTGCTGCTGTGATATATTTTAAAAATTGTTGAAAGCTCCAATAAATAAATTCCATACCCACAACAAAGGGTTTTAGAGCTTTAGATAAGGGGTATTTTTCATTTTCTAAAATCCTTATTTGACCCTTAAACCCAATGTTGTCCTCAGTGAGACTATTCCTTCGAGTACCCACAACACAGGGTTTGTATGAGTTAAAAGATAAATATTGTGGGGAAAAGACCAGTTTACTCCCCCGTATATAGTCCTCTTGGGTTTCATTTATTAAGAGAGATATTGTGAGGGAAAAACTAGCCTTCTGTTCGACAGAAGCATGATTCAAACAAAAACAAAAATGTTTTTTTTTTACCATTAACATTTAAGTATATTATATACTATTAAGTATTATAATTTATAGTGTCAATTGAATGCAGCCCTGTTTTACTTCTGCTATACCTTTGTTAAAGTGTTTTATGTTATTTCAGAAAAAAGTTGCCACCTCAAAGCAGATTGTTGTGTACATGACGAGAAGCGATAGACCTTGTTTAAGTGAATACAATACAGCAGCCCTTCTATTTCTACAGAGGACTCCAATTAAAGATGGCAGACCTTGACGTGTTGAAAGAAATTCCTGGCTATAAGGCAATATTGAAATCCGTGCTGAAATCACAGATACAGTTACTGGTAATATACAATTTTCAAATAGAGAATTTTTTGTTTTACTTTCAACCCACATCTTGCAGGGTTCACCCTGGCTTATTTTTTCCTTTGCGCCAACACTTTCGCCGAATTCAAAAAGTTGGTGCCATTTTCAAGACATTGGAGCCAGACCATTTTTTCTTAAAAACCTAAATTAAGAGTACTTTGGGAAATACTGGTACCCTCATTTCAGGTTGTTTATTTATCATGGATTACGGATTATTGGGTAGTATTAAAAACAATACATATAAATACACTTTAAATTTTATTAAGCATAAAATATATTATATTTCTTTCTTTTTTTATATATATATACAGTCAAACTTGCGATCAGTAGCCACCCAAGGGACATGACAAAACTGGCTGCTTAAGACAGGTGGCTGCTGATCACAAATGTCATGACTTGGTCGGATTTGTTCAAGTTTTGTCAGTTCACATAATATTACATGTAACTGTTAGGAATAGTCATTACATTACAAATAGTAATTTGTCTTTATAAACTTGTATTTAAACATTGTTATGAAGATTTGTAGCTTTTTTCTATCAAATATTTCATTGTGCTATCTATTTTTTAGTATGAACCGTCTTTTACAACTAACTTGACTATCAAACATTTTTTTACTTCACTTTGAAATTCGCCGAATAACGTATCCGGATTAATTAGCGTCCGAATCTACCTCTACTTGCATACAATTTTACTCAATAATCTTTAGATCTAAAATGAAAATGGGAATCTAAATTGACTTGGGGCTTCTAAGTGGACATTAACTTTCATTTTAACACATAAATGTACTGTCTTTCGGTCTAAAACGCTCATAAATATATTTTTCAATTTATCAATTTTGCCCGACATCGTAAACAAAAGAAACCAAAATCGCAACTTCTTGTTGATGAATCATGCAACTATCATTCGGTACACGTCGGCTGTTTTCGGTACCCTAGATCTAACATGTAAACAGATTACGCGTATGAAAAAACCTGATAATGTGATTGTAACCTGTATGTATTAAACACCGATAATTTAACACCTTGCGATTCAAGTTGTGTGTTAATTGACCGTTGAACACAATAAGATTACAGTTAATCTCGACCAATGGGAGACATCGGTCAGTTATCTCCCTTTAATACTCTCTACATCTAGCTAGGTCCTATCATTTGGTTTCCTCTGTTTTTTTCATTGGTTTCTTTGCACTTGATGGTGCATTTATGATTGCATTTTCTTGGCCAACTGTTATTAGATTGAAAAGTAATTCCACATTTGTTTTCTTTAAACACTGCTATGTAAATTTTCTCTTTTGAATCATCACTTTAATTAACACATTTATGATTAATGTGTACAGAGTAATTGCAATATCTCATTGCGAAATAGCGATAAAGACAAAGGATTCCAACTTAAAGGACCTACCAACTATTTGGTCTTCCTTGGTCTTTATCTGACAAGGGAGATAATATAATTATCACTAATGTCCCCTATTAGTGTGGCCGCTGGCCGCGTTTCAAATGGGACCGCTGATCAAGGCAGTTTATAGAGTATAATTGGTTGGGAGGGATTTAAAGTGACCGTTTAACGCCGGTGACCGCTGATCGCATGTGACCGCTCACACAAGTTTGACTGTATATTAAATCTCTTTTTCAGGCACATTTTCAAGCACAGTATTGACTATTAACACTTTATTGTTTATATCACTTTAAAATTCTTTGTCATTTCATTGAAGCCCAGTGCTTGAATGAAAGTTTAAAATTAAAAACATCTATATCTGGCCCATCAATATGAATTCTCATCAATTGTTCCAAAGTGTTCACTTTCATTATATTCCTGATTGCTGTCTTAATGAGGTTTTGTCTGCTGAAACCCCGTTCACACTCAACTGTAGACACTGGGAGTAGTAGAAATCTTCTGACTGCTTCAGTTTCCATCTGTCTTGATGCAGTACCAGCTGACATAGCATGGACATGTTCTAAAAAATTAAAAAGAAATGTTAACATTTTTTTCATGACTGCAAACTGAATAGTGTATTGCTATAAACCCTTTTTATCATTGACTTTTGAAAATCATGATAATCATATAACTCATTAACAAACATTTTCTTTTAAATTTTATATAATGTTTTCATTATAATTTATTTGTAATTTAGATATCAAGACTTGAAGTGATGTAAACTAATTTATAGGCAATTACCTTTGTTTTTGGCATGTTTAGTCACAGACTCTTTCTTCAGAACAAAGCAACCAGTTGTGAAACTATTAGAAATCTGACATTTCAAACAGACATCACAGTACATGGCTTTTACATTTGACTCATATCTTAACCAGCTATTTCCATTTTTCCAAGACACTTTGAACAGTCGATTTTCAGATATTTTAACTTTCTTAGCAGGTGGAAAATCCACGGACTCAAGAGATCGCTTAGCCATTCTTAGAATTTCTAAAGTCTGACTGACATTTTTAAAAAAAACTACGGGTCTTATATACAGCCTTGTGGGTACTTCAAACATACTGGGATATATTTTTAAACAATGTAAAGTTTGTAGCTATATCTAAAAATACCCCTGGAAGACAAAATGTTCACAAACAGCTACACAAATGCGAGAGAATAAAACTGTTTGCACTGTAATTAAAGTATTAAACTTTCCCGTTAAAGACATCTAATTAAATCTCGCATCAACATATAAATTGATACATATAACACGATGCCAATATACACAGGAACGTGTCATCGCTAACAAATTTACCGTTTAACAGATAAACTGATCGACAAGGTGTGAAAAAAACCATTATCGTATTGTAAAGCTATCGGACATCAATAAACAATGCTGGTACTCGCTACACACGTTGACTGATAAAGCCGTATCGCTGAATGCTGGGACCAGTCAAAATGGCCGACTCATTTCGATCGAAAGTTGATGTAAAATAGGTTGGCGCCAGCCATTTTCGCCAAATCTTATTTTCTGGCGCCACTTTCTAATTTCTTGCGCCATTGGCGCTGTTTGCGAAGCCCAGAGTGAACCCTGTCTTGTACTGGTCTAATAGGAGAAAATCAATGTAACCTTTTCTTAACAGTGGACTTATAACCCTTCCATACACAGATGCATTTTGATGCCTCTGCAGCAGAAGACTTTTGAAAACATTTTTGCTCATAATGAGCAATAACTCCTTTTGCCACAATGTTTTCACTATTAAATTACTATACTTTCATTCATAGGGATTTTTCGTAATTTTGCCTGCATGTTTTCAAAGTAGTCTGCTGCAGATTTGTTGTATGTCTGAAAGGGTTTAATATTTTCAAATCTGCAACTGACTGCTTTTGAAATAATTGTGGTAAAGGGGAAAATTGCTCTCAAAAGTGATGATGCAGTTTCTCAAACTGTCAGTGTTTTCAAAAATGATATCTCAAAAATAAAAATAAAACAGGGATAAAGACTAACATTTTGAGCTTGGTGGCCAACTGCCAACTGGACCACTTACTTTAGAATAATGGTGGCCCAGAGAAAAATTTGGTGGCCCAACCTTTTCAATGATACAATTATGCAAAGTCATATGATTTTTTTATTCATATTATATGTAGCCTATTACAACAAGCAAACATGTATTTTAATACCCCCTTCGAAGAAGAGGGGGTATATAGGAGTCACTGTGCCGTGTGGTGGGCTGTCTGTCTGTTGGTCGGAAGCCATATTTTGTCCGGCCTATTTCTTACAAACCACTGAGTGGAATTCAATAAAATTTTACATGAATCTTCTATCCCAAGAGAAGATGTGCATATCCTAAAGGGGTTATAATTGCATGTTATTTTACAGAGTAAGGGCCCTTTTACTTATTAAGTTTTGGTGTAGGTCAAGGTACTGTTTAGGGGGTATTTATCATCTTCAGTGATAGTTCTAGTTTTATTTAAATTTATTCAATGCAAAACCAAATGAAGAAAAGTCATTCATGAAAACTAATGAACTATTGTTTTTAAATTGGAAACAGGAATCTAGAGTATCAATCTCAATTCCTGCTTGAAATCATTTTAAATTATGTTCCTGCTAGGATCGGATGTAATGTTGACATATAAATCGTACACTGCCCTGTTTCAGTTTTATGGTATCAAGATTTTTTTTGCGGTCTCAAGTGTAAACATATAAACACAGAAATGATTCTTTAGATAGGTCACAGACCTTTTTTTTCATGTAGAGGGTGTGCTTTAAGTGCAAGTCAAAACCGGATGTCCCGGGTGTGAGCCCCAGTTGCAGCACTACGGTCGTGGTGGCAAGGCACATTTTCTAGCCTAGTACTGGTTTGTTTACCCAGGGATCATGAATCAAGGCCTCCTCTGGCTATTATTTAGCTCACCTGAGCTTTGCTCAAGGTGAGTTATTGTGATCGCCTTTTGTCCGGCGTCCGGCGTCCGTCGTGCGTCAACTTCTTCTCCTCAGTAACCAGTGGGTTAATTTGGATGAAACTTCACAGAAAGCATCCGCTCAATGACCTCACCAGAATTCCCTCAATTTTTTGGGATCCATGCAAAATTCTGGTTTCCATGGCAACGAAACCGAAAAAACTTCAAAATTCTTCTTCTCCCAAATTGGTTGGCAGATTTTCAAATAATTTTGTAGAAATGTTCCTTGGATGATCCTCTATCAGATTCCTTCAAGCTGTGTTGATTGGTTGAAAAACATGGCCGCCAGGGGGGGCGGGGCTATTTTGCCTTATATGGCTATAGTGCAAACTTAAAAAATCTTCTCCTCCAAAAGTGTCAGGCCGATTTTCAAATAATTTTGTAGAAATGTTCCTTGGATGACCCACTTTCAGATTCCTTCAAGCCATGTTGATTGGTCAAAAAACATGGCCGCCAGTAGGCAGGGCTATTTTGCATTATATGGCTATAGTGAAAACTTAAAAAATCTTCTCCTCCAAAAGTATCTGGCCGATTTTCAAATAATTTTGTAGAAATGTTTCTAGGGTGACCCTCTATCAGATTCCTTCAAGCCAAGTTGATTGGTCGGAAACTATGGCTGCCAGGGGGCGAGGCTTATATAGCTAAAGTGAAAATAAAATAAAAAATCAGGTGAGCGATTCAAGGGCCATCATGGCCCTCTTGTTTTCTTTCGCCAACACTTTCGCAAAATTGAAAAAAAAGGAGCCAAAATAAAAAAGTTGGAGCCAAAATTTTGAGCCATGAAGCCATTTCAAAAAATAATCAACGGATAAAGGGTATAAAAAAGGGGTATAAAAAACACATTTAAACGAAATGTATTGTTTTTTTCTCTTTTATTTCATACATGTCTTTAGCAATATCACATGCATTATTTATGAAATAACATAAGATGTATAAAAAGCACATATTTTTCATTTCTGTTCCATTTAAAACATGATTATATTTACATACAGTATATATACAACAACATCAGTCTAAAACCAGAATTCCGCGAGTCTTTAACCAAACCCAAACCTTAAAGGCAGCTTTTAACCCTTAAAATCAAAATGTTCAACACTGTGGCAATCAATTGAATGAATGAATGAATGTATATTGTTTTATGGCGCATCGACAGCTAAGGTCATTTAGCCCTGGGTAAACAAACCAGTACTAGGCTAGAAAATGTGCCTTGCCCAAGGGCACTCCACCATGACCGTAGTGCCGCGACTGGGGATCGAACCCGGGACACCCGGTTTCGAAATCCCCGACGCTAACCACTCGACCACAGCGGATTCCTGGCAATCAATTGAAATCTGCATCAAATGAACAAGGGTAGAAACTGACAGCGAATTTCTAAAACAGGTCTTGATTACGGACCAAACACGGTGTTTAAATTAAAAAGTAGGTCCAATCAGAAACATCAAAGTACAAACAAACAAACTGTTAACGATCGTCCCTCTTTAATCGGTAATAACAACATTGATCAATTGTTCATAACACTAATTTGTCCGATATATTGATAAAACGTGTGAAAAACAACAGTCGCTTGGCCTTCACATTGTCAAATATCAAGACTGGTTACCTGTTAAAGTTACCGCGAGTCGCATACAGAGAGATACAAAAGTCAATAGAATGCTTATATCATTGAAAATATATGCCGCTTATATCATTTATAAAACAAAATGGCGGCTCAATTTGTCGAGAATTTTCTTTCGCAAGCTGTTTCGCAAATTCTTTTTTTCTTGCGCCACTTTTATTATTTCTTCGCAATTGGCGACTTTGTCGACAGACAGCGGAGGCCCTGTGAATAAGTGAACTGTCGCCGTGGTATAACTGAAATATTGTTGAAAGCGGCGTAAAACCCCAATAAATAAATAAATTAAGTGCAAGACATCCATTTCTTCTATCTCCGTTGTGAATACAACTTGGGAAACCCAAAATATACAATCGTATTTGCGATATGTAAATTAAAACTAATTTTAGACTTCCGAAAGCCCAAATGTATGCAGTAAACGTCATAAATATTAGGGCCGTTGAATATGCATGCACATGAGTCGATTGTAAACTTCCGCTAATATTGCAAAACTGAAAGTATATATATATACTCCCAGCCACTCGGTAAATCTCGAAAAATCACTGCCATAACAGCGATTTGTCAAAGAAATAACCCTGTAAAAGATCGACAATTAGAAATGCGTATTATTCTGCCCAAAATGTTCACTCGCAAAAATATGATGGTTCCTGAAATCTCACCTTGCAATTTGAAATTTGCACTCGCGAGTTTGCAAGCTTAAATTTGAACCCTGTAAAACAACCTTTTCTTTTTGGGTCCGCTAACCGCAATGGGCGACCGCTAATTTTACTCCCTGTAAAATGATGGGTTATTGTACTTTGGACATTTTACAACCACTTCATTATCACAGAAGGCCCTTAATTAACTGTTATTGGGTTAACTCTTTGCCAGTCTGTGTTGCATATACATGGAAGAGCACTATGTCTGTGACAAAACCTTTGGAGTGGGCTTGACATGTTGCCTGTGGGCATCAAGTTTTTTAACTGTTATTTGTTTGAAAACCAAACACACTCAGCCATGGACAAGTGGATATTGACACCCCTGCCAACAGTAAAATAGAAACCTAGTCAGGCGATGGGTGGGCTGGACTGGTTCTATACTGGTGGCACATGCTTCACAAAATCCGTTTGAGCTGTCACCGGGTTAACATAGTGCATGACATTATAATATTTTATATATTTATTACATGTATGCCTGTACATTTTCCGGTGGAAATACATGCAGATTTACATGCACAAATACATCACAACAGATTGAAATTCCGTATCTACATGCGGTGTAAATACAAGATTGTGATGTCAGACAGTGCGCGGACTACTTTCAGGGTGGTTCCCGTTTTGAATCTGCGCTACGTAGTAAAATATGCAGACAACCAGTACTATTTAGGAAAATTGTTTCTATTGTATGTATCGAAAACCTAGCGTCAAATTTAATAAACCCCCCCCCGCAAGTAAAGATTATGTTGTCATTTTCTCCCACAAAACAATGGAAATTTAATTTGATAATGTCATTGGGCGGGACTTAATGTATTAGCATACTTTTTAGGGGCGTGGCCTAAGTATTGTAGTAAATATTCACCCGCCATTCATCTTTACATTTCAAGATTACAAAATTGTATCCCCAATAAAAAATATATTGAATCTGAATATTTGTTAGTTTTTTCGCTCTTCATAGATCGTAGGTATATAATAAAAGGAATATTACGTTGCAGGAGCGATAAATGTGTTCGTATTGCACGACTCGTAGCGTGGAAAAATCTATATCTTACTCGACCTTCGGTCTCGTAAGATAGCGATTTTTCCACGCTACTTGTAGTGCAATACAAACCCTTTTATCGCTCCTGCGACGTAATATTCCCTATACATATACACAGCACAGTATTTTACAAACTTGTTTCTAATTTCCTTTGCCAACAATTAATGTTTACTTCGTTTACCCTTGCCCACATACAGATGCATTTTGACACCTTTGCAGCTGGCGACTATTGAAAATTCTGTGACATAAGAAGAAATTGTTCATAACGGGGCTACAATGAACATCTATGATTAGTTTTTGTCCTGTTCATTTCAAGCCTCCCGGGGAGAACTTGTTATTTGTCTACATATTGGACACACTTGGATTACACATTCTTACTTGCTTATTTATATCAACTTTTAGCACTACAACTTAAAATTGCCGCTACAGCTTAATTCCCTCTACCACAATGCATGTGGTTTGAGAACATGATCCATTCCATAGATTCGCCAAGGCCATTTCAAAGTCGTCTGCTGCAGATTTGTTGTATGTGGCAAAGGGTATAAACATAAAAAAGAATTCAGCTATAAAAACCCTGCTATATTTCAACTGGAACAGTTAAAAACATGAAAAACCTGCAAATTTCAGCTAGAGCAATTAAAACAAAACAATGCCTGCTTTATTCAGCTGGAGCAGTTAAAATATAATATCCTTGCTATATTTCGGCTGGAACAGTTACAAATATTTAACCCGGCTATATTTCAGCTAGAGCAGTTAAAACATAATAACACCTGCTATTTTTCAGTTTAAACATAAAACCCATGATGATGCTATATTTCAGCTGGAACAGTTATCTGACCAGACAGGGGAAGAATCCATGATATTAACAGCAAGCGTCCATGATGGTTCCCTATCTCATCTAGGATCATGTACTGGTAAAGGGTTTCTTGAAGGCAGAGAGGAAATTAAATCACAATTTCTCGGGTATTGTTTAAAAAGTAAGTCCTTAAACCTTTACGCCTGCAGACAAATTTTGACACTCATGCAGCAGACAACTTTCTGAAAACATTGTGATGAACAGAGAAATTGATCATAATGTTTTCAATGTGACCGATTTTGATCACATTTTGTCCGTCGTTCAACGTGCGTTGTCAACAATTGCCTTGTGAGCACTCTACACATAACATTTTGCTTCCAATCATCGTGAAAGTCAGAAGATACATCTCTATCAAACTGGGTCATGTCGGATCAAAACTTGGCCACAAGATCATATTGTAAGATAATCTTGTTTTACGCTCTGAAGGCCAAATCTTTAACTTGAGCATGTTGAAAATTTGACTTAAGAATTGTCTTGATGATATCTAGGCTAGTATCGAATATAAATCATGTCCTGTCAAAATTTAGTTCACTAGGCCAAATTAAAGAAAAATCTTGTTAACGCTTGGGAAGCAGCAATTTTGACTTCAGCATGTTGAAACTTTGTCAGAATAAGTCTCTTGATGATATCTAGGCTTAGTTTGAATGTAGGTCATGTAAGATTCACTAAGATAAAAAAAAATAGGCCACAAGACAAAATTGAAGAAAAGTCTTGTCAACATTTTTTTTGCTTCAGCAGCTTGAAACCTTTGACTTTAATCCTGTATTAATGCATTACAAAATATATTTCTTTTTATCTAACGCCTCTACAGCAGATGATCTTTGAAAACATTTAAGTTTATATATATATGTGGTATTTTTAGCTCGACTTTTGAAAAAAACGAGAGCTATTGTCATGACCCTGGCGTCGTCGTCCGGTTAAGTTTTTTTGTTTAGCTCATTTTTTATTTTTTTTCTCCCTATCAGTCGAGTGTCTGTGCCGTACGCGGTGCTCTTGTTGGTCTTTAGTGTTACCAATTTGATGTGACAATTTAATTCAATTTCTTTATTCAAGTATTCAAGTATTTAGGCATCTGGCCCATATACATTAATATTTACAAATAATGCAATAAGAATGACACAAATGGAATGAGTTAAATTACAGAAACAATTATTGAGATATATTCTTAAATATTGAAATAGTCATATGATTATAAACATGAGCCATAATATGGTGTCCGGATTTTGAGTTACATCACAAACACTGTGGTTTCCTTTTTCTTAACCCTTTCCCTCATATAGACGCTTTCTAACGCCTCTGCAGCAGACGGCTTTTTGAAAACATAGTGACAAAAGAAGAAATTGCTCATAGGTTATCCATTCAATTATAGAGATTATATATAAATCCATTTTTTATAAATCCATTTTTTGACAAAATATGTTCAAAGTCGTCTGCTGCAGAATTGTCGTATGAGGGAAAGGGTTAATATTTGACTTTTGTCAAATTAAATGCTATATATGGTTAGAACTATATCTAAACCTGTTATATTTTAAATGACAAAATAGGTTTTAGCTTTAAATAAATAGAAGTGTGGGTTTTAAGTTGAATTGTTAGTAACACAGGACACCATAATAAATCATTTTTATGAAGATCTTGCCTAGTTAATTTGTTTAGACATATTTTACATTTTCATCATCTTTATTTGGAATTCAGGGCTCGCGCTGTAGGTCGCCATTGTCGCCAAATGGCGATTATATAATGAAGACGGCGATTATTTTGTTAATTTGGCGACGGAAAATGGCGATTATTTCATTTTGCAACTGGATTAAAAAAATTGTCTGCTAATCGCGTTTGAGAGCTTGAAAACACGTGTCAATGAAGTGTGAACGACCTTGTTTATCTCAAGTGTCATACCCCGGTGTTAATTACAAGATTGATTGGCCGCGGGTCATTGCCCTATCAGTTAATCCTTGAGCGTGTGTAATACACTTCGAAGACTGTGCAACTTATCACCTTTCATTGTACATTTTAATCGCTCCAATTTAGAATGATTACAGCTTAAATTAATTCAATGCCGATATAATTTTTCGATGCATCCAATTTTTAAAAAAGACGGACATGTTTATTAAATCTAACAGATTTGTTTACCTTGCAAACAAAATGGCGGACGATTAAAATGTATCGCTGATCAATGTGGTTTCGATTTTTATATATTATTGAAGTGGTTTTTAGACATCTGTTGCAAAACAAATACGAGCAAATACTTATCTAAATGATTTGGACTATTTAAACACAAACTTTGTGTTTGTTTAACTGGAAGGGTTTTCCGGAAATTAACTTTCACTTTGGTAATTATATGCAGACTGTTTCGTACCCTTTACGTTTCGTAACAGAAATAAATTGACTTGGACAAAGACAGGGATCATGATAGAGACTGAGTGTTTAGATTTCCAAGATGAACTTATGAATTTCAATAGCCTTATAATGTCTGACACTTTTTCATTTAACTTTTGCAAATCTGAACAGGATTCACTAATGACTAAACATTTTGGAAGGTGTGTCAGATTTAACTAAGCAATTAAACAAGTGTATGTACCTTATTGCTATTTTGACTAACTGATAATGTCATATGAAAAGTTTGTATTCAGGGGTAATAAATATATATGAAATAAAAATGCTGACAAAGCATTATCATGCGTTTATTTTATTGTACCACCTTCACACGTTAGCTTTGGCTTTGGCTATTAATTTTTTTCATGAAAATATAATGGCTATTATTTTGTCTAGGCCAGAGCCAGCCCTGGAATTATTTCAATAAATAAATGGTTCATTTAGTGAAATATTAAATAGTATACAACTAGATGAAGAATGGTGTAACAGGACACAAAATGATGTAACTGGACACCAATTGTGTAACAAGACACCAAAAAGACTACACTTCATATTAGTGTGTAACAGGACACCTTAGAAAAAAATGAACAAATCACATAAAAGCATAAACATTTTCAGTATAAATTATTCTCCATTTAAATTAAAATATAATGATCATGCAAATATGTATAAATTTATAACGTATGCACAGTGCTTATATAAATGGATGTAGAATATGCTTTCCAGGACAGCCGACGTTACAATGCAAAAGAGACAAAATTCACGAATAATGAAATAAAAAGTAACCGCGCATCGCGATACATTATAAGCAACAATTGATGCCCTAAATGGGCTTGGTGGGCATAACAAAATTTCAGAAATCTGACAGTGTCAATTTCGAGCTGCCATTTTAAAACACTCTTGTTGTAAAACGTCTATAACTGTCGTAAATTGTTGCGATAGTTAATTTTGTAAATAGAACAGCCAATATTACGTTTCCAACCAGGTGATAGAGGTGAAGCATTTGTTAATTATAACAAAATAATAGGACGTAACAAAAAAGACACCAATTTGACTGTGTCAAATGAAAGATATCTGTCTCAGAACAACATTAACAAAGAACGTTAGTGATCACATGATTGGAATGCAATGAAATATGGTTATCGGTCCAGATTTCGAGTTTTGATGCTATTTATATGTGATGTACCTGGGTGGACACATTCGTTACGCAAAGATTTCCAAGATTTTATTTTGAATCAAAATTGTATTTACGTCGCTCTATTAAATCTTAAATGTTGTTAAAATATTATTTCACACATATTAGTTTACAGACTTTAAATAAAAAGAAAAACAGCTTGTATCAATTGGTTTTCAAAAAGCCCTCCCATGCCTTTGTCGGGAAGGACATGTTGAAACTGCTCAAGAAAAGTATGAATTAAATGAATTTAACAGTTCTTTCAAAAGTCAACAGCATTTTATTTAAAAGATTTAGTAGTTTCTAACAGTTTATGACATGTTGTTTAACTATATAACACATAGTTCTTCAAATAAAGGAGAATAAATCATGACTCTGTGATGTAACACAAAATCCCGGACACCATATTATGGCTCACATACAAGTTAGCTATACATTGCTGGAAGTGACAAATGTCTTGTAATACAAGTTGTGATCATAATATGATCCGTCCCGTGTGATAACTAACATTATGGCCACACAGACTGATCTGGGCCGACGCATAGCGTCTCAGGGGGAAAGAGGTATAGAGTAATGATTCCTGAAACAGAAAATCACTAGGAGGCTAAAAGTGTCTGTACTGGTTAGCCTACACAGCATGCTTAGGCTGATCCGGGTCGATACTTTACGCAGTCCACAATATTGGTTTTCACTTGGAACAGCTCATATCAAACATAAAAGGTAAAGAGTGCAAGTAGGATATCATGGCTATCATTGAATTATTCTGCTTGTTTGTAGGTCAGAGTCGGACTTTTACCATTTCCAGCATACAAAAAACTGCAGTTGACAACTTTAGTAAGATTTTCCACATGCAGACATATTTTGAAGCATATGTTACAGATATCTTTTGAAAACATTAGCAATTTCTCCTTTTGCAGCAATGTTTTTAACTTTATTCAATAACCACACTTTCATTGACTGAGATTTTCAAAAATTTGCAGACAACTACGGAAAGCACAATGAGCAAATTCTCTTGTTTGCAATTTTTTAAACATTATTCAGTAATCACCCTTTCATTTATTAAGATTTTCAATATTTTGCCAAGATTTTACTAAAGTTTTCAACTGCAGTTTGGTTTTCTGCATTATGTGATAACTTAACAATAGAAACTGTAAGAGCTGGGTTCACAAAACTTTGTATGTTCTTTTAACCCTTTCCCTCATACGACAATTCTGCAGCAGACGACTTTGAACATCTTTTGTAAAAAAGTAGAAAATCTCTATAATTGAATGGATAACCTATGACTTTAAGTGGAAAACATTGTGGCAAAAGGAGAAATTGCACGTTTTGTGCAATTTCTTCTTTTGTCACTATGTTATCAAATAGCCGTCTGCTGCAGAGGCGTCAGAAAGCGTCTATATGAGGGAAAGGGTTAAAACAATAAGAAGACACGGCACATCATGGAATTATTCTGTTAAACAGTTTGCTAAAAGGTCAACAATCAATTGACTTTCAAATAAGCAATTTTCTTTTTCAGCACACCACAGAGCAAAAGATCCAGAACCTCGAGGTTCCCCATATCAACGAACTCCGACAGGGCCAAGAGGTCTTCCACAGAAGAAGGCTAGACTGCAGTCTAGCTACCCTGTGTCGTCTCAAAGTGACCCTTCTAACAGATTTGTTTCTCAAAGTTCCCCTAGTATGAGTTACGATACAGGAGGGGGATCATTTCAAGCGGCATCTGGGTTTTCTCGAAATGACATTAATTACGGAATGGACAGTAATAATGTTGATCTGCAAGGTCAGGTATTGTTGACCGGTGCTGATCGAAACACCTCAAGTTCTAGTCAGATAAAACAAGAGCATGTAACCACACCTACCATGGCTGCCTCTACAGGCGTACACCACACCCAGCCTCTGACAGAGGGTCAGGACCTTCACCAAGCCCAGTCTTTGACAGAGGATCAGGACAATTTACAACAAAGTGGTGCTCAGGGACCTGACATGAACCTAGACACTGTTAATATCAAAATGGAGTCAGTGGATGAAAGTGATTTGGATTTGGAAATAACGGGTGTAATGGTAGGGGTAGGGACCCCGGAAAGTTGGGGCCAGAGGTCGGGGACCATTAAGGAACAAGGATTAGAAGACAATGGGGACGAGGCTGAATACAGTAAGTGCATTTTTTCATTAAGCTTTTATTTGCCATATAGATGGATTGAGATTGGATTTAATTACTGTGAGCTAAATTAAATCAAACAATATTCAAGTAAGTTGTACTCTATTCAAAGATGCATTTAAAATTTAATATATCGGATGCACAATGAGATTGGTCAATCTGTTTTTGTAAGTAATTTGTCAACATAAAAAAGGAAGCAGTTTTGGTTTTAAATCTTTTCTTTACACTTTTTTTTAGCTTCGACAAAGGAAAAAGGGCCATATAGGCATTTATTCTGTGGCTGTATTACATCCTTTAAACCTTTTCCTACATGCAGACGACACAACACAATTGCAACAGATTCTTGAAAACATTGAGGTAAAACGAGACATTGGTCATAATAAACAATTTCTCCTTGAGCATACATATGATATATGGATATTTTTTACTGCTTCTACCTTTAGGTGTTCAAAATACAGATGTATTTTAGGTTGAAAAGGGTTTAGAGTAATTACCTGAGCGAAAGCTGAACGACAGATTTAGCTTGTTCGAAACTTAATCTTGCTTTAATGAGAAAAATGTCAAATCAAGACTTTTTAACTTGCAACTGATTGGAACATTCATGTTTCTTTATCTGTACATTTAACACACTTATAATGATAGTTAACCCTTTCCCTCATACGATAATTCTGCAGCAGACGACTTTGAACATGTTTTGTCAAAAAAATAGAAAATGTCTATAATTGAATGGATAACCTATGACTGAAAGTGGAAAACATTGTGGCAAAAGAAGAAATTGCTTGTTTTGAGCAATTTCTTCTTTTGTCACTATGTTTTCAAAAAGCTGTCTGCTGCAGAGGCGTCAGAAAGCGTCTATATGAGGGAAAGGGTTAATTTGTGAGTGAGTCAGTGAGCATAGTATGTAAGGGGTTGCATAATTGAATCACAGCTTTGCCAATATTCTTTCCAACATTTGACAAAGTAAAGTCAACATGCGTCATTTGTATTCCACCAATGGGCTAAAAGTCCATGTGGATAAACAGCCAGTTGCTTGGAAATGACAGTTGTGTAAGATACTGGTGTGAGAAAGCCAGGGTAGATTTTTCTCTCTTTTTTTTCAATGTTTTCTTAAGTCGTCTGCTCCAGAAAGCGTCTTTTATGTGGGAAAGGGTTAAGAAATATATGCATTAGTCACTTCAGTCTTCATTTCAATGAATATATATCAGGATATTAGTAATTTAGTTTCACATTCAATTTCGCTTGAAAGACTGGTATCATAGCAATTATTTGTATAATTTATTATTTTGTTATGTACTGATTAATTATCTTGATTTTTTTTTTAAATATTCACAATAAATTTAAAGATCTATGGAGAACTTAAGTGATTATTTAATGCAACAGTCGAGTCCAATTCTCTAAATCCATCTATATGGCTCCATGAACTAAGTACACATAATCAACCTCCTGTGGATCCTTCATCCATTCCAAGCTCCACTGAACAGTTGAGATTATGTCATGGCATATTGTCCGTTGTGTGTTTACTTTTTGGTTCTCCACTGTAATGTCTGGCCCCATTGTGATTAAATTGATTGGGGATTGAATTGCCCTATATCGCTATATATCGCTCATGATATACAATATAAGAGGTCCAGATAAGGAAGGGTATCCAGCTCTTTCCCCCAAATATCTCTCTCATTATCCAACCAAACTTTATGTTGTGGGATTTTTTTTATAAAAAGACGATTCTTTTGAGTACCCACAACACAGGGTTACAGGGTCAATTAAGGATTTTAGAACATGTATGCAAAACGCCCCTTATACAGAGCTCTGAATAGAACACTTTAAAGATCTCCTTTTAAAGTATCTGGCTGATTTTCAAATACTTTTGCAGTACTTAATGTTCCTTGTTTGACCCTGTACGAGATTCCTCCAAGCCATGTTGATAAGTAGAAAAACATGTCTGCTAGAGGATGTGCTGTTTTGCTTTATTATGGCTATATAAACTTAAAACAACTTCTCCTCTGAAAGTATCATCCAGCTTTTCCCATAATTTTTAAGCTCACCTGTGCACAAAGTGCTCAAGGTGAGCTATTGTGATCACATGTTGTCCTTCATCAATCATCCATCGTCAACAATTGCCTTGTTAACACCCTACAGGCTACATTTTGCGTCCTATCTTCATGAAAGTTTATCAGAACATTCATCTCCATCAAATCTTGGACAAGTTCGAAACTGGGCCATATATGAGATCAAAAACTAGGTCAGTTTTAACTTTTGTCAGAATGTTTGTCTTAATGATATAGATCTTGGTCAATTTCGAATATGGGTAATATTTGGTCAGAAACTAGGTTACTAAGGTTAAATTGAAGGGAAATCTTGTTATCGATGGAGGCTGCCAGCCTGCAAATTGCATTTTTAACTTGGTCATGTTGAAACTTAATCAGAATGTTAGTCTTGATGATATGTAGGTCAAGTTCGAATATGGATCATGTCTGGTCAAAAAGGAGATCACTAGGTGAATTTGAAGGAAAATATTGTAAACACTCTAGATGCCGCAATGTATGCTTCAGCAGTTTGACATTTTGGAAGAATGTTTGTCTTAATGATATCTAGGCCAAGTACGAATATGGGTTTAATCTAGGTCACTAGGCTAAGTAGAAATTTAATAGTGTTATAACTCCGGAGGCCGCATTTTTACTTTGAGTTTGAGACAGTTGAAACCTTGTCAGAATGTTTGTCTTGATGATATCTAGTCCATGTTCGAATATGGGTCATATTAGTTAAACAAATAGGTCACTAGGCCAAATGAAGGAAAATCTTGTTAACACTGGCGGTTTCATTTTAATCTTTGTCAGAATAAGTGTCTTGATGTGTTTGCATTAGAAATCACATTGCATAATTCAGGTGAGTGATCTAGGGCCATCATGGCCCTCTTGTTTAGACATGGTCCTGAGGTGACCCTCTGTAAGATTTATTCAAGCCATGTCGATTGGTAAAAAAGCATGGCTGCAAGTTGGTGATCTGTTTTGCCTTATAATTAAGATATATGGCTATAAGGTGAATGTTGTAAAATTGTCTCCTCCAAAAATATGTGGCCATTTTTCAAATAAATTTGTTGAAATGTTCCTTGGAATACCCTCTGCCAGATTCCTTAAAACCATTTTGATTTGTCAAAATATAGCCACCAGGGGGCTGTTTTCCAATTATAATAATTAATCAAAAATCTTTGGCCAGCTTTCATATTATTTTGTAGAATTTGATGTTCCTGTATCAGATTCTTTCTGGTCATGCTGATTGGTCCTAATACATGACAGCCAGAAGGTGGGGCTGCTTTGCTTAATATGGTTTTAGTTAAAACTTTAAAAATGTTCTCCACAAGAATATGGTCATTTGTTTTTTTTTCCAGGGGAGCGATACTGGCCCTCTTGGGTCCCTTGTTTAAAATGGCAAATGCTTTTGCAAAAGATTTTTTCCACAGCTATGGCCCTGTGTATCTATCTTCGCAATTTAGATAGCATGTATTGTAAATCAAATTATCTGAAACGCATGTGTAGAATTCCATTAACCGGTACACTTGTTGATTATTTGTACTTTCTTCATGTTTCATCTTGTGACCTTGACTTTGACCTTGACCTTGCACAAGCAGATCCGAAGCCCTTGATAATGAGTCTTCTCTCCGCAATACTTTGCTTGCTACCAAACCGAACCTCTTGTTGTGTGTACTCAAAACATTCGTCTCTTGGACACGATCCCTTTGAGGATCCACAACATAGGAATTAATTACGGATAAAAACAGGACTTAGAAATTGACAGACGACTTTGAACATATTTTGTCAAAAAGTAGAAAATCTCTATAATTGAATGGATAACCTATGACTAAAAGTGGAAAACATTGTGGCAAAAGGAGAAATTGCACGTTTTGTGCTATTTCTTCTTTTGTCACTATGTTTTTAAAAAGCCGTCTGCTGCAGAGGCGTCTGAAAGCGTCTATATGAGGGAAAGGGTTAATAATCTCAGAGGTCCGGATAAGGAGGGGTTAACATACAGGTTTGCCCACAATATATCTCTTATTATCCGACCAAACCCTATGTTGTAGGTACTCAAAAGAATTGTCTCCATGTACCCACAAACTAGGGTTAGCGGATAAAATAAGGATTTTAGAACAAGCAAAATGCTCCTTATCTAGAGCTCTGTATGTTGAGGTTTTCTGTATTACCATGTTATATTTCCCTAGTGCAGATCTGATCACATTTTGTGCCTTTAATGTTGCGGCAGACAACGCTTTAAAATAAAACAATGTCTGTAAGTGAGGAAGAAAAATTTGCTCATACTCCGTCATAACAAGCAATTTCTCCTTTTCCATCAATGATTTTAATTGTACAATGTATCTTCCACTGTCTCTGTAAGTAACAACATTTTTCCGAGGGATTTTAAAAGCAAAAGACTGGCAAACACTTAACCCTTTTCCACCTACAGACGCATTTTGATGCATCCGCAACAAACGACTTTTGAAAACATTGTGGCAAAAGTTGAAATTGCTCAAATTGCTCATCATATATTGCTCATGATGAGCAATTTCTCCTTTGGCCACAATGTTTTCAACTTTATCAATTAAGCTTTCTTTTATGGAGATTTTTCAGGTTTTTGTGACTGTGTTTTCAAAGTCGTCTGCTGCAGATTTGTTGTATGTGGGAAAGGGTTAATACAAGCATCATGATTATTCATCTTCAGACTTGATTCAACTCCCTGTTCTTTATTATAACATTGTGTACTCTTTGCATGTCACTTGAGATTGCTGTATTTCATCAAAATAGAAATTTCTGTTTGGCTATAGAGCATGTTTTTTTTCCTCTGGATCTAGCATTATAATACTTACATGTACACCAGCTCTGTCATGTTGTGGTTAGTGTAAAAGCGTCCGCATCAAGAGCTGGAGACCAGCGTTCGGTCCCCAGTTGGGTCATACCAAAGTCTTCAAGATGGTAGTACATAGGACTAGATAAAGAAGAGTCAAACTGGTCTCTCCCCACAGTTACCCTCTTGTTAATCAACCAAATGCTATGTTGTGGGTACTCAAAAAATGAGTCCCACTGAGACGTTTCTTTTTTAGGACCTACAACTTTTGTTCAAAGGCCACAACATGCGGTTTTTGTGTTAGATTAAGATTTTAAAAACATGAAAAATACCCCATATCTAGAGCTCTGTTTAATCCTTTCCCACATGTATACAAGAAATATGCAGCAAACAACTTTGAAAGCATATATGTAGTTAAAAATGTCAAAATTCACTTTTAATGAAAGAGTAATTCATCAGGTGAGGATAATATTGTGTCACAAAAGTTGTCTTCAGCGAAGCGTCAGAAGGCATCTACAAAGGGGGAAATGGTTAAAATGGCAGTAGTGGGTTCCCTCCTTGGGATAGAGTGATGACTGATGTGTTTATATCAGGATTTTAAGCTTTCCAGTGGTACAGATAATTTACCCAGGAAACACCATGAAGTTGATGTTACTGGAATAATGAACATGATAGCTGTGTGAAACATCATATAAACAGAAGCAAACAAATATTTCTCCCCCTGCTCCTTTAACCATACTTATCCTTTTCCAACATACGAAAATTCTGCAGCAGACGACTATGAACATAATATTGTCAAAAATCTCTATAATCAAATGGATAACCTATGACTAAAAGTGGAAAACATTGCGGCAAAAGGAGAAATTGCTTGTTTTGAGCAATTTTTTCTTTTGTCACTATGTTTTCAAAAAGCCGTCTGCTGCAGAGGCATCAGAAATCGTCTATATGAGGGAAAGGGTTAAGGCTAGGAAATGTGCCAAAGGGAACTATACCATGCCAGTTCCTGCCTCAAGGAAGAATCCAACATGTAGAATCCCCTACTCTATCGACTAGACATGTCACGTTTTCTTTACATCATCATGCATCCTATATAACAAATTTATAAACCTAGAGCTGTGAAAGTTTATGGTTTTGTTTATCACACAATGTGTAGTATAATAGAAAAACTACGGTATTAATATCGTGCAAATATGTTGAAAATCTCTTTGAATAAGAGTAGAAGTTTTGAATAGATGCGAATATTATGGCAAATGGAGACATTTATGTGGGGCATTTATGTCACTCACTGTCTGGGGCATCGTCAGTCTGTTTTTCTGTTTACATTTTTCTACAAATAACTTTCAAACTTATTGTTCAAAGAATTGAATTCTATATAGAACTTTGATTGCTGCGTCATCAGAATGAAGAAAATGACAATCTTTAAAAATCTTTTTGTTCAAAGGTATTTTGAAAATAAAGTTGCAAAAATGTTCCTTCTGTGGACCTCTACCAAGATTATTCAAGTAAATGGTATCCGTTGAAAAAATGTTTAATTAAGCTCACCTGAGCAAATTGACGTAAACTCATGGTGAGCTTTTGTTATGGGCTGATGTCCGTCATTCATTATCAACTTTTTCTGCTGTTTATATTATAGTGATAGTATTGGATGGTCCTTTTCAAAGTTGTTCAAATGGCTCAGGTCAATTGCATTTATAACTTGGTCATTGGAGCTAAATTCTATTATAACACTTTCGTTTTCTGCAAGAACAGTATTAAAGGCCTATAGGCCTTTGATATAAAGTATAGGAATCCGCTGTGGTCGAGTGGTTTAGTGTCGGGGATTTCGAAACCGGGTGTCCTGGGTTCGATCCCCAGTCACGGCACTACGGTCATGGTGCAGTGCCAGGTGGGCAAGGCACATTTTCTAGCCTAGTTCTGGTTTGTTTACCCAGGGATCATGAATAAGTGAACTGTCGCCATGATATAACTGAAATAATGTTGAAAGCGGCGTAAAACCCCAATAAATAAAGAAAGATATAAAGTATATATTGTTGGGATTATCTATATGAACTTAAGTATAATGATACTAAGGTATATAAGTTATTAAGGACCTTTATGGCCCTCTTGTTGATAAGTATAACATGAATTATCTTTAAAATTATTGTCATTCAGGGAAGATGATATGAACCAAAGTCAACCTTTTCAAACTTGCAGATGGCCATTCTAATAATCTGAAACAGACAACTTTCAAAATCATTGTGACAAAGTTAGAAATTGTTCATGATAAGCTTTTTCTCCTTTTGCTACCATGTTTTCAATTAATTTGATTAAGTTGTAATGCTTTCATTCATAGATTTTTAGCTCACCAGAGCACTTCGTGCTCAAGGTGAGTTTTTGTGATCTCCTTTTGTCCGGCGTCGTCATCAACATTTGCTTGTTAACACTCTAGAGGCAACATTTTGCATCCAATCTTCATGAAAGTTTATAAGAACATACATCTTCATCAGATCTAGGCCAAGCTCGAAACTGGGTCATGTGGGGTCACAAACTAGGTTACTAGATCAAATTAAATGAAAATCTTGTTAAAACTCTGAAAGCCGCATTTTAAACTTGAGCATGTTGAAACTTTGTCAGAATGTTTCTCTTAAGTGATATCTAGGCCACGTTCGAATATAGGTCATGTCAGGTCAAAAACTAGGTCACAGTAGTCAGTAGGCCAAATTGAAGGAAAATCTTGTTAATACTGTGGAAGCTGTGTTTTTAACATGAACATATTGAAACTTTGTCAGAATGTCTCTCTTAGTGATATCTAGGCCATGTTCGAATATAGGTAATGTCGTGTCAAAAACTAGGTCACTAGGCCTAAGTGAAGGAAAATCTTGTTGACACTCTGGAAGCCGCATTGTAACTTTGAGCATGTTGAAACTTTGTCAGAGTGTTTGTATTGATGGTATCTAGGTTTTGTTCAAATATGGGTCATGTCGAAATTTAAGAAAAACCTTGTTAACACTGGAAGCCACATTTTTGGCTTGAGCATGTTGAAACTTTGTCAGAATGTTTCTCTTAGTGAAATCTAGGGAAAGTTCGAATATAGGTCATGTCGTATCAAAAACTAGTTCACTAGTTCTTGATATGGCCAAACTTAAGGAAAATATTGTTAACACTCTGGAGGTTTATTCTTAACTTGAGCATGTTGAAACTTTGTCTGAAAGTTTGTCTTGATGATATCTAGGCCAAGTTCAAATACGGTCATGTCTGATCAAAAACTAGGTCACTAGGCCTAATTTAAGGAAAATCTGGCTTGAGCATGTTGAAACTCGGGTGAGCAATCCAGGGCCTCATGACCCTCTTGTTTATTCATTAGAACTAACTTAAATGCATGTCTATGTTCATCACCAGAATGATCTGGTAACCCTTGTCCAAAATATCTTTAAAACCCTTTCCCACATACAACAAATTTGCACAAGGCGACTTTGAAAACATCTAGTTGAAAAATACCTCTATTATAAAATGCAAGAGTATTATAATTATGCAATAGAGTAATGTGTTAAATGGAGACTTTGCCATCAAGTTTTAACCCATTTCTTCACATGGCTTTTAATCTGTCGTCTGCTTTACAATCATAAGGCAAACAATTTCACAAATCTAGAACACTGTAAGAATTATATTGATAAAGAGTTGAAAATATTGCAATAAAAGGTGAAATTGCTCGTTTTGAGCAATTTCATCTTTTATTGCAATATTTTCAAAAGTCGTCTGCAACAGCATGCATCAAATGTCGTCTGTGTGAAGTAATGGGTTAATAGTTGTCTGCTGCAAATGCATCTGCAAGTAGGAAAGGTTTAATCCTTTCCCTCATACGACAATTCTGCAGCAGACGACTTTGAACATATTTTGTCAAAAAATAGGAAATCTAAATAATTGAATGGATAACTGTCCTATGACTAAAAGTGGAAAACATTGTGGTAAAAGGAGAAATTGCTTGTTTTGAGCAATTTCTTCTTTTGTCACTGTTTTCAAAAAACCGTCTGCTGCAGAGGCGTCAGAAAGCATCTATATGTGGTAAAGGGTTAAGCTAAATTGAAAATCTTCCCCTGAAAGTATACATTTATGAAGAAGCCAAACTTTGAATCTTTTATAAGCAATAAATGCATTAGCTGACCTGACTCTCGGTCAAAATAAGAAGTAAATTTTAACAACTTGACTTTATAGTTTATGCTGCTTTCAATAACTATTATGGCATTTCCTGGGTAATTTTGAAGATACCAGTACTCACTGCTAGTCCAGTTATCCTGCCAACAGTGAGTCAGCCCCATGCACAATCCGAAATGCAAAGGAGGGAAAGAGGAAATCACATGACATGTAGTATGTTAACTTCCATTTTAATGTATACATTTGGTATGACCCCGAGAACTAAAACAGAATAAATAACCTGAAAAAATGAGCGATCTAGCGTACCATGATCCTCTTGTTAAAAACATGTACCAATAAGTTGTAGTGACATCTATAAATACATATTCAACATTTTCCCATTTTCGACTGCATCTGCAGACCAATTTTGAAATCATTGTGGCTAAAGCCATGGTCACATTTACGGTCATGCACGTAGTTAACCGTAGTTCATTTCAAACGTAGTCTGCCGTAGTGTTACTACGGTAAACTAGGTTGAAGTACGTTCGAAGTAGGTTCAAAATTGGCAAAAAGAGGAAATATAGAAAGTCTAAGTAGGTTGAACTACGTGTAAGTACGGTCAACTACATTCAACTACGAGCAAAGTGGCTAGGGTTAACTAGGGTATCACTACGTCTAACTACGAGTAACTACGTCCTAAGTACGCGCAACCATGCTAAATTAGGGTCAACTGCGTTAAGCTACGGTAAAACGTTGTGGCTGCGCCTGCGCAGTACGGGTAATCTACAGTCATTGTGCTTTTGGAAGTTGACGAACGTAGTTCAACCCTAGTAGACCCCTAGTTGACCTTAGTGTTAACCGTAGTGTTGATGTGTTTTGGCAGGTACTACGGTCAACTACGGCACACACTACGGTTAAGTAGGGTCAATTACGGTTAACTAAGGTCAACTACGTTGTATGTGGGTAAGGATTGAAGTACACAGAACTGGAGTAATAAATGTTCTACTTTTCCGAAAGATTTATTAATATGATTGACTCTAATTCAGTGGATGGTGTTGAACTTGGAACATGATGTTCTCATCCAGCTGAACAATTATATAAAGTGGTTTTAAAAATCACTGATAAGCCACATTTTATCTGATTTTGACCTTGAATTATGACCTTGACACAGTTATTAACAAGAACAATAAAACTTATTGTGCAAAGTTATTAAATTGACAATCTATCAATATGTTAACTAAGTTAATTGTGAGAAAGGAAAAAGGCGAACGTAACAGACTTATTAAGAAGAACACTTTTTTTAATTTCTGACGCCTCTGCAGCAGACGGATTTTTGAAAACATAGTGACAAAAGAAGAAATTGTTCAAAACGAGCAATTTCTCCTTTTGCATGCTACAATGTTTTCCTCTTTTAGTCATACGTAGGTTATATATCCATTCAATTATAGAGATTTTCTATTTTTTGACAAAATATGTTCGAAGTCGACTCTGCTGCACAATTGCACCGACAAAAAGTCGTAAGTCAGACACATAAACTATATCCTTTCTTTAGCATGATTTAACAGCTATATATTTTATGGTATTTTAATTGACCCATTTGGTTTATTCCCGATTGTCCCACATTTTTTTTTTTTTTGATAAAAATTGATGTAGGACAATCATGGAAAATACAGGTAAGGTGTCGCCTAATCCCTGCCTCGGGCAACTTTAGATATCACTGTAGTTCGGTTCATTAAAAAGTCCAGTACCAAGGTATGTTTTGGGTTTTTTATGTACGTTTGGAACGAATTCTCTCTACTATCTATCAAATAACAGTCTAAATCGAGATCAGCTTCCTATCTCATTCTGGTCTACAGTGTTTGTTCCATTTTCTTACCCTTTCCCTCATACCACAATTCTGCAGCAGACGACTTTGAACATATTTTGTCAAATAATGGAAAATCTCTATAATTGAATGGATAACCTATGACTAAAAGTGGAAAACATAGTGACAAAAGGAGAAATTGCTTGTTTTGAGCAATTTCTTCTTTTGTCACTATGTTTTCAAAAAGCCGTCTGCTGCAGAGGCGTCAGAAAGCGTCTATATGAGGGAAAGGGTTAAGTGCGCACCGAAAACAGTCTTTTCTCAATTTTCTCTATTCCTTAGTTATGTTATAGAAAAAAGGACTAAACCAAAAAATGGAATATTACCTTTTGAAGAAGACTTGAAAACATTTTGGCAAAAAATAGAAATTGTTTATAATAAGTAATTTTCTGCTCTTGCCACAATGTTTTCAACTCAATACAAAAACTATACTTTCTTTTCAAAGATTTTCTAGATTTTCTATCGTTTTGCCAAGATGTTTTCAAAGTCACCTCATATACAATTTGCTAACAGATAATTAATTGTTTGAAAGAGACTGTTAAACCAAGATATTAGCAATTTTGTGTGGTTGAGAAAGATATTGTTTACAAATTGACTGCCTATTTTTGAATCACTGGAAATATATTAACCCTTTCCCTCATATAGACGCGTTCTGACGCCTCTGCAGCAGACAGCTTTTTGAAAACATAGTGACAAAAGAAGAAATTGCACAAAACGTGCAATTTCTCCGCTTGCCACAATGTTTTCCACTTTTAGTCATGAATAGGTTATCTATTCAATTATAGAGATTTTCTATTTTTTGACAAAATCTGTTCAAAGTCGTCTGCTGCAGAATTGTCGTATGAGGGAAAGGGTAACAACAGGATTAACAGTCACACAGACAAAAGGTGATATAATTATCAAGAACATAATCATAATAAAATGTCAACAGTTTCTATACTTTGTTATGATACAAACATGTTTGTACAACTAAGTTATCATATGAATAATTTTATGAATATTTTAATCTATAATTCGTATAGAACTGTTTTCTGTATACATGTGTCAAAATCATTCTTGAAATTTTGTAAAGCTAAAAATATCATATTGTGTAAAACCTCCCAATATTTTAACACATTTCGATGCCTCGATCTATAGCAGACGATGTTTTATAACATTGTGACAAACATGTTTCCATCTCTTAATTCTACTTAATTTACAGAGGAGTTTCCATGTTTTGATCTTTAAAAGTCATCTCCTGCAGAAGTTTTATACGTCACTGGAAAGGGTTCAAATTATTATAATTAAAACTTCATCACAGAGATCTAGATAAGACAATAATTTCGCATTTTAGAATCTTTATTTGACCCTTAAACCCTATGTTGTGGGTATTCAAATGAATCGTCTCAGTGAGACAATTCATTGAGTACACACAACATAGGATTTGGTTGGGTAATATTAGGGAGAAAAAGTGGAAAAGACCTGTCCACTCCTCCCCCCTTATCTGGACCTCTGTAATCATCGCCATCTTTATACTCCTCCGTATGATGTTTAAATTATGGAACAGGAGCAATCAATCAGGTAATATCTCATTTCATTTATTTTTGTCCCCGCTGCAATAACCCTGTCCCACAATACAACAAACCTGTAGCAGACGTCAACTTTGAAAACAGCAATATCAAAATATGGAATATCTCTATATCAATGCAAGTTATAAGTGAATAGAGTTAAAAACATTGTGGCAAAAGGTGAAATTGCTCATCGTGAGCAATTTCTCCTTTTGCCACAGTGTATTCAAAAGTCGTCTGCTGCAGAGTCCTCAGAAAACGTCTATATGTGGGAAAGGGTTAGTTAAGGGGCATATCATGTAAGCTGTTATTTTAAACCTACCCATATTCAACTTTTAATCTTGTCGCTCTGTAGTAGACGACTTTGAAAACATCTAGGCTAAAATGTTGACATTTTAAGAAATAAACAGGAATAAAAGAAAACATAATTTCCTGCTGAGAATTTTCATTTATCGATGTTTGATATGAAATGATATTATTTATTATGTCATTGCCTATGTCACAAAGTGCATTCATGCATGGAAGCGACATTAGTGTGGGAAAGGGTTTATCGACATATTGACTCAAAGGGACATATCATTTCTTAGGACACTCACTGTTTGAATATAAATTGAACATGTTTTCTTGAATTTTAAAAAATGTTGATCGATTTTAATACATTTATTAATACATAGTGAATAATGGATCAAAGGTGTCTGAATTTTTTGAGAAAACCTCCCCCCCCCCCCCCCCAAAAAAAAACCCCACATTATTGAATACCTGGTTAAACTACTACAAATAGTCTTTATATGGTCCATATGCTCTAATAATAACGACCATAATGTTATCGTATGAGAAAACTCGGTGGAATCCCTATAAAAGACCGGGTTACTATAAATAGACTCCCTATTGTATTACATGGATGTACTATATTATTATACAATGGCTCATTGACAAGTTCATGACAAACTCGAGGAGGGTAGGGTCAGGTGGCACGTGTATCGATGGCGCATGCGCAGACACTTGGTTCTCGTGAACGCACAGACTCCACTCTGGAGTCAAAATTCAAAATGGAAGCATCTGTGTTGTATCCACTTATTTCATTATCAACACCAGAAAGCTCATTTTCTTGTTGTCTAAATTACGGATCGCAATTACTTGCAAGGCCCCATTAAACAAATCCTTATTTATCTGCCTAACAAATAAAAACATCACTGATTACTGAACTCAGAGGTTCGTATTTTAGGATTATTTACACACCTGAGCATCAAGAATTACCACCCTCTGCCATTTTGGAACTCTTCTAACTATCGCTCGAAGCAGGGTTGCAAATATTCGGAGTCAGAAGTTAATATGACATCACTAGGGTTAAAACTCTTGCTGATCATGAGGAACCTGTATAACTTTAGTCGGAACTCGGGTTTGTCGTGAACTTGGCCTAGTATGAACCGTATAGAGAGGCTATTTATAGTTACGCGGGAGGGATTCCCCAAATCAACATTATGATCATTTTCATTACAGCATATATATGGACAATATAGAGATACTTTTTGAGTATCTTAACGAGGTATTATGTGTTTTTCCCCATTGTTGTCTGAAATGGAAATTCGGACACCTGTGATTGGATCCATGTAAGTGAGAGCAAACTAGAGCACATCATTCTGCAAAAAAGTCATCTCATTGCTAAACAATACAGACTTAAGAATAAGATTACATTCATGCATACATTGAAAACTTATCTTGATCTACATTTTGATAGCTTCTCACTAAACAGTTGATGCTGCATCCCACAACATCCTACAACAATATGGGTAATCTCTCTTAATTAAAGTACAAGTTGTTTTCTAATTCATCTACAACAAACACGTTCATTTGCTAGAAAGGGATAATGCCTCGATCGCTATTCCCCGCCAAAGTTAGATTGGGTGTTGGTTTGGCATCTTCCGTTCATTGTGTCAGAGCAGAAACTATGAATCCAGAGGTCTAGATATTAAGGAGGTAATAACCCGTTCCCACCTATAGACTCATTTTGATGCATCTTCAGCAGACGACTTTTAAAATAATTGTGACTAAAAGAGAAATTGCTCAAAACAAGCAATTTCTCCTTTTGCCACAATGTTTTCAACTATTTTCAATAATCAAACCCTTATTTATTGAGATTTTTCACATTTAAGCCATTATATGTTTTCGAAGTCATCTGCTGCAGATTTGCTGTATGTGGGAAAGGGTTAAAGTGGTTGTTAATAAACCTAGCCAACCCATTTCTTTAGGGTACTCAATTGAATCATAACCTTTTAGTACCATTCCCCACATAAATTAGGCACATTTTGTCACATCTGCAGCAGGCAACTACTGAAAATGTTTTATTTATAGAGATTTTCTATATTTTATCATAGATGTTTTCAAAGTCATCTACTGCAGTTTTGACTTATGATTTGGGAGAAAAGTTTAAGGATCGAAATAGGGATTTAGACCATGAAATTGTACGCACAATATCTAGAGCTCTGTGTTTCATTTTTCTTCCAGACTACATCTTACCAGAGGATGCCCAGTCTGATGGGCTAGACCTCGACGATGAGGATAAACAATATTCGAGAACCACAGGGATCGGAATGAGTCGAACGCCGATCTACAAGCCCAGTAGCAAGCCCGCGTCCAGTTCGAAAGTCAACAACAATGTGAACAACAACAACAACCATTTATCCCCACTGGGTCGGGCAACATGTAAAGATATCTATGATACATTGGTTCAGAAATCTAAACAGGACAAAATGGTGAACCATGGACTAGGGGACTACGGGTTTATGTCCGACGTAGCTGGCAAACCTTTTGGCTGCGTGTTTTGTCAGAAATCATTCACTTACAAAGCGGATTTAAAGAGACACGTTAGAATTCATACGGGCGAGAGACCGTACACATGCCGGGTTTGCGGAAGGACGTTCAACCAGAGTACTCACTTAAGGTTACATCAAGTGCGACATTTTAAAGAAAGTTTGACCATGTTCTCACAGGACAATGTTCCATATCCGTCCTCGTCCAGTGCTGAAGAAAATGTCAATGTTAATCAGGACTGTTAACCTTTATCCTGCTATACTAAAGGGTTTAATGTGTGTTTTGTTGCATTTAATTATAAGAGTATAACAAGCAATTGTCAAAGTACTCAGCAAATAATGCCGGAATGCTTTTGAACCATCTGCAATAATAGGACTTTAGACATAAATTTACGTATATCCCGTAATGTAATTGTTTAACCCTTTCCAACATTCAGTGGCATTTTGAGAAGACTTATTTTAAAAATTGTGGCAAAAGAAGAAACTGCTAATGTTCTCAACTCTATGGTAATTAAAATTTCATTCATATCGACGCTTTCTGACGCCTCTGCAGCAGACAGCTTTTTGAAAACATAGTGACAAAAGAAGAAATTGCACAAAACATGCAATTTCTCCTTTTGCCACAATGTTTTCCACTTTTTGTCATAGGTTATCCATTCAATTATGGAGATTTTTTATGTTTTGACAAAATATGTTCAAAGTCGTCTGCTTCAGAATTGTTGTATGAGGGAAAGGGTTAAACTTTCATTCATAGAGATTATCCATAGTTTTAATTGTCTTGATGTCTTCAATTTGTTGTCTTAACTGTTCATTTGTTATATGAGGAAAATTGATTAACCCTTTTCCACATACAACAATTCTGCAGCAAACGACTTTTGAACGTATTTTGTCAAAAAATGGAAAATCTCCATAATTGAATGGATAACCTATGACAAAAAGGAGAAAACATTGTGTGCTGCAGAGAGCGTCTATATGACGGAAAGGGTTAACCCTTTTCCACATACAACAAATCTGCAGCAGATGACTTTGAAAACATCAAGGCAAAAACAAGGACAATTTATTAATAAAAGTTGATTTACTGAATAGAGTTGAAAGGTTATTGTAATTATAATTATAACACTTTTATTTTTGGACTGAATTCCTTCATACTTGATTCAAAAGTTTTGTTTCAAGAGAGCTTGGATGGGTTTGCTTTTTTTCCTATGTAGGCCAAAGGTCAAGGTCACAGCGACCATAATATAACGGCGTCATTACTCTCACACTTTCATTTGTGTGTGGAACTCCTTCATACTTCATACACAGGTTCAGTGTAAACAGAAAATGGATAGGTTTACGTTTTACTGACCTAGGTCACATGACTATAATTATGCCTGTTTGAAAAAACTTCATTGCTCTAGCACTTTCATTTCTGGTCAGAATTCCTTCATTCTTGATAGACAAGTTCAGTGTGTAAAGCGATCTTGGATGGTTTGAGATTTTCAAATGTAGGTCAAAGGTTAAGGTCACAGTGACTGTACGAAACGACATCATTGCTCTTGCACTTTCATTTGAGGGCAGAACTCCTTCATACTTCATACACAGGTTCAGTTTAAAGAGAGAATAAACTGGTTAGTGTTTTATTGATCTAGGTCAAAGGTCAAGGTGACAGTGACTATAATACGTCTGTAATATGGCTCTTTCATTTGTGGACAGAATTCCTGTGTACTTTATACACAGGTTCAGTGTCAAGAGAGTGTGGATGAGTGTGTTTCACTGACCTTTATGTCAAAGGTGAAGGTCACTGTGAATATAATACATCTGTACAAAATGACATTTGGAAGGACGACTTTGAAAACATCTTGGGAAATATATGTATATGGGAAATCTCTATAAAATAAAGTATAATTAATCGGAGTTTGGAGGGGGAAATAATGCAGGCCTTGGATAACTCAAATGATGAATGAATCATTGAACCATTTCCTTTTGAAAACAGTGTATGTGCAGTACTGAATGATCACACTTGGAGCAAATGTAATGTTGCTGTGTTGGTTTGATAGGATTTTATCACTGATAAGTTAATTGCCTTTCGTAATATAAACTTGATTGTAAAATGACTTATGATGTTGACAATGCAAAAAAATATTTAAGCATATAATTAAGTCAGCGATCACTAGAACACGCCCATATCTTTGGGTAATTTCATGGTCACTTTTGACTTTGAGTAATCACGAGCCTTTTTACCATAACCCTTTCTCACATACAACAAAATTTTAATATGCAACAAACAACCTCAAACACATTATGGAACTCTTCTTTAAATGAAAGAAAAATTATTTATTAAAGTCGAAAATATTAAATTGTTACAAAAGGAGAAATAGCTCATCTTTTGTCACAGTGTTCTCACAAGTCATCTGCTGCAGAGGCGTCAGAAAGTGTCTATAAGTAGGATGTGTTACTAATGAGCTCCATGCAGCTTAGACTTATGCCATTTCAACACTGTTGAACCCTTTCCCACATATATGCTTTCTGATGCCTCTACAACATTCAACTTTTGAAAACACTGTGACAAAAGGAGAAATACTCAAAACGAGCAATTTCTTCTTTTGTCAAAGTGTTTTCAACTTTTCTCAATTATTTTACTATTATTTACAGATTTTTCACATTTCTGCAAATAGTTTTTCAAAGTCGTCTACTGCAGATCAGATTTGCTGTATGTGGGAAAGGTTTAATTTCATGGTGTTGAAATGACTAAGGTATGTCCTGGTATTTACTGAAAGTGGGAAAAGATTTAAACTTATGTTTTTGTACAAAATAGAATTGTCTCGCATTGAAATATTTTGGATAACAAAAT
The DNA here is from genome assembly GCA_031761405.1 of Serripes groenlandicus. Classification (NCBI taxonomy): domain Eukaryota; kingdom Metazoa; phylum Mollusca; class Bivalvia; order Cardiida; family Cardiidae; genus Serripes; species Serripes groenlandicus. The sequence continues at coordinate 47,290,259 of JASEVX010000011.1, read as the reverse complement.
ATAAAAGACCCTGGGTACTGCAAAATTCACATCTAAAAGCAGCTGTCTTTTTAGATTAGTAATTGCATGCTGTCTTGTTAAAAAAATAATCACTTATTTATATAATTATACTTTTGTATTTTTTTAAGCCTTTCCCTCATAATCATATAGATGCTTTCTGACGCCTCTGCAGCAGATGGCTTTTTGAAAACAGTGACAAGAGAAGATAATGCTCAAAACGAGCAATTTCTCCTTTTGCCACAATGTTTTCTCCTTTTATTCATAGATTATCCATTCAATTAACCCTTTCCCTCATATAGACGCTTTCTGATGCCTCTGCAGCAGACGGATTTTTGAAAACAATGTTTTCCACTTTTAGTCATTTATTTATATAAATTATATCAAATCAATTATAGAGATTTTCTATTTTTTGACAAAATATGTTCAAAGTCGCTGCAGAATATGCTGCAGAATTGTCGTATGAGGGAAAGGGTTAATGCAGGCCCCAACACTATAAACCATAAAGCTATATAAAATTATGTTCTCTGTGCTGATATTTGAACTGCTCTCCAAACAGGACGACTGCCTCGGTGGTGTAGTGGTAGAATGTCTGCCTCGGGTGCGGGAGGTCACGGGTTTGAATACTCATACCAAAGTCTTTAAAAAAGGGAGTAATGGCCGCTAAGGGTTGCGGGGTTAGCATTATGACTGACTGACTGGTGTCAGGATAAACGGACATGTAGTACTGGTAACTTATCCAGGAAACGCCATGATATAGCTGAAAAATTCTTGAACGCAGCGAAAACAACCAAACATCAATAATATTCAATATACAGAAGAGAATCTGATTGGTCAATTTTGAGAATGAAATTTCTTCTGACGTATCACTGTCTTCAGTTTGATGTCTGAGCCCAGAGTTTAGCTTCATAGTTATGGAGCCTGAATCACGGTTATTGCTTTAAAACGCTGGATTCCTTGTAGTTAGATGAGTCATGTGTTGTATAAATAGATTGTAAATAATTTGTTGAACTACAGTTAAACTTGTGTTAGCGGTCACCTGTTAACCCTTTCCCTCATACGACAATTCTGCAGCAGACGACTTGGAACGTATTTTGTCAAAACATAGAAAATCTCTATAATTGAATGGATAACCTATGACAAAAAGTGGAAAACATTGTGGCAAAAGGAGAAATTGCACGTTTTGTGCAATTTCTTCTTTTGTCAGTATGTTTTCAAAATGCCGTCTGCTGCAGAGGCGTCAGAAAGCGTCTATATGAGGGAGAGGGTTAAGCAGCCACTTGGCGATTAACCAACACAACATTTTCTTTTTTATTTGACTTGTTTTCAGCAGCCAATTGTTCACTTTCCCCTTGGTGGCTGCTTAATTAACCCTTTCCCACCTATAGACGCATCTGCAGCAGACGACATTTGAAAACATCGTTTCATAAGGAGAAATTCCTCAAAACCAGCAATTTCTCCTTTTGTAACAATGTTTCAACTTTTTTCAGTAATTATACCTACAACTATAGAGATTTTCCATATTTTTTAGTATACATTTTCAGAGTCGTCTGCTACAGATTTGCTGTATGTGGGAAAGGGTTAAGACAAGTTTGACTGTACTTAAATGTCTTCCTCAAAGATGTGATAATAAAATTTTGTGATAATTTATTTCATTTTGTTATAATGGTGCATAAAAAAACACCTTTCGAGACTGGATTTATAAAAATGACTTCAAGATGTTCAGCTTTGCATTTTGAAGAATCTAGCCAATTCTAGGAACACAAATGTCAAGTATCATGTGGATATATGATTCACCCATTCAAACATTCAGTTTAACCTTGGTAACTCAGTCAGTAGCGACGCAGGCTGTTTATCTAGGGGTTGTAAGTTCATCCCAAGCTCAGCCCCTGGCCCACACTCTTTCTGACTTTTGACAAATATCACAGTCACTACAAACAAGCATCATAAATGTGTCTTATATCAATGGGCTAATTTAACACTGTCTATGTGGAAAAGCAGCCTGTTGTTTGGAGCATATATACACTGGTGTGAGAAAGACAAGAAACACACAAGTAGATGAACTTGGCCACCATTATATGACTGACAAATTGTTGAAAATGGCGTTAAACCCAAATCATTCAATCCGTCACTTGAAATCCTATATTGATGCATCTTAAGCAGATGACGTTTGGAAACATTGTGGCAAAAGAAGAAACTGTTCATTCATGAATGTTTCCAACTCTATTCAATAAAACTTTCATTATAAGTAACAGAGACTTTCCATATATTTGGGTAGATCTTTTCAAAGTCGTCAATCATATTAATTTAACCCTTTCTGTCACAAAGACGCTTCTGCAGCAGACAGCTTTTTGAAAACATGGCTACAAAAGAAGAAATTGCTCAAAACTTTTTTCAGTAAATGTACACTCATTTATAGTGATTTTCGTTATTTTTATCCACATGTTTCCAAAGTTGTGTGCTGCAGATTTGTTGTATATGGAAAAGGGTTAAAGCATTCACTGCTGCAACTGCCTAAATTATAGATTATTGATCTTTGCATGTTGCATCATTCTATCAAATTATTATTATTATAAAATCTTTAGGCATCTAAAATCACCTAGATCACCAATATAAATAAACAAGATGGAGAAGCGTTGATGGCCACTTAGCAATGGTTGATCATATCATTCAACTCCATTGGTCAAAAACATGAGAACCAGTACTTAATATTTAAATTTAAAGGGTCAAACTGAGACAACCTTTTATGTGGTCAGATCCAGTATAATATTATATACACACAACAAAGTATTTCGGTCTGATTTTAATGAGATTTTTGCAATGTCACCAATACTGCAGATTTGTTGTATATAATTATTATGGGAAAGGGTTAAACCTTTCCCACATACAACAAATCTGCAGCAGACGACTTTGGAAACATCTAGGCAAACATGTGTTTTTCCTCTTTAAATGAAAGTAATTATTGCATGGTGTTGAAACATTGTGGGAAAATGAGAAATTGCTCATCATGAGCAATTTCTTCATTTGCAACAATCTTTTCAAAAGTCGTCTGGTAAAGAGAAATTAGAAAGCGTCTTTATGTGGGAAAGGGTTAAGAGTCATTTACTTGGAAAATGTCTGAGGAAAAGGTGTTATGTTGCTAAAAGTGGAAACAATATTTTTATATGGAGTTCAAAACCTGATGGAAAAGGGAGTTAAATCCAACTTAATAGCAAATTTTATCTTTTCCTAAAACCCTACAAATACAAAAAATCTGCAGCAGACAACTTTGAAATTATATCTTTTAGGCATAAGTATAGATTATCTCTTCAGATGAAAGTTTAACTTCTGAATAGATTGAGTTGAAAACATTGTGGCCAAAGTAGCAATTGCTCATTATGATGACAAATTTTGTAGGCAACTTCAGCAAAATTGTCAAAATTATTGAGAATTCAATAATGGTTAAGGATAAATTCTTCCTGTATTTCAGACTGTCTCTTTGGCAGCGATCAGATAGGCCAAACTCAAAGGCCAAAGGCAGAGCACGTATGTCCAGATTGCAACAAGTCGTTTAAAGCACGATCAGCATTAATCCGACATCTCCGAATACACACCGGTGAAAAACCGTATCCCTGTCGTTTTTGTGCCGACAGATTTAATCGTAAACATCACCTCATGTCACACATGATTTCTAAACACGGTGATGTACTGACACAACTACAGCAGACTTCAAATGAACTCTCACTTGACTGATCAATGATAAATTCGCTGTGTGATGTGAAAATAAATATCTGCACCTCTCATGAAATATCGAGATCTCGCTATTTAAATGATTGTTTCAGTGTTATGCTTTTGTATATTTTTGTTCTCTTTTGTTTTATATTAATTAATTATTTATTATTTATTATTTTAAGTGCTCAAGGTGACCTATTGTGATCACATTTTGTCCGTTGGTTGTTCATCATGCGGTGTGCGTCATCAACAATTGCTTTGTTAACACTCTACAGGCTACATTTTGTATCCGATCCTCATGAAAGTTAATCAGAACATTCATCTCTATCAAATCTTGGACAAGTTCAAGACTGGGCCATATGTTGTAAAAAACTAGGTCACTAGGTCAAATTGAATGAAAATCTTGTTAACACTGGAGGCCACATTTTTAACTTGAGCATGTTGAAACTTATCAGAATGTTTGTATTGATATGTAGGTCAAGTTCAAATATGGGTCATGTTGGGTCAAAATGTAGGTTACAAGGTCAAATTGAAAGAAATTCTTGTTAACATTCTAGAGGCCGCAATTTTTACTTCAGCAGCTTTAAATGCTGTCTGAATGATACCTAGGTCAAGTTCGAATTTGGGTCATATTGGGTCAAAATGATATCTAGGTCAAGTTCGAATATGGGTCATATTGGGTCAGAAACTAGGTCACTAGGCCAAATTGAAGGGAAATCTTGTTAACACTGGATGCTGCATTTTTCACTTGAGCATTTTGAAATCTTATCAGAATGTTTATCTTGATGATATCTAGTCCATGTTCATATATGGGTCACATCAGGTAAAAAAAAAAATATGTCACTAGGCCAAATGAAGGAAAATTTTGTTAACACTCTGGAGGTTGCATTTTGAATCTTTGTCAGAATAACTGTCTTGATGTGTATTATATTAGTAATCACATTGCTTCAATACAGGTGAGCAATCTAGGGCATCATGGTCTCCTTAATTGTTTGTATCCACTTTTCTGTCTTTACTAGGGATGTCAGCGGTTACTCGGTTAACCGTATGTTATTCGATTAATCGGTTAGTAATTCAAGTAACCGAGTACTCAGAAAAATAGATAAAATATATGCACAGTTGTATTTCACCTTTTGTTCTTTTTAATTTGTCACACGTATCTGACCCTTCAACATATTATAAATCGTATAACGGTCACTTCGTTAAAAAAACGAATATTTTCTGAACTATAATTAAATAACAAAAATAAAAATAAAAAAAAGTTTGTTGACACAAATGAAAACGGTCCGACAACAACGTTCTAGTCTGATTTATACATGACCAGGAAATGCGAGTTAAAATAACAAAACCTGGAAGCAAGTGAATATTTATTGTCTATGAATTTATACGGTTAACCGTCCGAGTAACTGGTTACAAAATTATACGAGTAACCGGTTAGTAATAACGGTAACCATTGCCATCCCTAGTCTTTACACTTTTCACTTGTAACTTATGGCTAAAGGGAATGTATTTTGCTGATGCTAATACAATGTATGTATGTATGATATCTTTGCTCTCAATAGCATATTTAACCCTTTCCCATTTACAGACGCGTTTTGAATCATAATGAAGCAGACAACTTTTAAAATCATTTTGGCAAAAGGACGAATTGCTCATGCAAACTGTTAAATTGTCTTTTGCCACAATGTTTAAATTCAATGCTATTCAGTAATTATGCTTTCTTTTATAGAGAGTTTTCATATTTTTTGCATCAAAGTTTTGAAAGTTGTCTGCTGCTGCATGTTTGTTGTACAGTGAATATGACTGGAATGTGTAATAAAGAAACATTATTTGGGTGACTTTTTAACCCTAATGCCGTTAAATGGGATAGAAAAACTTGTGTAAATGGAAATTAGCTGTGCAATTGCATTGCTATTGTAGTGTACTGATCGAACCCTTTTTCCCTTGTAAGACACGACACGTACATTTCAATTCTGCAGCAGATGGAGATGGACTCAGGTTTGAAAACATTGTGACAACGAGGGGAATTGCTCATATTATGAGCAATTTCCCCTTTTGTCACAATTATTTGAACTCTTTTTCATTTTAAAATTTTATAAAGATTTACATGATTTTTTTCCATATTTATGCTTATAGATTCTTTCAAAGTCTTAATTCTGCTGCAGATTTGTTGTATGTGGAGAAGGGTTAACCCTTTCCCAAATACAACACATCTGCAGCAGAAGACTTTGAAAACATATCATTATAAATAAGGTTATCCTCTACATATGAAACTTAAATCGTTGAATATATAAAGTCGGAAAAATTGTGACAAATGTAGAAATTGCTCATTATGAGCAATTTATTCCTTTGCTACAATGTTTCCAAAAGTCGTCTATTGCAGAGGTGTCTGAAAGGGTTAAGCCTTTCTGGTAAGAAGTGTACTCAAGGTTGGTCATTTCTCTGACTTGACCTATCATTGAAGTCATAATGTAAAAGGATATTTTTTGGCCCAACAATAATTGCTACATCATATTATAGTGTATCAAATGAGAATTTAGATAAACTTGTGTCTTTGACATAACTGATCATTGAGATCTGAGGTAAAAGGAAATCACAATCGGCTGTGTAATTTCCTTGTTATTGTAGTGTATATAACTATTTTCCCACTTATAGATGCATCTGCAGCAGACACATTTTGACAACATTGTGACAAAAAGTGAAATTGCTCATACTTTCCTTTAGAGAATTACCATATTTTGGTCCAGATGTTTTCAAATTCGTCGGCTTCAAATTTGTTTTATGTAAGAATATATTTACTCTAATAGGTTAACCCTAAATGTCTCTGATAACTAATAAACTTATCTTTGAAGTTATAAATCCTTACTATCATTCATTATAAGTGTTTTCAACCCTAATCAGGGATAGTAAAACTTGTTTCTCTGACATAACTGATTGAGATCATGTATCCTTGCTATAATGCAGTGTATTTAACCCTCTTGGGATAGTAAAACTTGTGTCTCTGACAGAATGGATCATTGAGATTAAGGAAATGGAAATCAAAACCAATTAGTCCATTTCCTCAATCTCCATTGTTGTGTTACAACCCTTCCTGGTGAGTAGTGTAAAGTGTGTTGTTCTTCTGACTTGACTGATCATTTTCTGAAATTTGTGGGGGCATATTTCTTACTGAGAAACGAAAATTGAAATTGAAATCGTCAGAATAATTTCTCCATTTACTACAATATTTTCAATGTATTCAATAATTATACATATTTATACCCTCAGATACGTAGTATATGGGGGCTATATAGGAGTCACGCTTGTCGGTCGGTTTGTCAGTTGGTCGGTCGGTCCGTTGGTCTGGACATTTCTTGTGAACACTTTCTCAGCAACCCTTGGTCAGAATTCAATAAAACTTCACAAGAATGAATGATACCAAGCCTAGTTGTGCATATTGTCGGTGTGTTGCACTGGAATTATTTTTAAATGAGTTATGGCCCCTTGAATTTCTCATACATAGTTGGTCTATAGACATTTCTTGTGAACACTATTTCTCAGCAACCCTTGGTCAGAATTCAATATAACTTCACAACAATGATTGATACCAAGCCTAGATGTGCATATTGTGGGCGTGTTGCACTGGAATTATTTTTAAATGAGTTATGGCCCCTTGAATTTCTCATACATATGTATATTGTCAGGCACCAGCTGGGGGTATTCATCACCTTCAGTGATATTTCTAGTTTCCATATATTTACCTATAGATGTTTTCAGTGCATGACGTCTGCTGAAGTTTTGTTGTGGGAATGGGTTGATTGAAATCAGCAACCAGTGCAGAGCTCTAGCTAGCTAGCTAGATATTAAAGGAGCGTTTAATTTGCTTCTTCTAAAATCCTTATTTTATCCGCTTACCCTATGTTGTGGGAACTCGAAAAAGTATACTCTTCCTTATCTGGATGATCTCTGCCAGTGTAATTGACTAAGGTTTATGGTACCATCTGAGGATTTTGTCTTCTGTTGTGAAGATTTATTGACCATGGCATTTGGACCTCTGCACTCAAACATAAAGGTTGACTGTGACTTTGTGAATGTTCTTACAAATCGATCTTTGGAGGGGATTTGGAACTGGGCGTCCCGGGTTAGATCCCTAGTCATTGCATGGTGGTCAAGTGCCCTCGGGCAAGGCACGTTATCTAGCCTAGTACTGGTTTGATTATCCCGAGGGATCATGAATTAGTGTCTCTGTGATTAACTGAAGTAATGATGAATTTTAACGGCGTATAACCCCAATTAAGCAAACAAACAAATCTTTGGAAGAGGCCCATATTATAATAAGGAAAAAGATGTCATGATTTAGAACATTAGGATCGATAACACTATATATCATGTTATAAATTGTTAACCCACAGAAATGAACATCATCTGTAGAGGTGTCGCCTACCTATTTTCAATTGCAATTGTCCAACTAAATTAATAATGTATGCGCTAGTTCAAGGTCAAGTTATTTTCTCAATAGCTAGGCTATAGATTTGTTTATTTGTGTCAGAAGATGCATCTGGTGCTGTTTAACCCTTTCCCTCATATAGATGCTTTCTGACGCCTCTGCAGCAGATGGCTTTTTGAAAACATAGTGACTAAAGAAGAAATTGCTCAAAACAAGCAATTTTTACTTTTGCCACAAGATTTGTTGTATGTGGGAAAAGGTTAAATGTAGGCAGACAGTGAACGCTCAAGTAAGTCTGTGATTATGCAAATCGAGGGGTGAACGCAACACTGGTCTAACTCATTTTTTTCCCAAAATGACTTTTTTACATTTTTCAGAAGTATACCATGGCATACATCTGCAAGTGAAAAATAAGGGTCAGGTTCTGAGATTTAAGGGGTTTAGGGGTCAGTTGGCATTTTGGTCTAACTTGAAACAAAAAAATATTTTTATGCAACAGTGATCTAACTTGAGTTAGCACAGTGTTGCATATTTAAATTCAAGTTTTGTTTATGGTTACATCAGAGTTAGGACATAATTTTTTCAATTTTTTAATTGTACACAAAATTACAATAGTTTAACTTAGATTAGTAACTTTGTTTTATCCTGTCAGAGTAAAAATAAAAGTTTTTGTGACTTGTAACACTTCAATATTTTATAAATCAGGGAAATAGCTTGAAAATCTTTTAATGAGAATGATTCCAATCTTTCACTAATTGAAATTGCACTTAAGAAACCTTCTCTACATCTCATTTGGCTTCTGTTTTAACACATTCTCCAATGCTACTTTAGACACCTTTGAAGGTAACACATTTTGAGAACTATAGTGGAAAAAAAGGACTGTATTGAAATGAACAATCAATCCCTTTCACATAATGACACCTGCATTGCACTTCCAATTTTGAGGTGTTACATTGTTTAAAAGATATTTTTAATATAATATATTTAGTACTGCATGATGCGATTCCCTATATATAGCTACACAGGAACAATATGTGTTTACTTTGATACTAGAATTTTTTCAGAGCATAATGTGAAGTTTGGAAACTATGTTTTCAGAGATGACATTGTTTGTTGGTGGAAAATGATAAATTCTGATAATTTTGAAGCATTGATTCATGTTGAAGATTTTCTAATAGAGTGTGAACAGTTTATTGAACGATCACGAAAGTTTGAAACAATATATGTTTCTTCAAAAATAGTAAGTTCATCCAATAACATCCATGATACATTCTTGAGAAAAATATTCCAAACTTCTCCCTTTGCAGATCGGTTTCGTCATTCCAAGGGTTAATTTTGTTTAACATGGCAAGAACTTTGAATAGTACATAGCATACAAATGGTTTTAGTTGACCATGTATAATCTGTGTCACAATCATCATTCTGTCCTTCCTTCCAAAATGCTTCAAATGAGATATTCATTCATCCAACCAATCATGACCTTGATATTCACAGGGCCTTTGCTTGTCCAATGTTGCAGACTATCCTAGTAGTTGCAGAATGTTATTACACATGCAAAGAATGTATATGAGCTGAAGTAAATAACCTGGTCTGTGAATGGAGTTCTTAACATAGAAACTATCAACTGAGTGTCCACTCCATATGATAGATGAAGATACATTCATGACTTATCTGTGATAACTGTCATGCCTTGAGCTAGCTGTGGCAAATTTCATTTTCTGACCTATATGTAGCTATGTCCAATTTAATGCCTTGACCTAGCTGTTCCCATGTTCATGCCCTGACTTAGCTTTGTCCACATGCATGCCCTGATTTAGCTTTGCCCACATCCATGCCCTGATTTAGCTTTGCCCACATCCATTTTCTTACTTAGCTTTGTCGATGTTTATGCTCTGACTTAGCTTTGTCTTTGTTCATGCCTTGAATTAGCTTTATACATGTTCATGCCCTGACTTAGCTTTGCCCACATCCATGCCCTGACTTAGCTTTATCCATGTGTAGCCTTGAATTAGCTTTGTCTATATTCATGCCTTGACTTAGCTTTGTCCATTCTCATGCCATGACCTAGCTTTATCCACATTAATGCCCTGACTTAGCTTTGTCCATGTCCATGCCTTAAATAAGCTGTGTCCATTATATTCATGCTCTGATTAAGAGTTGTCCATTATCATGCCCCAACCTAGCTTTTATCACATTCATGCCCTGAATTATCTTTGTCCATATTCATGTCATCCACATTCTTGTCTTGACCTAGCTGTGTCAACATTCAAAACCTGACCTAGAGGTGTCAACAGTCATGCCCTGACCTAGTTGTGTCCATAGTCATGTATTGACCTAGCTGTGTCAACAGTCATGCACTGACCTAGCTGTGTTATCATTCGTGTCCTGACCTAGCTATGTCAACAGTCATGCCTTGACCTAGCTATCTATGTCCAGTTCATGCCCTGACCTAGCTGTGTCAACATTCAAAACCTGACCAAGGAGTGTCAACAGTCATGCCCTAACCTAGAAGTGTCAACAGTCATGCCCTGACCTAGTTGTGTCCACAGTCATGTATTGACCTAGCTGTGTCAGCAGTCATGCACTGACCTAGCTGTGTTATCATTCATGTCCTGACCTAGCTATGTCAACAGTCATGTCCTGACCTAGAAGTGTCAACAGTCATGCCCTGACCTAGTTGTGTCCATAGTCATGTATTGAACTAGCTGTGTCAACAGTCATGCACTGACCTAGCTGTGTTATCATTCGTGACCTGACGTAGCTATGTCAACAGTCATGCCTTGACCTAGCTATCTATGTCCACATTCATGCCCTGACCTAGCTGTGTCAACATTCAAAACCTGACCAAGAAGTGTCAACAGTCATGCCCTGACCTAGAAGTGTCAACAGTCATGACCTGACCTAGCTGTGTTATCATTCATGTCCTAACCTAGCTATGTCAACAGTCGTGCCTTGACCAAGCTGTGTCAACAGCCATGCCTTGACCTAGCTATCTATGTCCACAGTCATGCATTGATATAGCTGTGTCAACAGTCATGCCTTGACCTAGTTGTGTCCACACTTATGCCCTGACCTAGCTGTGTCAACATTCAAAACCTGACCAAGAAGTGTCAACAGTCATGCCCTGACCTAGTTGTGTCCATAGTCATGTATTGACCTAGCTGTGTCAACAGTCATGCACTGACCTAGCTGTGTTATCATTCGTGTCCTGACCTAGCTATGTCAACAGTCATGCCTTGACCTAGCTATCTATGTCCACATTCATGCCCTAACCTAGCTGTGTCAACATTCAAAACCTGACCAAGAAGTGTCAACAGTCATGCCCTGACCTAGAAGTGTCAACAGTCATGACCTGACCTAGCTGTGTTATCATTCATGTCCTGACCTAGCTATGTCAACAGTCGTGCCTTGACCTAGCTGTGTCAACAGCCATGCCTTGACCTAGCTATCTATATCCACAGTCATGCATTGATATAGCTGTGCCAACAGTCATGCCTTGACCTAGTTGTGTCCACACTTATGCCCTGACCTAGCTGTGTCAACATTCAAAACCTGACCAAGAAGTGTCAACAGTCATGCCCTGACCTAGTTGTGTCCATAGTCATGTATTGACCTAGCTGTGTCAACAGTCATGCACTGACCTAGCTGTGTTATCATTCGTGTCCTGACCTAGCTATGTCAACAGTCATGCCTTGACCTAGCTATCTATGTCAACATTCATGCCCTAACCTAGCTGTGTCAACATTCAAAACCTGACCAAGAAGTGTCAACAGTCATGCCCTGACCTAGAAGTGTCAACAGTCATGCCCTGACCTAGCTGTGTTATCATTCATGTCCTGACCTAGCTATGTCAACAGTCGTGCCTTGACCTAGCTGTGTCAACAGCCATGCCTTGACCTAGCTATCTATGTCCACAGTCATGCATTGATATAGCTGTGTCAACAGTCATGCCTTGACCTAGTTGTGTCCACACTTATGCCCTGACCTAGCTGTGTCAATATTTAAAACCTGACCTAGAAGTGTCAACAGTCATGCCCTGACCTAGAAGTGTCAACAGTCATGCCCTGGCATAATATAATGGTTGAATGATAACTTGGTAAGATTGTTCAATGAAATCCTGCATGGATCAAAATAATATGAAGAAATGTAGGAAACGAAATTGAGAGGATGCTTTCTGTGAAGTTGCATCACAGTAGTCCAGGATGTTACAGAGGAGAAGTTAATTATTTAAAGCCAATATAAAACAAATCACACATGTATATATTTTAGAGACCCCCCTCCTCCTGTAACAGAAGAGAAGTTAATTATTTAAAGCCAATATAAAACAAATCACACATGTATATATTTTAGAGACCCCCCCCCGCCGCCCCCCCCCCCCCCCCCCCCCACACACACACACAAGACAAGCTATGTGCCAGTGATGCTATAAATATTTTTTTCAGTATAATTATAAACACTTGTCCAAAGTTAGCACACTATTGACAAACATTTTTCTTAATAGTTGACGTTTTCTTAATGCAACACTGGTCTAACTCAAGTTAGACCAGTTTTGCATAAAAGAAATTATAAAAATTTCAGGATTTTTTATTGGAAAACAGGTCTAACTGAAACATTTTCAAATATCTCTTTTATTTTTTTATCTTATCTTCTTTTAAACTTCCCCATGAATAATAATAGACTTTATGAGTTAAAAAAAGTGAAAAAAGATGCAAGAATAATAAAAATGTTAAAATGGTAGAGTTTTTTTAGCCTCCTGTAAAGTTATGATAAACCTAGTTAGACCAGTGTTGCGTTCAACCCTCGAAATATACACTCGTCAGTTTCACTGTTAGCAGATGCAAAGGGCACCTAAAACTAGACACATTTAACCCTTTCCCACATACAACATTATAATTAAACATGAATTTAGCATCTAGGCAAATTAATAGAAAAGCTATTATAATCATTGAAGGTACAATAATATTGAAAAGAGTTTAAAGCAGTGATGCAAAAGGAGAGCAATATCTCCTTTTGCCACAATGCTATCAAAAGTTGCTTACTGCAGATGTATCAAAATGCGTCTGGAAGTTGGAAAGGAATAAATGCTTTAGCCGAATTGCAAATTTTAGGCAGAATTTCACAGTAATCAAGTTTGCTGTTAAACAGAATTTTTACTGTATTTGATTCCAACAGGAAAGATGGTAAAGCCACGAGGACCAGCTGGCACAGCTTTGCTACAAGGAACTCAAGTGGGAACCTATGGAATGGCGTCAAATAGCCCTTGTTGCCCAATTTGCCAGAGGCAGTTTCAAACCATTGGCAATATGAAAAGGCATTTGAAAATTCACAGTGGAGTAAAGCCGTTCATGTGCAGAGAGTGTGAAAAACGGTTCAGTAGAAAACACCACTTGCAGCACCATATTATTGCCCTCCATGGTATCGAAATGCTTAATGAGCTCATTGTAGTGTTAGATCAAAGTACAGACAGTGCTGACAGTGTTGACAACTGAACAATGGGGGGGGGGGAACCATTAAAGTGGTAAAACATTAACCCTTTCCAACTTACAAACGACCTTTGATGGGTCAGTCTCTCTGGTTAGAAATCTTGTGAATGACTTTTGAAAACAGTGTGGCAAAAGACGAAATTGCTCATAATTAAGCAATATCTGTGATTGTCACAATGTTTTCGACTCTATTCTATCCAATAGTTATACTTTCACTGATGGAAAGTTTCCATACATTTGCTTTAATGTTTTCAAAGTTGTCTGCTGCAAATTCATTGTATCTAGGAAAGGGATAGTGTATCAAATGGGGTAGATAATTGAACTTGTGTCTTTGACATTTATAACTGATACTTGAAACGGAAATCAAAATCAAAATCACAATCAGCTGCGTAATTTCCTTAATTTCTAGTGTATATAACTATTTTCCCGCTTATAGACGGTCATGCATCTGCAGCTTACAACCTTTGAAAACATTGTGACACAATGTGAAATTGCTCATAATGAACAATCTCACTTTTTGTCACTAATTATTTTCATCTCAATAAGAAAATAATACTTTCATTTAGAGAATCATACCATATTTTGGTCCAGATGTTTTAAATAGAATAGATTTACTCTAATAGGTAAATTTACCCTAAATGTCTGATAACTAATAAACTAATTGTTGAAGTTAATCCAGGGGCATAGCTAGGGTATACAGAGTGTATAAGCAATCTTTTAAGGCATGCTCCCCCTGGAATTGTTTTCTCCTCTATATCGTCTGTGGTGACTTCTGGGAGCATTTCAGTAGCAAAATATGACTGATCTTGATGGTGAAATAAACGTATTTTCTAGGAAATTTTGAGATAGTAAAATGTGTTTCATTTGTCATTTTTCGTCAAATCTGTTGTTTTATTCTTACACCTACCACATGTCAAGTTTTTATTGCAGATTTGAACTTTTTAAAATTTGAGTACTCTGGAGACAATTTGTACGCAGCTGCGTAATTTGCATACAGTCAGCTATGCGCCTGTAATCCTGTTTTCAACCCTAATGGGAAAGTAAAACTTGTTTCTCCAACATAACCGATTGAGATGGTGTAATTTCAAAATCTACTCTGCAATATCCTTGCTATTGCAGCGTATTTAACCCTCTTGGGATAGTAAAACTTTGTTTCTGACTGAACAGATCATTATTAAGGAAATGGAAATCAAAATCAATTATATATAATAGTCCATTTCCTCAATCTCCATTGTTGTGTATATAACCCTTCCTGGTGAGAAGTGTAAAGTTTGTTGTTCTTCTGACTTGACTGATCATTTTCAGAAACTTGTGGGGACATATTTCTTACTGAGAAACCAAAACTGAAATTGAAATCGTCAGAATAATTTCTCCATTTACTACAATGTTTTCAATCTATTCAATAATTATACATATTTTCCGTATTTTTACCTATAGATGTTTTCAGTGCATGACGTCCACTGAAGTTTTGTTGTGGGAAAGGGTTGATTGAAATCAACAACCAGTGCAAAGCTCTAGATATTGGGAGTGTTTAATTTGCTTGTTCTAAAACCCTTACTTTATCTGCTTACCCTATGTTGTGGGAACTCGAAAAAGAGCTGTATACTCCTCCTTATCTGGATGATCTCTGCCAGTGTAATTCAGTCTTCATGCACCCTTTTCCTCATTCGACAATTCTGCAGCAGACGACTTCGAACAAATTTTGTCAAAAAATAGGAAATCTCTATAATTGAATGGATAACCTATGACTAAAAGTGGAAAACATTGTGGCAAAAGGAGAAATTGCTCGTTTTGAGCAATTTCTTCTTTTGTCACTATGTTTTAAAAAACCTGTCAGCTGCAGAGGCATCAGAAAGCGTCTGTATTAGGGAAAGGGTTAAGGCTATCTAAGGTTTATGGTACCATCTGAAGATTTTGTCTTTGGTTGTGAATATGTATTGACCATGGACTTGTGAGGTCATTCATTTGGACCTCTGCACTCAGACATAGGTAGACAGTGACTTTGTGAATGTTCTTACAAATCTTTGAAGGGGATTTGGAACTTGGCATCCCGGGTTAGATCCCTTAGCCATGGCATGGTGGTCAAGTGCCCTCGGGCAAGGCATGTTATCTAGCCTAGAACTGGTTTGTTTATCCAGGGATTATGAATTAGTGTCTCTGTGATTAACTAAAGTAATGATAAAAACAATGTATAACCCCAATTAAGCATTAACAAACAAATCGTTGAAAGAGGTCCATATTATAATAAGGAAAAATATTTCACGATTTAGAACATTAGGATTGATAACACTATCAAGTTATAAAATGTTATCCCACAGAAATGAACGATTCATCATCTGTAGAGATATATATGACCTACCTATTTTCAATTGCAATTGTCCAACTAATGTATGCGCTAGTTCAAGGTCCAGTTATTTTCTCAATAGCTAGACTATAGATTTGTTTTGTTTTTTGTCAGAAGATGCCCCTGGTGCTGTTTAACCCTTTCCCTCATATAGATGCTTTCTGACGCCTCTGCAGCAGACGGCTTTTTGAAAACATAGTGAATAAAGAAGAAACTGCTAAAAAAAAGCAACTTTTCCTTTTGCCGTAATGTTTATCACTTTAAGTCATATAGGTTAACCATTCAATTATATATAGAGATTTTCTATTTTTTGACAGAATATGTTCAATGTCATCTGCTGCATATTTGTTGTATGTGGGGGAAGGGTTAAATGTTAGGCAGACAGTGTAGGCTCATTAGTAAGACTACGTGTTTATGCAAAAATACAGATGCAAAAGGCACCTAAAACTAGACACATTTAACACTTTCCCACACACAACATTATAATTATACATGAAAGCATCTAGGCAAAATAATAGAAAAGCTATATATCATTGAAAGAACAATTATTGAAAAGAGTTGAAAGCAGTGATGCAAAAGCAGAGCAATATCTCCTTTTGCCACAATGCTATCAAAAGTTGGCAACTGCAGATGCATCAAAATGCGTCTGGAAGTTGGAAAGGAATAAATGATGGATTTTATGCTTTAGCCGAATTGCAAATTTTAGGCAGGATTTAACAGTAATCAAATTTGCTGTTAAACAGAATCTTTACTGTTTGTTTCCAACAGGAAAGATGGTAAAGGAACAAAGACAAGCTGGTGCGGCTTTGCTACAAGGAACTCAAGTGGGAACCCATGGAATGGCGTCAAATAGCCCTTGTTGCCCAATTTGCCAGAAACAGTTTCAAACCGTTGGCAATATGAAAACCCATTTGAAAATTCACAGTGGAGTAAAGCCATTCATGTGCAGAGAGTGTGAAAAACGGTTCAGTAGAAAACACCACTTGCAGCACCATATTATTGCCCTCCATGGTATCGAAATGCTTAATGAGCTCATTGTAGTGTTGGATCAAAGTACAGACAGTGCTGACAGTGTTGACAACTGAACAATGGGGGGGGGGGGAACCATTAAAGTGGTAAAACATTTACTCTTTCCAACTTACAAACAACCTTTGAAGGGTCTGGATAGAATCCTGTGAATTAATGACTTGAAAACAGTGTGGCAAAAGGCGAAATTGCTCATAATTAAGCAATATCATTATTCTGTGATTGTCACAATGTTTTCAACTCGATTCTATCCTGGATTAAGTTATACTTTCACTGATGGAGAGTTTCCATACATTTGCTCAGATGTTTTCTAAGTCGTCTGCTACAGATTTTTAAAAAATGTATGTTGGAAAGGGTAAAGTGTATTACAAACTAATAATTATTGCATAAGAAACAATGAAACATTTTAAGTTTTCAATTCTCACAAGTTTTAGATAAAGGTTTGGTTGGAGGATATTATACAAATTACTAATAATATAAATCATATTATTTTTTTTAAATATGTACATTTTGAATGAAGAGTTTCATTAAGTTTATCTGATATAGTATGTATATGTGTATATATATATATATATATAATGCAGGAAAATGAAAAAGAATGTCGATCTTAAAAGTGCTTAACATTTTAATTCCTGCAAAATTATCAAACTTTGTCAATCCTCAGCCAAGTTTAGGATGAATAGAGTTGACAAAAATGTGGCTTTATATAGGAACATTTGCTCATGATGAGCAATTTCTTCACTTGATGCAATGTTTTTAACCCTTTCCCTCATATAGATGCTTTATGAAGCCTCTGCAGCAGACGGCTTTTCGAAAACATGGTGACAAAAGAAGAAATTGCACAAAACGTGCAATTTCTCCTTTTGTCACAATGTTTTTCACTTTTAGTCATACTAGGTTATCCATTCAATTATAGAGATTTTCTATTATTTGACAAAATATGTTCAAAGTCGTCTGCTGCAGAATTGTTGTATGAGGGAAAGGGTTAAATGACATATAAAGATTGAAAGGCATCATAGCCTTAGGCCTTCCAACTTGCAGACACACTTTGCTGCCTCTGTGGCTAGGGGGACACTTAATAAGAATGGCAGACACAGTCTGACCCTCGCGTGAACCATAAGAGCCAGCTAAATGGGTCTGAACGATTGGAGTCCAGTTTAAGCAACTGTTGAGCTCCAGCAGGTGGGATCGATGGTATTGGTTTCATACCTATATTTATAACCCCAGATACATAGTATATGGGGGCTATATTATAAGGAGTCACGCTTGTCGGTCGGTTGGTCTGTGGACATTTCTTGTGAACACTATTTCTCAGCAACCCTTGGTCAGAATTCAATATAACTTCACAAGAATGATTGATACCAAGCCTAGTTGTGCATATTGTCGGCGTGTTGCACTGGAATTATTTTTAAATGAGTTTATTTGGCCCCTTGAATTTCTCATACATATGTATATTGTCAGGCACCAGCACAAGTAGTGTTACCAATATCCTCTATCCTGTCTGCCACAATATGACCTTAGCTGTTGAAAGCGCCATAAAACCCGAAACAAACGAACATATCAAGAAGTCTGCTGCAGATTTGTTGCATGAATAAAGGAAACCCTTGCCCACTTATAGACGCATCTGCAGCAGACGACTTTTGAAAACATTGTGACAAAAGAAGAAGTTGCTCAAAATGAGCATTTTCTTCTTTTGCCACACTGTTTTCAACTCTTTTTAATAATTAAACCCTTATTTATGGAGATTGTTCATGTCTTTGCCAATATTTTTTGGAAGTCGTCTGCTAGAGATCTGTTGCATGACCATATGGAAGGGTATTAACGCATAAATTGCATCTTTCCTTCGTACATTACAACTTGCATTCGTACATTTACATCTTGCTTTCGTACATTCACATCTTGCTTTGTGACATTCAAATCTTGCTTTGTGACTTGCACATCATGCTTTATACATCTTGCGTTGTGACATGCACATCTTGCTTTGTACATCTTGCGTTGTGACATGCACATCTTGATTCGTACATTCACATCTTGCATTCGTACATTCACATCTTGCTTTGTGACATTCACATCTTTCTTTGTGACTTGCACATCGTGCTTTGTGACTTGCACATCATGCTTTGTACATCTTGCGTTGTGACATGCACATCTTGCTTCCGTACATTTACATTTTGCATTCATACATTCAATATTACATTCGGTTATCTGACATTATATTCAGAGATTATAGGCTTTTATTAATAGATAGAAATTGTCCATAGTTTTACTGTGATTTTTAGTTTGGAAAGGGTTAACGTTTATGTTTTGGGTAGCCTGTAAAGCCAGTCCAATGAGTATGTACAACATAAAGGGTTAAAGTTTATGTTGTGGGTAGCCTGTAAAGCCAGTATAATGAGTATGTACAACAGAAAGGGTTAAAGTTAATGTTGTGGGTAGCCTGTGAAGCCAGTCTAATGGTTATGTACAACGTACAGAAAGGGTTAAAGTTACTGTTGTGGGTAGCCTGTAAAGCCAGTATTATGAGTATGTACAACAGAAAGGGTTAAAGTTCTGTTGTACATACCCATTAGACTGGCTTCACAGGCTACCCACAACATTACTTTAACCCGTTCTGTTGTACATACTCATTAGACTGGCTTTACAGGCTACCCACAACAGTAACTTTAACCCTTTCTGTACGTTGTACATACCCATTAGACTGGCTTCACAGGCTACCCACAACATTAACTTAAACCCTTTATGTTGTACATACCCATTAGACAGGCTTCACAGGCTACACACAACATTAACCCTTTCTGTTGACCCATTATACTGGCTTCACAGGCTACCCACAATATTAACTTTAACCCTTTCTGTTGTACACCCATTAGACTGCCTTCACAGGCTACCCACAACATAAACTTTAACCCTTTCTGTTGTACATACTCATTAGACTGGCTTCACAGGCTAACCACAACATAAACTTTAACCCTTTCTGTTGTACACCCATTAGACTGCCTTCACAGGCTGCCCACAACATAAACTTTAACCCTTTCTGTTGTACATACTCATTAGACTGGCTTTACAGGCTACCCACAACATAAACTGTAACCCTTTCTGTTGTACATACCCATTAGACTGGCTTTACAGGCTACCCACAACATAAACTTTAACCTTTTCTGTTTTACATACTCATTAGACTGGCTTTACAGGCTACCCACAACAGTTGTGAATCGCCGATCTAGCGAAGAATTTGAAATAAGGCTAAAACATTAAATAAAAAAATGCATCATGCCATCAAGCAAAATGTTCAAGGACGATCCTAATGTCAGATAACCGAATGTAATATTGAATGTATGAACGCAAAATGTAAATGTACGGAAGCAAGATGTGCATGTCACAACGCAAGATGTACAAAGCATGATGTGCAATTCACAAAGCAAGATGTGCAAGTCACAAAGCAAGATGGGAATGTCACAAAGCAAGATGTGAATGTACGAATGCAAGATGTGAATGTACGAATCAAGATGTGCATGTCACAACGCAAGATGTACAAAGCAAGATGTGCATGTCACAACGCAAGATGTACAAAGCATGATGTGCAAGTCACAAAGCAAGATGTGAATGTCACAAAGCAAGATGTGAATGTACGAAAGCAAGATGTAAATGTACGAATGCAAGTTGTAATGTACGAAGGAAAGATGCAATTTATGCGTTAATACCTTTCCATATGACCAGGCAAAGGGTTAAATTGACTACTGATAAAACACTCCTGTAATTGACTATTGATAACACACTCCTGTAATTGACTTCTGATAAAACACTCCTGTAATTGACTACTGATAAAATACTCCTGTAATTGACTATTCCTAGTTTTGGTTAGAGCAGAAGAGCTGTTATCACGGCATACTATACCTTCAAAGATTAAATTTGTTATTAGTCGCCGGGCAGAAGCCCGCGACTTCTATTTTTAATAGGTTTTCGGAAATCACATGGGAGGGCGGCTTATTATTAGAAAGAAACAAATCTAGATGATTTGAACATATTACAATTGTGGTTGTTTACGAACACTAATAAATGACACATCTAAAATGAAATAAATATTCCGATTTTTTAATGTTTGCATTTTTTTTTATTTCACTCGCATTTAAGTTTTTTGTCTTATTTACGAAGACAAAAGTGGTCCCTTCAAGACGTGAACCAACACCCCCTAATGCAGACTCTTATGTGTCATCATTGAGGTCAATTTCGGATTCTCCTTTTAATAGCAATTTTAACTTACTAAATGTTGTTTTCATGTTCAAAGAGATGTCTTGATTTGTGTAGAATTCATTTAATAATGTTAATCCATGAATATCTAAAGTAGGAACTGTTTCTAAGCTAAATATAGACCCTATTCTGTTGTGTAGTTTCGTGACCTTTAACATCGATTTTCGCGCATGCGCATTTCGATATGAAAAAACGAGTGATATTATTTTATTTTAGACAAGTACAAGACGAATGTTTGACGCAAAGCGTCAAAGAGAAGCCGCAATATTTCGTTGTACATGTAGAAATAAGAAAAAAAGAACATTTTTAAATCCACAAACAATAGAACAATTTAAACTGTAGACGGTAATGCTGATATATTTCTCCTTTTGAAGACTTTTGTTTTCTTCAAATTACCTCCCTTTAAAGCAATACCAGGATATTTACCTTGTGATTAGAATAAGATTGACAAACATTGAAATTATATGAATGAATACTATTATTTAAATAAGTAACAACAGCAAAATTAAATTTAAGCCAAGATAAATGTGTACACATTTCGTTATTTTTTTATAGATACCCTAATGTATGCTCGCCAAATAGTTAATTCTGCATGGCGAGGGTAAATAAAACCAAATAGTTAGTCAACGTTCCTAATGTTTGAATAGACTAAGGAAAGTCAAGAATACATAAATAAATCAATGCAGTCTTTTCCGGCGACATTGATGCCTTGCATCAACTTTCTCTTGTAATGGACTTATACAGCTTTGCATTTGGAAGAGTCCATAGCCAATTTGAGTGAATGACTCTGACAAATGTTTAAAGCTGTTGAGTATTAATGTTGAAAAGATGAAAACTTGAGTTATGACTTGTTGAATTTAAGCCACACCCCGATCCCTGTACAGAAGTCTGGGAAATGTATCAATAATTTGTTTGTATTATTTCTCTGTATAAATTATGTACGTTAATAAATATTAATTATAAATCAATATGAAATGGAAGTTTAAATAAGTTGTATTTGAAACCTTTAGTTAAGTGTCCTGAGATACACTTTTTAGCTCACCTGAGAACAAAGTGCTCAAGATGACCTTTTGTGATCACTGTGTGTCCAGCTGTAGTGTGTTGTCATCCACAACTTCTGTGAACATAATCCCCTTTTAAAACACCTTTTTCACCCTTTCCATGTACAAGCCGAGCGACGCGGGCTTTCGATCAAGAGGTTGTGAGTTCGAACCTCACCTTGACCACCCCTGTGAAATGAATAATTACTATTCATGAACAGTTCTTGTATAATTCATGCAAAGTTCAGGTACCTGGTTCATGAACAGTTCATGGGATGTATATGAAGATAAAATGGCACAAATTCTTAAAAAGTTCTTAAATATGTAGTTCTTGAACAGGTCATGAACAGTTCATGACACATTCAGGAACCATTGTCATTAAAAAGTTCATGAATTGTTCAAGAACTGAAAATTCATGAAATATTCTTGATTTACTTGTTAAACATGAACTGTTCAAGAACTTTTTCCAGTGCAAATTCATTGTGCCATTTTCTCTTCATGGATTGTTCATGAACGGTTCAAGAACTATCACTCATGAACAGTTCTATAACTACAGTTCATGAACAGTTCAAGAACTACTGTTTATGAACAGTTCATGAAAAGTTCATGTTCAATTGGTTGGTAACCAGTGTATGAAATAGTCTGGGTGGACCTAAGAACCAGATTGTGTACAGAAAAAAATACAGAAAGCCTGTGCAGATTATGTACAGAAAATATTCTGGTTCATTGAAACACAGTTGAACCAGAATTCAATAAAAATATTTTTTATATGAAGACAATTGGCTTCTTTCACATGTGGCAATGTGATACTTAAATAAATCACCAATATAAACTTATTGTTTATGATATAGCATAATACAATTTGCTAATTTAATAAACAATGTAACATTTAAGACATTTACCAAATGTGCCCATCAAGTTGTTCATAAGAAATTACAAAAAACTTCTCTGTGCCTTTGAAACACAACATATTTCTCCCACCAAAAAACGTAAAGGAAGTAGTAAACATTACTTACTTCTTTTTGAAGAGTTCCTGTGTTTTATGCTTGAGTTAACTCCCTTGGTATATTTCAAATTCAAGTTCAGTTCCAGTGGTATTTTTGGTTATTCTACTGGTATTCCAGTAACATAGCAGGTAACAATGAATTTCACTGGAATTGCATTAATGTTTTTCACTAGGGCCTTTACTTTTGACAAGAAGATTTCAAAAGTTTTCACTATAATACATTTATAAGAACTTCTTTGGTTCTAGAAGTGTTCTAGAAGTGTTCTAGAAGTGATCTATAAATGTTCTTATTTCTCTATTCAGAATGGTAGTTTAAGAGATTCACACTGAGTTAAAAAGTCATTGTAATTTAATTAAATATCATTTTAAAATCAGTGATATATTTATATTAAACTTACTATTCAAGAACAGAATAAGAACTTAAAGGGTTCATTAAAAGTACTTGAATTACACTTGACAGATGTTTATGAACTTGTTAAGAATTTGCCATGTTCTTCTTCAGTTATTGAACAGTTCACGAACAAGTTTGTCTTACTGTTCATGAACTAAAGTGCTTGAACTGTGATTAAGAACTATTTAATGGCAGTTCATGAACAGTTCATAAGTGGCATGAAAAGTTCATAATTTCAAGAACAACATTTCACAGGGGCAACATTCCTTCTTACGTTTGACAAAAGTCAATGTGACATGTGTCCTTTGTCTGTGGAAAAGCAGCCAGTTGCTTGGAGAGACTTGTGTGGAGTACATACTGGTGTGAGAAATCCAGGAAATACATGGGTAGGTGAACTGACCGTCGTGATAAGACTGAAAAGTTGTTGAAAACAGTGTTTAATTTCCCTAATCAATCAATCCCATATACAACAAAACTGCTGCAGACGGCATTGGAATCATCTGTGCAAATGTAAAGTAAATCCCTTTAACCCTTTACCTCATACGGCAATTCTGCAGCAGACGACTTTGAACCTATTTTGTCAAAGAATAGAAAATCTCTATAATTGAACAGATAACCTATGACTAAAAGTGGAAAACATTGTGGCAAAAGGAGAAATTGCACGTTTTGTGCAATTTTTTCTTTTGTCACTATGCTTTCAAAAAACCGTCTGCTGCAGAGGCGTCAGAAAGCGTCTATATGAGGGAAAGGGTTAAGTGAATGTATAATAATAAGAAAATGGAAAATCTCATTTAATTAAAAGATAGAACTTTCTTGAATTAAGTTGTAAACATTATTGTAAAATGAGGAATTGCTCATTTATATAATATGAGAAATTTCTCCTTTTACCACAATGTTATAACAATTGTCTGTCACAGATCTATGCATCAAAATGCATCTGTATGTGGGAAATTTGTTAACATACATGTATTTACATATCTTATGCATATATATAAGACCGTATAATGACTTGGAAAAATAAATTATTCAACAGAGCTCTAGATAAGTAGCATTTTTCAAGTTTTAAAATCCTTATTTAACATTCAAACCAGGCTATGTTGCGGGTACTCAAAAGAATCATCTCAGTGAGACGATTCTTTTGAGTACCCACAACATAGGATAAGAGAAATAATGTCGGAAAAAGACCTGTTCACTCCTGATTCAACAAGATTATAGGTCGCTGTATATTGCAGAAACAATCACTCTGCCATGGATTTACCTTAATTATGGATCTTTTTCGACTTGGTTTACCCTTTCCCACATATATATGCATTCTGATGCATCTGCAGCAGATGACTGTTGAATCATTGTCGCAAGAGGAAAATTGCTCAAAATGAGCAATTTCACATTTTGCTACATTGTTTTCAACCATTTTGAATGATTCAACTTTCCATAATATAGAATTTCCTTCATTTTACCTAAATGTTTTTAAAGAAGACTGCTGCTGATTTCTTGTATGTTGGCTAGATTACAGTACCATGGCTATGAAACACATTATATAACTTATCGAAGTGCTCTAAGTAAAATGTGAACATTGTAAAAACATCGTTTAATATTTTGATAGCTCAAGGAAAATACTTAGTCCCTTTTAACATAACAGTTATGGGACAACTCTATATTAAATGGAGATGGGACATTTTGTTGTTAATTATTTGACAAATAAAAAGTGGAAATTTGCAAATTTCAACTTTTATTTCAGACCCGGAAGCAAACTCACCGAAATTGGATGTGCCAGAGTTCTACCCTGTGTCCAAAGAGGGCGTCGCCTATAAAGTGTACATTTGTCCCATCTGTGAGAAGGACTTTAAACAAAAATGGAATTTAAAGATGCACTTTTTGTGCCATACTGGAGCAAAACCCTATATTTGTCCAATTTGCGGACGTGGCTTTAACAGGAACGAAGCACTAAAGATACATAAAATAACACATATGAACTCAGCTACATGATTCTTGCATTTGAAGATACATAAAAAAAAAACACATATTAACTCCGCTTGAATGATTCTTGCATTTGAAGATACATTAAAGATGCTTAAAATAACACATATAAACTCGCGAGCAATTTCTCCCTTTGCCACAATGTTTACCACTTTTAGTCATAGTAACGTTATCCATTCAATTATAGAGATTTTCTACCTTTTGACAAAATATGTTCCAAGTCGTCTGCTGCTGAATTGTTGTATGAGGGAAAGGATTAACATATTTTACCATGCAGAAAGAATCTGCAGCAGAATTTACATAATGACAACATCTTCGGAAACATGTTGGGGGAAGCCTCATGATGTATACATGTAGAAGTACCATTTACCAAAGGGTACAAAATAACTTTGTTTCGAAAGGAGGAATATATAAATTTCACCTTTCATCAGAATGTTTTCAAAGTGTGTCAAAAGTATCAAAATGGACAGGAATAATAACGAATTGTTGTGTTTGTCGCGATTGTTTTGTACCTCAATAAAAATTATGCACCGATAACAAATTGCAAATAATGGAAGTCAAATTTGTGTCAGGCAATTGTTTAATCCTGTTTGATTTTTAGTCAGGTTAATTGGTTTGCAAACAATTACGTCATTTTCGGCGATTGAGCACATTTCACAGGATGTTGTCTGTAAAACCTTTTAAAAAGTGTACATTATACTGTTAAGTGTTGGAAAATTCTTATTAAATAGTATACCAGAATATGCGAATGCAAAACATGTGTCAATTATTTTGTAATTTAATGTAGTTTGTGTTGAACAATTATGCTTCTTGAAATACAAATTTGCCCAATATTTATAGTTTGAATTCAGTAAAACAAGCGTATTCACCGGTTGAACTTAATTCGGTAACTTCCATGAGATGGCCAGAGACACCTGCTTGCGTTATAAGATATTTCTTTACATCAAGTTTTCGTGTGACAGTTCCACTTTCAGTATTTTTAAGTTCTTTGATATTTTCATGTGCCAAAATGGGGTCATGTCTATGGCTAAAACTTTTTACATTATCCATAACTTTCGACCAGTCGTAAAAAAGGCTTTCTTTTTTGGCACATGCCTTTCTAGTGAACCAATTTTTGTATTTTGTAACCCTGACATTGACCTACTTTTCACTTGAGCATTGGCCAAAAGGTTTCAACTGTTGGTGCATGCCTTGTTGCGAAATGTCTTCTTATTTTCCAGATATTGCACACCAGTAGTGTCCCTTAGTCTAATGCCTTTTCAAAGCAGACAACTCTAAAAAACATTACATTTATTTGTATGTCATACTTAACCCTTTCCCACATACAACAAATCGGCAGCAGAATTATGAAAAATCTCTGTAAATGAAAGTGTAATTACTGAAAAGAGTTGAAAACACTGTGTCAAAAGAAGAAATTGCTCATTATGACACAATGTATTCAAAAGTTATCTGCTGCAGAGGCATCAGAAAGCGTCTACATGGAGGAAAGGGTTAATACTTGTCTGGTACCCATTGTATTAAAGTAAAATTAGTATGTCTGTGTATGGTTACCAACAACCGCAACTTGCAGAATAGTCTCTTGTACCGGCATGCTATATAAGTTTTTACATCTGGTATCTGACATATATAGTTATACATTTGATTTTTAGCTCGGCTAAGCAGTGACAATTTAGTTCACATGGTGAGTTTTTGTGATCGCCTTTTGTCCGTCGTCAACAATTTGCTTGTTTAAACAATCTAGAGGCCACTATACTATCATCCAATCTTCATGAAACTTATTCAGTTTATCTTGCTGATTTCTGGGCCAAGTTCGAATTGGGTCATGTAAGGTCAAAAATAGATTCACTAGGCCAAATTAAAGGTAAATCTTGTTAACTCTCTGGAAACCGCATTTTAATGCTTGAACATGTTGAAATTGTGACTTTATTATTGTGTCAGAATATTTTGTCTTGATGATATCTGGGCATATGTATATGGATTATCATCACAGTCCAGGCAACATTAGCTCAATTGGCCAAATTTTAGAAAAATCTTGTTAGTTAACACTATAGAGATTGCATTTTTGACTTGAGAAGCTTGAAACTTTGTCTTCATTATATCTAGGCAATGTTCGAATATGGGTAGTGTCAGGTCAAAAACTAGGTCACTAAGGCCAAATTGAAGGAACATCTTGTTAACACTGAGACTGTAAGTGGTCAAGTACACTTTTTGAAACTTTACCAGAATGTTTTTCTTGTTGATATCAGTAGGTTGAGTTAAAATATGGGTCATGACTGGTCAAATAATAGGTCACTTAAGGCCAAATTTGAGAATAATCCTGTAAATTTAACACTTTAGAAACTGCAATTTTTATTTTGAAATTTTGTCAGAATATTTGTCTTGGTGATATATATATAGGCTAAGGTTGAATACCGCTTTGTCCGTTCAAAAACTAGGTCACTAGGCCAAATCTGAGTAAAATCTTGTTTACACTAAGACTAGAGACTACATTTATTTTTACCTGAGCTGCCTGAGCATATCAGAATGTTTGCCTAATGCTATCTAGGCCAAGTTTGAGTGAAATTGGAACAAAAACTAGGTCACTTGGTGAAATTTGAGAAAAATCTGGTTGAACATACTGGTGCATGATCAGAATGTTTATTAAGACCAGAGATCTGCCAAGATTTTGAAAACATTGGGCCAAAGGCCCACTGAGTCTGAAAAAGGTGGGCCATTTTCAAAAACTTTGGGCCATTGTAAAATATTATTTACGGTTTTACCTGACTGAATTTGGGCACCAAAAATCTGGCTCAGTCTTCAGCTAAGCAAAGGAACTAACATGATTTACAGTTTTAAACAATTAACTTTTATTTACTTTAACCTATAACTTTAATCAACAATTGAATTGTTTACACTTTAGTTTTCACACAGAAGATCTTTCTCTGCTTTTCTCTCCATAATTTTAGCGCTTCACCAAAGTTAAACTCCTCCATCTTACCACCTTCTATCTTTATCATTAACAAATTGTCCACTGTTTTTGACCCTAGTCTATTTCTCATTGAGGTTTTCACCAAGTTCTGGGCACTGAACCCTCTCTCACAATCTGATGTAAATTGTTACATTTCCCATTTGTTAGTGAATTTACTTTCTTATGTCTCAAACATAAAGTACATGTCATTGCATTTGCATTTTCATTAAAATTCAACCATTTGAAATCATTAAGCCACTTTTTATGGAAAGGACGGTTTTTTGATGCAGACGACGTCGATGGGTTTTCTGACAAGTCGCCTGACAGGTTGACGGATTCGTTTTTATTTGACTCGCTGACGCTATCACTTAATTCAGACTCATTTTCACTGTTACCGTTTTCATCTTTATTCGGGGATTGCTTTTTAGGAGCAGAGCCTTTGAAATAATTTAACAAAGACATCGATTGTTTACGTTTCGCCGCCATATTGAAATATGCGTCCTTGTCTACCATTCTTTTTCGTTCCCATTCATTATCGCGGTTTCGGCGTTTCGCCCCACCTCGATTTCGTTACACGATCAATGCGTGTTCATTAACAGGTGCGCGGAGATTCCCAAACAGGTGCGCGGAGATGCCCACTTACAAAACGAGGCATTATGTCATAGGAAAATGGCGACAACACTTTCGTTTTGTTTAAATCAACTGTTTTGAGTTTGAAAGTGTAACAAACTTCTGTCATTTTTGTCTCATGAAAGGTCTGATATTTATTTGGTAATTGATATCTTTTCTGTTCTCCCTTCGACTTTATTTACTAACTTTTTAGTCGATACGGCAAATTTTAAGCCTCAATTTCGGGCGCGCCAAGGGCCCATTTGTAGGAATTCTTCTGCGCCATTCTCTATTTCACTGCGCCAATGGCGCAAAAACGCGTCCTCGGCAGATCTCTGTAAGACTTAATGATATATCTTCAAGACTCGAGAGTCACATAAAGAATTGTATTTGCTTTAGACTAATGGAACTGAATGTTTGTCTCGTTGATGTCAAAGAGTAGGTAAAATATGGGAAATTGTCAGGTCATTTGACCAAATTTAAGAAAAAGCATTTGGAAACTACAGAAGTCACATTATTTACTTGATGATCTTGTTCAATATTTGTCAATTGTCTAATATAATGTTTGCCCATTTAAATATAGGTTATGTTGGATCAAAGGTGATGTCACAGGGTCAAATTTAGGATCTGATCTAGAATGGCAACTTTCTTTATTATTGAAATTTGATAAAGGAAATAAAATTAAGATAGTTTAATTCCATATTTTTGACGAAGATACTTTTAACCCTTTCCCTCATAAAGACGCCTCTGTAGCAGATGGAATTTTTTGAAAAGTCACAAAAGAAGAAATTGCTCAAAACAAGCAATTTCTCCTTTTGCCACAATGTTTTCCACTTTTAGTCATAGGTTTTCCATTCAATTATAGAGATTTTCTATTTATTGATAAAATATGTTCAAAGTCGTCTGCTGCAGAATTGTAGAGGGAAAGAGTTAATTAATTCATCTGTTGCAGTCTTCTTGTATGTAGGAAAGGGTTAGAATACATCCCAAAAGCTGGTATATATATATATGTTACAAAGATACGAGAATGTAAACAATGAAGATCCAGTCAGCCTGTGCATATGCAAAGTCTGATCAAGAACTTGTCAACTTGTGATGCTTCAGGCAAAAGGCTGATCAATCTGAACCTACACTGTTCAGAAATGCAGACTTGAACCTTAAATGTTAAATTTCCCATAGTTGGCGGATCATGTCAATACTGTTGAGTAATACACTCTGTTTTTCAGACCAGACTGCGGATGACGGAGTCCCAGAATTCCAACCCTGCAGTGTCCCTGGATATCCTATGAAAGTGTATATGTGTCCTGCTTGTCACAAGATATTCACCTTAAAGGGAAACTTAAAGAAACATTTCCTCATTCATATTGGGGTCAAGCCTTTTCCGTGCGAAATGTGTGGGAAATATTTCAGGAAAAAAATTACAATGCAGCGCCACATGTTAACTCATAGAACAGATGATGCTGCACTTTGGAATCAGTCCTGAATCTATAGGCAAGAGGCCTTATATGATCTGTTCCAGGAAAAGTCAATCTAAGCATTTTTGTAACAAGTGTTATTTAACCCTTTCCTACATATAGATGCTTTCTGACGCCTCTGCAGCAGACGACTTTTGAAATCATTGTTGCAAAACAAAATCTCTCTAGATAAAAGTACAATCTTTGAGTTAATTTTATTGTGGAAAAAAAGGAGGTATTGCTTATGTATACATTTCAAAAGTCTTCAACTGCATGTGGGAAAATTAGTTGCAGTCTGTCTCTTCTTCCATGCTCTCCTATCCAAGTAGAGTATACATACTCTATTAATTTTGTTAAAAGTTCCCGCAATAAATTGACAAAACAATTAATGCCAATTCAGTTTGGACAGCAATAATATGCGGGAATGGTCAATCATTTACACTAACTTGTTGTTACAAAATGCCATTTTGACACACCTGCAGCAGACTACTATTGAAAACATTGTGGCAAATGAAGAAGTTGTTCATGATGTCACCAATGTTTTTAATCCTCATCTATAAGTGTATTTTTATTTTTGAGTTTATCCATATAATGGCAAATGTCCATTAATTACACTTTCATTGATAGAGGTGGAATCCGCTGTGGTCGAGTGGTTAGCGTCGGGGATTTCGAAACCGGGTGTCCCGGGTTCGATCCCCAGTCGCGGCACGACTGTCATGGTGGAGTGCCCTTGGGCAAGGCACATTTTCTAGCCTAGTACTGGTTTGTTTACCCAGGGATCATGAATAATTAAATTTAATTGCGCGCTAAATGACCTTAGCTGTTGATGCGCCATAAAACAATATACATTCATCCATTCATTCATTCAGAGATTTTCTATATTTTTGCCTTGATGTTTTAGTTAAGTTTAAACTGATTTATTTTACATTGATTGCGAAACAAGCTTTCGGCTTATATTAATCACGCTAGATGTCAGCTTCCTGGAAACTTAACCGGTTTGCGCCGCTTGTGTGGAAGAATCCCAAAGTCCGAACCCGCTCATGATGGGAGTCAAACCCGGGACCTTTGTTAAAAGGGGCCGATACTCTACCTCTGCGCCACTTGATGTTTTCAAGAAAGTCTGCTGCACATTTTATGTATTTTGAAAAGGGAGAAGATTGGATTCCTGAAGGGCAGCTCATAATTATATACCTAATGAAATTTAAATTAAATATTATAGTTACTGTTTAATTAGGAATCCGCTGTGGTCGAGTGGTTAGCGTCGATGGGTTTCGAAACTGGGTGTCCCAGGTTCGATCCCCAGTCAAGGCACTACGGTCATGGTGGAGTGCCCTTGGGCAAGGCACATTTTCTAGCCTAGTACTGGTTTGTTTACCCAGGAACCATGAATAAGTGAACTGTCGCCGTGATATAACTGAAATAATGTTGAAATTGGCATAAAACCCCAATAAATAAATAAATAAAATACTGTTTACCTTATGTGCTATTTTAAACCTTTCCCACATAGAGAAATCTTTTAACACAATGTTTTCAAACATTTTCTGTTACAGTACATAAAATTGTCATCAAAGGTTGTTTATACATGTATATATCGGATCTGACTGTTTTTTTTTTTGATAGAGTTGAAAACATTGTTGCGCAAAAAGCAATACCAATAAGTTTGTCACAATATATCAGAAAGTTAGCTGCTGCACATGTATCACAATATGTCTGCATTTGGGAAAGTTAAACCCTTTCCCTCATATAGACTCTTTCTGACGCCTCTGCAGATGACAGCTTTTTGAAAACATAGTGACAAAAGAAGAAATTGCTCAAAACAAGCAATTTCTCCTTTTGCCACAATGTTTTCCACTTTTAGTCATAGGTTATCCATTCAATTATAGAGATTTTCTATTTTTTGGCAAAATATGTTCAAAGTTGTCTGCTGTAGAATTGTCGTATGAGGGAAAGGGTTGAAGCCTTTGACTCTAGAGAATGTAATGTGCCCAGGGTTCAAAATCCAGGGCTCACATTCACCGAACTTTCCTTTTCAGCTCGACTTTTGAAAAAACGAGAGCTATTGTCATTACCCTGACGTCGTCCGCGGCGGCGTGGTCGTCCGGTTAAGGTTTTTTGTTCAGCTCAGCTTTTTTTTCTTTCTGTTTTCTCCCTATCAGTCGAGCGTCGGTGCTCTTGTTAGAATTTTGTTGTTATATATCCCATTCCCACTCGCAGACACATTTGGACACACCGGAAGTAGGTGACTTCTGATAGCAATTTGCGCCTAAAGGAGAAATTGCTCATAGCGGGCAATTTCTCCTTTTGCCACTATGTTTTCAATTAAATTCTATAATTAAGCTTTTATTTCATAAATTTTATACTGTAGATGCTCCTTAGTTTTCCCTGGATGTTTTCAAAGGCATTTGCTACATATGTGTTGTATGTGGAAAAGTGATACCAAGCTTTTGAATATGGTTGAAGTGGATTCTGTCTTGGGAACTCCGGATTGTGGCAATGGCTATTGGACAGATGGGCTGGTGTCAAGATAAGCTTTTGCTTCTGAACTGAAACATCAGCAGAACATTGAAAAGGGCTCCACGCACAATGGTTGGAACTGCATCTTGTTGAAAGATGTAGGTACAACATTTTTGCATGAACCCTTAAATGTATTATTAGAGCCAAGTGCTTTTTCATCCATTTCAGGTCTCATTTCAGAAGAAACTTGCCATATGCACATAAAACCAGACCGGAAACCCTACATTTGCCATATGTGTCATAAAGGATATACTTCAAAAGGGAGCTTGAAGACCCATTACAGAATACATACTGATGAAAAACCTTATTCATGTGACTTTTGTGGAAAATGTTTTAGAGAGAAGGGGGTCTTAGTAACGCATATAAAAACGCATTTAAAAAGTGAATACATGTACAATCTGAAGAAAACATGAGAAGGCAGGTCTGGGCTTACTTCAGGTCTCATCATAATGATTTTTTTTAACAAGAATGATTGCAAGCAATTGGGGAGACTGAGCCTTGTTTGTGTTGTTGTAGAGCCTCGGCGGCCTGGGTCGCATTTCATTTTCTACTATCGTCATTTTTAGACCTCTAAAATCTATGTTGTCGGTATTCGCAACAGTTAACTTAAATTTAACCCTTCATACATATAGATTCTTTTGATGCCTTTGCAGCAGATGGATTTTGAAATAATTGTGGCAAAAAGAGCTCATGAGCAATTTCTCCTTTTGCCACAATAATTTCAACTCTTTTCAATAATGAAATTTTCTGTTTTAATTTTGCCTAGAATTTTTTCAAAGTCATGTCTGCTGTTGATCTCTTGTATGTGGGGAACGGCTAAAAAAGGAATAAAATACTCCCACAGCCCCTGCAAAATAATCTGGAACAGTTCTAGAACAAGCCCACATCAGTTCCAAAACATTTCAAGAACAGTTCCATTATGTTAGTGTTAGTATTTTTGACCACTTGTTCTAGAACAGTTCTATAACATTTCAGGGACAGATGTTCTAGAACTGTTCTGTTACTTTTTTAAACACTTGTTCTAGAACAGTTCTTGAACAGTTCTTGAAATGATGTGAGATGGTTCTAGAATAGGACACCTGCTCAGTCCTGATTCCAAACTCACCCTACGGTATATAAAGGTCCAGAAAATGGACCTACTTTATCTTCTTAGATTTTAAAGGTCAAATTTTGTCTTTTGACCTTTAAAATCTATGTTGAGGATTCTAACAACATAGGTTTAAATGAGTAATTCAAGAGGTACTTTAGAGGGAAGACAGATCATCCTTAGGCGACGAACCCTATATCAGACCAAGTTAATTATGTCTCCCCCTGTATACAGGGGAGATATATTGTTTTTGTCCTTGATGTCTGTCTGTCTGTCTGTCTGTCTGTCTGTCTGTCTGTTCGTCCCCAAAATCTTGTCCGATCCATATCTCCCAGACGACTTGAAGGATTTTCATGAAACTTGGGTCACATGTTCACCTCATCAAGGCGACGTGCAGAACCCACGTCTCGACAATATAGGGTCAAGGTCAAGGTCACGCTTGAAGGTCAAAGGTTTGAGGCTTTATTTTGTGTCCGCTCCATATCTCCCAGACGGCTTGAAGGATTTTCATGAAACTTGGGTCACATGTTCACCTCATCAAGGCGACGTGCAGAACCCGCGTCTCGGCAATATAGGGTCAAGGTAACGCTTGAAGGTCAAAGGTTTGAGGCTTTATTTCGTGTCCGCTCCATATCTCCGAGACGGCTTGAAGGATTTTCATGAAACTTGGGTCACATGTTTACCTCATCAAGGCGACGTGCAGAACCTGCGTCTCGACAATATAGGGTCAAGGTCAAGGTCACGCTTGAAGGTCAAAGGTTTGAGGCTTTATTTCGTGTCCGCTCCATATCTCCGAGACGGCTTGAAGGATTTTCATGAAACTTGGGTCACATGTTCACCTCATCAAGGTGACGTGCAGAACCCGCGTCTCGACAATATAGGGTCAATGTCAAGGTCACGCTTGAAGGTCAAAGGTTTGAGGCTTTATTTCGTGTCCGCTCCATATCTCCCAGACGGCTTGAAGGATTTTCATGAAACTTGGGTCACATGTTCACCTCATCAAGGTGACGTGCAGAACTTGCGTCTCGACAATATAGGGTCAATGTCAAGGTCACGCTTGAAGGTCAAAGGTTTGAGGCTTTATTTTGTGTCCGCTCCATATCTCCCAGACGGCTTGAAGGATTTTAATGAAACTTTGGTCACATGTTCACCTCATCAAGGCGACGTGCAGAACCCGTGTCTCGACAATATAGGGTCAAGGTCACGCTTGAAGGTCAAAGGTTTGAGGCTTTATTTCGTGTCCGCTCCATATCTCCAAGACGGCTTAAAAGATTTTCATGAAACTTGGGTCACATGTTCACCTCATCAAGGCGACGTGCGTAACCCGCGTCTCGACCATACCGGGTCAAGGTCAAGGTCACGTTTGAAGGTCAAAGGTTTGAGGCTTTATTTTGTGTCAACTCCATATCTCCAAGACGGTTTGAAGTATTTTCATGAAACTTGGGTCAGATGTTCACCTCATCAAGGCGACGTGCAGAACCCGCGTCTCGACCATACTGGGTCAAGGTCACGCTTGAAGGTCAAAGGTTTGAGGCTTTATTTTGTGTCCACTCCATATCTCCTTAAAGGATTTTCATGATACATGGGTCACATGTTCACCTCATCAAGGCGACGTGCAGAACCCGCGTCTCGACCATACCGGTTCAAGGTCAAGGTCACGCTTGAAGGTCAAAGGTTTTAGGCTTTATTTCGTGTCCACTCAATATCTCCAAGACGGCTTGAAGGATTTTCATGAAACTTGGGTCAGATGTTCACCTCTTCAAGGCGACGTGCAGAACCCGCGTCTCGAACATACTGGGTCAAGGTCACGCTTGAAGGTCAAAGGTTTGAGGCTTTATTTTGTGCCGCTCCATATCTCCAAAACAGCTTAAAGAATTTTCATGAAACTTGGGTCACATGTTCACCTCATCAAGGCGACGTGCAGAACCCGCGTCTCGACCATACCGGTTCAAGGTCAAGGTCACGCTTGAAGCTCAAAGGTTTTAGGCTTTATTTCCTGTCCACTCAATATCTCCAAGACGGCTTGCTTATGTTTAGCAACAGTTGTTAACTGTTTTGAAGAATACTTCAGTCTTGAATGTTACAGCTGCAGTAAAAATATGTGTTTCTGTAAACCATTTGAAATCATGTCCACTTTGTACCAGGTCAAGACAAAACATGAGTAATTAAAAATTGAGTACTGTCCAACTTGGTCAAATTTTTGTTTGTCTGCTTTATAGGTTGGAATGTTTTGAGAGATTTTGACAGATATTTGAGGGGGAGACATATGTTTTTGTCAAAACAATTCTAGTTGTTTTTAGATCTTGCTTGTTTACTTTAACCGTTTCCAACAAACAGCTGCATTTTGATGCATCTGCAGCAGATGTCTTTTGAAAACATTTTGGCAAAAGGAGACATTGCTCATGATGAGCAATGTCTCCGTTTGTCAAAGTGTTTTAACTTTATTCAATGATGCATTATACTTTCATTTACAGAGATTTTCCTAAAATTTGTCCAGATGTTTTCAAAATTGGTCTGCTGCAGATTTGTTGCATGTGAGAAAGCTAGGTTTCAATGGATGAGTAATTTAGGAGATATTGTGGAGTGCACTAAGACCTATTAAACCTTTCCCACCTATAGACGCTTTCTAACACCTCTGCAGCAGACGACTTGTAAAAACATTGTGGAAAAAGGTGAAATTGCATTTTTGCCCAGATGATTTCGAAGTTGTCTGCTGCAGATTTTTGTATGTGGTAAAGGGTTAACCGTCCTTATCTATGGGCATCTGACCCTGTATAAGACCAAGTCCAAAATATAAAGATATACTAGCTTAATTGCATGCTTATTCACTTTTACCCTTTTCCTCATACATCATTTCTGCAGCAGACGACTTTGAAAACATACCCAAATTTATTTTGGAAACTCCCCTTTAAATGAAATTAAAAAATTACTATAATTGAATATTTTTGAGTTTTTAAACGTGCTGACAAAAGGAGAAATTGCTTGTTTTGAGCAATTTCTTTTTTGTCACCATGTTTTCATAAAGCTGTCTGCTGCAGAGGCGCCAGAAAGGGTTAATAATTTGTGTTGTATGCACTCAACATTATGTTCCTTAATTGTATATTTACTTTAATGATTATTTTTTATGCAATATATAGACATTATGTTCCTTAATTGCTAATTTACTTTAAAAAATATTTTTTATGCATTGCATATATGGTGGGATAAATTTACCATTTGCAGGGAGAATAATTATTTTTAATGCAATAGACATTATTATGGTCGGTTAAAATAACCCTTTGCCACCTGAAAAAGGAGCCATTTCTAATCTTCAACAGATTTGCTGTATTATGGAAAATGGTTATAGCATACTGTTTAAATTTGATGAAAATACATTAATGTAAAATCTTTTCATGTGGTCGATCAGCATCAGGTCAATATTGTGATGTTATAGCTCAGCTGGACTGC
Organism: Serripes groenlandicus; assembly: GCA_031761405.1. Lineage (NCBI taxonomy): Eukaryota > Metazoa > Mollusca > Bivalvia > Cardiida > Cardiidae > Serripes > Serripes groenlandicus. Next base: position 47,252,552 of record JASEVX010000011.1, on the reverse strand, counting down.
ACTTCTAGCTTTTTATATTTCTACATTTTGAACAGTGCAGAGCCAGATAGGATCTTGAATTTAACTCTTATCACAAAAAACTCGGGCTTAACCCTTTTCCTCATATACACGCTTTCTGACGCCTCTGCAGCAGACGGCTTTTTGAAAACATAGTGACAAAATAAGAAATTGCACAAAACGTGCAATTTCTCCTTTATATAATTATATATATTATTTGCCACAATTAATCTTTTCCACTTTTAGTCATAGGTTATCCATTCAATTAGAGAGATTTTCTATTTTTTGACAAAATATGTTCAAAGTCGTCTGCTGCAGAATTGTTGTATGAGGGAAAGGGTTAATGAAAAACGATTGTTACTACATTTTGCTGCAAGATGTTATTACAACCATTTTTCATAAAAACCATTGGGGAGTAAACTGGTCTTTCCCCCACAATATCCCGCTTATACCTCAACCAAACCCCAATACAGAGCTCTAGATAAGGAGCGTTTTGCTTGTTCTAAAATCCTTATTTTATCCACTTACCCTATGTTGTGGGTACTCAAAATAATCGTCACAATGAGACAATTCTTTTGATTACCGTAGCTCAGTTGGTAGCGATGCTGGCTGTCAATCCAGGGGTTGTGAGTTTGAATCTCGGCTCGACCAAATGCATGAGTAGGTGAACAGTGTATTTAATTGGTAAAAACGGCGTTAAACCCCAATCAAACAAACAAACCGCAACAGGCCTCCGGCAAACCGAAAATTTGCCGGTGTGGACCGATTTTCAAACCGGTTCATAATTCCTCAAAATGTACTTACCTAAAGAAAGAATTTCTCTAATTATGTCAGAAATATTTCAGTCTTGGTAATTCCAAAACAACAAATACATTTTTTGTAGTATTTTTTTTATTTTTATGTAGACAAAACAATGTACGTATACCGTACAGATAATAGAAATATGTCTTCTGTGCACCACCAATAACTTTCTAGTAAGTACGGATCAAACCATTTTAAGTACGAACCAGCAAATTGTAAACATACATGCATGGTCATGTTTGTCTGCAAATTCTTTAAAATTATTATTTGTAAAGTATTTCTACATTGACATTAACGAGCGATGACACTGTAATGAAATCATCTATGCAAGGTAACCTGCAATAAACCCTGAAATTCATGTTTATGTTTTTAAAAGAGCTCCAGTATTATTCTTTTAAACGGGGGGAGGGGTTAAAAATTTCACCGGACCAATTGAGATTTCAAAATTTCCGGAGCCCTGACCCACAACATAGGATTTGGTTGGATAATAAGAGAGAATTTATGGGAAAAAGAGCTGTAAACCCCTCCTTATCCCTTTCCCACATACGGCAATTCTGCAGCAGACGACTTTGAACATATTTTGTCAAAATATGGAAAATCCCTATAATTGAATGGATAAACTATGACTAAAAGTGGAAAACATTGTAACAAAAGGAGAAATTGCTCGTTTTGAGCAATTTCTTCTTTTGTCACTATGTTTTTCAAAAGCTGTCTGCTGCAGAGGCGTCAGAAAGCTTCTATATGAGGGAAAGGGATAACTGGACCTTTGATTGGAGTACAAAAGAATTGTCTCATTGAGAGGATTTCATTTGGGAACCCACAACATAAGGTTTGAGTGTCCAGTCATGATTTTAGAACCATGAAAAATGCCTGTTAATCTAGATTGATTGTTCACAGTGTTTGCTGGGTAAGTTACCAGTACAACTGGCCCATTTATCCTGACACCAGCCAGTCAGTCATTATAAATGCTAACCCAACAACCCTGAGCGCCAAGTAGGACAGCCATTACTACCATTTTTAAAGTCTTTGGTATGACCCGGCCGGGGATCAAACCTGTGACCTCCCGCACCCGAAGCAGACACTCTACCACAACACCACAGAGGCAGTCCCCCTTATTAACCCTCTCCCTCATATAGACACTTTCTGACGCCTCTGCAGTAGACGGCTTTTTGAAAACAGTGACAAAAGAAGAAATTGCTCAAGACGAGCAATTTCTCCTTTTAACACAATGTTTTACACTTTTAGTCATAGGTTATCCATTCAATTAAAGAGATTTTCCATTTGTTGACAAAATATGTCTGCTGCAGAATTGTCGTATGAGGGAAAGGGTTAAGAGCTTAGTCATAATGCCTATCATGTTTGTTTTCATAAGGCATGACTCATCTACATGTTTTCCTTCGTTTCAGGTAATCGAAATATACCCAATAAACAGTACACTGACACCAGTCTGGTACCGTCCGACTATAGGACACTTGTGAAAGACTTTGAATGCCCTCTGTGTCACAAGGTGTTCAATCACAGGGGAAACTTTAATAAACACTTCAGAATACATACTGGTGAAAAGCCATATGCTTGCACCGAGTGCGACAGAAGGTTTAACCAAAATATATCTCTTAAGAAACATATGTTAACTCACTTGTAGAGAAATATAGCTTGACATTAATGACCCGATCACGCTAAGGACTGCATTATTAACCTCAGCAGCTTGACACTTTGTCAGAATGATAATGTCTTGATGATTAACCCTTTCCCCCATACAACAATTCTGCAGCAGACGACTGAACATATTGTGTCAAAAAAAAGAAAATCTCTATAATTGAATGGATAACCTGTGACTTAAAGTGGAAAACATTGTGGCAAAAGGAGAAATTGCTCATTTTGAGCAATTTCTTCTTTTGTCACAATGTTTTCAAAAAGCCGTCAGAAAGCGTCTATATGAGGGAAAGGGTTATCTAGGCAAAGTTCAAAATGAGTCATGTCAACTCAAAACTAGGTTACCATAGACCTACCCTAATTTGAATGAAAATATTGTTTACCTATTGGAAGCTACATTTTTTATGTGAGCATGTTAAAACTTTATCAGATTGTTTGTTTTGATGATATCTAGATTAAATGGGCCTATATGTGTCGAATTCGTTCAAAAACATGGTCACTAGGCAACATTTTGTTAAAACCCTTGAGACGCCAGATTTGACTTGGTCTTGTTGAAACTGTGCTAGAAATTTTATGTTGATGATATCTAGGCCACGTTTGAATGTTGTTAAATAGGCCAAGTTTGAATGTTGTTAAAATTTCGGCAAAATATAGGTCACTATAGGCATAATTAATTTGAGAAAAATCTTATGGACACGGGACTAGAGGCTGTGTGTTTGACTCAAGAGTGATGAAACTTAGTCAGATTGTTTGTCATGATGATATCTACACAAGTCCAAATATGAGTCATGTCAGGTCAAAAACCAGGTCAATAGGCAAAAATTAGCTAAAATCTTGTAAATTAATACACTGGAATCTGTATTCTTAAGATGAGCATGTTGAAATTAGACAATGTCATTGTTTGAACTGTTTGAATTTGATGGAAATGCTATTTAGTCAAACCAGTGCTAAAGACCAACTTTGTTTTGCAATATCCTGTCAATATCAGATTTTTCATTTCCGATTTACTCATTTTCTGCATAAATGACCCTGTCATTAAAGACCACCTTTGAACAAAGACCACATTTTTCTCTTCCCATAGATGGTCTTTAAACACAGGTCGTGCATGTATATATCTTTTCACAAGCTCTTAGGATCAGGTCAAAATGAATTGTGACCTGGCCATGATCCTCAATGCAAATTTTACAAATTGAAAACGACTTTTATAAACAAAAATGGAAACCTTGACATTTGTAATTTTGGCTAATTTATTTTCCACATACATGAAATCTGCAGCAGAAGTCTTCAAGAAAACTTCCAAGTAACATTTGGAAAATCTTAATATAATTCAAAGTATGATTATGAAAAAAAGAAGAAAAAAGAGATGCAAACATTGTGGCAACCAGAGAAAATGTTCATTTTTAGCAATTGCTCCTTTAGTCACAATGATTTCAAAACTGGTCTGCTGCAGAGCTGTCTGTGATTGGAAAGATTTAATGAAGGGGGTCATTATGATCATGTACATATGATTATATGAGAATATATAATTGATCGAATTGCTGCAATCCCCTTTCTGATGCCTTAATTTGTAGCTGACAACTTTTGAAAATATTGTGGCAAAAGGCGAAATTACTCATGATGAGCAATTTTACTTTTTGCCACTATTTTTTTTATAACTTTATTTAAAAATTCTTCCTTCATATAGAAAGTTTTCATATTTTTAAATAAAGGTTTTATTAGTCTTGATATTTACATGATTCTCTCTATATACATGTATAATTTTGTATATATACCATGCGCTGTATAAACTATTACCCTATGTTTTAATAATTAAAACTCTTGTAAGTGAAGATTATATATTTTCTTTCATTTTTACTACCAGCTGATAAGCTTGTTCCTTTCGTTATACAGGCACATCTGGCACAACGACGGAAGATCCAGATCACGCTGCCCTTCTGCAGTACTGATCAGGATCTTCCGTGTTTGCTATTAACACTCATGCATACAATCATCTTGGGAGCCTTTGGAAAGATACGAAGGCAATTTGATTGTAATTCATAGATCTAATAGGCAAATCAGATGCAAAATAACAATATGGTCTAGCTGTTTAGCACAGTGGATTGCCGAACCCGGTTTCTGTATGACAAGCAAAAGCCATGTGATGCATGAAAACTGGGAAGTTTTTAACGATTAATAATTTGTTGCTTTGTTTGTTATGTATGACAATGAGCATATGGCTTTAAATATGTTCTCGGATCTATGAAAAAGTACCCTTCATTCATAGTCATACCCACTTACAACAAATATCTAGCAGACGACTTGAACAATATCAAGCTGAAAATATGGAAGTTCTCTATAAACTAATGTTTATTATTTAACATTTATTTGAAATCATTGTGGCAAAGGTTATCTGCTGTAGATTGCGTCCAAATTTGTTTGCAACTTGTGGGAAATGGTAATCATCTCCAAATTTTGGTTTTCCTGTGATGTCCCATTTATATATGACGGTAGATGTAACGCTTTCCCTCATACGACAATTCTGCATCAGACAACTTTGAAAGTAATTTTGTCAAAAAATAGAAAATCTCTTTAATTGAATGGATTATTCCTATGAATAAAAGTGGAAAACATTGTGGCAAAAGGAGAAATTGCTCGTTTTGAGCAATTTCTTCCTTTGTCACTATGTTTTCAAAAAGCTGTCCGTGCAGAGACTTCAGAAAGCGTTTAATTATGAGGGAAATGGTTAAAGATCTATAGTGAATGAAACTATAATGTATTTACTGTGAGTGACATACACATAGTGACGACGACGCCAGGGTCACGACAATAGCTCTCGTTTTTAGATCACCTAGAGCCAAAGGCTCAAGGTGAGCTATTCTGATTACTCTGTGTCCGTCGTCAACTTTTAGCTTTAAACATCATCTCCTCCTGAACAGCAAGAACAATTTCCACCAAACATCACAGGAATGTTCCTTTGGGGGTCCTCTTTCAAAATTGTTCAAAGATTTAAATTCCATTGAGAACTTTGGTTGCTGCGGCATCAGAAAGGGGACAAAATGTCCAAACTTTAAAAATCTTCTCCTCCGAATCTGCCTGTCAAATTCAAATATAATTTGGTAGAAATGTTCCTTGGGTGACCCTCTATAAAAATTATTCAAGCCATACTGATTAGTCAAAAAACATGGCAGTCAGGCTGCATCAGAAAAGGGGCAAAATGACAAAATTTGAAAATTCCATTTTTAGCTCCACTGGCTGAAAGCCAGTCGAGCTTATGTCATGGCGAATTGTCCGTTGTGCGTGCGTGCGTGCGTCCGTGCGTGCGTTAACTTTTTCCTTTAAACGACTTCTTCTCACTAACCACTTGGCCAATTTGTTTTTTTTTATCCATCCATAATTCTGGTTTCCATGGCAACCAAAAGAAAAAAATAGTGAAAACTTAAAAAATCTTCTTCTCTGAAAGTGTCAGGCCGATTTTCAAATAATTTTGTAGAAATGTTCCTTGGGTGACCCTTTATTAGATTCCTTCAAGAAATGTTGATTGGTCGAAAAACATGGTCGCCAGAGGGCGGGGCTATTTTGCCTTATATGACCATAGTGAAAACTTAAAAAATCTTCTTCTCTGAAAGTGTTGAGCAGATTTTCAAATAATTTTGTAGAAATGTTCCTTGGGTGACCCTCTATCAGATTCCTTCAAGCCATGTTGATTGGTAAAAAAACATGGCCGCCGGAGGGCGGGGCTATTTTGCCTTATACGGCTAAAGAGAGAATTAAAAAAATCTTCTCCTCCGAAAGTGTCAGGCTGATTTTTAAATGATTTTGTAGAAATGTTCCTTGGGTGACCCTTTATTAGATTCCTTCAAGAAATGTTGATTGATCGAAAAACATGGTCGCCAGAGGGCGGGGCTATTTTGCCTTATATGACCATAGTGAAAACTTAAAAAATCTTCTTCTCTGAAAGTGTTGAGCAGATTTTCAAATAATTTTGTAGAAATGTTCCTTGGGTGACCCTCTATCAGATTCCTTCAAGCCATGTTGATTGGTAAAAAAACATGGCCGCCAGAGGGCGGGGCTATTTTGCCTTATACGGCTAAAGAGAGAACTTAAAAAATCTTCTCCTCCGAAAGTGTCAGGCTGATTTTCAAATAATTTTGTAGAAATGTTCCTTGGGTGACCCTTTATTAGATTCCTTCAAGAAATGTTGATTGGTGGAAAAACATGGCCGCCAGGGTCTGGGCTATTTTGCCTTATATAGCTACATAGTGTAAACTTAAAAAATCTTCTTCTCCGAAAGTGTTCAGCTGATTTTCAAATAAAAAATGTTCATTGGGTGACCCTCTATCAGATTCCTTCAAGCCATGTTGATTGTTTGAAAAATATGGCCGCCATGGGGTGGGGCTATTTTGCCTTATATGGCTATGGTGAAAACTTAAAATATCCTCTCCTCCGAAAGTGTCAGGCCGATTTTCAAATAATTTTGCAGAAACATTCCTTGGGTGACACTCTACAAGATTCCTTTAAGCCATGGTGGTTGGTAAAAAATATGGCCACTAGGGGGCAGGGCTGTTTAGAGATTTGATTTTTGCCTTATGGCCGTGCAGCGATACTGGCCCTCTTGGGCCTCTTGTTATGAAAGTGCTTGTCTGATTTTAAGAAAATATAATACGAATCTTACTTTAATGATCCTCTATTTAATTTGTTTAAGCCGTTTTGATGGGTTACACAATCATAGCAACCAGGCGTCATCACAAAAGGGGTAAATTGAACTTTAGCTACAAATGACAACCAACTCCTACCATTCTAATAGACCAATTTCCACAAAACATCACAGGAATGTTCCTTTGGTGGTCCTCTTTCAAATTTGTTCAAAGAATAAAATTCCATTGAGAACTTTGGTTGCTGCGGCATCAGAAAGGGGACAAAATGTCCGAACTTTAAAAATCTTCTCCTCCGAATCTGCCTTTCAGATTCAAATATAATTTGGTAGAAATGTTCCTTGGGTGACTCTCTATAAAAATTGTTCAAGCCATACTGATTGGTCGAAAAACATGGCAGTCAGGCGGCATCAGAAAAGGGGCAAAATGACAAAATTTGAAAATTCCATTTTTATGAATGAATGAATGAATGAATGAATGAAATGAATGAAAGTCTTTATTTACAGAGGGTAACCCAATTAGTATAAACTAATCTTCCTTGGGGCCCTCTAAAGCAATATTTACATACATACAAATACATAATTATATAGCAATATAACAATCAGCATAACAAATTCAAAGTTAGCATTATTCATAAACATGATCAACATGATAACAATGTTACACAACAACATAATACATACATATGGCGGCAGAGGTTTAACTTACAGACTTACATATGGCCATATTTACAATTTTAGCTTTATGACTGTTGATTCGAATTTATCCACTTAGTATAATTTACTGTGAAACTTTTAATACTTTCGCTCTGTCTTATTTCATTTAGAATGTTATTCCATACTTTTACCCCAGAGTAAGACATACTCCCTTTAAAAAGTTCTATATTTGGTTTGGGTATTAAAAAATCCGATTTATTTGAAGAACGTAAATGATTTGGACGCCTGACATTGTAATTGAACATATTTTGAATATATGACGGGACTGCATTTTGCGATACCCTGTACATAAATTTGGCTTTATGAAGTGAAACCCTCTGTTCAATATTAAGAGAATTAATTATATTTAAGGCCTCGCTTAAAGTGGTATATTGTTCACCTAGAATGATACGACATGCTCTTCGTTGTAATCGCACTAAAACCTGGATATTTGATTGTTTTGTACTACCCCAAATGATACTACAATAGTCAAGATGTGGTTGGACATAGGCTTTGTAAAACATTATTCTATAATTAACAGGAATAAATACTTTAATTCTTGATAATAGCCACAAATTACTAGATATTTTCTTCCTAAGAAATTTTATATGCGTTTCCCATTTAAGGTTTTCATTTATATATATGCCAAGAATTTTATCACCTGTTGTGATTTCCAGATTTAAGTCTTTATATTTCAAATTTAGAGGTTGATTAACTAATCTTGTCCGTTTCTGGGGTGTCGTTATCAATATTACTTTTGTTTTTGAAGCATTTAATACCATACCATTGTTTAGACACCATGTACTGACGTTATTCAAAGCAGCTTGTAAATTCATTTCAACTTCTAATTTAGATTTATTTATGTCATATATTGTAGTATCATCTGCATACATATCAACGTTTGAAACATTATCCTGTACATACATAGGCAAGTCATTTATGAATAAAATAAATAAAAGAGGCCCTAGAATAGACCCTTGCGGGACCCCGCATGTCGTAATTTGCTTATCAGAGAGAACACCGTTTAAGTTCACCGCTTGAGTTCTATTTGTAAGATAAGAGTTGAACCATTTAATAGTATTATGAAAGTGTTAAGTCTGATTTTAAGAAAATATAATACGAATCTTACTGTAATGATCCTCTATTTAATTTGTTTAAGCCGTTTTGATTGGTTACACAATCATATCAACCAGGCGTCATCACAAAAGGGGTAAATTGAACTTTTAGCTACAAATGACAACCAACTCCTACCATTCCAATAGACCAATTTCCACAAAACATCACAGGAATGTTCCTTTGGTGGTCCTGGCTTTCAAAATTGTTCAAAAATTTAAATTCCATTGAGAACTTTGGTTGCTGCGGCATCAGAAAGTGAGAAAAATACCCAAATTTTAAAATCCTTTTCCTCCATAATCTGCTTGTGCGATTGCAAGATAATTTTGTAGAAATGTTCCTTAAGTGACCCTCTAAATAAACTGTTGAAGCCATATTGATTTCGTTGAAAAACATGCCAGCAAGGCGGCATCAGGAAAGGTGCAAAATTACAAAAAACTTTATAATTCCATTCTTATTAAAGTTCTTGTTAGATTTCAAGATATAAATGGCCTTTACTGATAAGCTGTTTCTTGAGAAGTATCCACTCCTTGCAGTTTCATTTGCACTCCTTGATCAAATTTTCCCAGATATTTGCAGTTAAATATTTGTTACCAATTTACTATCAATTAGGTGATCGATTTAGGGCCATCTTGGCCCTCTTGTTTTCAAAAGTCGAGCTAAAAATGAAGACTTGATTGCGTTCACAAGCAATTGTTTACGGACGCGCATATGCACGGACGACGGACACAACACAATGGCATAAGCTAGTTCTGGCCTTTGGCCAGTAGAGTTTAAAAATGTAATTTTGCCCCTTTTCTGATACCATCTCGGAGCCATGTTTTTCAACCAATCAATATGGCTTGAACAATTTTTGTAGAGGGTCAACCAAGGATAATTTCTATAAAATTACATTGGAATACGACAAGTGGATTCAGAGGAAAAGAATTTTAAAGATTGGCAGTTTTCCCTCCTTTCTGATGCTGATCGCGAGCAACAACCAAAGTTCTTCATATAACTTAAATCTTTGAACAATTTTGAAAGAGTAGCACCAAAGGATCATTTCAGTAAAGTTTGGTTGAAATTGCTCCAGTGGTTTAGGAGTAGATGTTTTTAAAAATTAACGAGGGACAACAGACAAAGGACACAGAGTGATCAGAATAGATCATCTTGAACCTTCGAGAGCTATTGTCATGACCCTGGCGTGGTCGTCGGCGGCGTGGTCGTCCGGTTAAGGTTTTTAGATCACCAGAGCCGAAGGCTCAGGTGAGCTATTCCTATCACTTTTTGTCCGTCGTCCGTCGTCCGTCCGGCGTTAACTTTTAGCTTTAAACATCATCTCCTCCCAAACTCCAAGGACAATTTCCGTGAAACATCACAGGACTGTTCCTCTGGTTGGCCTCTTTCAAAGTTGTTCAAAGATTTAAATTCCATTGAGAACTTTGGTTGCTGCGGCATCAGAAAGGGGACAAAAGGTCCAAACTTTAAAAATCTTCTCCTCCGAATCTGCCTGTCAGATTCAAATATAATTTGGTAGAAATGTTCATTGGGTGACCCTCTATAAAAATTGTTCAAGCCATACTGATTGGTTGAAAAACATGGCAGTTAGGCGGCATCAAAAAAGGGGCAAAATGACAAAATTTGAAAATTCCATTTTTATGCAAATGCTTGTCTGATTTAAAGGAAATATAATATGAATCTTACTGTAATGATCCTCTTTTTAATTTGTTTAAGCCGTTTTGATTGGTTACACAATCATAGCAACCAGGCGTCATCACAAAAGGGGTAAATTAAACTTTTAGCTACAAATGACAACCATCTCCTACCATTCCAATAGACCAATTACCACAAAACATCACAGGAATGTTCCTTTGGTGGTCCTCTTTCAAAATTGTTCAAAGATTAAAATTCCAATGAGAACTTTGGTTGCTGCGGCATCAGAAAGGGGACAAAATGTCCAAACTTTAAAAATCTTCTCCTCCGAATCTGCCTGTCAGATTCAAATATAATTTGGTAGAAATGTTCCTTGGGTGACTCTCTATAAAAATTGTTCAAGCCATACTGATTGGTCAAAAACATGGCAGTCAGGCGGCATCAGAAAAGGGGCAAAATGACAAAATTTGAAAATTCCATTTTTATGAAAGTGTTTCTCTGATTTTAAGAAAATATAATACGAATCTTACTGTAATGATCCTCTTTTTAATTTGTTTAAGCCGTTTTGATTGGTTACACAATCATATCAACCAGGCGTCATCACAAAAAGGGTAAATTGAACTTTTAGCTACAAATGACAACCAACTCCTACCATTCCAATAGACCAATTTCCACAAAACATCACAAGAATGTTCCTTTGGTGGTCCTCTTTCAAAATTGTTCAAAGATTTAAATTCCATTGAGAACTTTGGTTGCTGCGGCATCAGAAAGTGAGAAAAATACCCAAATTTTAAAATCCTTTTCCTACATAATCTACTTGTGCGATTGCAAGATAATTTGGTAGAAATGTTTCTTAAGTGACCCTCTAAATAAACTGTTGAAGCCATATTGATTTCGTTGAACAACAGGGCAGCAAGGCGGCATCAGGAAAGGTGCAAAATGACAAAAACTTTATAATTCCATTCTTATTAAAGTTCTTGTTAGATTTCAAGATATAAATGGCCATTACTGATAAGCTGTTTCTTGAGAAGTGTCCACTCCTTTCAGTTTCATTTGCACTCCCTGATAAAAATTTCCAGATATTTGCAGTTAAATATTTGCTACTAATTTACTATCAATTAGGTGATCGATTTAGGGCCATCTTGGCCCTCTTGTTTGTTTAGCTAATTATTTTTCGAGCGTCTGTGCCGTACGCGGTGCTCTTATTTTATTGTATCTCAATCAAACTAATACAGTACATGTAGTTAGATATCCATGAGAGCTCGGTTCCTTTCGCAAACCAGCCGATCTGCCCTTGAAATTGTCGAAAAATGCTAAAATAGAGCTTGTGAACACAATAGAGGCTCGATCCATTTACTATCTGATCTTCACCAAACTTAGATAGTAGTTTAATATTGTTGAGAGCTTAGTTCCTTTCGAAAACCAGCCAGATCTGCCCATGCATGACTGGATTATGGCCCTTGAAATTGTCAAAATTGCTATAATACAGCTTTGTGAACACAAAAGAGCCTCCATTTACTATCCGATCTTCATCAATTCAAACTTAGATAGTTACAAAGTTAAATATTGATGACAGCTCGGTTCCTTTCGAAAACCAGCTAGATCCATGCCAGTAGAGCATAGGCCCAATACTCTTGTTTTAGATTTTTATGAAAGTGCTTGTCTGATTTCAAGATAAATGTGTACAAATGTTCCTTTAGTAAGCATCTACATAATTGTGTAAAGCAATACTCCTTTGTTGAAAGACATAGCATACAGGTGGATCAGAAAAGGGGTATAATTAACTTTTAGCTTCAAAATTAATTATTCCTCCTCCTTACCCACTTGACCAATCTCAGCCAAACTTACTAGAAATTTATTACTTTGGGGGTCCTCTTTCAAATTTGTTCAAATATATAAATTCTATAGAGAACTGGTTTCCAAGGCATCAGAAAGGGAGACACAAGACAAAACTTTAAAATTCTTCTTCTCTGAACCCACTGTCGGATTGCAAGATAATTTGGTAGAAATGTTCCTTCATTGACCTACTTCAAAATTTGTTCAAGCCAATTTGATTGGTTAATAAAAAACATGGCCGCCAGACGACATCAGAAAAGAGGCAAAATTACAAAACTTTAATATTTAATTTTTATTAAAGTTGTCATTTGATTTCAAGTTTGTTTAGCAGAAATGTTCCTTTATTGACACTGTATATACTTTTTTCAAGCCATATTGATTGGTTGAAAAAGATGGCTGCCAGGCGAGATAAGGAAAGGGGTAAAAGGAACTTTGAGGTTCAAACGACATCTATTAAACCAATGAATTTACTGATAAGCTGTCTATTTTGCACTCATTCCACTCTTGGTCAAATATTCACCTTTATAAACAGTAGCATTTAATTTCTATTATTATAGCTCACGTGACTTTGTAATGTTAAATTCTCATAATGGGTAATTTCTTACTGTCTCATGCTAATTACAGTACGTTTTTGACCGGTTAACAGTATACTGTTACATGGAACGTGCGTTGAAATGTTGGTTATGCACGTGCATGACATCATTTCAAAGAATAACGTCACCTTTTAGACCCCCATGCCATGTAACAGTATATACTGTTTACCAGTATATTCATATGTGTGTGTTACATTGTAGTAGATCTACCCATGTTCACCTCCCCTACAAAGGTACAGAATAAATTGAATAAACGTGTAATTTTGTTCGGTATAATAAAATAAATATTTCATGGCTTCCAGTCTGACAGTACATATTGTCAACATTCGGGTAAATACTGTTAACCTCGGCTTCGCCTCGGGTAACAGTATTTTTCTCATGTTGACAATATGTACTAGCTGTCACACTGGAATTAAGCCATGCAATATTTATAAACTATCCTATAACTCAGCTGATCGATTTAGGGCCGTCTTGGCCCTCTTGTTCAGATTTGTTGTATGTGGTAAAGTGTTAACTATTCCTAACCCTTCCCCACAAAACAAAATATGCAGCATTAACAACTTGAAGTTGAAAACAACTTTGCAAAAATATGGAAAATCTCTACAATTGAAAGTACAATTAAGTGTTGAAAAAGGATGAAAACATTGTGGCACAAGGAGCAATTGCTCATTAAGTGCAGCAATTAATGCTTCAACATGTAAGAAATGGTTAAAATCTTTCCTGCTTACAACAAATCTTCAGCAGACGACTTTAAACACATCTTGGCAAAAAAATGAAAACATCTGCAAATATCAAAGTAATATAATTGAATAGAGGTGAAACTTTTGTGGTAAATGGAAGAAATGCTCAACTTTACCAATCTTTCTTTTTGTCACATTTTTAAAAGTTGTCTGTTGAAAATGCATTAAATGTGACTGCAAGTTGGAAAGTGGTATGCATTGAAAAAGGATGTATACGCATTGTGACACATGGAGGAATTGCTCATCATGTAAAACAGGTGCTTATCCCTTTCCATTTTTAGCTCGACTTTTGAAAAAACGAGAGCTATTGTCATGACCCTGGCGGCGTGGTTGTCGTCGGCGTGGTCGTCCGGTTAAGGTTTTTTGTTGGCGGCGGCGGAGTGGTCGTCCGGTTAAGGTTTTTTGTTGGCAGCGTCGGCGTGGTTGTCCGCGGTTAAGGTTTTTTGTTTAGCTCAGCTTTTTTTCTGTTTTCTCCCTATCAGTCGAGCGTCTGTGCCGTACGCGGTGCTCTTGTTACATACAGACACTTTCTGACTTTTGAAATCATTGTGACAAAAGAAGAAATTGCTCGTAATAATTTTCAACTCAATTCAATAGTTAACATTCATTTATAGAGATTGTGTATCACAGTGTTTGTCTGGATGTTTTCAAAGTCGTCTGCTTCAGATGTGTTCTATGTATGAATGGATTAACCCTTTCCCTCATACGACAATTTTGCAGCAGACGACTTTGGACATATTTTGCTAAAAAATAGAAAATCTCTATAATTGAATGGATAACCTATGACTAAAAATGAAAAACATTGGTGTGCAAAAGGAGAAATTTCTTGTTTTGAGCAATTTCTTCTTTTATCACTATGTTTTCAAAAAGCCGTCTGCTGCAGAGGCGTCAGAAAGCGTCTATATGAGGGAAAGGGTAAATTGTTTTACTTCAAACTTGTTTACTTTGTAGAAAACGACCGACTCGAACCATATGCTTTGGCGCAGCAGCCCCAAACAGAAGGTCGACTCGGTGCTCTCGGACCCAATGTCCTGTTTGAATGTCCCGTATGTGGGCGACAGTTTGGATTTAAGTGGAACCTAAAGACGCACATGAAGATCCACACGGGTGATAAACCGCATAAGTGTCCCGTGTGTAACAAATCGTTCCGGCTGAAACATCATGTCAGGAATCACATGACCATGCACCTCCCGGAATTCTCGAATCTTTAAATTATTATTATCATCATCATCATAAACTCAAATTGATTTTTACTTGTACAGAAGATTTATGAAAAAGTTGAGGGTTAGATGATAATTAACTAATTCTCAGTTATAACACATGACTGCAGCAGACGTCCATGAAAACAACAAAATATTGAATATCTCAAAAAGGGAAAGTTTGAATTTTGGAAAAGAGTTGAAAACAACGTGGCACAAAGAGAAATTTATATTTTGCCTCAATATTTTCAAAAGTCGTCTAATGCAGCCAGCCGTCAAAAATGCGGGTATAATTATGTGGGAAAGGGTTATTGAGCAGATTGTAGCTTAAGCCATCATGAAACAAACATATATTGATCAGATCTATGGAACCATGTTGAAAACTTGCCACTAACTTATTTTAATGAATTTGTATTGTTATGCATTAACCCTTTCCCTCATATAGACGCTTTCTGACGCCTCTGCAGCAGACAGCTTTTTGAAAACATAGTGACAAAAGAAGAAATTGCACAAAACATGCAATTTCTCCTTTTGCCACAATGTTTTCCACTTTTTGTCATAGGTTATCCATTCAATTATGGAGATTTTCTATGTTTTGACAAAATACGTTCAAAGTCGTCTGCTTCAGAATTGCCGTATGAGGGAAAGGCTTAACTCTCCATGGACCAATTCCACATAATAATTTTCAGCTTGACCTTCACAAAATAAATATGGCACAATTTTTTCTGTTGCCTGCCTTGACAGATAAGTACATAGAATATCACTTCTCAAAATGTCTGCCGACCTTTCGCCTTCTGACATAATATAAGCAACCAGAAGATTTATTTTAACGCTTGACTGTTTTTGGTAACTTCTTGAGTACCCCGTAGCCTAATTAGTAGTAGAGCAATCACCTTCAGTGCAGGAGGTCTTTGGTTTGGTCCCAAAGACATACAGAAGACTTTAAAAAATGGTAGTAATGACTTTTCCTCGTTTATAGGCTCTCAGAATTGTGGGGTTAGCATAACGACTGACATCCATTTTCTTTTAAGCTTACCTTAGCATGAAGTGCTTATTGTGAGTTTTTGTGATCGCCTTTTGTCCGTCATTCGTCGTCTATCAACAACAATTTGCTTGTTAACACTCAGAATAAATGTCATGAGGATATAAAGGCTAAGTTTGAATATATGTCATGTCCGGTCAAAAACTGGGTCACTAGGCCAATTTTTAACTTGAGCATGTTAGATTTTTTCAAACTATTTGACTTGATGATGTACTACTAGGCTAATTACGAATATAGGTCATGTCTGGTAAAACCCTAGGTCAGTTTAATGAAATATAACATATTATCTGCATCAAATGACTTGAAAGCAATTTCTCCTTTTGCTACAATGTTTTTTAACTCTTTTTGATAATGATTAATGATTACTATCATTTTAATATTTGCCACATTGCTGTCCACATGATCAAGGTGTCAGTGCTGCATATTTGTTGTATTATATTGGAAAGGGTTAAACTTTAAGTGGAAATGTTAAACACAACTGTAAGAGAAGATAGGGGAATCCGCCGTGGTCAAGTGGTTAGCGTTGGGGATTTGAAACCGGGCTTCCCGGGTTCGATCCCCAGTCACGGCACGACAGTCATGGTGGAGTGCCCTTGGGCAAGGCACATTTTCTAGCCTAGTACTTCGAGTTTGTTTACCCAGGGATCATGAATAAGTGAACTGTCGCCGTGATATAACTGAAATAATGTTGATAACGGCGTAAAACCCCAATAAAACAAAACAAATAAGAGAAGATAGTTGTCATATATTTACCCTTTCGGACTTACAACAAATAAACAGCAGACAACATTGAAAGCATCTAGACAAAACTTTGGCAGATCTCTTAACCCTTTCCCTCATACGACAATTCTGCAGCAGACGACTTTGAACGTATTTTGTCAAAAAATATAAAATCTCCATAATTAAATGGATAACCTATGACAAAAAGTGGAAAACATTGTGGCAAAAGGAGAAATTGCACGTTTTGTGCAATTTCTTCTGTTGTCACTATGTTTTCAAAAAGCCGTCTGCTGCAGAGGCGTCCGAAAGCGTTTATATGAGGGAAAGGGTTAATTAATATAAGGGAAAGTTTACTTACTGGAAAGAGTTGAAAACATTGTGGCAAAAAGAAAAATTGCTCTTTATGAGCAACTTCTCCTTTTGTCACATTGCTTTCAAAAGTCATCTGCTGCAGAAAGGGTTAACCATATGACATTTACATGATGAGTAAAACCGAGAAATTACTGAATATAAGGAATTTCTCCCCTTCTTTTAATGTTTTAAAAAATTGTCTTTTACAGATGCACCTGAATCAGGCATCAGGGAAATGGAGACATTTCTCACTTCTTTTGCCATAGTGTTTTTAAATGTCGTCTGCTGTAGAAGCATCAGAAAGTGACTATTTTTTCTTTGGAAATGGATTTAATAATATCTTATCTTTATTAATTTTAACCATTCAATGAACGGTTCTCAAAGTGAATTATATAGTTTGATATAAAATTTAAGAAATTGCAAAGAAACCTAATCCGAATAGGACAGTGAATGAATATACTTCAGACTTGTCAGGCTGCATGCATTATGTTCTATGAATACAGTTTTCACTTTGTTGTAAATACATTAACCCTTTCCAACTTACAATAAGACAGTTGCATTAATTAACCCTTTCACAGTCATACAGACGCTTTCTGACGCCTCTGCAGCAGACGACTTTTTGAAAACATAGTCACAAAAAAAGAAATTGCTAAAAACGAGTAATTTCTCCTTTTGCCACAATGTTTTCCACTTTTTGCTGCAGGTTTGTTGTGTGAGGGAAAGCGATAAGATGCATCAGCAGCTGACACAGTTTGAAAACAGTGAGACAAAAGAAGAAATTGCTCATCATGAGCGATAAATTCTTACACCACACTGTTTTTAACTCTGTTCAATAACTAAATCTGCTGGGAAAGGGTGTTAAATATGAGCTGTGTTGGTGGCTTGTTGCCTCTCTACTTTTGCATCATTGAATGTTCCTTTGTCATGCATCTACTTAACCAATTCCCTCATATAAAGTTATAAACGCTTTCTGACGCCTCTGCAGCAGACGGCTTTTTGAAAACATAGTGACAAAGGAAGAAATTGCTCAAAACAAGCAATTTCTCCTTTTGCCACAATGTTTTCCACTTTTAGTCATAGGTTATCCATTTAAGTATAGAGATTTTCTATGTTTTGACAAAATATGTTTGTAGTCGTCTGCTGCAGATTTGTTGTATGAGGGGAAGGGTTAAACTGGGCTACAGTTGAAGTCTTCCAGTATTTTGTCATTAAATGCATTTAGGTTTATATAGCATAAAGGAGGAGAGTGAAGACTCAAGTGAGATTGTGCATGCATATATACAGACTCATCTGAGTCTCTACTATACAGAGATGCAATTAGACCCCTAATTGCCAGAATGATGTAGTTCAAATATGTATTATGTTGTATCATGTAAGTGATATCATTTATCTTTACATAAAACTGGATTATTCAATCTCAAATGATAAACCCCCTTGTCTCTGGTGTTAAATTCTATACTTTCTGAAATAAACCCTTTAACTTTATTCCCTATTTAAAATTTATATTCCATGAGAAAAGAAGGCTTGAAGAAGGCCCGGGACGGAAATATCAAATCAAAGAAAGCTCACCTGAGCACTTCGTGCTCAAGATGAGTTATTGTGATCACCTTTTGTCCAGTGTGCTTCGTGCGTCGACATCATCTTCTCTGTAACCAGTGGGTCAATTTAGATGAATTATTTCAGAAAGCGTTTTGCCTGATACGGCTTTAGTGAAAACTTAAAAAAATCTTCTTTTCCAAAAGTATCTGGCCAATTTCCAAATAATTTTATAGAAATGTCCTTCGTTGACTCTCTATGATACTTCAAGCCATGTTGATTTGGGAAAAAATGGAATTAATGATGTTGAAATGACAAATTACATTGCATTACTCAGGGGAGCGATCCAAATTTGACCCGTTTGTTTATAATTGCTTTATAACTTTTTATTTTAACCTCATGATTTTTGTCCCATTATATTATATTTTGCATACAATAAAGTTCTCAAGTCAGCTTAACTTCAGCTTAACTAAAGTGAATTGATATACTAAATCTACTATATTTAAGCATATTATAACCTTTTCCAACATACATACGCTCAGCATATTTAATTCCATCTATTATGTTATGCGATGTCAAAAACTAGGTCACTAGGTTAACTGTTTCAAAAACCTTGTGAATACTATAAAGGCTACAGTTTTCACCAAATCATTATTATAGGTAATCAGAACATTCATCTCCATCCAATCTCGGCAATTTCGAAACGGGGTCATGTGGGGTCAACACGAGGTCACTAGGTGAAATGTTATACAAGTTTGATTGAAACTGGGTCACCCTGAGTTTTGGCCTAGGTTACTAGGTCAAAAGATAGAAAAAAGTTTTGAACACTAGAAGCAACACTTTTCAATCCAGTTCCATGAAGTATTTTCAAAAAATCCTATCTTGAACAAGTTCGAAAGTAGTACACATTTGGTAAAGTTTTACCTTGTAATCTTTCTATTTTTGTAACTGGAATGTCCAAGCGTTCTTGTACAGGCCTCTACATTTGACGGGGCATATAAATTCAGCCAATACACTTGTTCGAGATACATTTCCACGCAATCTCATTGACATCAGACCAACTTACTTCATTGTGAGTGCATTGGATCTGACGACACCGCATGCAAGGTCGTCTCGAATAACCTACTCATTAAAATATTCATGAGCAAGTTCTTGGTTTTTCGGTTCAATGAAATCGCACGATGCAACCAACGCTTGTTTATGCTATCAAAATGGTTACCATACTGTAAAATACAATAGCATCACTTGGCCATACATGCTTTTTTATCTTGTTGATTTATAAGGGTTATCCCCCCTGATTGTACCTTACAATTGTGTAGGCGCCACATTGATCGGCTGATGCAAAGGTCTATCTGAGTCGACTTGTAATAGGCAGTCTTCATGTCCCTACGAACATGTGCTACTGCAGCGAAGTTCAGGTCTGATTTTTAATGAGATATATTTCCATCTTACATGAAACAACACACAAATTATCCACCATTTTTCTTTTTTTCCCTACACACTTTTATTCTCTTGCAGGTATATTGCCATTTATACTAACGGAGAGCAGCATGAGAAGCTCCAGGGACCCTTCCGCGACCCCTTTTGTTTGTGAACTGTGTAGCAGACTTTTTACAACCAGGCAAAATTTGCGGAAGCATCAAATGATACATACTGGTGAAAAACCTTATACATGCAATGTCTGCACTAAGGCATTCCGACAAAAACATCACCTCGACGGACACATGTTGACTTTTCATACTGAAGTTAATTTTTGAATTTTGGCATGATGTTTTGTATGGTGTTTCACGAAAATATTTCAGTTACATTACGTCGTTTCTTGGGTAATTCCTGGGTAATTTATTAGTTCTACTGATTTATTTATCATGACAACAGCGAGTCAGCTTTAGTTTTAACCCTACAACACTGGGCGCCAAGGTGGGAAAGCCATTACTACCATGTTAGAGCAATTGGTATGAACCGGCTCAGGATCAAACCCACGACCTCCAACATCCGGGTTGGACTCTACCACTACACCATCGAGGCGGTCTCGGCGTTATGTATTACAGCCGGATACAGTAACACTTTTTAAGCCTTTCTCAAAAAGCAAATTTGCAGCATTTAAAGAACAAATGCTAAAATAGTAAATTAACTAAAAAAAGAAATTTTGATTTTCAAGTTGAGTTGATATTTATCTATCCAGTTTCAATCAAACTTGTATAACACTTTACCTAGTGACCTCGTGTTGACCCCACATGAACCTGTTTCGAAAATATTGTTGCAAAAGAAGACATTACTCTTCTTTTGCCACAATGTCAAAATCGTCTGCTGCAGATCTGCGAGGGGGGGAGGGTTAAATGGAAAAGATGTTTTTTTTCAGCCTAACTCTGAAAAGTAAATATCCTTTCCTTCATTCAAAACGACTTTTGAAAACATATTAGAAAAAGGAAAATTGTAAATAATGAGCAATTTCTCCTCTTGCTACAATGATTTCAACTCGATCCAATTATTATTTTTTCATTCTTAAAGGCTTTCCAAAGTTTTGCCAAGATCCTTTCCAAGTTGTCCGCTGCAGATGTGTTGCATGTGGTACATGGTTATTTTATAATGGGGTGTTGATTACATCCATTAATTTTACCTGGCTCTCGGCTGGTCGGTCAGTGTGAGCGAGATATTTAACCCTTTCCCTCATATAGACGCTTTCTGACGCCTCTGCAGCAGACGGCTTTTTGAAAACATAGTGACAAAAGAAGAAATTGCACAAAACGTGCAATTTCTCTTTTTGCCACAATGTTTTCCACTTTTTGTCATAGGTTATCCATTCAATTATGGAGATTTTCTATGTTTTGACAAAATACGTTCAAAGTCGTCTGCTGCAGAATTGTCGTATGAGGGAAAGGGTTAAAGAAACTTGCTACTCGCGCTTATCATAAAGTGAGCCGTTCCACCAGAAAGCCAACATTGCGTTTATCAGCCTAAACATGCCGCGTATGCTAACCCGGACAGACACTTTTCAACTACTTTGGATTTTCTGTTTTAGGAATCATTACTCTATCCCCCTGTAACGGAATGTGTCGGCCCGGATTAGCCTGCGCAGGCTGATCTTGGTCGATACATTGCACCATAATGTTGGTTTTCTCGTGGAACGGCTCATGTGAAGATGTTTAACCCTTTCCCTCATACGACAATTCTGCAGCAGACGACTTTGAACATTTTTTGTCAAATGATAGAAAATCTCTATAATTGAATGGATAACCTATGACTAAAAGTGGAAAACATTGTGGCGAAAGGAGAAATTGCTCGTTTTGAGCAATTTCTTCTTTTGTCACTGTTTTCAAAAAGCCGTCTGCTGCATAGGCGTCTATATGAGGGAAAGGGGTATGACACATTTGTCGACAAAATCCGTTTAGATGCTGCAGAGGTTCATGTATCTGCTGTGCAACTCATTAAAACCTGAGCTCATCCACGCTGCAGTAGCAAGCGCTCGTTTATGTCGAATGCTTGCATATTACAGGTCGTTTAAGATTGACCTTTGCGTCAGCCAATCAAATTGTCGCCTGCACAATCGTCAAGTCTCAACAGGGGAGATAATAATACAATAAGATAAACCCCATTACAATAAAGAGATAGAAATGCGGTGATTGTCGAGAGTTCCGATTATATTCATATAGTTAATTCTTTCCCACGTACAGACGCTTTCTGACGCCTCTGCAGCAGATGACTTTAGACAACATTATGACAAAAGCAGAGATTGCTCTAAACGAGCGATTTTTCCTTTAGCCACAATGTTTTCAACTCTTTTCTGTAATTATACTTACATTTATAGAGCTTTCCGTTGTTTTGCCTGGATGTTTTCAAAGTCGTCTGCTGCAGATGTTTAGGGTCAAGTAGGGAGGATATTTTTTATGCATGACCATCAGTTAGTATGACATTTGAAATGTGGGGAGTAAACTACTTCTTTAATGTTTTAGATATGTTTTGGAATGTATTACACGTGACTATTATGAACTTCAGATGAGCAAGGCGGTTTCAAATCGAAACCGTTCAGGCGTTCTCGAGTTACATGGCCTTGAACTTTAAATGTATTTTTCATTTTATGGGAAACTTGTAGGTAAGAACACTGTGTTTCGTGAAACAAAATCACATGAGTATCGTAAATTGCAGTTGTGTTAATATAATTTTGTATCAAATCCGTTTTGGCGTTATTCAGTTGTCTCCCTTTGATATTTGACTTTGTAAAGTTTATGTCAGTATGAAATATAATCCCCTATTATCTCTATCATTGAATGTTGACCTCTGTATTTCTCATTTTAACATACAATATGTTATAGGAATGCTGGTACCCTAGATTATTAGACAAGGCTTAATTCTTGGTAATCATTACTGGACAC
Organism: Serripes groenlandicus; assembly: GCA_031761405.1. Taxonomy (NCBI): domain Eukaryota; kingdom Metazoa; phylum Mollusca; class Bivalvia; order Cardiida; family Cardiidae; genus Serripes; species Serripes groenlandicus. Next base: position 47,229,643 of record JASEVX010000011.1, on the reverse strand, counting down.
TGTTCTGTACGACTGGACACTGTTATGTACGACTGGACACTGTTATGTACGACTGGACACTGTTCTGTACGACTGGACACTGTTCTGTACGACTGGACACTATTCTGCGTGCATTTACACCTTCATGTACAACCAGGCATTACCCAGAACCAAAATAATTCGAAATTAAAACTTTCACAAAAATATGTTTACATATAAAAGATAATTATTGTCCTAACTTGATAAAAACAAACAAACAATAAATAACTTGATTAAGTAAAAATATTATGAATATGTTATGACCTTGGACTCTTGACTTGAGCACCGGTAGCTCAGTCGGTAGCGACGTGGGCTGTCAATCCAGGGGTTGTGAGTTCGAATCCCAGCTCGGCCAACATTCTTTCCGACGTTTGACAAAGTTCACCGTGACATGCGTCATTCGTCTTTCACCAATGGGCTGTTTAACAGTCTATGTGGAAAAGCAGCCAGTTGCTTGGAAAGTATGTTGTGTGGTGTACTGGTGTGGGAAAACCGGTAAATGCATGAGTAGGTGAACTGGTCGCCGTTATATGACTGACACATTGTTGAAAACGGTGTTAAACCCTTATCAATTGACTTGATCATTCGAACCACTCCGCTTGAAAATGGATAAATATGGTGACTTCGTTAATGTTCGCACACATCTTAGGAAGTAATCCATGTTTAGAAAAAAAGATGTTAACCCGGGGAACGGAAGGATTTATCGTCGTTGGAGCTGACATAGTCTTTTTCTGATGCACCGCCTCGGTAGTGAAGTGGTAGACAGGCGCCTAGCTTGGCAATACTCAATGTGTAGGCCGTCTCGGGAGAAAATCAACATTGTGGACTCTGCGTAAAGTATCGACCCGGATCAGCCTAAGCATGCCACACAGGCCTACCCGGATAGACACTTTTCGCCTCCTGTGGATTTTCTGTTTCAGGAATCACTACTCTATCTTTCCCCCCCTTAGACGGAATGTGTCGGCCGGATCAGTCTGCGCGGACAGCGCAGGCTGATCTGGTCGATACATTACGCAGATGTGTTTAGCCACAGCTCGGGTGCGGGTGGTCACGGGTTCGATCCCCGGTCAAGTCACACCAAAGACTTTATAAATGGTAGTAATGCCTGCCCTCCTTGGCGCTCAGGGTTGCGGTGTTAGTTAGCATTACGACTGATTGGCTGGTGTCAGAATAAATGGACCAGAAGTACTGGTAACTTACCCAGGAAACACCATGATATAACTGAAACATTGTAAAAAGCGGCTTAAAACACCAGTGATCAAACTAATGTATGCGTTTGCACAAGGTCAATTCATGTTCACAATATGAATTGATAACGGTACAAGTAAAGCGTTTGTCAGCAGTTTGTCGGTCAAAATATAGTGTTCGGCGGAGTTTATCATCTATAGATAAAACTGCACTATGGAACGCCGGCACTGTCTTTAGACGTGATGAAACGTGGTTTTGTACTTATATTCTGACAGTTTTTATTATATTATGTAGTTACATGTTTACATTATGTAGTTACATCTTTACATTATGTAGATACATCTTTATATTATGTCGGTACATGTTTACATTATGTAGATACATATTTATATTATGTAGATACATCTTTATATTATGTCGGTACATCTTTATATTATGTAGATACATCTTTATATTATGTAGATACATCTTTATATCATGTGCTTGCTTTATTATATTATGTCCATACTTTATTATATTATGTGGATACATCTTTACATTATGTAGATACATCTCTATATTATGTGGATACATATTTATATTATGTAAATACATCTTTATATTATGTAGATACATCTTTATATTATGTACATGTAGATACATCTTTATATCATGTAGATACATCTTTGTATTATGTAGATACATCTTTATATTATGTCCATACTTTATTATATTATGTGGATACATCTTTACATTATGTAGATACATCTTTATATTATGTGGATACATCGTTATATTATGTAAATACATCTTTATATTATGTAGATACATATTTATATTTTCAATAACTCTCCTAGTTTAATAGATTGAAGAAGATTGGCCAAGGAGGCCTGTTGCCACGGCGACGCCATTTTAATTGTTTGCTTTACGGGCGTTACCCTTTACGGATCACATTACCGTCACATTCCGTACATTCGCGCTTTAATTTCCGGTGTCAAGGCGGAATATCACCCTGCTTAAACTATCCACAACATATAACAACGTTTGCACATCATATAAAGTTACCACAGATAGCACAAGATGTAATAACGTCACGACAGAATATAAGAAAAACAACTAACTAAACAATATAATATTGCATGGACATTATCTACTACTTTGTTAATCATGGGCAAATATGAATGGGATGTGTTTGTCGTTTACCTTCCGTCCGTCCGTCCGTCCGTTCGTCTGTCGTCCTGTGCCATATTTAAGGCATTGGTGGATGGATTTGATTAAAACTGTATGGAAATGTTAACCTATATATTGAAAGGCTAGACGGCAAGTGAAACAAAGATTGCTTTAAAACACAAAGAGTTATGTCCCCTTAGACTTATATTGTGTATGTACTGGACATCATTTAAATTACTAGTTATCTACCTTAAATAAACTGTGTTCGTCTCAAATTCCTTATGGAAACTGTAGAGAACATATTTTATATCAAATCTGTATCTTTATGAATATTTATATACGTCATCAAATCTAGGTCAATCTATAAACGCGATTACATGTATGTGGAGTCAGAAACTAGATCACAAGGTCAAGTTTCAAAAGACTCTGAACACTTCAGAGGTTCAATGTATGTTCAAATATTCATTGAAATTCATAAGAACATTAATTTCCATCAAATTCAGTTCTTGTTCAAACATTTGTCATGTTGGATCGAAAAATAAGTCGCACATAGTCCAACAGACCCACTATATTTCCGTAGTGGGTCAGTAACAAACCCAATAATGTATTTATTTCGTCGACCACTTTAAACTGAACTATACTGTAACTTGTTGATATTTGTTGGTAGCATAATATGACGTCATGAGTAAAAGATCTATCAATATTGATTAAAGAATTGGAATAGATATATTATTTTAAAAAATACACCGGTTCAACATGAACATATTTATTTCAATTCATTTCATTTTTTTCTGGGTAACTGGTAACATTTGAGAGCCACTTTACGGAAACCAACCTTTGAACTGACTTTTTTTACTTTACTCACCCCCTATGGAATTTACTCAACCCCTATAGAAATATATATTTCTGCACGTGACACGCTTTAAACAATGAAATTGCTAGAATTTCGTGTGAGGCGAAATAATATATAATAATTTGTGCACACACTATACTAAAGTATGCACATAATGTAAAAACGTATGGACATAATGTAATAAAGTATGGACATAATGTAATAAAGTATGGACATAATGTAATAAAGTAAACACAGCGCACAATAAAGTATCTACATAATATAAAGATGTATCTACATAATGTAATGATGTACCTACATAATATAAAGATGTATCTACATAATATAAAGATGTATCTACATAATATCATAAAGATGTATCTACATAATGTAATGAGGTACCTACATAATGTAAAGATGTATCTACATAATATAAAGATGTATCCACATAATATAAAGATGTATCTACATAATGTAAAGATGTATCCACATAATATAATAAAGTATGGACATAATATAATAAAGCAAGCACATGATATAAAGATGTATCGACATAATATAAAGATGTATCTACATAATATAAAGATGTATCTACATAATGTAAAGATGTACCGACATAATGTAAAGATGTATCTACATAATGTAAATATGTACCGACATAATATAATAAAAACTGTCAGAATATAAGTACAAAACCACAACACATAACCATATACTGACATAATATAAATATGTTTGCACAACATGTAAAGATCGTTGTACATAATGTAATAACAAACAGACATAATAATAGAGTTTCATCACTTCTAAGGACAGTGCCGGCGTTCCATACAGCACTCACCAATAATATGCAGAAGCACGCTGAAGCACGCAGAAGCACGCAGAAGCACGCTGGGTATGTCATTTACAACTTCCCACTTGCATACGATTTCCGACGCACACGAAGCAGACGAATTGTGAAAGTATTTCAACTCCATATGCATCATTGTACTTGCCTTTATTATGCCAATAAATATGCTATAGAGAGACTGACATATTAACCCTTTTCCAAATACGAGGATCAAACATGGGACCATTATGGTCATCTTCTTCAATTATGCCACATAAGTGTGAATAGTATTCAATTCAAATGCGAGAGAAAAAGCAGCGAAACAGTCTCGTTCAATAAATATGCAGAAGACGATTTTGAACACGTTTTGGAAAAACAATGAAACTCTTTATAATTGGAGGTATACTTATTGATTAGGATTGAACGTATCGTGACAAAAAGAAGGATTGCTTGTCATAAGCAATTACTCTTCTGGCGACATTTTTTTCAAAACTCGTCCGGTGCATATATGAGTCAAAATGCGTGACTCCAGCTACCACTACATGAATCATTCTAAATATTTGATTTCTCTAAATCTTTACAATATTCTTCTTTTTAAAGTCACACAATTTCTGATTGGTTAAACCGTATTATTTAACTAATCTACAATTGTGTTACTTGGTGAATTTAGAATACTAGAATCCAATGAATGAATGAATCATCAATGTATATAGTGTTATGGCACATCTGCAGCTTAGGTAGTTTAGCGCGCATATATAACATAAATGAGAATTAAATATATTCAAAAATCAAATACATTTATTAAAATTAGATCATATGAAATGATTTGACAGTACCAGGGACATATATCTTATCTACGTCCCTGACAGTACTAAACTATATGTAATGGGAATGAAATTTAAGATGTTAAATAAATAAGAGTGAATATAGGTGTATGAGATGGGCATACAAGAATACCCGTCCCTATCAATACATGGACCTCCCAACAACGGGATATACTAGAATCGAGCCTCGATTGGTTGAATAAATCACAACTTGATGGTCATAGAGTTTCCATATTTTTTACTCAATGTTTTCAAAGTCGTCTGCTGCAGATTTGTTGTATGTGGGAAAGGTTTAAGACACGACGTGATATGTTATTTTATCTGAAAACATTTATGGAAAATATTTGCAAATTCTCGTGACATGGAATCTGTCAAACATATGATATCGAAAAAAAAGAATGGAGGATAAACGTCTCAACCTGAGCACATTTCAAGGGCTTGGCATAAAACGGTTGTAACTCAAAACCTAGTTTGAAAACCCTGGATAAGGGGAAATTTTGACCCATTTGTAAACAATGCAAATTTAGGTGCCATCGCTCAGAACGAGCAATGGCACCTAAATTTGCATTGTTTACCAAGAAAAATGATTTAACGCTTATAAACACTTCATGGCGAGGTGATTAACCCTGGTAAAAAAATACCAATTTTAGTTACAACTGTTTCACGCCAAGCCATCGATTTATAAAAAGAAAAGAAAAAAAGTTTTTCGTTTGCTTCATACATTATAGGTATCTAATTGGAATTGGTTTAGGTTTCCATACATGTGCTCATTGGACAGCATTCTATGCGGAAATCAATATAAATGCTATTTTATATCCACGCTTTCTTTGTTTACACTTTTGAATAACCAACACGTATTCTTTATGAAAAAGGTAAGTAGTAAAATTGCCGTTGAGTGTATGGTAGTATAGATCGGATGTATGTTTGAAGGAGATGTCAATGAACAATAAATATAATTGCTGAAATAAGAAAGCCAGTAGAAAAACAGTAAACCTACATTGAACCCCTTTTCCACATGCAGAAGTATTTTGAAACATATTCAGTAGAGGATGTTTTAAGATAAAGACATTTTTGGGAAATTGCTCATTACCAGCTATTGTGAACATTCACAGCAATGTTCCATATGCATCCCCCATCTTAAAGTGTTCAAACCGTTCCACAATGCTGCACAGTATGGTCACCCGAGTTAAAAACAGAAGCATCTTTAAAGAACATCTAATCCAATGGCCCTATCTCAAATATGTTTAACCCCTTTCCCTCATATAGACGCTTTCTGACGCCTCTGCAGCAGACGGCTTTTTGAAAACATAGTGACAAAAAAAGAAATTGCTCAAAACGAGCAATTTGTCCTTTTGCCACAACGTTTTCATCTTTTAGTCATAGGTTATCCATTCAATTAAAGAGATTTTCTATTTTTTTACAAAATATGTTCAAAGTCGTCTGCTGCATATTTGTTGTATGGGGGAAAGGGTTAAAAGAATGATCCTAAGCTAACACTCTTATCAAAATTATTCCAACGGTCCCTCTCCGCTGCATAAGATGGCCATCAGAGCTAAAATAACATTTAATTAAAGGTAGATTCACACCTTTGGAGATACATTGTTGATATCATTCAATATCTTTACAATATATGACGTCAATGCTTTCAAAAGCCAAGATGCATATCGAATGAATGCAAGTGATATGGAACAACCTTGGTCCAATTGCAAAATAATTTCACAATTATTCATTAGGTTGCACAAGATTGCGACCGGGGATAAAAAATAAAACACGCACACAATAGAACCATATTAAAATGACATTTCCGTAACCACTAGCTTAGTTTAAACTTATTTATTTTACATCGATTGCGAAACAAGCCTTTGGCTTAGATTAATCACTCTCGATGTCTGCTTCCTGGAGACTTAACCAGTACTCGCGCCGTTTGTGTGGAAAAATCCCAAAGTCAGGACCCGCTCATCACGGGACTCGAACCAGGGACCTTTGATACGAGAGGCCGACGCTCTACCTCTGCACCACTGTCTTCCACAACCACTAGCTGAGCTAAAACAAAAAATAACAATTATTTAAACAACTTCTGCTAAACTACAGGACCAATTTCTAAACTATTTCACACAATTGTTCTTCTGGACACCTACCGAAAGTGTCCAAATCATTCTGCTCATTTGCGCAAGATGTCCTCGATAGAAAGAAATAGAAAAGCATTTAAACAATACTTTTCGTAAACAACTCGGAATTTCCAAATAGTTTCACATAATTGTACCTTAAGTTATTATACAACACAATTATTCAAGCTGTTATGTTCTGCTGCACGAGATGGACGCCAGAGCTTTAAACACAGAAACCCCGTTATCCAATGGGAAAGGATGGCCTTCTATGACACAAGCTACAGTAGACATTTATGTTTATACAATTTCATTCAGATGGTTCCACATTTCATACTCTTAAAATGACCTGTCGGTGGTTAATATCGTCGTTAGACCACAGGGACTTGCTCCTCTAAAAATATATATTCCGTACTTCAAATTCATATATTTGTTCGAATACTTTGAAAAAAAATGAGTTGAAGCGAGGCGAGCCAGAAAACTGTGTCCACCCTTGTTAATATCTATGCACAGAGTAGGTCATATCTATTTTTAGAGGAGCAAAGTCCCTGTGGTTAGACACTTCTGTTTATGATTAGGACATGTCAGTTATGACCAATGATACACATTCGAGCCTTGCTCGCAAGAACTAACTAAACATAAATGTCTACTGTTGCTTGTGTCATAGAAGGCCATCCTTTCCCATTGGGTAACGGGGTTTCTGTGTTTAAAGCTCTGGCGTCCATCTCGTGCAGCAGAACATAACAGCTTGAATAATTCTGTTGTATAATAACTTAAGGTACAATTATGACACCCAATTTGCCCAGGATATCATATACGTTATGAATAGCCTGGGTACCGAGGATGCCATTTAAGGAGTCAACCTATTGCTTCGCAGATGTTTCTTGAATCCAAATCGGACTACGCAAATGCTTTGGGATTAGTTTTCGATAAGTAGGTCAAATATCAACGCTATTCTCCCAACATCAAAAGGGTTGGTATTGCTTAAAGGACTTCAGCGGGAGACTCGACAGGGGCGTAGCTTTGCAATAATCAATGTGTAGGCCGTCTCGTGAGAAAATCATCATTTTGGACTCTGCGCAAAGTATCGACCCGGATCAGCCTAAGCAAGCCACACGGGCCTACCCGGAGAGACACTTTTCGCCTCTTGTGGATGTTCTATTTCACGAATAGCTACTCTATACATCTACCCTCCTAAGACGGTATGTGTCGGCCGGATCAGTCTGCGCGAACAGCGCAAGCTGATCTGGTCGATACATTACGCTGATGTCTATCGACGCAGCTGCATTTTGGGGCATTTTGAGAAAAAATGTGTAGGCACGTGCCTACAGTGCCTAAATGGAGCTACGCCCCCTGCAGTCGAGATTGGTCTTAAGTCTGGACATATCAAAGACTGTTACAGTTGGTACTGTTCCCGCTTCTTGGCGTTAAAGATTGCGGGAATAGCATTACGACTTGTAGTGTTAGTGTCAGGATAAGCTTACCAACACAACTGGTGATTTACCCAGGAAACACCGTGATATGACTAATGACAGCGGCGTAAAATACGATACAAAACACTATACACGCCTGAATACTCGATACCTGGTGGGGAAATACAAACTACAGTAATATCGACATCTATACACGCCCGAATATTCGATACCTGGTGGGGGTAAATACAAACTACAGTAATATCGACATCATCAATGTTTATGGATATATATTCTTTATTTTGTAACGTAAACTTCCCATAGTTTCTAGTTACATACACACAAGTATATACATATTTTAATTAATGATTCGATATAACACATACATATACGAGACTGAACAAAACAAGGAAATTTACAAATGTAAACTACATACTTCATCAATTTCTATTGCCCCAGTCATATTGTCACGTTCTGGCCGCCACGTTAAGCTATGTTTGGAAACGTGGCTACAACTTGAGCAAAAGTAGATCAACGTGGCTAAAACGTAATCAAACGTGAAGTGGAAGATTTAATTTTGGACATGTTCAAAATTCGCTCACGTTTCCCCACAACTTACTACAACGTGGCGAGAGCGTGGTACATCGTAGTTTAACGAAGCAGACACGTAGCAGAAACCTAGCAAAGACGTAATAGAACGTGAACATAGCACGTCCCGCCGGTTGAAACGTTCTGTTGCGTTTGCTGACACGTTGTGCGCTATGCTACGTTGTGGCCTCGTTGCTACCACGTTCCAGTGCCGCGTTTTGCTACGCTGTGTCACGCTATGATACGCTGTAAGAGGCATAACGAAGCACAATGTGGAGCAACGTAGCAACAACGAGGTGATAGCGTGGCGGCAGTGAGACATAACCCTACTTTGATTCGTTGTCACCTTCAAATTGTGTCACAACGGGAATACAACGTGGCTATGAAGTGGCAACAACGTAGCACATCGTGGCACCCCGCTGAAATTTGCTTAATCTTGGGTGTCAGAAACGGGCCACAACGGCGAGGCCAAAACGTGACACTATGACTGGGGCATTATACAATGCAATGCAAAATGGTGTCATCAATACATAGCATTCTGTTGTTGTTTATGTTGGTCACGTGACTCATGTGTTGTTCCTTTTCGTTGCAGGACAACACTTACGCCACAGAGACACTGGTACAGAGAGTTATTACTTCGGTCCAGAGACACCAGGCTCAAGACGACCATCTGCACCGCAAACACCAAAGAGTACAGAGACTTTCGACATGGCGGGCACCCTAGACTACACCATGCCCGGGGAACAGAGCCAAGCGGCGGGTGGTTTTCACTGTGAGCACTGTAACAAGGTCTTGAAGAATCGGGAGTCGATGAGAAAGCACATGATGATTCACTCGGGCATTAAACCGTTCTCTTGTGAAGTGTGTGGTAAAGCCTTCCGACAGAAACATCACATGCAGGGCCACATTATGATTGTGCACCAACAAAATCCACAAGAATAAATCTAAACATGGCTTAAGTTAATACCGTCTAATTTGTGTTGTGGTAGAGCGTCTACCTCGGGGGCTTGAGGTAATTGGTTTGATCGCCGATGCGGTGATACCAAATACATTTAGACTGATTTGCATTTAGACTGAATCGCTTGTGTCATGATAAATGGGTAGTACTGGTAACTTACCTAGGCACTGGCGTGATATATCTGAACAATTGTTGAAAGTGGAATAAAACACATGACAAACAAACAAACGAATTATTATACCAACCATGTAAACATGTATGATTTCTACCTTTTGCACGTGTTATATTTCGCTTTAGTGTGGTTTTACGCCGTATTAATCATTATTAACCCTTCCCGCAATCCAAAAGATATGAAAAATCTCTATACATATAGATGATGAGAAAGAGTTAAAACAGTATGACTAAAGTGAAATTGCTCATCATGCCACAATGTTTTTCAAAATGCGTCTTTCAAGTTCACAGATGCATCTGCAGATTGTTAAATAATGCAGTAAATTATTTTCTTTCTTTCTTTTAACCCTTTCCCTCATATAGACGCTTTCTGACGCCTCTGACGCCTCTGCCGCAGATGGCTTTTTGAAAACATAGTGACAAAAGAATAAATTGCTCAAAACGAGCAATTCCCCTTTTGCCACAATGTTATCCACTTTTAGTCATAGGTTATCCATTCAATTATAGAGATTTTCTATTTATTGACAAAATATGTTCGAAGTCGTCTGCTGCAGAATTGTCGTATGAGGGAAAGGGTTAAATATCGTTGAGATTTACGCATACAATTCATGTCGTATATTTACCTTTTCTCACATACGAACAATTTGTGCAGCAAACGACATTGAAAACATCCTGGCAAAAATATGAAAAACCTCTACAAATAAATTGTAAAAATGGAATAGAATTAAAAAATATTGTGGCAAGACGAGCAATTGTTCATTTTGTGCAATTTCTCCTTTTCCACAATGCTTTCAAAGCTTGCATGTTGCAGATGCATCAGCAGATAGGAAATGGTAAATAAGGCAGTACATTCTTTGTTTTTAAATATCGTTTTGATAAAGACAATCATTTGATACCGCATTTTTACACTTTCTCATATTCGAAATATCTGCAGCAGACGACTTTGAAAACAGCAAGGCAAAACTATGGGAAACCATTATAAATAAATTTATTTTAACCCTTTCCCTCATACAGACGCTTTCTGACGCCTCTGCAGCAGACGGCTTTTTGAAAACATAGTTACAAAAGAAGAAATTGCACAAAACGTGCAATTTCTCCTTTTGCCACAATGTTTTCCACTTTTTGTAATAGGTTATCCATTCAAGTATGGAGATTTTCTATTTTTTGACAAATTACGTTCAAAGTCGTCTGCTGCAATATTGTCGTATGAGGGAAAGGGTTAATGAATACAATTGAAACATTGTGTCAAAAGGTCTCACAAACCGTAAAGTGAGTTTACCAACAGATTAGCTCAAGCTATTGTGTTGTTATTGTTTGAAATGTGTTCAGTTGTTAAGAAAATAAATTATGCGTAAACATTTGAAACATTACATTATTAATATTCCATTAATATTTCTGTTAACCTCTTTCAAAATTGTTCAAAGATTTAAATCCGTTGAGAACTTTGGTTGCTGCGTCAAGATATAAATGGCCTTTACTGATCAGCTATTTCTTTAACAGTGTCCACTCCTAACAGTTTCATTTGCACTCCTTGATCAAATGTTCCCAGATAATTGCTCTTGTCTACCTTTTCTGACGATCCCACTCTGCATCATTTGAAGTAGCATTAGCGTAACACATTTGGGAGTACACGACTAGTTTTCTAGTTCACCTGAGCACAAACTGCATTCTACAAATGACTTGTCTTCCTAAGCCAGTGGACCAATTTCAAAATAATTTCACAGAAATGTTCATTATGTGATCCTCTTTGCTCATTATGTATTTGATCATTTTGAGCAATTTCCCATTTTGTCATAATGGTTGTAGTAGTCATCTACTGCAAATGCGGTAAAATGCGTTTACACATGGGAAAGGGTTAACGATCGTTCATATTCGTTTCAAACGGCTCTTCCTGCTAAACCGACGACCGCATTTGAAAATGATTGCATCAAATGTTCCATGGGTCTACACACCTGTTCTGCACGAAATATTGTTTTAGGGTAACTAGCTACCTTCCCAAATAAAACCATTTAGCCCAGTTATGGAATATGGGTGTCGCTAGTCCAAATGACTTAAGTCAATAACCGGAAAGAATAAATGGCCTAGCCGGGGTTCGTTCTCGCGTCCCCTGGATTGGTAGTCATTTCATGATGGAACACGAATTTAAACCCTTATCCATTCGTTGTTTCAAACCTTCTATAACTAATTGGCGAATAATGAAGAACCAAATCAGACTTCGTGGATGCGCTGGTTGATCTGGTTCTACAATGATCGCGAATCAATAACTGCCCCTGTACTATCATTGCCTGTGTATTCATATCCAGTGATTATATCGCTTAGTTGCAATTATTTCATTGATGGAAGGATTTTCAGGCGGACTCTTTGATAAAATTAAGGACATATCACCATTGGCACGCAAACCTTGTGTATGGTATTTAGAATGCTGAACCATTCTTGGATGGTCTCTCTCTAGCTCTAATCTCATTGACCCATGGCGGTCTCTAACTATTGCTGGAGAGGGCCTCTGAAGCTTTCCTGGTTTGTCTCGAGTGCCAAAATCCATACGGCTTTATTGGTTGGTTTTCACAGAGCGACGCTTTTTATGAATATATGAATAGCGAACAATATGGACTAAGATTACGCTGCACGAACGTGGTAAGCAAATGTCGCTGATAGTGAGTTTAAATAAAGTAATGCACACTGATCAGAAATACTATTTATATAATAATTGTTTTAATTGAAGAGATATTGATTTAGGATGTTAGCGTTTTAAGCGCCAATGGCAATATTGAGGTTTTTTGCAAACAATACAGATTGAGGTGAGTGAGCTCGTAACAAGCTGTCTTAGCTGAAATCAGTATTGTTTGCATTTTAGTTATCAAAATATTCCAAAACTCTTATATTACATGCAAAAAGGAGTCGCCCGGTTTTTTGTTATCATGGAAACGCTTACTTTAAGAAATTCGTCGCTGAAAGAGTTTAATATTTTAGTCGGAGCTCATAACCCAGATTATATAGATTAACGATTTTTATTTCAGTCAAACCATTCATTATCTAGTTTCTCTTCTGATCTTCACTTTCCCTTTCTATTTAAGGTTACTACCAAGCACAGTCATTTGTCGTCGCATCGGACAAGGAGCCCAAAGGGACTAAAACGTACCCATGCCTAATTTGTTACCGGCGATTTTCCGACAGAAGCAATCTACGACGACACCAGAAAATACATACTGGTGAGAAACCTTACAAGTGTGACGTGTGCAGTAAGTGTTTCCGCCAATCGACGCACCTAGTCAATCATAGATTTGTGGTACACAGTATAGTGGTCCAGACATTGACCAATCGGAACACTATAGCGATCCAGTCATTGACTGATCGGAACAGTTCAGCTTAACATTTTTCCATGTACAATCAATCGGCACAGAACACATTGAAACCATAGAGACAAGATAGGATATGCTGAAAATATATGAAAGTATAAATATTCATACAGTTGGAAACATTTTGGCAGAAAGGGGAAATACCTCATTAAGAAAAATGTCTTCTTATGCCAAAATGCTTTTCTTAAATCGTTTATTGGAGAGTCGTCAGATTGTTATAATTTTTAACAAATCTGCAACATATCTGCACCATGGGAAAACTATAAATTAACCTGTCTATGGAACAAATAACAAGTTTGCGTTTCTTAATAGTGCATGTTCAGACCAGCCCAAAATGTTGACATCATGTCCAAATGGTACCATTATAATTGAGCCATCCCGCGAGAAAACCAACATTGTGGACTCAGCCTAAGCATACAGTGCAGGCTTACCCGGAAAGACACTTTTCGCCTCCTCTGGATTTTCTGTTTCATGAATCATTACTCTATACCTCTATCCCCCTGAGACGTAATGTGTCGACCCGGATCAGTCTGCGCAGGCTGATCTTGGTCAAAAAATTACACAGAAGCCATAATGTTGGTTTTCTCGCGGGACGGCTCATATAACCTAGTACAGTTGAACCTCTGGCAGAGGCAACGAAATACAGAGAGGTGTTGCTCCTTAGAGGATAAAACCGGACAAAAACGCGTATTGGCGCAACTGAATGTAGACATCTGTACACACAAGTAACAAGCAATTTCTCCTTTTCTCAGAATGTACCTTGATCCTTTAGCAACATTTAAAGAGTAATGATCATGTTCTGTCGATTAAACGGCCTTCTAACCGATGTAAATAAAATTGAACATGTTTAATGATTGTCTATTTTATTGCCGTTCTTTTTGTAGGGTAGTATCTTGTTGTCTTAGAGGTTTTGGTTGAACGCGATATAAATGAACTCAACGCCGAAACATGCAGATTCATGTATTAACCCTTTCCCACATACATACACATTATGTAGCCTCTGCAGCAGACGTTTTTTGAAAACATTGTGACATAAGAAGAAATTGATCAAAACGAGCAATTTCTCGTTTTGCCACAATGTTTTCAACTCTCTTCAATAAATATTCTTTTATTTATAAAGAGATTTCCAATAGTTTTGCCTATAAGTTTTCAAACCCATCTGCTGTTGATTTGCTGTATGTGAGAAAGGGTTAAATAGGCCTGCCAGAGTGGTCAAGGTAGTAACGACTGAATGATCGATAATAGTTCAACGCCGTTTTCAATGGTATCTCACGGCTGCCAGTTTATATAGCGTGTGTTTCATGGCTTTCTCGTACCTTTACCAAACTCAACTTCCGTACCAATCAATTAATAACCACCTTCCGACATAGACTACTCCATTGTTTGAAGGCAGATGTCGCTTGTAAATGACTTTGGTCAATCAACAGAAGCTTCTTGAACTGGTAGTCCTCGTCGTTACTGACAGAGCTATCGCGACTCGACCTGAACACAGAACATTCACAATTATTTGGATCAATCTCTGTCAGTCTTTACTTTTAAGCTTCAATCGACATCTTCTCCTAAACCACTAACAAAACTTACAGGAATGTATCTATGGTGGGTATTTAAAAGAATCTCACTGAGACGATTCTTTTGAGTTCTCACATCATAGGATTGTATGCAGTAATAAAAGAGAAATTGCGCGATAAATACCTGTTTACTCTGCATCATGTATGGCTATGAATAGATGTGACTAGAACACAATATTAGTAGATAGTCATTTAAGGATGATTTCTGCGAAATTATTTTGAAATCAGGCAAGCAAATTCAGAGCAGAAAAACTTTTCAATCATGCCAGTTTCCCATTTTCTTATGCCGCCGAGTAGCCATGTTTTTCAACCAAACAAATTCTGCCTAATTAACCTGGAATCAGAACAGCAATTTCTGAAGAGATTACTTTGTCACTGTCACTGTCTCCCCTTTCTTAGTTACTCAAGTTATAATCACTACTTATTGTAGGTTAATTTGTACAAGAATATAATAGCAAATTAAAATATTCTAAGTATAAACTATCTTTATATCAAACCTGTCTGACCAAACAGTCCTAGCTGATAAAAAGAGATGGTCAAACGGTCCATGGCCAAATAGTCTGAGGCCGAAATATCCGTTGGTAAAAACATCCTACATTCCAGAAAATGCATGGTGATCATGTATGTGAGCATTTTTGAAAACACATTGAGTGTGGCTGCGTTTGATTGGTTTTGTGTTTAACGCCGCTATCAACTATTTTCAGTTACATCACGGCGTTTCCTGGGTAAAATAACAGTACCACTGGTTCATTTATCCTGACACCAGTCAGTCAGTCGTAATGCTTACCCCGCAACTATGAACGCCAAGGAGGGCAGCAATTACTACCATTTTAAGTAGTTGGTGTGTCCCGGCCGGGTATCGAAACCGCGACCTGCTGCATCCGAGGTGGACGCTCTACCACTACACAACTGAGGCGGTCTAGTCGGCTACTGTGGAAGGAAAGAGGATGAACGTAAATCAATCTGTAAAGCAAGATATTATATTTCATATTTTTCACGTAAATCTCGCGAGGGGATGTACTGGAATGCTTAACACAAAAGCAAAACACGAATGTAATTATTTCTTTGGTTTACCAAAGAAGTATAGTTACGGGAAACTCAGGGCTAACCTCGTTAATTCCAGTTCTCATGTTGCCTACGCCTGAATGTAGTTCTACCAATATGCACTGCATTTTCAAATAATTCAGCATTATTGATAAAGAAACACAATAGTTATCTTATAAGTTGTATAGTGTCGTCTAGTTTTTGGAAAGGAATTTCGTATTGATATGTAATAGAGTGTTTTAAATAATCGAACGCGGTAGAATTGATCCTTACACTTATTTCGACCGAAGTACACACAACCGATTTGCCGATACACCGGTACCAAATGATTAGCCTACGCGCAATGTAGTACCTGATTTTAAACGCTTACGCTTGAAGTACAATCAAAGGAACCCAGTAATTGCTGAAAATTGAAAAAAATATAATTAGGATTTAATTAATCTTCAAAAGCGCATTGACATATGTATAATTGAGGGTCTTTTATAGCGCAAGAATATACTAACATATGCTACCGGAAATTCCCATATGTAGTAGGTAACTTCAAATATGGGGTACGTGTTAATACCGGAATATACTGAATATACAGAAATAGACTTTAATATACTGAAATACACTTGTGTAATTACACAAATAAGCATTTTTGAATCGATTCATGGCCTTTTATATGTATCAATACCGCTTAGAGTTGTTGGTCAGTCCGATTAAAAAATGAATTAACACTACACAACAATAAAACAAGTAAAGTGTGAAATACACAATCCTGTCAAAAGGATAAAACGGGTGTAAAGTTGTCAGCTGACAAGATGGAATCCAACCCGGGAAAATTTCAACAAATATGAAGTAATGAAAGACAATACTTTTCTGTGCTGTATGTCGATTCAAAACTGCTTATTTGTGTACTACACGAGTGTAATTCAGAGTATTTCGGTATATATTCAGTATATTTCGGTATTTCCCACGTATCCCGAGCGTGCAAACCTGTTATGTTTTCGTTTTTCCTTTTATATGCAATTTCGGTGTTTTGAAATAAGTTGCATAGCCTCTCTGTAAGTATTATTTCTGTGTTTTGCTTTTATAAAAAAATGTGATTGTTCAATTGAACTGTCAATCTGCCATGTTGTTTATTTGAAACAAAGTTATCTTCGTACCCTAGTTATTTTGTACTCATTTTGACAGCTATTTCTACTTTCGTTAAAGTGTTACAAACTCCTTTCAATAACTTTCATTTATAGAAATATGCCTTAATAACACCTCAATAAAGTCGTCTTTCTTTTGTATCTGGGCTACGTGCCTGGACACACGTATTGTAGTTAAAAAACCCAGCTGCTTTCCCCTTTATCATTGAGGCCTAAGTTACGCTAATCAGAGTTGGGAAATGCTATATAGTCACTAATATTTTATGAGTCGCCTGTTGAATTTCACACAATTGGGTAAAAAGGCGAAAAAGTATCTTGAAGATTTAATTTATTAACCTTTTGTTTTATTTTCCAGTGCTGTAACACATCATTTATAAATTTCCAATGTGACAGAAGTTCCCAGAAGGATGGATCGGATGGAGCTATCATAGCCAAAGTCAGAAAATTGTGGTCCATTGGATCTGAAGGCTGTAAACAATCAAACTGTTCCAATTGTTTCCCTACACAGCTGGTGTTTGGGGATTTAAAAACTGTGACGACATGAACAAACTCCAACACATGGCTATACAAACATTTCTGGGCATCGAAAGCAAACTTCTTTTATTGCCCTGGACGGTGAAACAGGACTTAATAGCCCACTCTACAGAAGACACTGATATAATTTGTCTTTGGCATAGACTATCTTGCTTACCTGTTTCACGCGTTGCACATTGCGTTTTTTCTGGGATAAAGCCAAAACAACGCTTTCAGGGGACACGTGGCAGACGTTAAGCAAATACTGGAGGACAACTACCTCATAAACCTTTTTGATGTTTATACCATAAAAGATGTGTCGCGTGAATACATAATTAAGTGTTTGAACCTTAGTATGAGACACAAGCTGGAAACAACCTGGAGAGATGGGTTACATCAATCGCGAAAGCTGCAGACGTATAGACTGTTCAAAGACTGCTTTAAAACTGAGCAATATGTAGATAGACAATTGTCAATAAAACAAAGATCCGCATTGGTGTGATTCAGATGCTGTGTTTTCCCACTATCCATAGAATTGGAGTGATACAGGAGACCCGAGTACCACTAGATAGAAGAACCTGTAACCAAGGACACGTAAGACAAGACACACTTCCTTGTGTCGTGCCTAGGCTACAAGGAACTACGACATAAACATTTTGGTGACATCTTAGGGCAGGACAGTGATAACAACACTCTAAAAACAATGATGAGAAATATTGACTCTAAATCAATCGCTAACTTCCTCATTGAATCATACAAGAGCCAAATCAGATACTAAAGCATCGCCAGTGATATTTATTAAAAACATTGAACCATCTAAATTTAATAACTGTGATAAATTGTAGACATTATGTTGTGATGAAAGAGACTATATTAATTTTTCTGAATGCCTAAAGGAGAATTCATTCTCAAATTCAATACTTGCACAAACAAAACGAATACGATTTACTACTTAATACAATCACTGTATTAATTTACTAAAAGTAACGATAACGTGACCTTCATAAACACTTGCAAACATATATTTCAAAACAAGCAAGTTATCCTTTCATCACAATGTTTTCCACTTTAAGTAATAGTTTATCCATTCTGATGCAATGATAGAGATATTTTTTAAATAATGTTCAAAGTCAATCTGCCGCAAAATTGTTGCAGTGGTAAAGGGTTAAGTTAAATGGTTTCGGTATATAACTGAAATACTGTTGAAATGGTGTAAATCCAAATTATAACCGAAACATGGTACGTTTGTTTTAAGTTTGCTGTATGGACTTTGACATGTTGCTTATAATAATTTTTATTGAACAACGTGTCCTTAGATAAAAAAAATTGTTTACCATAATACAGTTTTTGAATTTGTTCAAGCTGTTGTGATTGGTTACAAAATCATAGCAACCATGCGTCATTACAAAAGGGGTAAATTGAACCTTTACCTACAAATGACAACCCCTACCATTCCACTCTACCAATTTCAAGGTAACTTTATAGGAATTTTTCTTTGATGGGTGTTTTTCAATCTCTTCAAAAACTTACAATCTGTGTAGGCATTATGTGTAGAACTTTGATTGCTGCATCATCAGAAATTGAGAAAAGTAGCCAAACTTTTAAAACCTTTTCCTCAATAAAGTTCATTGGTCAGATTCCAAGATATTTTGGCAGTAATGTTCTTAAAGTGATCCTCTTACAAAATCTGTTGAAGCCTTATTGATTTTGTTGACAAACAGGGCAGCAATGTGGCATTAGGAAAGGTACAAAACGACAAAACTTGTTACATTTCAAGAAACAAATGACCTTTACTGATAAGCTATTTCTTTAACAGAGTGTCCATTCCTTGCAATATCATATACATGAGCTCCTGTTCAAATTTTCACAGATATTTGCAGTTAAATATTTGTTGCTAATTTACTATCACTAAGAGTGCATGATTTAGGGCTATCTTGGCCCTCTTGTTAACTGTTCTACAATTCAACTTTCAAAATGTCACAACAAAGCTTGCAATGCTATAAAAATGAACATTTAGAGTCACTTTGAAAACAAATGTTCATTTTGAGTAACACTAAAACTTGCTCCTATGTTGTAAACCTGCATGTTTTACTAATCTTGGTCTTAAATTTTGATGTAAATGGATATGTGTATAAACACTGTTTGCTGTATTTCTATAAGCACACAATGAAACAGTTTAAGTAGCATAGTTGAGTGTCATTCTGTAACAGAAACAAAGTCTATTTCTATAAGCACACAATGAAACAGTTTAAGTAGCATAGTTGAGTGTCATTCTGTAACAGAAACAAAGGTCTTTGAGACTAGAATACATTCAGACAAACCTCCACCTTTGTGCAATTTGATCTGATTGATCAGATAATATGCATGCTCAGATTGATGTTTATCGTAAAGAGTTATTGATGTTTTCAAGTGGTCAATAGATATATAATGATACAATTATTTTTGCTTTGGCAGATCTGTTATTCATTTCTCTGATGCGTTTATCTGCTCACCTGTCACATAGTGACAAGGTGAGATATTGTAACTACACTTTGTCTGCCATACGTCCACAATTTCTTAATAACACGATAAACTCTTATTTTAATCAGATTTATATCAAACTTATCCAGAGCTCGGTTCCTTTCGTAAACCAGTCAGGTCCATCAATGCACAACTGGATTATGGCCCTTTAAAATTGGCAAGATTGTTATAATTGACCTTGTGAACGCGATAAAAGCTTCATTCATTATCTTATGTTTATCAAACTTATTCAATAGCTAGATATCTGTGACAGCTCGGCTCCTTTCGGAGATCAGCCAGATATGTTTATGCATGACACGACTATGGCCCTTTAAAATCAGGAAAATAGTTATAATTGACCTTGTGAGCACAATAAATCATTATTTATCACCTGGTGCTTACCAAACTTATTCAGTAGCTAGATATCTGTGAGAGCTTGGTTCCTTTCGAAAACCATTTATGCATGTCAGGATTATAACCCTTTAAATTGGCTGAATTGCTATAATTGACCTTGTGAACATGATAGAGTCATCATTTACGTTCCAATGATTACTAGGAATTTGCTGTGCTCGAGTGGTCAGCGTCGAGGATTTCGAAACAGGGTGTCCCTGGTTCGATCCCCAGTTGCGGCAATTCGGTCATAGTGGAGTGCCCTTGGGCAAGGCACATTTTCTAACCTAGTACTGATTTGTTTATCCAGGGATCATGAATAATAAAATTTAATTGTGCGCTAAATGACCTTAGCTGTCTATGCGCCATAAAACAATATACATTCATTCCAATGATTACCAAACTTATACAGTATCTATGTATGCATGAGAGCTTGTTTCCTTTTGACCAAAGGCCCTCATGGGCCTCTTGTTCTTATATGTAAATTGTAAACTGTTAAAATTTGGCACAAATGTTTCTTAAAAAACATGGTTGTTTTAAACACATTAACAATCTAATTAATCAGGTGAGCAATATAGGGCCATCATGAACCTCTTGTTATGAAAAGTAAACACATTTTAATAGCGCATCAAGGAAACAGCCATGCAGCAGTTCTAATTATTCGCATGTGTGAATAACTAGAACTGTTGCATTGCTCTTTGAAAAGGCAGTCTGGATTTCTGTCCACAGCAGGTCATAGTGTACTGCACATTTCTTAGCAATACTAATTTAATTGTAGTATGTATAAGCACAGTTATACTTAGATATAACCCATATACTGTTGAAATGGCATGAAACCCAATTTATTGTTCAAGGTTGATGCATGCATTGATGCATGCATTTTAAAATGTGTTGACACAAGTAGTATGAACTGAAATTGGTACAGTATGCATACCCATTTTAGAGGAGTATTGCTTTCTGATCTGGGTCTACTTAATTTGTCAGTGTTTTAGACTGTCACCTTATTATAATGAGTAATGGTGATACATGTATCCAGCCTGTTTCCCAAAAGTAATATTTAAAAATAATAATAAAAATATAAAAGATTGGTGAATTCATTCTCTGTGTTTATGTGTTAAGAATTGATCGACTCACTATATGGTTTATTACCACCAATATTAGTCTGAGCATGAGATGTTTTGATTTGAAAAAGATCAGATGCCACATCACAGATACTTTCTTATTGTCATCTGCTGAAGTAATCTTGTCTGTTTGATTGACAGTTTATTGGGTAATGTTTTCACTTGACAAAACTGATAGAATCTTAAATATTATTTGTATGTAAGAAAGAGGGAAACTAATAGTTTCTTTACTTCATAAAGCACAGCTTTTAATTGAGTATGCTTGTAAAAAATATCTTTGTTCCCAGAAATGCAAAACCCTTTTTCAACTTGCAGAGCATTTAATACATTTGCACCTGAAGACATCTGGAAACATTGCCACAAAGGGATATAAAATGATCATAGTGGTGATATATTTGCAACTATGTATTCAACTCTTTTCTTCTATGCTACCGGTACCTTTATTTTTACATAGATTTTCCATATTTTTAGCTCACCTATGCACAAAGTGCAAGGTGAGCTATTGGGATCACATTTTGTCCGGCGTCCGGCCAGCGTCCATTTTACCCTTGTTAACACACTACAGGCTACATTTTGCCTCCAATCACCATGAAAGTTTGCCAGAACATTCGTCTCCATGAAATATCGGGCAAGTTTGGAACTGGGTCATGTCCGGTCAAAAACTAGGTCTCAAGGTCAAATTTGTGGAAAACATTGTAAACACTCTGGAAGCTATATTTTTGGATTGAGCATGTTGAAACTTTGTCAGAATGTTTGTCTTAGTGATATCTAGGTCATGTCCGGAACTGGGTCATATCCGGTTAAACGCAAGGACACTAGGTCAAATTTATGGAAATTCTTGTTAACACTCTGGAAGCCACATTTTTCTCATGGAAACTCAATAAGTGTACAGGTAGGTGTACCCAAAGAAATGTCAGTGCCTTCAGCGCTTTGATTTTTTTATAGAAATTATGTACTTACTTCAAACAACAGCAGGGTACCAAAAGGTAGTAGGTCAGATTGTGATTGTTGAATTAACACACTTTTGTTTTAAGCAAAATCGACTGACATTATTCAAAAGGATCAAAGAGGATCAAAAAGTGTCATTTATTCAAGTATAACTGCAATAGAAAAATGTTCAAACTTTAAAAAAATATATTTTTCAAATAATAGGCTGAAATGTTGGGACGGTGATATTTTAGGATACAATTTAATTACTTATCCCTCTTATCTACGTCCCTGGTACTTCCCATTCTTCCTTGTAATCCCCGGCCTTATGAGAACAAAATACCTTGGAAGACATCGTCGCAAAAATGGAAAAACTATGTAAATGTAAATGAAAATATATTTATTGAATAGGTGAAAACGTTGTTGCATAGGAGAGAATGAACCTTAATTTTTCCTTAAGCCATGCCGTTTCCGAAAGTCTTCCGCTGCAGTTGCGTCAAAACGAGCCTGCAAGTTGGAAAAGGTTAAGACCAAAGCGGAGTAAAACATTACCAATTTGAGTATGTTTGAGTTAAAAGACAGTACAATATCATATATAGTTGAGACATAACTGACAGTCACATACTTTAGCCGTCCCGCGAGAAAACCAACAGTGTGGACTCTGCGTAAAGTATCAAGCCGGATCAACCTAAGCATGCCGCGCAGGTTTACTCGGATATACACTTTTCGCCTCCTGTGGATTTTCTGTTTCAGGAATCATTACTCTATACCCCTATACCCCTGAGACGGAATGTGCCGGCCCGGATCAGTCTGCGCGGACAGCGCAGGCTGATCTGGTCGATACATTACGCAGAGGCCATAATGTTGGTTTTCTCGCGGGACCGCTCAATTATATATTTTATCTTTGCGGCCTTGTGCCATATTTGTTGCTCAATTACTTGATAAGGAAGCACTTTGGTGTGCTAGTTTGTTTGTTTGAATGTCGTTGTGCGTCACTTCGAACACTATGTCAGTCATATCACGGCGCTACATTGAGTAAGTGAACAATTTGTTATTACTGTATGTTTACTATATGATATCAGTAGGTTAACTGACAGAATATTGAAAACGGCATTAAACACCGTTTGGACACATAACATGTGTCGTCAACCCTTTCCCACATACAACAAATCTGCAGCATACTACTTTGATAATATCCAGAGAAAAATATATATAGAAAATCGCTATAAATGAAAGTATAACAATTGTATAAAGTTGAAAACATTGTGACAAAAGGAGCAATTGCTCTTCATGAGCAATTTCTAGTTTTGCCTCAAATATTTCAAAAGATGGCTGCTGCAGATGTGTAAGAATGCATCTACAAGTGGCAACGGGTCAAGTAGAAGTAAGGTTAGTTTTATTGCCACGCAGCTGATACTGTTTTCCGTTGTTAGGTATGGTCTAGCTAATAAGAGTATTGTGAAAGTTAATTGTCGGCGTACAATCGCATACATAACTGCACTCGAAAATAGGTAGACTGTAGAAACACTATGCCTTTTGTTAATGTTCGTATACCCAAGTCTAAGAAATTTCTCGAAAGGTGCCGTATCCACCTATTGACTTTACACGCTTGTTCGCGGTCCATTTATCTGCACAATGTTAAACGCGTCTCATTACGTGTATGGACAGTGAACCATTGGATCGACCTGTGCGTTTAGACAGGTTCGTCGGAACTGTGGCTCTTAGGGTATAGCATAAGATGACATATACGTTGAGTTAGCTTTTAACAGAAAGTGCACCAATCAAGTTACAACTTCTGTATAGTTGCCGTTATTTGTTCGGTGGATTCGCTATCGTAAACTTTCCTATCTGTTAATCGAACGCGCTATAGTTTTTGCTCGCTTCACTAGACTATAATGAGCGGTGCACAAGGGAAACCAGTCTTAAGGTTATCACACATTTCTGCGCCCCCATGCTATCGGATATAAATAGACACTGTTTGCCCACTGGCAACAGAGTAACACATTGGTGTTTTCTTTTTCACCTCTTACGGTTATAGTAAAAACAATTGTTTTTATATGTTTAGCCAATTACGATACTGATAGGCAACCTGTGGTTCTTACTGAGCATTTTCGACTTGTTTACTCGCGTAACGAAAGTAACTGGAGTTGAAAGTCGAACATATCGAGTAAGCGAACTGCGCATGCGCTTAATCTCTAATCTACTCGACTCGAACGACCCCACTATTTGAAGGGTAACACGAGATCCAAGATGGCGACGGCTGATGCACAGAAGGTCACCATTTGTAAACAACACAAGAGTGGGGTTAGGCGTTCGTGAATGGTTTATCGTGTCGTGTACTGCGCATGTCCAGATTTTCTACTCGAGTAACTGGATTGCATTAGCCGAAAACGCTCACTGTGTCATACAGTTAAGCAGCCTACCAGTATCGAAATTGGCAAACAAAAAATATACTTTTTTTCTAATATAAATATGACCGTAAGTGCTGAAAAAGAAAAGGTTCATATTTTTCTCACATTTTACAATAACATCAGTTTGTGCCAGCGTGTTTTCCATAAGAGTGTTGACATCTTGAGTCATATTCGACTGTACAGATGCACTGTAACTGGTCTCGATAGCCTTAACCCTTTCCCTCATACGACAATTCTGCAGCAGACGACTTTGAACATATTTTGTTAAAACATAGAAAATCTCTACAATTGAATGGATAACCTATGACTAAAAGTGGAAAACATTGTGGTAAATGGAGAAATTGCTCGTTTTGAGCAATTTCTTCTGTTGTCACTATGTTTTCAAAAAGCCGTCTGCTGCAGAGGCGTCAGAAAGCGTCTATATGAGGGAAAGGGTTAAGTTTGGGTTTCCCAGAGCGCCGCTCGTATGCCTCGTTTATTCCTCTTGTCGAGCTTCATCTTTCACGCTCATTTTTCTGCCGATACTTGATTTAACTATTTCAGCGCCTACTTGTTAAAAGTCGACTCTTCCATTTTCAAAATCGGTCGGCTCCATTTCTGCCATGATATAACATATGATACCGGTCAAAACGGCATTTAGAATGGTTATCATAAATCAATATCTATGAACCAATTGTTCAAATATTTCAGAAGCATTTCAAACGCAAGCAATTATTAATTTTCGTTACATAAATAAAAAAAAAAAAAAATTATTATTGGGTGTAACGCCGTTTTCAACATTTTTTAGTCATATCACGGCGGCTAGTTCACCTACTCGTGTGTTTCCTAACTTCTTCATGCCAGTTTCCAAGTAACTGGCCGCTTTTCAACATAAGCCCATTTGTGAACAGTATCCACGCAACCAACTTGCCAAGCAAAAGGCTGCTTTTCCACATATACTGTTAGCCCATTTATGGAAGACGAATGACGCTTGTAACTGAATTGTGTTAAACGTATGAAAGAATGTTGGCCGAGCTGTGATTCTAACCTACAATTGACAGCCCGCAACGCTATCCACTCGGCTACCGGTGTTAAACTTTTAACCCTTTCCCTCATACGACAATTCTGCAGCAGAAGACTTTGAACATATTTTGTCAAAAAATAGAAAATCTCTATAATTGAATGGATAACCTATGACTAAAAGTAGAAAACATTGTGGCAAAAGGAGAAATTGCTCGTCTTGAGCAATTTCTTCTTTTGTCACTATGTTTTCAAATAGCCGTCTGCTGCAGATGCCCCAGAAAGCGTCTATATGAGGGAAAGGGTTAAGCAATCAACTAGGTAGTTTTAGCATATTACGTCTTGGATCCAAAATCGTGACAGTCACTGTAATTAAGACGGGGAGATTTTTACAGTACACACTAATGCCGCGTCTGGGGGTCTTATTAGTTGCATCAGCGTACTGTGAAGACTCAGGTTAGTCTATGCATACACACACTATCATCAGAGTCTTCACCGTCCACAGTTATGATATAGACGTATATGCCTCTTTTGACAAAAAATAGCTAGAACTATGGCCCCACTAGTTTTACGCCCAAATACCTTTACATGATCCCATTTCGGAAAGTCAATAAGATCCCAATTCGCCAGGCGTGGCGCATACTTTATAATTTATATTCTAATCACGCCTTTACGTAATAGACGCAACTTTATCTGTTTAACCCGTTTCCACAGTCAGACGCTTTCTGACGCCACTGCAGCAGTTGACTCTGGAAAACATACTGGCAATATAAGAAATTGCTCATGGTTAGCAATTACTTCTTTCGTTACAATGTTTTCAACTCTATTATATACGTGTTCTTTTTCTCTTTTTTAAAAGTAAATATTTTCAAGTCGTCTGCTGCAGACGTGTTGTAGGAGGGTAAGGGTTAACTTATGCATTTTTTAAGAATCAATTTCCGTTAGAATATATATAGACAACATCTTTAAATAAAATGGAAAAATCATTTTGAAACAGTAGTGAACACTGGAGAATAGGCTTATTATGAGATTATTCTCCTTTGCTCGCAATATTTTCAGCAGCCGGTAGGCAGAAAGGCGTTAAGTGTCATGTTAATCAGACTGTGTCCTTATTAATGCACGTACATGCACGCACATATCACTTACGTATGCCTCGTCACAAACAAGTGAGTCTGTCCTTTATAATGACTTGATATTACTTTCATACCAGATTCATGTACATATCGTCATTTTGAATTGTCTACGAATTGTAATTTCAACAAAGTGTGCGAATTAAGATAACATGCCTAATGTTTTAAGATTGTTTTTTCAAGTGTGCATTATTAAATAAAATATTAATGAATTAAAATTTAAATACATTTTGCGAGTATCACTCCGTTTACATGACGCTAAAGTTACATGAAAGGAATCTTTATACCAGTGTACATAAGTCTGTCCCATCTTGATGTAAATAATTTAAAACAGGAGACAGCATCAAACAGATAAAAGAGATAAAGCCTTAACGACTTATTACAGATCTATCAGACAAACAGAAATATCATCGACGTATAATTATCTACAGAGCTATCACACAAACAGAGATAGCATCGTTGTGTAATTATCTACAGAGCTATCACACAAACAGAAATAGCATCGAAGTGATTAACCTACAGAGTTATCACATATACAAAAAGCAACATGGATTACGGATCTTTCTTGAACAAGATTGCCAAAAGAAGGACTCCCTCAGCTTTACGCCAGTTGTGTAAGTATATTTGTTTGTCTGTTTTATTCGGGTTTTACGCCGTTTTCAACATTATTTCAGTTATATCACGGCGTCAGTTGACTTTATTCACGATCCCTGGGTATACACCAGCACTAGGCTAGGAAGTGTGCCTTGCCAAAGGGCACTCCACCATGACCGTCGCGCCGCGACTGGGGATCGAACCCGGGAAGCCCCGTACCAAATCCCCCACACTAACCACACGGCCAAGGCGGATTTCTCTATGAGTATATAGAACATACTTTACTTTATGTTACATCGATTGATATCACGCTCCCGCCAATGATCCACCACTGCACCACATATGAAGTCAGTGAATGTTGTCAGGGTGACGTTTTATTGCATGATTTTACCCCCTTATTACGTAAAGATTACATGTTGTTTCTTATTGTATTTTACGCCGCTTCAACTATATCTATATCACCTATCGATTGGTGGTCACTCAATGGAGAAAACCGGCAATCACTCGTCGGAGAGCATTGGTGGCCATTCGACGTAGAGTTTTGGCGTTCACTCGACAGAGAGCAATTGCGGTCACTCGAATGAGAGCACTGGTGGTTCCTCTTTGGAGAGATATGGTGGTCACTAACTTGACAGAGAGCAATTATGGCCACTGGTCGAAGAGCATGTGTGTTCACTCGACGGAGAACATTGGCGGTCACTCGACGAAGATCATTTTGAGAGTTGAGAGAAATATTTGTCACTTGCTTAACAGAGGGAACTAGCGGTCACTCAACGGAGAGCATTATCTGTCGGTCAATCGACGGAGACATTTGGCGGTCTATCGACGGAGAACATTGGCGGACAATCGATGGAGAGCTTTGCAGAACAATCGACTGAGAGCTTTGGCGGTTTTTCGACAGAGTGCATTGGTGGTCAGTCGACGGAGAGCATTTGAGTTTACTCGACGGAAAGTTTTGGCGGTCAATTTACGTAGAGCATTTGCGGTCACTCGACGGAGAAAGTAGCACCCGGTCTTAGAAGGCTACACATTATGTTGAGTTTTCATATTTCTTGTACCCTTTACTTTGTCATGAAACAATTGTGTTGATATATGTGGTAAAATAGGAATATTTTCCCTTCCTGTGTGAATTAAAAGTATCTCTCTGTGATTATGATAATATATTTTATATGTGACAGTTGACGGCCTGGGGTTGGATCACAATTATGTTTTGATGGCTGGAGGACTGCCCAATCCGGAAGTATTCCCCATTACATCGGCTAACTTTACACTGTGGTCTGTATTCTGTTGTAATATTTGCCATACATGATATCGTCGACCTTCTCCAGTACTTTTTCTTACTTTCCTTTAACCCATGTCCACATACAACACATCTACATCAAACGACTTTGAAAGCATCTTGGCAAAAATGTGAAAAATATCTAGAAATTAAAGTATAATTATTGAAGAGAACACAATGTCTCCTTTTGCCTCAGTGGGTTTAATAGTCGTCTCCTGCAGATGCCCCATGATGCGTCTACATGTCGTAAAGGGTTAAATATCTCGGCCTTTGTCCAGCAATCGCAATATATTTGACAATGAAAAATGTGTACATGCTTATTTGAGTGGCGCTTCGCAAAAACCGACCGTGATGAATTTGCGACCAGTGTAGAGCCAGATCAGACAGTACATCCGCGCAGCTTATCTGACATTCAAAATACACGAATAAGCCATAGAAGGCTTCTATAATCGTCCGCCAAGCATTATCTATTTGGATCCTTTAGCATGGATGCGTATAAATATATTATTTTTTCGAAACGTGCAATAATTACGCTAAGGTTGGTTTTCCTGGATCATCGCTCATAATGAGACGTTCCGCGAGAAAACCAACATTATGGACTCTGCGTAATGTATCGACCCAGATCAGCCTGCGCAGTCCGCGCAGACTGATCCGGGCCGACACATTCCGTCGCAGGGGGATAGAGGTACAGAGTAATGATTCTTGAAACAGTAAATCCACAGGATGCGAAAAGTATCTGTCTGGGTTAGCCTGCGCAGCATGCTTAGGCTGATCCGGGTCGATGCTTTACACAGAGTCCACAATGTTGGTTTTCTCGCGGGATGGCTCACATAAGTTTTGATTTTAAAAAAGCAGTCATGAAAGTGTAGAAGTCCACTCCATCAGCTATCTCGGAAGCTGAATTTTCCCATGGTTTTAGTTGAAACTTATTTGTTTAACATGGATTGCGAAACAAGCTTTCAGCTTATATTAATCATGCTCGATGTTGCTTCCTGAAGACTTAAACAGTACTCGCGCCGTTTGTGTGGAAACATCCAAAATGCAGAATAATTCGCTCAGGTCGAAATTGAACCCTGGACCTTTGGTACTGGAGGCCGACGCTCTACCACTGCACCACTGTCTTCTATTGTTAACCGCTTTGACCATTACTCTGCTATTTTACTTTGTTAAAACATCTGTGTTACATGCGTATCCTGTGTTGGGTATATTTGCCCCATTTCCTGAATAAAAATATAGAAAATCTGCATAACAGGGATGGATCCACCATGCAACTGGACCAGTCAGATATGAAGGAAGTCTTACAGTATGGAATAACTGCAGGGTGGGTATAATTAGCTCTTTTAAAACGTGACCCTTCCCCACATACAAATAATATGTAGGGAGCGACATTGCAACAATGTGGAAAACCTCTTCTTATGAATCTATTAAATAGAGATGAAACCTTGTGCCAAAATGAAAAAAAATGCCAAATAGAGTTATTTCTCGTTTTACGACACTGTTTTTAATGGAAGTCTGCTGCAGATACCCCGTTTGCATGTTAGAAAACTGTTAAAACTACGGCTTGGTGAACGCATTTGATATCAACAGTTTTTGAATAACACAATAATGTTAAAATTAGAATTTTAACTTGAAATTTGATTACGTTAATTTGTAGACTCCTGTAAGTGTAGGGATATATACTTTAACTTGAAATTTGATTACGTTAATTTGTAGACTCCGATAGATACTGATAAACACAATTTACATACTGTTTAAGTCATGTACCTTTACTGGCATAACAACCACCTTACTCATAAAACTACCGAATTGTTACTACAGGCATCCTAAACTTAGGGAATTCACGAGAAATATGATAAGCCGCTTGCACGATCCCCCACTCATGAACGACACGGAACATTCCGGGGCACCGATGATAGTATGTACGTCGGGAAGTCAGGATGGGATATATAAGGTAACATTCGTTATAAAAAATGATATATTTTCGATGATAGCCTGTCCGACGGGAAGTCCGGATGAGCATTGTAAGACAATATATGAGCCGTCCAGCGAGAAAACCAACATTATGGACTCTGCGTAATATATCGACCCAGATCAGCCTGCGCAGTCCGCGCAGGCTAATCCGGGCCAACACATTCCGTCTCATGTGGATAGAGGTATAGAGTAATGCTTCCTGAAACAGAAAATCCACATGAGGTGAAAAGTGTCTTTCCGGGTTCGCCTGCGCGGCATGCTTAGGCTGATCCGGGTCGATATTTAACGCATAGACCACACTGTTGGTTTTCTCGCGGGACGGCTTATCTTCGTTAAGCGGGTAAACAAACCGACGGCGAAGCCGGCGATGTTCCCCGTCAATAGGTAATGTGTATGAACTTGGCAAAACTTTGCTATACCGTCTTTCCAAAAATTGTGTCCAGAGTGGATTTTTCGAAGCAGTCACGATTCTGCTACGTTTTGATTGGATGAAAAGAAAATATCGAAAGAAAAAGAACTTCTAGAGGAAATAATTAAATATGATAATACGTACTCGATAAAGGAACGAGCACAATTAATTTTATGTTAAAAACTTTATTTGTACTCGTTTTAGAAATAGACGATGAGTGTTATTAAACGGAAATTATCACACATAAAATTAATTGTGCTCGTTCCTTTAACGAGTACGTATTATCATATTTAATTATTTCCTCTAGAAGTATTTTTTGCTTCGATATTTTCTTTTCATCCAATCAAAACGTAGCAGAATCATGACTGCACCGAAAAATCCACTCTGGACACAAGTTTTGCAAAGTTCATACACATTACCTATTGACGGGCAACATCGCCGGCTTCGCCGTCGATTTGTTTACCCGTATTAAACGGAAATTATCACACATAAAATTACTTGTGCTCGTTCCTTTATCGAGTACGTATTATCATATTTAATAATTTCCTCTAGAAGTTTTTTTTGTTTCGATACTTTCTTTTCATCCAATCAAAACGTAGCAGAATCGTGACTGCATCGAAAAATTCACTCTGGACACAATTTATGGAAAGACGGTATAGCAAAGTTTTGAAAAGTTCATACACATTACCTATTGACGGGAAACATCGATTTGTTTACCCGTAATACGTTGAGGGAGCGCTAATTGGTTCGTATTGCACGACGAGTAGCCTGGAAAAAAAGATTTTCCAACGCTACGAGTCGTGCAATACGAACCCATTTATCGCTCCTGCAACGTAATATTGTTGTATTATATACCTACAATCTATGAAGAGCGAAACAAGTAACAAATAAACAGATTCAAATATTTTACTACGTTCTGAAAGTATTCCGCGCACTGTCTGACGTCACAATCTTGTATTTTCACCAGGTGGGATACGGAATTTTAATCCGTCGTGTCTGAACTGCGCATGACAATATGCATGTATTTCTACCGGAAAATGTACAGGTATATAATAAATGTAAATATTCCCTATGTATTCGTTATCGCCGTTAGTCTTTAAGGCGGGAAGTCAGGATAAGATGTGTATAAGGTAATACTCGTTATAATATGTAACATATATTTGTTATGAATGGTAGTCTGTAGGTACGACGGGAAGTCAGGATGTGAGTTTTAATGTAATATTCGCTATACAATAAGGTTATATCCATACTAAAATAAGGCGTTTTCTGTTATAAATGGAAATATATAGCCTACGTTGGTTAAGCAGGATGTGATTTAAAAGGTAATATACTTATAAATAGAATAATACGTTTTAGAGTTTTATGGTAATATTCGTTATATAATAAGATATGAACCTCGGACATGTTCGTATGGTCTAATTAATCGGGTAAGAGTGCACGTGTCTTTATGACAGCCGTATCTTTGTTCTAAATTTCAGACGTTCGAGTGTACGGTGGATGAGGGGGATACTGTGATAACTGAGGAGCCTGTGTACGCCTCACTGATGTCAGTTGTAAGTTATATGTTATTTTGGGTCAGAGGAAGTCAATTCATTTCCCATAGGAGCACATTACAGCATGATGGGCTTTGGTTCAATGACAACAAACCTTACAGCCCAGAAATCTATATTAACTTAAAATCCATTCTTACAGATACCAAAAAGACACAAAACCCTATAGGAATACCATCAACATTTTGAGTTATGAAGTCAAATCAAAGGTCACCATTGTACCGCAGTGAATTTCACTTTCAATTTTAAAAGAAAACACTCACTTCTAACGGCGGCTTACTTTGGGCAAGTTGGAGCAAGCAAAACGCTATAGTTGGACCAAACCGGTGTAACCTTTCAAAATGGGGAAGTCGTTTGCTTCATTATTTATGTATTGATTACAACCATCATATTGTATTGTTAAGTTTACGAAAATCAATTTTTTATTTACTAATTTACTTTATATGCGAAAGCGATATACAATTGAACCTGTGCTAAAGACCACCTTGGGATAGCAAAACCCAGTCTATAGCGACCATACTTTCAGTTTCCCAAATACGCATTTTCTGTATAAATGACCCTGTAATTAAAGACCACCTGTAAACAAAGGCCATATTTTCACTTCCCATCGATGGTCTTTAAACACGGGTTTGACTGTGTATATATGAAGGTTGACCAATCTAGTCGGCATTGTTCATTCATGCCAGACGTACGAATTAACTATAGTACGCCGGGTACTACACTATTTCGCAGCACATTTAAAGTGTCAAACAATATACATATTGTTTTAATTTATAGCTGTTACCATTGGGGTGTAAGATACAAGGCGTGAAAACAGACAAACATGGTATCATCCCCGAACATCTTGCAGAGATACTGTCTAAGTGGAAACAACCAGTGGACGGTAAACCCTGTCGTGATGCTAATGGAAGCGCGTTAAAAGTGAGTACAATCGATATCAATCAATACACTTTATTGCGTTAAAGATACATACATGTTTAAAGCAACATACATACATGTTTAAAGCAACATACATACATACATGTTTAAAGCAACATACATACATGTTTAAAGCAACATACATACATGTTTAAAGCAACATATAAACATGTTTTAAAGCAACATACATACATGTTTAAAGCAACATACATACATGTTTAAAGCAACATACATACATGTTTAACGCAACATACATACATGTTTAAAGCAACATACATACATGTTTAACGCAACATACATACATGTTTAAAGCAACATACATACATGTTTAACCCAACATACATACATGTTTAAAGCAACATACATACATGTTTAAAGTAACATACATACATGTTTAAAGCAACATACATACATGTTTAAAGCAACATACATACATGTTTAAAAAAGCAACATACTTTTTAACACAAAAAAAGAAAACATGCAATATTCAGTAGAGCAAAGTATTGATGAGTGTGGATGGATACATTTTAAGTTCTAATTCAGTTTGTCTCATGAATAAAAGCGTGTGAAGTTGGCAGAGCACTAGATGTTAGACATTATACATTAAAAAAAGAGAATGTTTAATTAGACATTAGACATTCGATTAGACTTTCGCACATTTGAAGATTTAGGTTCTAAATTCGTCGGAGGCCATTGTACATGCAATAAACGAATGTCTAATTGGTCAGTTAGGTATTCGACATTAGATTAGATATTCGCAAATGACGAGATTTAGATACGTCGGTGTTTATTGTACGTGCGAAAACCGTGAGGAAAAAACACTGCACGAGTTTCCGGAGATAAGGTGATTCAACAGCATTACCGAAAATAGAACTAGCCTTTACGGTTAGGGATCAGGTCAGTATTGTCAAATAATACATCCAATCTTTCAGGTACTGTACGTCATACCCAGTGGCGGTAATCCGTCGGGGGCGAGGTACACGTTAGAGAGAAAGGTGGAGCTGTACAGACTCGCACAGAAATATAACTTTATTATCGTTGAGGACGAGGCATATTACTTTCTTGAGAAAAAGGTATTTCTGAAATAATAAAAAAACACGATTTTGTGTTAAAGAGGTAGATCATCCCAAATGGGTTCGGCGATTTCCGTGTGAGGTCGTTAGCAATCGGTATTGTTCGTACATAAGTCACGAAGAATACCGATCTCTTATTACTTAAGAATGAAATCGCCGATGTCGTGCGTACATCGTAGGGGTGTTCGACATATATTGCGTGATGAAGACATTGAAACGTTAAAATACAAGAAGTACATTAGATAAGCTGCATTAGGAGAATAAATAAAGAAATTGAACTGTGAATTAGGTAGTTGCAGATGTACTTTCCTGATCTATGTTTGACATGTTCTATAAATGCAGGTGTGACATTTCAATAATAGCTGCTAATTTCTTTCTTTTCCCTGTTTTCCCCTATGTGCTTCTTCTGTATCTGAAAGGCCCCGCCACCATTCGTTTCTAACAGGAAAAGAAAATGCAATAAGCTCGTTTTTGTTTTCAAGAACTGAATTAAATCCTCAACTTATATCTAAACAATTCAATGCAATACAATAAAAGCACTTTTTTATTACATTCAGCCATGTTTGTCTATAGTAATTTTCAAACAGTAACGTACAAAGAACAAACATAATCATTTCACGAGAAGCAATATAAAAAAAAATATAAAAAAAAAATTGTATTTTTTGTTTTGTGCGTTTACTTTCTAACGACGTGTATGTTATGTGTTAAAATACAGAGTAAATAGTTTAGTTAACTTATTTACTTTACATCAATGTCAAACAAGCTTTCGGCTTATAATAATCAAACCTGTAGTACTCTGCCTGCGGACCTCACCAATGAATATATTAGCCGTTCCACGTGAAAACCAACAGTGTGGAATCTGCGTAAAGTATCGACCCGGATCAGCCAAAGCATGCCGTGCTAGGTAACCCGGACAGACACTTTTCGCCTCCTGTGGATTTTCTGTTTCAGGAATCATAACTTTATATCTCTATCCCCCTGAGACGGAATGTGTCGGTCGGCTTAGCCTTCGCGGACTGCGCAGGCTCATCTTGGTCGATACATTACGCAGTGTCGAAGATGTTGGTTTTCTCGTGAAACGGCTCATATATAAATAGTGAGAATTATAACTTGACAAAAGTCATTATTGCGCGGGTGCATCAGCACCAGTGCATATATTGGTTGTGTTTAGAACTACCGCTGGTGCAATGGGCTAACGCATGCGCCGCGTTAATCCTCTTGATCGCGCATGCGCCGTATTTTATCGTCAGCTCTCGGATATTTCCGTAGCAGTTCGTCACTAGACTGGTTCTCGTTTGAGTTTGCAGTAGAAGATTAAGATTAGTGAACCAGTCTGTTTATATGCGATTTTTTTTTTATATTTAAAATGTAAATTAAAACCATAGTGTAACGTGTATCGCGGGTCACCGATCCAGGCACTAACCGCGATGAACGTTGCTTAACTTTACGAAAAGGTCAACCACTCTACCAACGTCGTTATAAAAACCGGCTTCCAGTGATTGTATCAGGATACTGTCCCCTTTCATTTTCAATTACATTTTCTACAAAAACAAACATGTGAAATACATAAATTAGCAGTGAGGTTTATAAATGATTTAATAGCCTATTATTGACACAAGTATCCAATTTTGCTGTTCCAGCCTTTTTCTAAAAGTTTCCTATCGCTAGATGTGGATGGGCGTGTAATACGATTGGACACTTTCTCCAAGACGGTTGGGCCGGGATTCAGAATAGGTACCGTTACGGGACCACGTGCGATCGTTGATAAAGTGTTAGAGGTGTCAATGGCGTCATCTCAAGGGTGTAGCATGGTTTCACAAGTAAGTACCATTTGTCATTTGAGCCGCTTCACGAGAAAACCACAATTATGGACTCTGCGTAATGTATCGACCCAGCTCAGCCTGCGCAGTCCGAGCAGGATAATCCGGCCGACACATTCCGTTTCAGGGGGATAGAGGTATAGAGTAAAGATTCCTGAAACAGAAAATCCACGCGAGTAGAAAAGTGTCTGTCCGGATTAGCCTGCGAGGCATGCTTAGGCTGATCCTGTTCGATACTTTACGCAGAGTCCACAATGTTGGTTTTCTCGCGGGACGGCTCATTTTGTATCTGCAAATAAACGACGTTGCGTGGACATGGTTGTCAGACTTTTAGTAAGTAATGTCTACTGTACGTAATATAGTGTTTGCTGCTTACGCCCGCGTAAGGGAGTCCCTCGGAGGCACGTGACAAAGCTGAATAGAGTAGAAGTGCGGATAACGCTATATTTAAAACACGTACAGGCATAACCTGTCGGTATGATTTGGTTGAATTACCATCGAAAACAAAATACATGTACCAATTTAACGGGATTTAAGTCTTAGTAAATCAAATTAATCTGGGGAATAAGAATAAAATCCTATTACGACATATAAGCCCGTCATTGTAAAAAGGTATAACTTAGCTATCGTGAGCAGTGTCGATTCAGATCAATCATCAACCCGTACATCCGCAGTCTGCGCAAGATCTACACTGTTCACATACAACCTGCATAAGCTTGTTTTAAAAAAGCTTCGGTTAACTCGTGTAGATTATGTTGAACCTACATGATTCGGAAATGCTAGTGTGTACCTTTTGTCCATGGACGAACTCATATGAGCCGTCCCGCGAGAAAACCAACACTGTAGACTCTGCGTAAAGTATCGATCAGGATCAGCCTAAGCATGCCGCGCAGGCTAATCCGGACAGGCACTTTTCGTCTCCTGTGGGTTTCCTGTTTCAGGAATAATTACTCTATACCTCTATCCCCCTGAGACGGAATGTGTCGGCCCGGATCAGTCTGCGCGGACTGCGCAGTCTGATCTGGATTGATATATTACGCAGAGGCCATATTGTTGGTTTTCTCGCGAGACGGACTCATATTAAGAAGGCTGATGTATATTAACGTTTTTCTGAGATTGTGCGTTGACCAGTATTTATAGAATGGGGTGAAAAATACGTGCAATATAGGCAAACAAGTACATGTATATGTGTTATGATGATAAAAGTATGTAATGACAAAGTTAATTCCGAAATTTAATTTGTATAACTTTTCAAATGAATAAAACATGTTAAAACATATAAATACAATTTTAACGAATAAAATTCAACCTGATGGGTGGTTTTACAATTAATTTACATACACTCTGTTTGCGTTACCATAGCCAATACGATTACGTTATTATTACATTTCGCGTTTCAATAACTTTTGGGGTAGGGATTCTTGTCTATAGTAACCACACTTTTAGTTCCCCCAAAACTCATGTTCTGCATAAATGACCCTGTATTAAAGACCACCTGCATACAAAGACCATAGTGTTGTGTTCTCATTGGTGGTCTTTATACACAGGTTCCGCTGTATATACTGTGTGATGTACATGTATAATATGCTTTATCGGACCTCCTGTGATAAGATAAAGTCATATTTATTATGGTCGCGCTATTTGGATGATGTGTACGGGAATGTATGGGAAAAAGGAATAGACGATATGATCCTTGTGATCAACTGACATACCATTGAAAACGGATTGATTTCTTAATGATTTGAAACAATCTGTTTTTCAAATGGGGAATTTGAATACAGGTTGATACCGACAGTTAATGCCCCGACAATACGTTAAGGTACAAATTAACTTGTGAGAAGATTGTAGAACTGTTCTGTTATCAGTCTGTGTATCCGCAGTCTCAGCAGGACTGTTGAAGTAATACTTACAATGGCGTGTTAGAAAAGTATGTCAAGTCGTGTCCACTTTTGAGACGGAACTGAGGTACAAGCTGATATGAATCAGTGCTGGGATGTCAACTTACACCTTTCCCCTCGTACAGGCTCATCCTAAGAAGGATAACTCGTAGGATAAACGTTTTCTTACCCTTGCTGCTGACAAGTATATAGAAATAAGATGATGCGCAAGCGTAAACGTTGTGGTAATTATTGTGTTATGGCAAAGTACACTTCGAAGTAATTTGCATGCAGACTACATTAAAAGAAACCATTCAATGTTGTTTCTAAATTAGAATAGTAATTAATCGATTAAATACAAACCTAGTGGAGTGTTTTACAACAAATGTACATAAACTCTGTTGACTTGATCTTCTTTAGCTTTGCGCAGTGGCGGTACCATAGCCAATGAGGTTTATCCGAGGCGTGGTTATTGCTAGTTGAAAACTATACCCAATACCCCGCGCCGACGCCCTGAAACATGGGCGGCGAGCGCAATTTATGAACGGTTCTACGGGACCTTCTATACCAAACAAACAAATGTCATAATCTCTGTAGCCGCTAGGAGTAGCAAATGGTACAGTGTGGATCAAACAAGAATAGAGGAACATGTCGTTGTAGTGTGAATAAACAATCATTGAAATTAAATCTGTCATTAATGTTTGTATGACAATGTACAGGACGATTTGAAGAAAACTTTAAATAGACTATTAATATGGTCGTTATTAGTCGCCGGGCAGAAGCCCGCGACTTCTATTTTTAATAGGTTTTCGGAAATCACATGGGCGGAGGAGTTATTATTAGAAAAAAACAAATTTAAATGTCTTGAACATATTACAATTGCGTTTGTTTAAAAACACTAAGTTATGACACATCTAAAATGAAACAAATATTCCGATGTTTTAAGTATTAGTAGTTTCTTTATTTTGACTCGCATCTCTTTTTTGGGGTTTTATTTACGAAGACAAAACCGTCCCTATGAGACTTGCAGCAAGCAGACTGTTATGTGTCAATATCAAGTAACATTCACGTCGAATTCTCCTTTAAAATAGCAATCTTAACTTACTGAATGTTATTTTCATGTTCAAAGAGATGTCTTGATTTGTGAGGAATTCATTGTATAATGTTTATCCATGTATATCTAAAATATGAACTGTTTCTAAGCTAAAATTGTTGATCGCGTGACTCGCGAATACCAACTGCGTAGATCAATCTCCTCTGCAGAGAGCCGCTCTTTACACTCATTTACAAATAGTAAATTATAGGTGATTTAAAATGTTTATTTAGTTCGAAACAAATGAAGAAAAGAGCAAACCGAGATAAAACTGGTTTTAATAGAAATATGACTTTGAACGAACACTCTCTGCCTATAAAGAGAGTTTCAAGAACGACAGTCACACCTCTGCGAAGAAGAATGTAGGTCACGAATCGGGTCTTTCGTACAAAATTATTTCGTCCTTGACAATTTTAAATGTGTCATTAAATTCCCTAAAGGCATATTGCTTCCGATCTGCATATTGTTATGCATCATTGACACAAGGGCGCTCATCATAATATAATTTCAAAACATGAGTAGTTTGTTATTTTCATTATAAAAAAGGAAGGAAAGAATTACAATAAATTAACATGTTGTAGGGCTCAGTTTATGTTCGAAATTGAGTTGAAATTATACAACAATTTCACTGAGATTTAACTGTTTAGCTGATATTATATTTCGAAGGTGGTCTTATTTATAAATATTGGACTACATTTCATCATTTGTTAAAGAATGATATAATTAGGATGCCAAGCTAATATTATTTTGAGAAAAAGAGAAAACTCATGTCTTCAGCGATTTAACCCTTATCTCATTGTTTTAAAAGTAGATTGCTGCAAAGGTGTCCAATGTTGACTTTAATAGGGGAAACATAAAATGACGTGCTATTGCATGCAAATCTTAAATTGTCTGTTTTGTGGTTTTATTGATAAATGATAACATTCAAATATTCTGACAAACATCTTGAAATGTTCAAAAGTGTATGTGAAATTCACAAATCTTATAATTATTCCTTAATGAAAGCACTGTATACATACTAAGACTAATGATTGTCAAGATTACTCATTTCCATTACTGTGTATGATCACTAATTAGTTGGCTGTGTGTATGGTTAACCTACTTTGGAATGGAGATTGATCATAAACAATGAAAGGCTTCAATTATCATTCACTTCGTTGACAAAACAATGCAAGTTATGATACATTTTCACTTGACCCCGCCCCTGATGCTCCAATATGCCCCTCAGTTGATAACTGTTTATTCAACTACTATAATATTAGTGTTATGCATAACTGCAGTATGCATTTCCGGCGACATTGATGCGTTGCATCAATTTTCTCTTGTGATCAAGATATCTGGCTATTTATGTCGACTTGTGATACGGAACAGATGTACAAGCTGAAATGAAACTTCACTGTTCAGAAATGCCAACTAACACCTTCCCCGCCCCTCTGTAAGGCTCGTATTTTGAAGGGTCATTCGTAGGCTAAGCGTGTTTTCTCACACTTTTAAATAGAAATGAGACGATTTCCGCCTGCACATACGGTGTGGTAATTGTTGTGTTATGGCAAATTAATTTCGAAGTAATTTTTATGTAGACAACATTAATAAAATATTCCATTTTGTTTCTAAATTAAAATTGAATTTAATAGATTAATTACAAACCTGTTGGATAGTTTTACAACCAATTTACATAATCTCTGTTGACTTGATCTGCTTTAGCTTTGCGCAGTGGCGGTACCATAGCCAATGAGGTTTATCCGAGGCGTGGTTATTGCTAGTTGAAAACTATACCCAATACCCCGCGCCGACGCCCTGAAACATGGGCGGCGAGCGCAATTTATGAACGGTTCTACGGGACCTTCTATACCAAACAAACAAATGTCATAATCTCTGTAGCCTCTAGGAGTAACAAATGGTACAGTGTGGATCAAACAAGAATAGAGGAACATGTCGTTGTAGTGTGAATAAACAATCATTGAAATTAAATCTGTCATTAATGTTTGTATGACATTGTACAGGACGATTTGAAAAAAAACCTTATTAAATAAACGATTCATATGGTCGTTATGATCAAGTGAAATAAGTTTGTTAAAGATGTCTGGCTATTTGTGTCGACTTGTAAGACGGAACAGATGTCCAAGTTGAAATGAAACTTCACTGTTCAGAAATACCAACTAACATCTTTTCCCACTACTCTATAAGGCTCATATTTAGAAGGGTGATTCGAAGGGTAAACGTGTTTCTTACATTTTTATATAGAAATAAGACGATTACCGCCTGCGTATACGGTGTGGTAATTGTTGTGTTATGGCAAAGTAGATTTCGAAGTAATTTTCATGTAGACTACATTAATAAAATATTCAACTTTGTTTCTAAATTAAAATTGAATTTAATCGATTCATTACAAACCTGATGAATAGTTATACATCAAATTTAGATAATCTCTGTTGATTTGGTCTTCGTTAGCTTTGCGCAGTGGCGGTACCATAGCCAATGAGGTTTATCCGAGGCGTGGTTATTGCTAGTTGAAAACTATACCCAATACCCCGCGCCGACGCCCTGAAACATGGGCGGCGAGCGCAATTTATGAACGGTTCTACGGGACCTTCTGTACCAAACAAACAAATGTCATAATCTGTGTAGCCGCTTATTAATCAGTACATTGCATAAAGTCAGTTGAAGTTGTTCAGTATCAGAACTCGGTCTCTTAAAATCATGCACAATCAATTGGTCCGTCGGCTGTATTTTGTCTCGTAGAAGGACATGATTGATGGTTAAATGGAGTTTATTACCAGTATGTTTAACAGTATTACATAAATACATCGGTGATCAGTTCGCCTGATCATATGCTGAATGGCTTTGTCTTACAAGTACTCATCACAATAGTATTCCCTAGCAATTGACTGCAGGCTTTTCATAAAGACAATGTAACCCATCGGTGGAAGCCTAATGACGATAGTCGCAATGACTTTGGTCAATCATCGGATATAATCAATCGCCAAGCAGAGGTCCCAAGTCACAAACTACATTGTTCAGAAAGTCCAACTTACACCTTTTCCAACGTACATGCTCATACTTATTAGGTTGATTCGTAGGGTGAACGTTTTTCTTACACTTTGCTGCTGTCGAGTATCTAGAAGTGAGATGAATAATGCATACATATACATTGTGCTGATTCTTGTGTTATGACAAAGTAAGTTTTGTATAACTTTCGTAGGTATTTACACAGCAATTAAATATTCAATTCTGTTTCTAAATTAAAATAGAATTTAATCGATTTATCACAAACCTGTTGGAAAGTTTTACAACCAATTAACATAATCTCTGTTGACTTGATCTGCTCTAGCTTTGCGCAGTGGCGGTACCATAGCCAATGAGGTTTATCCGAGGCGTGGTTATTGCTAGTTGAAAACTATACCCAATACCCAGCGCCGACGCCCTGAAACATGGGCGGCGAGCGCAATTTATGAACGGTTCTACGGGACCTTCTATACCAAACAAACAAATGTCATAATCTCTGTAGCCGCTAGGGGTTACAAATGTGACAGTGTGGATCAAACAAGAATAGAGGAACATGTCGTTGTAATGTGAATAAACTATCATTAAACATTAAACCTTTCATTGATGTTTGTATGACATTGTACAGGACAATTTGAAAAAAGACTTTAAATAGACGATTAATATGGTCGTTATGATCAAGTGAAATATGTTTGTTAGAGATGTCTAGCAATTTGTGTCGACTTGTGAGACGAAACAGATGTCCAAGCTGAAATGAAACTTCATTATTCAGAAATGCCAACTAACACCTTTTCCCACTCCTCTGTAAGGACGTATTTAGAAGCGTGATTCGTAGGGTAATCGTCTTTCTTACACTTTTAAATAGAAATAAGACGATTACCGCCTGCGTATACGGTGTGGTAATTGTTGTGTTATGGCAAACTAAATTTCGAAGTAATTTTTATGTAGACAACATTAATAAAATATTCAATTTTGTTTCTAAATTAAATTGAATTTAATCGATTAATTACAAACCTGTTGGATAATTTTACAACAAATTTACATAATCTCTATTGACTTGATCTGCTTTAGCTTTGCGCAGTGGCGGTACCATAGCCAATGAGGTTTATCCGAGGCGTGGTTATTGCTAGTTGAAAACTATACCCAATACCCCGCGCCGACGCCCTGAAACATGGGCGGCGAGCGCAATTTATGAACGGTTCTACGGGACCTTGTATACAAAACAAACAAATGTCATAATCTCTGTAGCTGCTTAAAAATCAGTTGATCAGATAAAGTCAGTTGACGGTATCTGGTATCAGAACTCAGTCTTTCAAATCATCTGCGATCAATGTGTGTGTCGGTTGTATTTTGTTTCGGT
Source organism: Serripes groenlandicus (assembly GCA_031761405.1). Classification (NCBI taxonomy): domain Eukaryota; kingdom Metazoa; phylum Mollusca; class Bivalvia; order Cardiida; family Cardiidae; genus Serripes; species Serripes groenlandicus. The sequence continues at coordinate 47,185,528 of JASEVX010000011.1, read as the reverse complement.
AGATAGATATGATTGATTAATTGGAGGTTGACACCAGTATGTTTTACCAGTAATACAGCTATACATCGGTGACCGGTTCGCCTGATCATGTGCATCTTGGCATGGCGAACCAGTACTCCACACAACATTATTCCCAAGCAACTGACAGCAGGCTTTTTATGAAGACAATGTAGGTCATTGGTGGAAGCCTATTGACGACAGTCGCAAGGACTTGTGTCAATCATCAGAAATAATCAATCGCCAAGCAGAGACCCGGGGTCACGAGCTTTGCAGTTTCACTGTGAAAAGATATGAATGTGTTGATTTCTGATATTCAATTATATATAGCTCATAAGAGATGCACCCAAAGGCCTGTGACAAAACTGTTGTCAATCATCGGAAATAATCAATCGCCAAGCAGAGATCCTAAGTCACAAACTACATTGTTCTGAAATGCCAATTTACACCTTATCCCACGTAAAGGCTCATACTTATTAGGTTGATTCGTAGGGTAAACGTTTTTCTTACATTTTGCTGCTGTCGGGTATCTAAGAGTGAGATGACCAATGCATGCATATACATTGTGGTGATTCTTGTATTATGACAAAGTAAACTTTGTATAATTTTCGTAGGAATTTTCACAGCTATCAAATATTGAATTCTGTTTCTAAATTAAAATATAATTTAATAAATTTATTACAAACCTGATGTAAAGTTTTACAACCAATTTACATAATCTCTGTTGACTTGATCTGCTTTAGCTTTGCGCAGTGGCGGTACCATAGCCAATGAGGTTTATCCGAGGCGTGGTTATTGCTAGTTGAAAACTATACCCAATACCCCGCGCCGACGCCCTGAAACATGGGCGGCGAGCGCAATTTATGAACGGTTCTACGGGACCTTCTATACCAAACAAACAAATGTCATAATCTCTGTAGCTGCTTAAAAATCGGTTCATCAGATAAAGTCAGTTGACGGTGTCTGGTATTAGAACTCAGTCTCTCAAATCATCTTCGATCAATGTGTGTGTCGGTTGTATTTTGTTTCGGTAGATAGACATGCTTGATTAATTGGAGGTTGACACCAGTATGTTTTACCAGTATTACAGCTATACATCGCTAACCGGTTGACCTGATCCTGAGCATCTTGGCGAACCATTACTCCAAACAACATTATTCCCAAGCAACTGACTGCAGGCTTTTCATGAAGACAATGTAGGTCATTGGTGGAAGCCTATTGACGACTTGTGTCAACCATCAGAAATAATCAATCGCCAAGCGGAGACCCGGGGTCACGACCCCTGGATAGATTACCCTTGCTGTTACCGATTGAGCTTTGCAGTTTCACTGTAAAAAGATATGAATGTGTTGATTTTTGATATTCAATTCTATATAGCTCATAAGAGTTGCACCCAATGGCCTGTGACAAAACTGTTGTCAATCATCGGAAATAATCAATCGCCAAGCAGACATCCTATGTCACAAACTACATTGTTCAGAAATGCCAACTTACACCTTTTCCCACGTACAGGCTCATACTTATTAGGTTGATTCGTAGGGTAAACGTTTTTCTTACACTTTGCTGCTGTCGGGTATCTAAGAGTGAGATGACTAATGCCTGTATATACATTGTGGTGATTCTTGTATTATGACAAAGTAAACTTTGTATAATTTTCGTAGGAATTTTCACAGCAATCAAATATTGAATTCTGTTTCTAAATTAAAATAGAATTTAATCGATTTATTACAAACCTGATGTAAAGTTTTACAACCAATTTACATAATCTCTGTTGACTTCATCTGCTTTAGCTTTGCGCAGTGGCGGTACCATAGCCAATGAGGTTTATCCGAGGCGTGGTTATTGCTAGTTGAAAACTATACCCAATACCCCGCGCCGACGCCCTGAAACATGGGCGGCGAGCGCAATTTATGAACGGTTCTACGGGACCTTCTATACCAAACAAACAAATGTCATAATCTCTGTAGCCGCTAGGGGTTACAAATGGGACAGTGTGGATCAAACACGAATAGAGCAACATGTCGTTGTAGTGTGAATAAACTATCATTGAAATTAAATATGTCATTGATGTTTGTATGACATAGTACAGGACGATTTGAAATAATATTATTAAATAAACGATTCATATGGTCGTTGTGATCAAGTGAATTAGTTTGTTAGAGATGTCTGGCTATTTATGTCGACTAGTGATACGGAACAGATGTACAAGCTGAAATGAAACGTCACTGTTTGGAAATGCCAACTAACACCACTGTAAGGTGCGTATTTGGAAGGGTCATTCGTTGGGTAAACGTGTTTCTTACACATGTATATAGAAATGAGATGATTACCGGCTGCGTATACGATGTGGTAATTATGGTGTTATGACAAAGTAAATTTCGAAGTAATTTACATATAGACTACATTAACAGAATATTCAATTTTGTTTCTAAATAAAAAAAAAAAGAAATTGTAATCGATTTATTACAAACCTGATGGATAGTTTTACAACAAATTTACATAATCTATGTTGACTTATTCTTCTTTAGCTTTGCGCAGTGGCGGTACCATAGCCAATGAGGTTTATCCGAGGCGTGGTTATTGCTAGTTGAAAACTATACCCAATACCCCGCGCCGACGCCCTGAAACATGGGCGGCGAGCGCAATTTATGAACGGTTCTACGGGACCTTCTATACTAAACAAACGAAATTCATAATCGTTGTAGCCGCATATCAATCAATTGATTGGATACAGTCAGTTGCCGGTGTTCGGTATCAGAACCCGGTCTCTCTAAATCATGTTCAATTAATTGGTCCGTGGGCTGTATTTTGTATCGTAGAAGGTCCGAGCCCCGGTAGCTCTGTCGGTAGCGACGCGGGCTGTCAATCTAGGGGTTGTGAGTTCGAATCCCAGCTCGGCCAACATTCTTTCCGACGTTTGACAAAAGTCACTATTATCTGCGTCATTCGTCTTTCACCAATTGGCTGTTTAACAGTCTATGTTGAAAAGTAGCCTGTTGCTTGGAAAGTGTGGTGTACTGGTGTGGGAAAACCAGGAAACGCATAAGTAGGTAAACTGGTCGCCGTGATTTGACTGAAAAGTTGTTGAAAACGGCGTTTAACCCCAATCAATCAATCAATCTCGTAGAAGGACAAGATTGATGAGTAATTGGAGTTTAACACCAGTATTTTTAACCAGTATTAAATATATACATCGTTGACCAGTTCGCCTGGTCATGTGCTGAATGGCTTTGTCCTACTAGTACTCCACACACCATAGCATTCCCAAGCAACTGACTGCAGACTTTTCATAAAGACAATGTACCCCATCGGCGGAAGCCTAATGACGATAGTCGCAATGACTTTTGTCAATCATCGGAAATAATCAATCGCTAAGCAGAGGTCCTACGTCACAAACTACATTGTTCAGAAAGTCCAACTTACACCTTTTCCCACGTACAGGCTCATACTTATTAGATTGATTCATAAGGTAAACGTTTTTCCTACACTTTGCTGCCGTCGAGTATAGAGAAGTGAGATGACTAATGCATGTATATACATTGTGGTGATTCTTGTGTAATGACAAAGTAAGCTTTGTATAATTTTCGTAGGAATTTTCACAGCAATCACATATTCAATTCTGTTTCTAAATTAAAAAAGAATTTAAATTATAACAAACCTGTTGGAAAGCTTTACAACCAATTAACATAATCTTTGTTGACTTGATCTGCTTTAGCTTTGCGCAGTGGCGGTACCATAGCCAATGAGGTTTATCCGAGGCGTGGTTATTGCTAGTTGAAAACTATACCCAATACCCCGCGCCGACGCCCTGAAACATGGGCGGCGAGCGCAATTTATGAACGGTTCTACGGGACCTTCTATACCAAACAAACAAATGTCATAATCTCTGTAGCCAGTAGAAGTAACAAATGGGACAGTGTGGATCAAACACGAATAGAGGAACATGTCGTTGTAGTGTGAATAAACTAGCATTAAACATTAAACCTTTCATTGATGTTTGTATGACATTGTTCAGGACAATTTGAAAAAAACCGTATTAAATAAACGATTCATATGGTCGTTGTGATGAAGTGAAATTAGTTTGTTAGAGATGTCTGGCTATTTATGTCGACTTGTGATACGGAACAGATGTACAAGCTGAAATGAAACGTCACTGTTTGGAAATGCCAACTAACACCACTGTAAGGTGCGTATTTGGAAGGGTCATTCGTTGGGTAAACGTGTTTCTTACACTTGTATATAGAAATGAGATGATTACTGGCTGCGTATACGATGTGGTAATTATGGTGTTATGACCAAGTAAATTTCGAAGTAATTTACATATAGACTACATTAATAGAATATTCAATTTTGTTTCTAAATAAAAAAAAAAGAAATTGTAATCGATTAATTACAAACCTGATGGATAGTTTTACAACAAATTTACATAATCTATGTTGACTTATTCTTCTTTAGCTTTGCGCAGTGGCGGTACCATAGCCAATGAGGTTTATCCGAGGCGTGGTTATTGCTAGTTGAAAACTATACCCAATACCCCGCGCCGACGCCCTGAAACATGGGCGGCGAGCGCAATTTATGAACGGTTCTACGGGACCTTCTATACCAAACAAACGAAATTCATAATCGTTGTAGCCGCATATCAATCAATTGATTGGATACAGTCAGTTGCCGGTGTTCGGTATCAGAACCCGGTCTCTCTAAATCATGTTCAATTAATTGGTCCGTCGGCTGTATTTTGTATCGTAGAAGGTCCGAGCCCCGGTAGCTCTGTCGGTAGCGACGCGGGCTGTCAATCTAGGGGTTGTGAGTTCGAATCCCAGCTCGGCCAACATTCTTTCCGACGTTTAACAAAAGTCACTATTATCTGCGTCATTCGTCTTTCACCAATTGGCTGTTTAACAGTCTATGTTGAAAAGTAGCCTGTTGCTTGGAAAGTGTGGTGTACTGGTGTGGGAAAACCAGGAAACGCATAAGTAGGTAAACTGGTCGCCGTGATTTGACTGAAAAGTTGTTGAAAACGGCGTTTAACCCCAATCAATCAATCAATCTCGTAGAAGGACAAGATTGATGAGTAATTGGAGTTTAACACCAGTATTTTTAACCAGTATTAAATATATACATCGTTGACCAGTTCGCCTGGTCATGTGCTGAATGGCTTTGTCCTACTAGTACTCCACACACCATAGCATTCCCAAGCAACTGACTGCAGACTTTTCATAAAGACAATGTACCCCATCGGCGGAAGCCTAATGACGATAGTCGCAATGACTTTTGTCAATCATCGGAAATAATCAATCGCTAAACAGAGGTCCTACGTCACAAACTACATTGTTCAGAAAGTCCAACTTACACCTTTTCCCACGTACAGGCTCATACTTATTAGATTGATTCGTAAGGTAAACGTTTTTCCTACACTTTGCTGCCGTCGAGTATAGAGAAGTGAGATGACTAATGCATGTATATACATTGTGGTGATCCTTGTGTAATGACAAAGTAAGCTTTGTATAATTTTCGTAGGAATTTTCACAGCAATCACATATTCTATTCTGTTTCTAAATTAAAAAAGAATTTAAACGATTTATAACAAACTTGTTGGAAAGCTTTACAACCAATTAACATAATCTTTGTTGACTTGATCTGCTTTAGCTTTGCGCAGTGGCGGTACCATAGCCAATGAGGTTTATCCGAGGCGTGGTTATTGCTAGTTGAAAACTATACCCAATACCCCGCGCCGACGCCCTGAAACATGGGCGGCGAGCGCAATTTATGAACGGTTCTACGGGACCTTCTATACCAAACAAACAAATGTCATAATCTCTGTAGCCAGTAGAAGTAACAAATGGGACAGTGTGGATCAAACACGAATAGAGGAACATGTCGTTGTAGTGTGAATAAACTAGCATTAAACATTAAACCTTTCATTGATGTTTGTATGACATTGTTCAGGACAATTTGAAAAAAACCTTATTAAATAAACGATTCATATGGTCGTTGTGATGAAGTGAAATTAGTTTGTTAGAGATGTCTGGCAATTTATGTCGACTTGTGATATGGAACAGATGTACAAGCTGAAATGAAACGTCACTGTTTGGAAATGCCAACTAACACCACTGTAAGGTGCGTTTTTGGAAGGGTCATTCGTTGGGTAAACGTGTTTCTTACACTTGTATATAGAAATGAGATGATTACCGGCTGCGTATACGATGTGGTAATTATGGTGTTATGACAAAGTAAATTTCGAAGTAATTTACATATAGACTACATTAATAGAATATTCAATTTTGTTTCTAAATAAAAAAAAAAGAAATTGTAATCGATTAATTACAAACCTGATGGATAGTTTTACAACAAATTTACATAATCTATGTTGACTTATTCTTCTTTAGCTTTGCGCAGTGGCGGTACCATAGCCAATGAGGTTTATCCGAGGCGTGGTTATTGCTAGTTGAAAACTATACCCAATACCCCGCGCCGACGCCCTGAAACATGGGCGGCGAGCGCAATTTATGAACGGTTCTACGGGACCTTCTATACCAAACAAACGAAATTCATAATCGTTGTAGCCGCATATCAATCAATTGATTGGATACAGTCAGTTGCCGGTGTTCGGTATCAGAACCCGGTCTCTCTAAATCATGTTCAATTAATTGGTCCGTCGGCTGTATTTTGTATCGTAGAAAGTCCGAGCCCCGGTAGCTCTGTCGGTAGCGACGCGGGCTGTCAATCTAGGGGTTGTGAGTTCGAATCCCAGCTCGGCCAACATTCTTTCCGACGTTTGACAAAAGTCACTATTATCTGCGTCATTCGTCTTTCACCAATTGGCTGTTTAACAGTCTATGTTGAAAAGTAGCCTGTTGCTTGGAAAGTGTGGTGTACTGGTGTGGGAAAACCAGGAAACGCATAAGTAGGTAAACTGGTCGCCGTGATTTGACTGAAAAGTTGTTGAAAACGGCGTTTAACCCCAATCAATCAATCAATCTCGTAGAAGGACAAGATTGATGAGTAATTGGAGTTTAACACCAGTATTTTTAACCAGTATTAAATATATACATCGTTGACCAGTTCGCCTGGTCATGTGCTGAATGGCTTTGTCCTACTAGTACTCCACACACCATAGCATTCCCAAGCAACTGACTGCAGACTTTTCATAAAGACAATGTACCCCATCGGCGGAAGCCTAATGACGATAGTCGCAATGACTTTTGTCAATCATCGGAAATAATCAATCGCTAAACAGAGGTCCTACGTCACAAACTACATTGTTCAGAAAGTCCAACTTACACCTTTTCCCACGTACAGGCTCATACTTATTAGATTGATTCGTAAGGTAAACGTTTTTCCTACACTTTGCTGCCGTCGAGTATAGAGAAGTGAGATGACTAATGCATGTATATACATTGTGGGGATTCTTGTGTAATGACAAAGTAAGCTTTGTATAATTTTCGTAGGAATTTTCACAGCAATCACATATTCTATTCTGTTTCTAAATTAAAAAAGAATTTAAACGATTTATAACAAACCTGTTGGAAAGCTTTACAACCAATTAACATAATATTTGTTGACTTGATCTGCGTTAGCTTTGCGCAGTGGCGGTACCATAGCCAATGAGGTTTATCCGAGGCGTGGTTATTGCTAGTTGAAAACTATACCCAATACCCCGCGCCGACGCCCTGAAACATGGGCGGCGAGCGCAATTTATGAACGGTTCTACGGGACCTTCTATACCAAACAAACAAATGTCATAATCTCTGTAGCCAGTAGAAGTAACAAATGGGACAGTGTGGATCAAACACGAATAGAGGAACATGTCGTTGTAGTGTGAATAAACTAGCATTAAACATTAAACCTTTCATTGATGTTTGTATGACATTGTTCAGGACAATTTGAAAAAAACCTTATTGAATAAACGATTCATATGGTCGTTGTGATGAAGTGAAATTAGTTTGTTAGAGATGTCTGGCTATTTATGTCGACTTGTGATACGGAACAGATGTACAAGCTGAAATGAAACTTCAGTGTTCAGAAATGCCAACTAACACCTTTTCCCGCCCATCTGTAAGGTTCGTATTTTGACGGGTCATTCGTAGGGTAATCATGTTTCTTACACTTTTAAATAGAAATGAGATGATAACCGCCTGCGTATACGGTGTGGTGATTGTTGTGTTATGGCAAACTAAATTTCGAAGTAATTTTCATGTAGACAACATTAATAGAATATTCAACTTTGTTTCTAAATTAAAATTTAATTTAATAGATTAATTACAAACCTGTTGGATAGTTTTACAACCAATTTACATTATCTCTGTTGACTCTATCTGCTTTAGCTTTGCGCAGTGGCGGTACCATAGCCAATGAGGTTTATCCGAGGCGTGGTTATTGCTAGTTGAAAACTATACCCAATACCCCGCGCCGACGCACTGAAGCATGGGCGGCGAGCGCAATTTATGAACGGTTCTACGGGACCTTCTATTAAAAAGAAACAAGAGAATGTTGATGCAAGGCATCAATGTCGCCGGAAAAGACTGCATTGATTTATTTTTAACACACATGTATTCTTGACTTTCATTAGTCTAAACATACACATAATGTTTTCATAAGGACTAATTCCAGGATTTTTGAAATTCCACATAGATCTACAAATTTCAGGATTTCTTTTGGTCAGGATTTTGGATGTTTTGTATTTGTCAATAAAACCACAACAAATTAATACATTTTGGGATTTAAATCTACATGCAATAAAAAGCTATTAAACCCTTTCCATGTCTGAAGCAACAATGAAAACCTTTAAACGCTTAAAACATTGAGAAAACGGTTAAATTCCTGAAGACATGAACTTCCTCCTTTTTAATAATAATTATAATAAATATTTCACAGATGTTAAAATTTATCCTCATATGTTTAAAAAGTAGACCACACTTGTAAAAACATATCAACTAAATTGTTTATCTAAATCGTTGATGCATACAATATATGTTTGGCGCAAGAGAAATGCCAGTTGCGAGTCCCATTACTATTTAATAGGTGGCAAGTATGAAATTAATTGGGTGCGAAAGAGCAGATTTTCTTTATTTCTAAATCTATTGTTTATCAGAGTTTGTTCTTCTCTTAATTTGTTTCAAGCCAAATAAACATTTAATATCACATATATTTAATCATTTAAGTGTGTAATATTAGCTATCTATCTGTAATAAGGTGTTTGAGCATTCTTTCGAAATGTTGACCCTCGTGTCAGGCTTCATCGAGTCGTAGTGTCAGACATCGAAGAAAGTGAACAAAAAATCAGGCAAAGCTTTAGTGCATGTTTTATTCCACTGCATTCGAGAGAAAAAAGCATTTCTATATTATCTTTCTTTCTCCTACATTCACTCGTTTCGTGACGTTTAAGAAATCAATTTGTCGTGCGACATTTTTTGTCTGCATGAAACAAGTCACTTTTCTAAATTTACATTTTACTTCCGGTTACTTCGCTTTGTTTACATTTTGGCAATATGAAACTAGGTCACGAACTGAGGAAACGGCGTTTCGACGTTCACGACCGATAAACAGGCTTATATTTGAGACATATTTTCACAAATTATTTCTTATTTTTGTTTCTGTTACCAGTTTATGTTGATACTTATCTATTAAAAGGAGAATTCGACGTGATTTTTCATATCGATAGTCTGCTACAAGCAGGTGCGCGTATGTAAACAAATTATAGACTGTGCGACGTAAAGGTTTGTAGTTATCGCCTTTTGATTACATAGTTTATGAAAATAAAGTATCGCAGTCTAGCTAATAGGGACTGTTTTGTCTTCGTAAATAAAACACAAACACGTAAATGCCAGTCAAAATAAAGAAACCGCACATACTTAAAACATCGGAATATTTATTTCATTTTAGATGTGTCATAACTTAGTGTTTTTAAACAAACGCAATTGTAATATGTTCAAGACATTAAAAAAAAAAATCTAATAATAACACCCCCTCCCATGTCATTTCCGAAAACCTATTAAAAATAGAAGTCGCGGGCTTCTGCCCGGCGACTAATAAGGGCAATTAAAAGGCATAATTTGTGCAGCCATTTATAAATCAGATGATTTGATAAAGTCAGTTGATGGTGTTCAGTATCATAACGCAGTCTTTAAAAGCAGGTTGAATCTAGTGCAGTGTCGGCCATATTATGTTCCCGTAGAAGGACATAATTGATTAATTGGAGTTTAATACCAGTATGTTTTACCAGTATTACATATAAACATCGGTGACCGGTTCGCCTGACCATGTGCTGAATGGATTTTTCTAACCAGTGCTCCTAACAACATTATTCCCAAGCAACTGACTGCATTTTCACTTAGACAATATAGACCATTTGTGGAAGACTATTGACAGTCATGATGACTTTCCTCAATTATCGAAACAAAAAATCAACAAGCAGAGGCCCAATGTCACGACCCAGGATAAATAAACCTCGCTGTTACCGATTGAGTTTGTGTCTGTTTTTGAAATGCAACTTAAAATATCTCATTAGGGAGGCCTGTGATGAAGCTGCAAAGCTGCATGGTGTGACAGAGGAGCAATACGAGATGAAACACGTATAGGAAAACATGTCGTTGAAATATGCATGGAAATATCATTGAAAATAAACCTGTCATCGATGTTTGCATTACATATACAGGGATTTCTGAAAAACATAAATACTATTAAAAAGACGATACAACTTTGGTCGTTGTGATCCATTGACATACGTGTGTTGGAAATGCCTGTCAATTTGTGTAGACTTCACAGACGGAGCAGATGTCAATCTGATATGAAAATTCACTGTTCAGTAATGCCAAATTACACCGCTTCCCATGGTTAGGCTCATATTGATGAAAGGTGGTACGTAGGGTAAACATGTTTCTTTCAATTTGCTGGAGACGATTATCTAGAAATAAGATTGTAAACGCATGTGTGTATACGTTGAAGTCATTCTTGTGTTGTGACAAAATAAATTAAGAAGTAATTTTTATATAGACAACATTAATAAAATATTCAATTGTAATTCTAAATTAAAATAGATTTGAATCGATTAATTACAAACCTGGTGGATAGTTTTACAACCAATTTACATAGTCTCTGTTGACTTGATTCTATTTAGCTTTGCGCAGTGGCGGTACCATAGCCAATGAGGTTTATCCGAGGCGTGGTTATTGCTAGTTGAAAACTATACCCAATACCCCGCGCCGACGCCCTGAAATATGGGCGGCGAGCGCAATTTATGAACGGTTCTACGGGACCTTCAACCAAAAAGAAATATAATCCTCGAATGAAATCCTTGTAGAAATTAGCGTAAAGCTCGGGGAAACGCGTTGAAGTTCGCATTAAGAGTTCACCTGTTCCTGTGTTAGCCTTTCTCACTTACGACAAATCAACACCGCAAATATTTGAATGACAGATGAATGAAATTGGTGTTTCATACGTACATGAAAAGGGTTAACACAGGTTATATGACCACAGGGACTTGCTCCTCTAAAAATAGATATGACCTTCTCTATGCATAGATATTAGCTATATCGAGTAGGTCATATCTATTTTTAGAGGAGCACAAGTCCCTGTGATTGACCAATCTACAATGAAAGCCACCAATGTATAAAAATACCACATTGTTATGTGCAGACTGATCACCTCCTGGAAAAAGGTACCTTGAACAATGAACGCACTCATCCTCCAGCCTCGTCTTTCGCGATCTGATTCTCTCTACATTCACACAAGATCTAATAATAACTCAGAGTGTAATGTATGGCGTGTTTTATTCAAAATATTACTCATATAATGTACACGTGACGTTTAAAGTTTTAACCATCAAATTACCTCCCTTTAATAACAATACTACGATTATTGCATACATATCCACATGTAGATTATTTTGTGGAGTAAAATATGTACATTATGTATCAAAATGGTAAGTGTGAGGACATTTTTATTTAATATTATCTTTTAAATGCGGTATTTCAAATATGACTCCGAAATGTCAACCTATCATACTTTACATAAGATAATTTTATTAACAAAATTAAATATAATATCTTTAGCTTTGCGCAGTGGCGGTACCATAGCCAATGAGGTTTATCCGAGGCGTGGTTATTGCTAGTTGAAAACTATACCCAATACCCCGCGCCGACGCCCTGAAATATGGGCGGCGAGCGCAATTTATGAACGGTTCTACGGGACCTTCAACCAAAAAGAAATATAATTCTCGAATGAAATCCTTGTGGAAATTAGTTCGCATCTTAATAGTTCACCTGTTCCTGTGTTAGCCCTTTCTCACTTACGACAAATCAACACCGCAACTATTTGAGATATCCCGGTCGGGGATCGAACCCGCATAAAGGTCATAGATGGTCAGGTTTGTCATTTTCAACGCACATACATGTATATACATAAGGCCGTTTTAATTATGATTATTTTGTCAGATTTACCTATATATGAAAAACAGCTCGTTAAACTATGAAACGACAAAAACAACCAATACAAGGAAAAAAAATTACCACGTGGTAAATTTGGAATGTTTAACAATATCTACATCACAACATGGGGCGATTGTTTAATTGACCAACGCGGAATAAGCCGTTGGTTTTGTAAACGCCTGTATCGACCAATCTTACTTTAAGTCAAAAATTCCCATTTTTTTGATAATCCAAACAACAAATGATTAAATAAATGCAGGCTGAAATCAGTTATGATTGAAATAATCGTTTAAAAGAAGTTTATTGTTTGTCATATCATTTGCATGACCGCAACGAATAGGACCGAGTTCATCGTAACGCGATACGAAACTTGATGGCACATTATGTCCAGCGTAACGTCATGTCAATGCGGAGGCGTTGTCAAGCAGTAATGAACACATGCTTCTAGACTCTTCTCCAATCCACGAGATAATCTGTTTCGACGAATTGGCTGTTTTGACTTGTTCAGCACCTTTACCGTTATCATATGTTTGTGTGACATTTTTGAGTATTTGACATGCAATGAATATAACATGATGACACACAAATCTCTTCAATATATCTTGAACATTCAGACGTTCAAATATATGCCTGCACAGTTATAAGTTTTGTTAAGTGTATATGTGACGCCCATGTAGCCGACGCTTTTTGAAAATAGTGTGACAAAAGGAGTAATAGCTTATAATGAGCAAATTTCAACCTATTGATACAATATTTTCCTCTCTATTTAATCATTAAACTATTAGTTATAGAAATATTCTCTATGTTTGTCGATGTTATAAGACGTCTGCTGAAGATTGTTTTGTATGTTGGAAAGGGTCAATATGTTCACTTTTCATTTGCAGTCTATTTTAGTGAAGTTACTGGAGAAATGGGGACTGGATGGCTACATTGAGTACTGTGAGAGGGTGGCCGGTTTCTATGATAATAGACGCAAACTGTGTATGGAAATGGCAGACCGCCACCTTAAAGGTACATGCCTACATCTTCATAGGAGCCGTTCCGCGAGAAAACCAACATTGTGTTCTCTGCGTAAAGTATCGACCCGGATCAGACTAAGCATGCCGCGCAGGCTTATCCGGGCAGACAATTCTCGCCTCCTGTGAATTTTCTGTTTCAGGAATCATTACTCTATACATTTATCCCCCTGATACGGAATGTTTCGGCCCGGATTAGTCTGCGCGGACTGCGCAGGCTGATCTGGGTCGATACATTACGCTGAGACCATAATGTTGGTTTTCTGGTGGAACGGCTCATATCATCATTCTTTATTTAACCCTTTCCCTCATATAGACGCTTTCTGACGCCTCTGCAGCAGACGACGTTTTGAAAACATAGTAACAAAAGAAGAAATTGCACAAAACGTGCAATTTCTCCTTTTGTCACAATGTTTTCCACTTTTAGTCATAGGTTATCCATTCAATTATAGAGATTTTCCATTATTTGACAAAATATGTTCAAAGTCGTCTGCTGCAGAATTGTCGTATGAGGGAAAGGGTTAAACTGGCTACGCCTCATGATAAGGAACACTGTGTTTGGAGACAGTGACGCATGGGTAGCGGACCGGCATCTAATCGGGGTCCAATTCCACCAACCTTACTTGGCGCTAAGTAATACATAAATAACATAAAAGTGTATTTCATCATTTTCGTTTCTATAACAACAATGCCAAAGAACCTTTTTTTTTTAACAAATAATGTTAGTCAACAAGGTAAGTATTTATGCCAACTTAGTTATCTAGTTAAATGCATTCCGCTATGTATGTTTTACAAAATTATAAGGGAAACAAAAATGATGAAATAAGGTCTTAAGTATTGAAGCTTTACTTATCAGTAGTTAAGGTTGGTGGAATAAAGATAATAACTACGTCTGACATGAACCAACAATGACGACTAGATAGGTCACCTCCCCAGGCTTCACTTATATATCGCTATAGCATATATAGTTAATATGTAATTAAACAATTGATTGTCGTGAACTAAACAGCGGACCAATGCAAATTGTTGATTGGAATTACTACGTGAATAAAGAAGCAAACTAGTTTTCGCAGTTTGAAAGGTCAAACAAAAATAGGTTTTTCTATAGTCATTGCGTGCTACACCATGATGATGGTGATGGTTTGGGGTTATTTACCCTCGCCTTTCGGCTACACCATGTCCAAAAGTCTCCGCCTTTATTGACGGGTGTCTAACCCGATAGAGTCATGGTAGGGGCAGGTAATTCAAGACTAGCCGATCTCTGGATTCAACGGTCCTGAGTTCGATTCGCATGAAATCAGCGTCGAAGTGTTTAAATAGACTCCTCCATGTTCAAAATCGGTTGTCTCCCTTTCCCGTTCAATAAGATTTATGGAATATTTTGATAACTTAAAGGTAAACAATGCTGATTTCAGTTGAGACGGCTCGTTACGAGCGTACTCATCTGAATCTGTACTGTTTGCAAAAAAGTCAAACGTTTGCAATGACGCTGAAAGAGTTAACCATTTTACCTCATACGACAATTCTGCAGCAGACGACTTCTAACATATTTTGTCAAAAAATAGAAAATCTCTATAATTGAATGGATAACCTATGACTGAAAGTGGAAAACATTGTGGCAAAAGGAGAAATTTCTTCTTTTGTCACTATGTTTTCAAAAAGCCGTCTGCTGCAGAGGCGTCAGAAAGCGTCTATATGAGGGAAATGGTTAAGCCGTTCCCACATACATCAAATCTGTGTTAGGCGACTTCAAAATCAAACATATGGGGTATCTCTGTAAACGAAAGTATAATTAATAAATAGAGTTGAAAACATTGTGCCAGAAAAAGAAATAGCAGAAGAATGTGAAAACATTAAGTGGATAATAAGAAATTCTGTATGAATGAAAAAACCATTATTGCATTAGTTGAAAACAATTGATTGATTGGGGTTTAACGCCGTTTTTAACAATTTCTCAGTTATATCACGGCGGCCAGATCACCTTCTCATGCATTTCCTGGTTTTCTCACACCAGTACTCCACACAACAATCTTCCCAAACAACTGGCTGCTTTTCCACATAGACTTAGCCTATTGTTGGAAGACGAATGACGCATGTCGCATTGACTTTTGTCAATCGTCGGAAAGAAAGTTTGACGAGCCGGGATTCGAACTCACAACCCCTGGATTGACAGCCCGCGGAGTTGAAAACAAATTGGCAAAAAGAGAAATAACGCATTATGATCTATGTCTATTTTTCACTCATTTTTTTTTCCAAAAGTCGTCTGCTACAGAGGTGTTAGAAGGCGTCTGTATGAGGGAAAGTCGTTAAATCTGTTAAATCCTTCATATTGAAAACATATAAACGGTGTGTTGTGATAGGATCACTTCTCCAATGTTATCATAAAAACACAAATAGTTGCTATAAGGGGAGTAACTATGTCAATCTTGTTACATTAAAAATATCATATAGTAGTTAATTCCCTTGCATTACATCCTACGGGTATGTAAAATTGGGGTTTTCGATGTGATTTGTTTACATACTTCGAGGGCTTGGTGTGAAAAGTTGTAACTAAAATGGGTATTTTTTCGCTATAAAGTCTTTAAAAGCGTTGAATCATTTTTCTTGGTAAACAATGAAAATTTAGGTGCCATTGCTCGTTCTGAGCAATGGCACCTAAATTTGCATTGTTTACAAAGGTGTCAAAATTGCCCCTAAACCAGGGTTTTCAAAATAGGTTTTTAGTTACAACCGTTTCACGCCAAGCCCTCGACTTGTTTAATTATTGATCGAATGTTGTTGTAACGATTGTCCTTCATACGAACTATCAGAGCTACTTCTACGCTGTATTCTTAATCCCTGGCTGGTCGCAAATGATAGTAATTAATAAGAGCAGTAAACCAACCTAACGTAATAGTTCCACGTGTTGGAAAAGACCTGTCTTATGCATCCTTGCTTAAGATCCAAATTGAAGCTGCTTAAAAGAAGTTTCTTGAAACTGTCTGCGATTAATCGTTGATCAGTGCAGACCCAGAGGTCCAAAGCCTCAAGAGATCGGCATTGTCCGTAGACTTGTCGGCAAGCCCACGAACAATGTCGATCTATCTCCTTCGACTTCATACGGAAACTACCGAACCCAGTACATTATGAATTACTTTTAAATCAACAGGTTTGGCAGAGTACGACGCCCCATCTGGTGGGATGTTTCTATGGTTGAAGTGTAACACTGTGAAGGATACCACGGACCTGTGTTTAAAACGTCTCGTTGAACGAAAAGTTCTAATGGTCGCCGGCTCCGCGTTCATGGTCAACGAGGAGACACAGTCGTCCCACATACGGGTCTCGTTTACTTTAGCATCTATGGAACAACTGGAAAAGGTTTGTTATGGTTTTGTATGGTGTTTTACGCCGCTTTCAACAATTTTGCAGTCATATCACGGCGTTTCCTGGGTAAGTTACCAGTACTCCTGGTCCATTTATTCTGTCGCCAGCCAGTCAGTCGTAATGCTAACCCCGCAACCCGATCGCCAAGGAGGGCAGCCATTACTCCCATTTTTAAAGTCTTGTAGGTTTGTTGTATTTATCGTTTCGGTTTTTTTACGCAATTTTTGTTTCATTCATCTTTTTGTTTATTTACGCAATTTTCAAACAGTTTTCAAATATTGAATGTCGACATATCATGTATTCATGATCACTGGGTGACTATTTGTCAGTTCTATGATAGGAAATCAGCTTTGCATAAGGGATCAATCAATCCAGTCTCTCCACCTTGACAGAGGGGGTGGGGGGGTGGGGGGGGGGGGGGGGGGGGTCGTACCTGGGACGCCAAGTTTCGACGTCATATAGAAATACAGCCCTAGTAAGAATAGGAAAGATGGAGAGCAAATGATATCTTATTCACTGTGAACAATTCTCACTTTTCCCATGATATTTTCAATCGTCAGATGTAAAGTTATCTATGTGCATGAGATAGTATACTTTATAAAGAGACAATTATATATATTTGGTATGTTGTAAGGTACTTTGCCTTTTTTCACCCCTAACTGACTCGAAAATTTCCGAACGTGCTCCTTGTTTATTTACGGTATATAGGTTGGCGATTTCAGTCCAAAGTCGTAAAAGATTGGTAAACGGGCAATTCAACGAAAAATGCGGATCTCCAACGACCTCATACGGAAAACCACCGGACCCATGATGGATATAGTACCTTGAAATGAAATCTTAAAATCAATTATTTTGTATTTACAGGGTTTCAAGGACACTGGCCGAGGAGTTAAAAGCGCTTTCTTCGGAAGAACAACAAATTTGATCTTCAACCCTTTCGCTAATACAGGCGACTGGAGAAGACAATGTCGCAGACGACATTTGAAAACAGTTGTAGAAAAATGAAAAAATTACTCTACATGAGCATTCGACATCATATTATATAATCTTGGGCAAGTGAACAGTGGAATATCATAGGATAAATCCAGGCAGAGAAACTCATATTCTTATGTGCCTCGGGGTGGCATTTTATGTCAGACATTGCTGATATATGAGCCGCCCCACGAGGAAACGAACAGGGTGAACTCTGGATTTTCTGCTTCAGGGATCATTACTCTATACCCTTAAGACGGAATGTGTCGGTCCGGATTAGCCTGCGCGGACTGCGCAGGCTGATTTGGATTGATACATTACGCTGAGTCCATAATGTTGTTTTTTCTCGTGGAACGGCTCATATATCGTCTAACCTATCCATGTTGGTATTTCACGAAGCCATGCAACGTTTTATTTCTCACTGTTTAATTCGGCGGGAATATATGGTCGAAACCATTTCACGTCACGTGATAATTAGCCATGGTTTCAGGTGGTAATGGTGATAATTTACCCTTTCCCACATATATGCCAACTCTGCAGCCAACGACTTTGGAAACGTCTGTGCAAACATAAGGAAAATACCTATATCTGAAAGTTTAACTATAGAATAGAGTTTAGAATATTGTGGCAAATAGAGCAATTTCTCCTTTTGTCGCGATGTTTTCAAAATGTGTATGCTGCAGATAATATGCACATGCATTTGTAAGAGGGATAAAGATAATTTATGTAACACTTTACTGAAGTTATAAAAATGTCGTTAGTTATCGGGTATTGCAGAACTAATTTAGTTATATGAAGGGTTTGTTTGATACTTGTAGTCGTCTTCTTTGAACAAATAATGCAGCAGGCGACTTTGAAAGCGTTTAAGGCGAAAATGATGAAACTCTCTATGGATTAAAGTGAAGTTACAGAACAAAGTTAAAAAACAGTGTTGCAATATAAGAAGTATGCTCAGTACGAGCAATTTCTTCTATTAGCACGCTACTTTCAAGTGGTGTCTGGTGTAGATGCGTCAACATGCGTCTATGAGTGAAAGTGTTTCGTCGTCTAGTTACATTCAAGCATCTCAAAAAGTTTATATTTATTTGATACAAAAAAGGTATTTGTATTTCGGAAAGGGGGGGGGGGGGGGGGGGGGGGGGGGGGGGGGGGGAACATGCTTGCTATGAGCAAATTCTCTTTCTTTCGAATTGTTTTCAAATACATCTGCTGGAGAAAACGTCCATTGTCCGTCCTGCATAAGATGAAAGGTTTACATAAAAGGTTTTCGAAAATAAATTTGTTGTTGTTGTTCTTTTCGTTTTTCTCACCGTGTCTTACGCCGCTTTCAACAATGTTTCAGTTAGATTTCATGCTTGCTATGAGCAAATCTCTCTTTCTTTCGAATTGTTTTCAAATACATCTGCTGGAGAGAAAACGTCCATTGTCGTCTGCATAAGATGAAAGGTTTACATAAAAGGTTTTTCGAAGATAAATTTGTTGTTGTTGTTCTTTTCGTTTTTCTCACCGTGTCTTACGCCGCTTTCAACAATGTTTCAGTTATTTCACGGCAAAGGTTTGGGGACATGCTTGCTATGAGCAAATTCTCTTTCTTTCGAATT
>JASEVX010000011.1:47095484-47165954 GCA_031761405.1 Serripes groenlandicus | reverse complement strand
CTAGTGAAGCGAGCAAAATCTATAGCGCGTTCGATTGACAGATAGGGAAGTTTACGGTAGCGAATCCACCGAACAAATAACGGCAACTATACAGAAGTAACTTGATTGGTGCACTTGCTGTTATAAACTAACTCAACGTATACGTCATCTAATACTATACCCTAAGAGCCACAATTCGGACGAACCTGTCTAAACGCACAGGTCGATCCAATGGTTCACTGTCCATACACATAATGAGACGCGTTTAACACTGTGCAGATAAATGGACCGCGAACAAGCGTGTTAAGTCAATAGGTGGATACGGCACCTTTCGAGAAATTTCTTAGGAAGGTGTCCATAGCTAGACTTGGGTATACGAACATTAACAAAGGCATAGTGTTTCTACAGTCTACCTAGTTTCGCGTGCAGTTATGTATGCGATTGTACGCCGACAATTAACTTTCACAATACTCTTATTAGCTAGACCATACCTAACAACGGAAAACAGTATCAGCTGCGTGGCAATAAAACTAACCTTACTTCTACTTGACCCGTGGCCACTTGTAGACGCATTCTTACAGACATCCTTTAACATATTTGAGGCAAAACAAGAAATTGCTCATGAAGAGTAATTGCTCCTTTTTCTACAATGTTTTCAACTTTATACAATTGTTATACTTTCATTTATAGCGATTTTCTATATATATTTTTCTCTGGATGTTTTCAAAGTAGTATGCTGCAGATTTATTGTATGTGGGAAAGGGTTGACGACACATGTTATGTGTCCCAACGGTGTATAATGCCGTTTCCAATATTCTGTCAGTTAACCTACTGATATCATATAGTAAACATACAGTAATGTAAAATTGTCCACTTACTCAATGTAGTGCCGTGATATGACTAACATACTGTTCGAAGTGACGCACACCGACATTCAAACAAACAAACTAGCACACCCAAGTGCTTCCTTATCAAGTAATTGAGCAAATAGTATGGCACAAGGCCGCAAAGATAACATATATAATTGAGCGGTCCCGCGAGAAGACCAACATTATGGCCTCGCGCAGACTGAGCCGGACCGACACTTTCCGTATCAGGCGGATAGAGGTATAGAGTAATGATTTCTTAAACAGAAAATCCATAGGAGGCGAAAAGTGTCTATCAGGGTAAGCCTACGCGGCATGCTTAGGCTGATCCGGGTAGAAACTTTACGCAATGTCCACCATGTTGGTTTTCTCGCGAGACGGCTCATGTGTGTATACGATTAGGGTTGTTAATGCATTTCCGGTGTGACGTCGCATAAAGTTGGAAATGCATTCAAATTGTGTGGCTACGTCTCTGGTTATTCGTCAGCAGTTACATCTATAGCTATAAATCAAGCGACTTGACAGTGAATCTTCTGGCATATATATAAACAGACTTGCCATAGTTTTAAATAGTCATGTCCGCACTTAGAATGGTCGCCAAACTTGTCTCTGTGGCGGTGAGTCATTAATGTTAATATTTACCGGAAGACGAAGTGGGATCGTAAGCACTGCATTCTGGGGTCTTTGAGTACCGGAAGTTTGGAGGGTTGAATCAAAACAAAGTGCCCTTCGCTCTCGTTTTATAGGCGTATACTGTTTATCTGAGTACATGTCATCGTATGAACGTTTTTGTGGAGTGGTGTGTGTTTTGAAGGTGTCTTTACACTGGCTTACAGGCGAAGCTGATCTGCATTTCCTTTCCGGACACATCGAGTCATTGTTCAAAGGTTTACGGAGAAGAATTGACTTTTCCGAAATACGGTCAGATATTTCCGGATAATGTTCGTCTGTTTCCGGATTCCTCGCTGTACTTGAGCTTGAGTGTGCGCTTTGAAGATATGAAGAAACTGGAGGCGATGGGTGACCCGGATGTTGAGTAGAGAGATGACTACGCACACCCGATATTATGTTACCCGGATATGAACGAGAAACTTCCATGAATCGCAATGTCTCATTTATGCATTCGGCATACCCTTGCTTGAACTGCTGTACGGCGGAAACGCTTGACGCCATGGCAACAGAAATGTGTTGATGGTGAATCTGGCGTAGATGACTTACGGCCATTTCCAAGATGTCGGCTTTGTCGAGTTTTGACACTTGGGTCCCGCCCTGAAAGAGAGAAAATCCAGTTCAAAGAAAAATGAGCAATGTCATACATATATAGGAAATTTTGAGTAAATAATTTCATACGGTGTCTCGAATTAAGACAGTCAGGGTAACTTAATTTAATCTTGTCTGTTATAAGGCGGATTTTATGAGCGTAAGTGATCGCAATTTAAACCCAGGGCTTTTATCATTATAAGCTCCGGTCTCCGGTTCGAATTCCGTGAGAATTTGGTCACACGTTTAGCTCGAGGACTGGTTATGAAATTCTGAGAATTCAGATGCAGTGGTTAATAACGGCTGTAAGAACTTTGTTCCAATTCGATGTAACATAAACAATTTAAACTATTCCGACGGATGCAACCTAAATCACTTGTATATGAAATCATAGGAGTTTAATTAAAACGAATTAAGTAATGATTATATGAGTCAAATCATTGGGAAAGATACAAGTTGTATTTTGTGAACGGTTTAAATCCAGATTCGCACGTGCATACAGTTCACATCTTTCTTACACAAGCTTGCCGGAAGCTTCTATCAACTCATGTAAGTTCTGATAAAACTGGACAGAAGCACGTGTTGATCTGAACCAAACTTGCATCCATGGCCGTGCTCTCGTGATATTAACTGAGACGATTATTTTAGGTTCCAACAACATAGGTTTTGGAGATGAAATATTGAGTTAAATCATGTTAATATTTTCCTTTTCATTCTATATATACAGAGCTATCAAAAAATAAAATAACTTACATTACGTTTGATGTTTTCTAATAGAATGTCCTTCAGTTCCACCAAACAACGATTGATTCGCTCCCGTCTTTTTCTTTCTATTAACGGCTTTCTTATCTGAAATAAATAAAACACATATTTATATAAAAACCTCTATACAATGAATGTCTAATTATTGAATTGAGTTGTGAAACACTGTGACAAAAATAGAATTTGATCATTGAGAGCAATTTCGCAATTTGCCAAAATGTTTTCAAGTGTCGTTTAAGTATTTTTAAGACCGACGGTTGTAACAATACCATTCCAGCTGAATTGTTTTCTAGTTTTGCATACATATATCTCTTATAACTGCACTTAAAGACTTTAAAAATGGAAGTAATGGCTGCTCTCCTTGGTGCTCATGTTATATTATACATGTGTTTATATATTGTTGTCATGGTTTTTTTTTCATGTTCCATCAATGTGTATGGCCAAGGCACATCTAGTGACGACTTGTCTAATACAATTATTTGAGTGGAGTTGAGGTAATATGCATACGTGAACACAAAAAGTACGAGTACAAGTTTGTATTATTTTATTCTTAATCGAATACAGATGCATGTTGATAACGTTGGGTTACACTGTGTCACAATGAGCAAGTTCATTGTTATCTTATTGTGTTTAACTGTTCTAAAATGTTTTCAAAATCGTCTGCATTATAGTTATGTTAATGTTAACTCTTTCCCACATACAGACGCTTCCTGACGCCATGCAGACACATTTTAAACAACCTTGTAGTAACAGAAGAACATTGCTCAAGAAGAGCAATTTCTCCTTTAACCACAGTGTGTTCAAGTCTTAATTATCAACTGTTCTTTCATTTATACAGACTTTCCAAATGTTTGACTGTAGATTTCCAAAGTCGTCTACTAAAGATATGTTGTATGTGGAAAAGGGTTACGTGGAAAATATTGAATTATTGCTTAACAGAGGGGTGTCGACTTTCTATCACGCTACAACATTTTGTGCTGAATTCATCTGCAGAGGTTTATACGCTTTCTCATATACAACGATTTTGCCGCAGATTGAAAACATATTGGGACAAATATTGACCAGCTGTATAAATGAAAGTATAATTATTGAATATAAATTAAAATATTTGCGAAGAGAGAGTAATGTCGTATGTTGCAGAACAATAAAAATGTGAAAGGTAGCGTTCAAACGGTTATTTCGAAATAATAATATATTCTTATTACAAAAATCAAAATGTGTAAAAAACAGTGAATTACCCTTCTCAAGTAGGACGAAGAATCGGGGGATTGATTAGTCGACGACTCCGGACTGCTCATAGTTGTCACCACAAATGAAAAAATAAATAATATCCAAAATCAAAAATACCACCACAGTGGTGCTCGAATTATATCTTCAACAAACAAACACGTTTTGAATACCTTCACAGTGTGTTGGAATTTTATATTCGTGCTTCGGAAACTGCAACAAAATGTAAACAATCCGATACATCCCCGCACGCGAATTCCGACACTCTCGTCCAATCAGATATCACAACCACGCCTCCAAATTTGTAACGCCTTTTCCGATTGGTTGGAAGCGGTAGGGGTAATTACACTAATAGCTGATCGGCGATGTTCCCCGCGTTCTTTATAACGGTCCGCTGAACAAACGAGAGAGGGGCGCTGATACACGCAAAAATGGTCCAGAGGATTTCTTTTCGATTCAGTATAAAAACTCTCATTCAGAGCACAATAGTCAGGGCTACACTTCTAGATTCTTTTCATCAACTGTATAACAACTAAACAAGTAATAACGTTTTGAATACAGAACTATATCTTAACAAAAACTGTATGCATGTACAGTTTCAATAAAATGACAGCTACCGTCAGAGCGTCTGAGGTTTATTTCTTTCTTGCCGCCTAACGGATCGACGCACAGACGATATATTGTTACTTTTGGCACATGTCACGCTGTAGAGTTCACCTTAATTATTACAACACTTGGGCATAAATTATATGGCTGGTGAAATATATTTCGTCAACTGATAATCTTGTTATATTTCGATTGTTTGTTCATAGTATGCGACGCTGTGTCCCGGGTGAGGCTAGGGAAAATTGAAAGATTTGATTAATGGAGGGACTCTGTGCATTTCGTCTGTTGTGAAGATAGTTCAGCCTTTCCCCATACACATCAAATCTGCAGAAGACGACTTTGAAAATATTTAGGCATTTTTCTTTTGTATTTCTTTTTAGAAACGTAATTTTCAAAGATTTGAAAACATTGTGGCAAAAAGAGAAGTTGCTTATAATCCTAAGAATAGCTGCAACAGATGCGTAATGTAATAAAATGTCTGCATTTGGGAAAAGGTTAGGTGAAGAATTTCTAGTTCTAATTCTTTTCGTTTTTAAGTCTAATCCTTTCTCACGTACCAAAGTTACTTCGAAAATATTTGAACAAATATATGAAAAATATCTATAACTGAAAATATAATTATTGACTAGAGTTCGTGGCCAAAAGTGAAAATGTTCAACAGAACAATGTATCGTTTTGACACAATATTCTTAATAGGCATCTGCTAGAGATGCATACAAAAGGGTTAAACTTCACCAAATTCGTACAGCAGTTATCTTAATCAATCGCGGTAATCGAATTCAGGATTTCACCACGAGGTCTGCATTCTACCAATGATTAACTGTATCCAGGAAGTGTTTTCAAAATTCAATTGATTGTTTGATTGAGGTTTTAATGATGTTTCAATACTTGTTCAGTCATTGTTGTCTAGCTTTCCCCACACCAGTCCTTCTACTCACTTGCTTGCTTTGCACGTATACTTTTAGCCTATTATTAGTGGAAGACAAATGACGCTTATGGCATTGACTTCTTGCAAACGTCGGGAAAGATTTTGGTCGAGCTGGGGTTCAAATTCACAACCCCTGAAATGACAGACCCAATCGCTATCGTCTGATTTACCAGGGCTCGGCTGTATTTATCTGAATACATCGCTGTTTTATTGATACTTGATTTAATGGGATTGATTCGGGGTGTATGACGTTTTATAAAAAGTGTCCTTATTAAATCAAATACATGTACACTAAATGCATGTTCAACATGAAGACCTGTACCGTTGGATGTCGATCTTACTATCTCATTCATTCAATGGGGGAAAGATACAAAGTAACATCTCTGAACAGCGTAAGTTCAGATCCGCCTGGACATTTACCCCGTCCCATCAGAATCTACACACGTTGACAACAGTTTCGAACAACCGTATGTAAGTTATGTATGAGCCGTCCCACGAGGAAACCAACATTATAGAATCTGCGTAATGTATCGACCCTGATCAGCCTGCGCATTCTGCGCAGGCTAATCCGGGCCGACACATTCCGTCTAAGGGTTATAGAGGTATAGTTATGATTCCCAAATCAGAAAATCCACAGGAGGCGAAAAGTGACTGCCCGGATTAGCCTGCGCGGCATGATTAGTCTGATCCGGGTCGATACTTAACGCAGAATGTTTGTTTTCTCGTAATTCGGCTTATATGAACAATGTCAATCTTGGTGAGACCCGAATCGATGGTGTATACGAACCCAAGAGATTTGCAGATAATACTACATCGTTGAATTTACATTTCGAAAAGGAACACCTTGGTGGTGTAGTGGTAGAGCGTCCGCCTCTGCATGATGCGGGATGTCGCGGGTTCAATCCCCGGCCGGGTCATAGCAATGACTTTCAAAATGGTAGTAATGGCTGCCCGCCTTGACGCTCTCAGGGTTGCGGGGTTAGCATTACGACTGATTGGTTGGAGTCATGATAAATAGTAATACTGGTAACTTACCCAGGAAACGATGTAATATGACTGAACAATTGTTGAAGGGGTTTCAAACACCAAACAATCAACCAATCAAACAATCAAACAATCAAACAATCAAACAATCAAACAATCAAACAATCAAACAATCAACCAATCAAACAATCAAACAATCAACCAATCAAGACTTCTTAAACCGTAATTCTGCAGCAGACGACTTTGAACATATTTTGTCAAAAATAGAAAATCTCTATAATTGAATGGATAAACTATGACTAAAAGTAGAAAACATTTTGGCAAAAGGAGAAATTGCTCGTTTTGAGCAATTTCTTCTTTTGTCACTATGTTTTCAAAAGGCCGTCTGCAGCAGAGGCGTCAGAAAGCGTCTATATGAAGGAAAGGGTTAAAATGATTATACCTGATACGACTTTGAACACGTCTGGGCAAAATTGAAACATCTCAACATATGAAATTATAATCATTAAATAGCGCTGAAAACTTTGTGGCAAAAGGAGGAAATTGCTCTATTTCAGCAATTTCACCTTTAGTCACAATGTTTACAAAAGTCTCCTTCTACAGAGGCTTTAGAAAGCGTGTATATGTGGAAAAGGGTATCTGATACACTATTTAACCGTTTCCGAATTACTGTAAAAATGTTTCAAAGGACAAAAATATAGAAATATCCATAAGTGTAAGTGTAATTATTAAATATTGATGATAAAATCGAGACAGAAGAAGAAAATAATAATTATCACCAATTTTCGCGTTCCGTGACAAATTTGTTAGAAGTTTTCTGTTGCAGATGCGTCAAAATGTGTCTGTACGTGGGTAAGCGATCAGACGCCTTCGAATTGAAAACAATTTTGGGGAAATAAATAGAAAGTCAGTGGGATACAAAGATATTTTTGTTCGTAAATTAACTAGTACGCACGACAAATACAACATTGTGGAAAGTTTTACTTTGTTTTGATAAAAGCATAAGTCTGCAGAGGTGCCAACTTTCTCTATTTAGTTTAACCCTTTCCCTCATACGACAATTCTGCAGCAGATGACTTTGAATACATTTTATCAAAACATAGAAAATCTCTATAATTGAATGGATAACCTATGACTACAAGTGGAAAACAATGTGGCAAAAGGGCACGTTTTGTGCAATTTCTTCTTTTGTCACTATGTTTTCAAATAGCCGTCTGCTGCAGAGTCGTCAGAAAGCGTCTATATGAGGGAAAGGGTTAAACATATTTGTTTCTCAAATATTTTACATAATAGGAATCATCAAGAAATATACAATGGTGAAATATATTTGACTGAAAGCTCATATTTTAGGTCCTCTCCAAAAAAAGATTTGTTCTACAGGAATCATGGTGAATATTATACATGAGCAAGAAAATAACAAAACAAAAAATACAAGCTAGAGAGAGGGAGGAGATAAAGAAAGGGGATAGAGGGAGAAAGAGAGAGATACATAGGTAAAGGAGAGTAGGCGCGCTTATGGGAGGGGAGGTTAGTTAATGTTTATGTCAAAAATATGTCCCAAATCAAATT
This sequence comes from Serripes groenlandicus, assembly GCA_031761405.1. Taxonomy (NCBI): domain Eukaryota; kingdom Metazoa; phylum Mollusca; class Bivalvia; order Cardiida; family Cardiidae; genus Serripes; species Serripes groenlandicus. The sequence continues at coordinate 47,157,773 of JASEVX010000011.1, read as the reverse complement.
TAAAGTAAAAACGAGTTACAAGAAACAAAACCGATTTAAGGAAAGGAGTTCATTATCGTGAACTAAACCTTTTGATACCGATTATGATCAAAATGAAATCAAAATATAGCATTATTTACTTGGATTTTCATATAAAAAATATCAAGCGTAATGTTTCCTGGAAGTTCATTTAGCATGCCATGCCTAATAACATTGAACAAAGCGAGGAGATTCAAGTAGGTAATGTAAAAAAAAAGTTTCAGTCAAAATTCCACATGCGAAAAGCAGCCTCACCTAACTATTGTCTATGAAAATTGAACTGACCCATGCGTAATATGTAACAAAGTACGCTTACATGAGGAAATATAAAGAAAACTGGCCCTGTAAAGTATACAATATGTGTCATGTTTGCCCCTTAAATTAGTTTTAAAATCAAACCCAAGTATTTCGTAAGTGCACAATGATACTAAAAAGTAAAAAGTTTTAATGAGTTTGTATTTAACAGAAGTTTGTTAGCCATTCACATGTTCAGCCCATATTGTCAAATTACGCTAAATACATCGGCGGACAGGCTGATCTAATAGTTCCTAAACAACTTTGTAATTGTTTGCCTAGAAATGAGTATAAACCTTCCCACGACTGCATTGAATTCATGACAGTGAGTTTAATTTCTTTGTTACTATGCATATGATGCATTGGCACTGTTTGATTTCATAATTATTGGTTGTTTGATCTAGTCTGATAGTGAACATATAGAGTATATAGAAACTATAAAACCAGTTTAGGACTAGCCCGCATGTGTGCAAAATGAGGGGAACCATCTTCGCGGAGTGAATTCTTAAAGCTGAAAGCTGAGTGGTAACTCTTGTCAACGATAGAGGGTGTCCTATCTGTAAACACATACAAAGCTCGATAATTAAGGGTTACAAATTTGTTGGTTTAGAAAGATATAAAGAAGAAATTTAATTACTAATCTCTGGTCAAAAGGACGAACTTTTAATCAAACTGGAAGTGAAATTGGTCGCCATTGATGACATAAAACACCGAGTAAAGTATGGAGACGACATGGATTCGTCGCAAGTGCCAACACCAGGATACCATGAATACGCGCGTAACTCCTTCAGCGCCGAATTGTTTAAAGTAGACTCTTCCAAGTTCAAAATCGGGCCTTTCCATTTCTCATGTAAGAAAGGTTTGGACTATTTTGATAACTAAAAGGCAAACAGTGCTGATTTCAGGTGAGACAGCTCGTTACGAGCTGACTCACCTGAATCAGTATTGTTTGCAAAAACTTCAATATTACCTTTGGCGCTGAAAGAGTTAACCATATAATAATCCCAATCAGGGGCGTATCTATCCATTTATTGCCTCTAAACCATGGTTTTCTAAATAGGTTTTTAGTTACAACCGTTTCACAACAAGCCCTCGATTTGTCAAGTTAACTTTTCTCAGAATGGTATCTATAGATGTCTGCTCAATTGGTGTCGAAAGGATTTTCTGTAATAAAAGAAATGATTTATGATTATAGCGACATAGAAAACTATCACTTGGAGAATACCTGTTGCTTTCAGTATGTTGATACGTGGTAATTGATTTACTCTCAAAGACGATTGTTACTTTGATTTTACCGATCCATCAATAAGATATCGAATATTGATCAAAGATCGAAGATCGAACCTCAGCATGCGTTAATTACCAACATATCACCGAGCTGGGTCGATTATGTTTTAACGGCTTGACCAACAATGAATACGTTAACCCCTTCTCACATTTAACACATCTGCAGACGTCTTCGGAAACACCTTGGTCGAGATAGGAAAAATCTGTATTCATGTTTTAACATGTAAATGAATGCAGGGGCGTAGCTCCCTTTAGGCACTGTAGGCACGTGCCTACACATTTTTTCTAAAAATGCCCCCAAAATGCAGCTGCAGCAATACACATCTACGTAATGTATCGACCAGATCAGCTTGCGCTGTCCGCGCAGACTGATCCGGCCGACACATTCCGTCTAAGGGAGGATAGGTAGAGTAGTGATTCCTGAAACAGAAAATCCACAGGAGGCGAAAAGTGTATATCCGTGTACGCCTGTGTGGCATGCTTAGGCTGATCCGGGTCGATACTTTACAATCTTGATTTTCTCATAGCTGACAGCTTGTTTCGCAAACGCAATAAATAAGTATAAACTAAAGGATTTGATTTTTTCGATTTCGAACGACGTTTCCAAAGATGTATGACCAATTAGATATTTGGCTGAGTGTATAGGTGTCATTATCATTGTACTAAATGTACTTTTTTGTAATTGTCACACTTTTGAAAATGAATATCACTTTGTATCAGTGTGTCCATTATATAGATATTATTTATACATACCTACATACAACTACACTTGGCCTAATATTCTTAATTTAAAAGTTTAATGGAGTCTCAATCAAAGAAAGAGTTAGTTAACCTAGGTAAATGTTTATACCTTGCCAACTGTAAATGAATTAACCCAAATACTTACTATGTATATATATTGATCCTCCTGTACACGATAAGCATAATTTGTACACAAATTGTATGCTTATATATTGCCGTAATGTTTGTATATTTTCATATTTTTTCCATAAGTATGTTTCTTATTATCTTGTGTTCCGCCATATGTATATGTATATATGTGTTATGTTACTGGCAACAAATATATGTTTATATGCCAATAACGATGTTAAACGTTTGAACTTTAAAATAAATACAGTTTGGCGGTCTAACGAATACCATCAAAGACTTGAGGTGCAATAACGGTTATGTACCCAGTTTTATCCGTCTACCCCGTTTGTTTGCACTTTTTGTTTTCGCAGACACTCGAAGAGCCGGAAAATAACGCACTATATGTGTAAGTTTATCACGCGGCGTCCCTCTCATCTTTTTAATCGGATTTGCGACAATAACACTGGCCATTGACCTATAACGCACCCATCCTTTTCCGAATCAGGCAACTTTCTCTATTTTCATTTATCATGTTAAAGGAGACGGTTTCGAACATTCTTGAGAAAAGAAAGCACCATTATTTAATCTTTATCACTTCTTTTGCTCACAATGTTTCCTGCAGAGAGATGATATCCCTTAATTCGTTTAAAAAGCAGAGATTTCTTTCGCCATAAGCGTTCATCGCTGGAAAAGAATCCATAAACTATCTGTGACGTAATCGTTTAAAACATCACGTGCGTATTTATTTAACTAAAGTGTTAGGGGGATTTACACTATCTCACCAATCAAACAAATAGGTGTTTAGTTAAAGCGGTTTTCGCACCCGATTCAAAGTGACCTATCGGTCTATGTTTATGCAGGGCGATAGAAAGCACCGAACGCAAGTCCTTATACCGTTTGATGAAGTTTAATCGGGACTCTAGCCGAAACACGTGTTTGAGGGCCACTTGATTGGAAAATAGATAAATATTGCTATAGCTTATGTAATAGTTTTCATTTAATCTATTTTAGTTAACTATCAACATTGCGGAAGTGTTACCTAATATCTTCTTTGTTCTAATTGTAGTGAGAACCTAGACAAAGATCATACGAATAATAGTGTGGATCGACAACAAAACACCGTCATAGCTACTATAGGTTATTCCTTTCCATTCTGTCTTTGCGTCTAAACACCAACCAATGTTACATGATTATCGTCTCGTGTTTGACGCCCGTACGCCCGTACGCCAGTGGCGGTCATGTCGTAGTGCCAATCCCATCCTAGTTTTTCTGTCAGTGTACTGTCGTGGTTATATATAACTGAACTACTGTTGAAAACGACGTTATATCCAATTAGATCTCAACATTTTAAGCAAAACTCTTTGTCAGACAGCATTTTTCACAGCCTTTCTTTTGTTATCCTCTCCGAATTGTAGTTGCAATTTAACGCGTCCGTAGCAGATGATCTTTGAAAATATGGTGGCAAAGGAAGACATTGCTCATTATAATCATAAACTGTATCTTATAACTTTGCTTTCTTTTAACCCTTCCCCACATACAACACATCTGCAGCAGACGACTTTGAACATATTTTGTCAAACTATGGAAAATCTCTTTAATTGAATGGATAACTTATGACTAAAAGTGGAAGACATTGTGGCAAAAGGAGAAATTGTTCGTTTTGAGCAATTTCTTCTTTTGTCACTATGTTTTCAAAAAGCCGTCTGCTGCAGAGGCGTCAGAAAGCGTCTATATGAGGGAAAGGGTTAAGATGCTTTCAGAGTGGTCTGCTGCAGATTTGTTGGCAATTGTTAAATTCCCGGTTTTAACCAGCACCGAGTAGAAAAGAAGCAGAGTTGGAAGATTAAATGTATAAGCTACCGATCCTGATCGTCTGTAAAAGCGATCTTTTTTCCACATGCAATGCTATTAGGGCCACTTAAAGCGATTTGCATTTGAGTTCAGCGAAAACCGTAATTAGTCTTCACTGTCCGTCTGTGTGTTACATAGGCATTACTGCAACGATAGACACACATGGCGGTCGATTTGCATTTGCGTACAGTGAAAACTAGGCCTTTATGCTACCATTGGAAAACCAGTAGGGTATTTTGCATTTGCGTACAGCGAAAATGGAAATAAGTCTTCACTGTTCGCCTGTGTGGTACATATGCCTTAACGAAACGAAAGACAAACATGTCGGGCGATTTGCATTTGCGAACAGTAAAAACTAGGCCGTTATGCTACCATTGGAAAACGAGTCGGGCATTTTGCATGCATTTGCGTACAGCGAAAATTGAAGTCTTCACTGTTCGTTACATAGGCCTTAATAGAACAATGAGCACACAAGTCAATAAGCCCCCAAATCCGCGCACTGATGAATGCCTCAAGTCAGCGCTTCTATTCACCAATCTTTGTTAAAAAATAACATTATAATAATTCTTCCAAATCACGTCTCTTTTAAATTCAGACACTTGTACAAATAAGCTGTCCCGCGAGAAAAAAACAACATTATGGTCAATGCGTAATGTATCGTACCAGATTAGCCTGCGCAGTCCGCACAGTCTAATCCGGGCATACACATTCCGTCTCAGGGGGCTAGAGGTATAGAGTATTGAGGACTGAAACAGAAAATCCACAGGAGGCGTAAAGAGTCTGTTCGGGTTAGCCTGCGATGCATGCTTATGCCGATCCGGGTCGATACTTTACGCAGAGACCAAAACGTTTCAAAATTTAGAATGAGAATGAAATTAGAATGGTTAGTGACTATAGGGCCTGGTTGACAGCCAGGGACCTCACGTCGCTCTAACAACTATTTGAGAAAAGCGGGCGTTGACACTGAAGGAGCCCGGAAGAAAGTACTCGAGATTCCGATATCATTATCAAAATTCGTCACGATAGAAGACAGTGACATTGAGATGTCAAAAATTAATAACCATTCATTTTATACCGTACCCATCCACGTTATCGGGACGCATTGAATATCCCCCCTATCCAACCCTCGAAAATAAAAAGTCGATACGTATCCATCACAATTCGCGATCGAACGAACCCTTACGCTTGTAATTTGGCATGGGGGTTGGACTCCTGTAGTTTAACCCTTTCCCTTTACGACAATTCTGCAACAGTCGACTTTGAACATATTTTGTCAAGAAACAGAAAATCTCTATAATTGAATGGGTAACCTATGACTAAAAGTGGAAAACATTGTGGCAAAAGGAGAAATTGCTCATTTTGAGCAATTTCTTCTTTTGTCACTATGTTTTCAAAAAGCCGTGTGCTACAGAGGCGTCAGAAAGCGTCTATGGATGGAAAGGGTTAACCCCCTAATAATAATACATGACAACCAACACCCCTACCCACATACAACACATCTGCAGCAGACGACTTTGAAAACTTTTAAGTAAAAATATAAAAAAATCTCTATTAATTATGTTATAATTACTGAAAAAATGAAAACTTTGTGGCAAAAGGATACATTGCTCGTTTTGAGCAATTTCTCCTTTTTTTCACAACGTTTTCATCAGTCGTCTGCTGCAGAGGCGTTAGAAAGCGTCTATATATTTACTAACCTATATTACTATCTGGATCTACAATTGGAACTTAAATGTATATTTTCCAATGAACAATTTCAACAAATTATTAAAAGTTTACACAGCATTGTAAGAAGCAACTATAAGTAGTAAGCAATGCCTGCAGAAGTATATAAGACCATTTCTTTTGTTATTTGTATAAATTGTATTATTGACGGGAAATAATGTATGCCGGGTGTTTAGAAATATATGTTAAGTTGACTGATTAAAGGGCGAGATGGTTGATATTAATTTGAATGCTAAATAAAATCTCTATTCGTCTAGTTACCTGTAAAACAGTGTTCTTCCTAAACCCTTTCCTATCAAGAATTTGCAGCAGACGGCCTTAGTTAAAACAATAATTGTTATCAAATGAATTTTACATATCGTTTTACAAGTTAATTATACATACTTTTGATTTATCTTTTCAGCATGGATGAGAAAAGAAGTTACTTAAAACTTATATAAATTCTTCTCCGTGCAAAACATAATTTTCTCAATTTGATATTACCCTGTTAACATCATGTTGGTAATTGTATTGATAATATTCCGAGAATGGTCCTAAGAGTCAAGAATGGGTGCGATAGGCCTTCATTCCCGGAATAGAAGCAGGTCTTTAAAACATATAAACTTCACATATTTTAGAGAAATAAGATAGAGAAAATAAGATGTTAAAATACAGCAGACGGCCTTGAAAGCATCAAGGTTAAAACATTGAAAATCTCTATAAATGAAAGAATCATTCTTGGATAGTTGACAACATTGTGGCAAAGGGAGAAATTTCTCTACTAAAGCTAATGCTACATTTTCAATAATGTCCTTACAACTGTAATAAACACTGTTCTTCACTGTGTCCACCACATAGAACAAATCTGCAGCAGACAGCCCTGAAAACAGCTGGGTAATAACATTGAACATCTCTATAAATGAAAGTATAATTATTGGATAGTTGACAACATTGTAGCGAAAGGAGAAATTCCTCCACTAAAGATAATGCTACATTTGCAATAATGTCCTTACAAAGGTACGCTATAAAAATGTCAAACGATAATCTTCATCCGCGGAAAAGTTTAAACCCAGGCGACAAGACGCGCGAGACGGCAACATCTGTTCCCAAACGCTAAGGTTGACACTTCGCTGCACGCGCGCTAATGACGTCAGGCGACTGTTTCCTACAGGTATTTCCCCGGGAAGGGAACCTCCTCGATAACATGGCATCCATTGTAGTGACTGTGTACCCTGTAGCGAGCTTTTCCCTCTGTTACTTATATCATTAAACTGACACCGATGTTACGTTGTTTAAATCAATAACTATTTGATTCTCTACCTCAACCCGGGGCGGAAGACGATTAATTCACCTTGAAATACTATACTCCACAAAATAATCCTTTCCTACGTACACAAAGATATGAAGCAAAACGCCTATGAAAATAGGGGAAAAAGCTACAAATCAAAGTTTTATTTTTTAAACCTTTCCCTCATACGACAATTCTGCAGCAGACGACTTTGAACATATTTTTGTCAACAAATAGAAAATCTCCATAATTGAATGGATAACCTATGACAATCAAAGCGCCAATGGCACTGTAGTGGCGATCGTATGGAAAATCCTGCAAAGTAACAAGCAGTATATCGGTGTAGGGCTTGCGATGACTCTGGTGCGGGTATATTTGAGAATGTATCAACCCTGCATCTTTTGACAGTAGAATAATGTTAGTTTGCCAGAATGTTGTCTTGGTGATTATTTAGTTACGTTCTGAAATTGGTCATGATGTGTTCAAAATTAGGCCATTCCAAAGTTATGAAAAATCTAGTTGGTATTCGATAGACTACCGTTTTAGCTCATTAGAATGACTATTTGTAATCTAAATTGTTTGGGTAATCACATGTTTATCACCAGGTCGTTAGGCCATATTAAGATAAAATATATTTTACACTTTAGAAATGACTAAAGAAAGGAGAGAAAACAGTATCCATTAGTTTGGTGTTTGTTTCAATTATGTCCGATATTAAACAGGTCTGTTCAATTTAGTCCCTTCACATTGCATGATTGAGGGTTGTCACAGTGTATTTATATGTCTCTGAGGTTGTTAAACTGCTTCGAATAATGTGAGTGCAAAAACAAACACAAAACATGCTCCAAAAGCACAATTTCACTATTTGCCAAACTGTTTAATTTATGAAAATATAGGCATATATTATAATGCTAGATCTTCAAACTCAATTAGGCTACACTGTCAGCATTGATTGCTAATTGACTCTAGAACGTGCAGACGTGTATACATAACGTGTGTACACACTGCCATCGTGTGTCCTTTAAACCTTTGTAAACCAGTCTTATTATCTAGACGCTTTCATATATTTAAACAAGTACAAAATAAAGCGTTTATAATATTGAGATTTACAAGCTTTTCTGGTTTTTGGTCTCGCGAGCTATTTATAGAACATTTTGGAATTTCCAGATTTGAGTATCACCAGAGTTGTCGTTATTTGCAAGGCAGAACGCGCAATGATATTTATTATCTGCCAAATCATGACGAAGATAATCAGAGTACAACCAACTCCTGCCGAATCAGGTTAAAGGTCAAAAGGTTACGGTTGACTACAGTAAAAATAAAACGAGGCACAGGAGTATCATGATACTCTGCATAGCGTACCCAAGACGCCCGATGATATTTATTATCTGCCCAAACATGAAGAAAGATAATATGTAAATAGTTTAACTCTATTTAGATATTTTCTCGATAAATCTCAAATATTAGTACCAATCCGGTATCAAAGTAGCACTAACATTATCATTATTAATCGTGTGCCTGCATCACTGATGGAACTATATATATATATGGCGGTTTAACGGAAGTGAGTAAATTGCCTTTGCAGAAATATCCAACCGATTGTTCAAATACGACTATATAATTTTTTTTTCGTTGTTGTTGTTTTGGTAGCACTGTGGCGATTGTCAACCAATCGCCACAAAAAGTGGAAAACATTTGTGGCAAAAGGGGAAATTGCACGTTTTGTGCAATTTCTTCTTTAGTCACTAAGTTTTCAAAAATCCGTCTGCTGCAGAGGTGTCAGAAAGCGTCTATATGAGGGAAAGGGTTAATGGAATTGAAAAGTTTTGCCATAATGTTTCCAAAGTAATTTGCTTTAGAAGCGTCAAAATGCGTCTGCAAGAGTTGGATTTTATTTTTACTTCATGTAAATTGTAATTTTTGAAATGTTACACTTTTGGGCTTTACGCTCTGATGTAAACTTCAATTGATAAAATATATTTAATTTTAACTTTTGCCTTTTTCAAAAATTATTTAACCTTTTCAATGCTGGACATTGAAGATGAACTTGTACAGCCTTGCATTTGGGAGAGTCCATAGGCAAATATAGAAATATAACGATAAAACAGCTGAGTTGGGCAGTCAACAGTATATAGAAAGCCAACAAAAACATGAGTAGGTGAACTGGCCACAGACAAATGACTGAAACATTGTGGAAAAAGGCTGTTAACCCTTATTAATCCATCTAAAGATAAATATGGAAAACATAGCTCTTTGTGACAATTTCCTTCCCTAATTGACCGGGCCATAACATATAAAGACTATTTCAAAGCCTATTGTCAGAGCATTATTATCACGATTAGGTTCAATCATCATCATTAGAAATGTATTCTCTTGCCACAATGTTTCAAAAATATTCTGCTAGTGGGAAAACCGTGAAAAGAGTCGATATTCGTCAACACGTTGTTGCTTTTTGTTAGAGTTCGATATTAAAATATTATCGTAAATTCCGCTTACAAACAATGAATACTTCTGTCTATGCTCGCAATACTAAGCTAAATAACCTATTGCTCGTTTTGACTGCTTATTGTTAAGGAATTGTTCTTTAAATTAACGTTTTCCAATCAGTATTATGAAACATCTACAGCAGAAACTTTTGAAATATTGTGGCAAAAGGAGGAATTGCTCATAAGTTAAACTCTATTCAATAATTTCAATTTTCCCTATAGACATTTCTCGTTTTTATGCCAAGAAGAGTTCAAGGTCGACTTCCATAGATGTGTTGTATGTGGGAAAACGTTAATGGATTAAAAGCTGAAGCATCGTTCTTGAGTGTTACCCCCGTGCTCTGCGAAAACCAGCCTTGGTGTAATTGTTAAACGTTTGGAAACAAACTTGTATGCACATCCATGCTGAAGGATCCGACTGGAAACTGCTTTACAAACTTGCAATGATTGCGAACAGTGACAGATCAATCTGAGCCATCTACACTGGTCGCAAAACTCTAAAGGTTGTCTTTCTCAAAGCACCACTCATGTATTTTAAATTGCTTAAAGAAATGGTAAAGTCTGTGTGCAATTAATTAAATAAACGGCGAATCATGGTCTTGATCAAGTACTATTTCTGGGCAGAGCGCGTTCTCAAAACAAACAAAATCATGTGCAGACATTAAAAACTATCGAAGAAAGTCAGCCTAATCCATATTTCAACAGTCCCATGACACTAATTGCTTAATCACTAATTAACTCATTTTCACGTGCACTTCCGATGGTGAGTCGTTAGAATGACACGTAACGTGAGAATCGTTACATCATTAGAATTACAATACAATATTCCGTGTCATACAAAATGATCCTCGTTGCTTTTCGCTACACTATGCAAAGGTAAAACCTTTCATTACTAAAAGACTTATAAAAACTACACTTTCATCAGAATGTTGTAAGATGCTTCATTTAACCGAACAGTGAAGACTCTGGTGAGACTTTCGTCTCTGCACAAACTCATCAGTACCTTTGCTGTTCGTATATATGTAAGAATTTTTTTTTTAATTGGCGCGGTCCGGTCATTGTAACGGGTTTCTGTGTATTACAGTTACCCTTATATAAACAACCTGTAACGCCTTAGGGAGAAGAAAAGTATCGTGAGAAAAGGGGTACATTGCTAACATTAATATTTATTGTAATTTCTCATCTTCCCACAATTATTTCAAAACAACCTTCTCACTTTTGATATTGTATTATTTGCCTCAGATGTTTTCAGTAAGCGAGCGGTCCTAAAACTAGTCTATGAGGTAATCTGATTACTATCGAGGCTGTGTATCTGGACTGTGTCCATCAACTGCCTGAAATCTGGTAATTAGTAATTAAGATAATCGTCACTCGGCCAGTGGTCAGTCAGTGTTATGTTACACCTTTCGTCAGGACTGTATTTAACCCTTTTCCCGCATCCAATAATAAACTCTGCACGGCGAGGGTAAATAAATTAAAAAATCGACCAACAAATATGTAGCAGACGACTTTGAAAACATCTCTCTAAATGATTGATTGGTTAACGCCGTTGTCAGCACTTCTTCAGTCATATCACGACTGGTAGTTCTCATACCCATGTGTTTCCTGGCTTACGCACACAATTTCTCCGTACAACCTGTAACCCTTTTCCTAGTATAGACGCTTTCTGAAGCCTCTGCAGCAGGCGGCTTTTTTGAAAACATAGCAATTTTTCCTTTTGCCACAATGTTTTCCACTTTTGGTTATAGGTTATCCATTCAATTATAGAGATTTTCTATTTTTTGACAAAATATGTTCAAAGTCGTCTGCTGCAGAACTGTCGTATGAGGGAAAGGGTTATCGGTTATCGTTTTCTGTTAGCCAGTGAAATGATTAGATTAACAGATTCTACATGCACTGCTTGTTTGTTTCATTTTTATTCAGAAATATCATTTGTATATACTTCAACCGTTTTGTATCAATATTCATTTATTTATACATTTGAGTCTCTTCCGTGTACACGCAAATAAAATTACATATATTGTTAAAATAATAATCCAAAACAAAATGCACATGGCCTTTCTTGAAATCAGATATAAAAGACTGTCATACCCAAAGTATGTAACACATTAACATTTTAGTCATGTATCTATATGGTACAATAAAAAAATCGGTTGCTAATTTCGCATTAAAATAAAAGTAAAGCCCAAAAAAAGATGAACTCAATGCGTAAAATGTGCACTAACGCACAAGCAGGAATGTAGAGTGTACTCTAGTTCTAGATTCCAGGCACAAGAAAGAAATGTTATCTTTTTCTAAACGCGAATAAATAAACAAATGTATGTATTAACTTACTAAAGTCTTGTCAATGAACAATTATATATACATGTAATTACATATATTGTAAAAATAGGGAATACAAATAAAAAGTACATGACCTTTCAAAAATAAAACATAAGAGACTGCCATACGTTAAGTATGTACAATATAAATATCTGATAAGCATTATACACATAGTTAATCTATTGCAGGTTCCCAACAATGACACCTGTGTATGTTCGGTATAGGCAGCATTCAGGGAAAACAGGATTCCTTTCTTTAATTCAGATCGGTATTTGGCACGCTTTTGTGTGTGTATGTCTAGATGTTCTGTCTGTTAGAATTAGAATGTCCTTTGTGTTCACATGTTACATCTCATTTATAGTTTTTAAATTTTATTTTAAGTAAATATATTTTATTGGCATATAACACATACATGTTGTCGCCAAAATTTACAATAGATCTTTGCTCTGATTTCATTAACATTTGAAATTAATTTATATTTGTCTAGGTGTAATAATACCTAGGAAGACATTTCTAGTTATACATGAGTACTGCAATAGTGTGTGTGTATCTTACATCAGAGATTTGTCTCTGCTTATATTTAACGTTTTCTTGATTATTAAGACTGTCAAAACAAACAACAAATTATATTCAAAATACGTCAATATAAAAAGAGAGACAATTTTCATAAAACGGACTATATTGCGATCTTATGAATAAGACCTATCCCAAAATGCAGACAGTTAAGGCATATGCAGCAGTAGGCCTTTGAAAACAATGTGGCAAAAGAAGAAGGGATTTGCCTTATGAATGTCGCAATGATTTCAAAGTGTGTAATGCTCGCTTAATAGATTATTCTGCCTGGCGATGTTAAACAAAAACAGTAGGTAAAGGTTGCTTTCTATCAATGATATCCTTAGGACGCTTGTTCGAAATAGTGAGGGAGGCGAAGGTTAAAACCTAACTGTATCGGAATTCTCGACCCCGGGTGAGATTACCCGAAACATTCACATTTTCTTTTAATAAAACGCCAAACAGCTGTCGCGCGGCTACGCGAAGTGTCAGTGTATCGGCACGCGACCACCGCCCATCAAAATTCAGTCATGTGATTTAACGCTTTCCTCGATAGTCTCAACTATACAAACTAGCGAGTTTAAAAACATCGTTTAAAACCGAGTTAACTTTCCGTGAAGAGTTGAGTGTCTGCTAAACACGAAATACTTTCAGACTGTATAAAATATAGATACACTGCACTGTATCAAGTCGTTCAAAAAAACCTTTGAAGATTGCTTAAAACTGCTCGTATGGTAAAGGGTTTTAAACAGGTATTTTATTTCGATAAACGTTCATTCCGATAGTGAAACGATTTAAAGCGACATCCGCTTCGGGTGGACGCTTATTTACAAATTGTCACAGCGAGAGTCACGCGCGAGTGACGACAGGTGAACGGCTCTCCGCCTTACAGCGTACGACAAACTTAATAGAGAGCGCGAATACGGGAACCAGTACCAAGCTCGTTTCACCCGAATGGCGTCGATATTAAAATAATAATTTTTTGACACTTCGCCTGCCCAGATGTTGGTCGGCGTGACACGGTACAGGTGTATCCGGGGTGACAGACCCGCCAGACCGAAGCAATCGTCTGCTGGAATGTACTTCTTCTCTGTTGGATCATTTATGTATTTATTATCAAAACTTTCTTGAATTCGCTATTTCAATCGTCGTTTTTCTTCACTACTATTCCTTGTTGATTTGTTTTTCCTTTTTGTAAATACAGACGTATATTTGCAATCAGCAACGTGGATGCAATTAACCATGAAAAAGATTTATATGACAATAATGCTAATGCATATATGTGTAGAGTGTATGTACACAATGCACACATCGTCTTTTGTGAATAAAATCATGATTCTGTATTAATTGAGTCACATTTTATCAATGTTTGGATCTTATTGCATTTTCGTAACGAGATCACAAAAGAGAAATCGTAATATGAGCCGTCCCGCGACAAAACCAACATCGTGGACTCTGCGGAAAGTAACGACCCAGATCAGCCTAAGCATGCCGCACAGGTTAACCCGGAATGACAATGTTCGCCTCCTTTGGATTTTCTGTTTCAGGAATGATTACTCTATACCTCTATCCCCCTGACACGGAATATGTCGGCCCGGATCAGATGTGGGTCGATACATTACGCAGAGGCCATAATGTATGTTTTATTGCGGAAGCTCGTTTGTTAATACTAGAAATGTACGTATGTTGGTAGCACGAGTTTAACGACAACCTATTTACACCATACATCACTTATTTTCAATTAAATCATGTTCATGTCCATCATAATCTAAATCCTTATTAAATGACTCTTCTTTAAGTAGAATGCACCTGGATGGTGCAGTGGTAGAGCGCCCGCCTCGAGTGCGGGAGGTCGCGGGTTCGATTTCCGGTTTAGGCATACCACAGACTTTAGCAGACGACTGACTCGTTGCTATCAGGTCAAATTGATCAGTATTATGGGTAGTTGACCCTGGAACCGCCTTGATATAAACGGAACAATTGTTAGAAACGGCGTAAAACATCAAGTCAACACATTTGAAAGTATAATATGAGTACATTTTGGAAAGGTTTTGTCAAAAGATTACGTCACGCTAATCTATTGAATCTAAAACCGGGCACAGAGATTGTGATATCATTGCCTTCAAAGTGTTTGTACAGAGATTGTGTGAATGATAGGTACACTTTGCATCTATTTTATGTTTTCTTGGTCAATTCAAACTGAGACCGACATTTAAAACGATTCAGTATCTATTCCTTCAAAGAGTTTGAACATAGATTGCGTAAATGATACTCTTTTTTATCTAGTTCATGTTTCTTTGTCAATTCAAAGTGAGACCGGCATTTAGAACGAAACAATACCATTCCTTACACGGGCTTAACAGTGATTGTGTAAATGATAAATAGTGAATGATTTTCAGGTTACTTTGCACATTTTAAAATGATACCGATATCCTAACATAGATTGTGTTAATGATAGATGATAAATTGGTCATCATTTTCAGTTAACTTTTTCAAATTAGAATTGAGATCGATATTTAGAACGACGCCATATAATTGAAAGCCAAAGAGTTTGTACGGAGACTGTGTGAATGATACACTTTGCATATATCTGTCAATTAACCCTTTCCCACATGCATCAAACCTGCAGCAGACAACTTTGAAAACATGGTAACAAATACTTGATCAATCTCCATAAAAGATAGCTGAATTGTTAAATAAAGTTGAAAACATGTGGCCAAAGGTGAAATTGCTCATCATGAGCAATTTCATGTTTGGCCACAATCTTTTCAAAAGTCGTCTGCTGCTATTGCGTCAAAATGCGTCTGCATCTGGCAAAGGGTTAAGAACACCGATATTTAGAACGAATAATAGCATTTCCTTTCAGAGGTTTTAAGAAAGATTGTGTTAATGCTAGGTTGGTCATCACGTAACTTTGTAAACTTAGAATAAGACAGACATATAGAACGATGCGAGAGTATGGCTCAAATGCTTTATGTATTAATTGATTGATTTGAGCTCAACATCGTTTTCAACGGTATTTAGTTTATATCACGGCTGCGTGATCACCTAACCACGTGGTTTATTGCTTTCTAGCTCGCACCTGTACTCAACCACTGAATTCTTCCCAGGCAACTGGCTACCTTCTCATGTAGTCTATATTTAGCCCAATTTTTGAACACAACTAAGACCAGTCACGCTGACTTTAATCAATCACCGGAAAGTATCACAAATCGAGTCGGGATATGAACCCACGACGCCTGGATAGATAACCTACGTTGTTACCGACTGAGCTATATCGCGGCTCGAGTCTAAGTAAAGATAACCAACTAAAGGCGGGCGGCATTTTCTTTTCATCGTTCCCTAAATCCGACAAAGTCGATGATACCTTGTCTATAATTCCTAAATCAACACGTAGCCGTGTCCTGTCATTTCGAGCATTATTGCATGTAAACTATGCTTACAGTGAAACCTTATTTAGCATCTGTGAATTCGAACTTGCCAGAGCCTTCGACATGTCACGCCTTTTCGCATAGTTACATGCATTAACTGAATACTTTATTCAATAATTACAATTTCATTAGACGATATTTTCTATAATACATTTTCAAAGTCGTCTGCTGTAGTTTGTTTTTGTGCGGGAAAAGGTGTAAGGAGATACTGCTCATAGCAAGCAATTTCTCCGTTTGCCACACTAATTTTAAAAAGTCTTCTGCTACAGGGCGTCATAAGGCATCCGTCTTTTGGGAAGTGTCAAATCAATTTCAGATGTTATTTCTGACCTTTGAGGTACGAAAATTCTGCAACAGTGCACTTTGAAATACTTCTAAATTGTTCAGATATTGTTTTCATTATAACGCATTTGGTTGCCCTCTGATCACTATGTATACTTTATTGCAGAGCTGTCTCTTATGTATTATGTACATGCTCAGCACCTTAATAAATGATTGTATTGTATTGAAATACTCTAGGGATTCATTTTGAAATTCTCTATAAATTAACGTGTTAATGATTTGATAGAGCTGCAAACAATTCCTCCCTTTACCACACTGTTTTCAGCAGTCGTATGCTTAATAGCTCATTTTGAGAACGCCAGTTTAAATGTTAAAGTGTGTCCCCCAGTATGTATCTTCTCGCCTACAAATCGTTCATACGATGCATTCGTGGAGATCGAACAAGACCCCGTTTTCTCCCTACGCGGCCCCGAATTACTGTATTTATGCACACCATAGTGCAAGGTCCAATCGTCCCCGCTAGATGACGTTTGATATCTTTAGATACCCGATACCTGTTAATCAGCTTTTTACGTGGACTCTGGCCTAACACCCGATAGAGAAGTTTACCGCGTTGTTCGTAATCCTTTAATTTTTAGGCGGGTAAGTCGATTATAGGTCTCCAAATGTTGTCGGAAGGGCAATTGTCGGGGGGTAACATGGGTAATAAAAGAGACATATAAATACAAATAAATGTATTTATATGTCTCTGGTAATAAAGTAAGTATATTGTGTATTGTTGTGACATGGGTTGCATCAAACAATTTATAATAAACATTTAGTATCACTTTCCCACATACAACAATTCTGAGACAGGCGATTTGAAAACATGTAGACAAAAACGCTGAATATCTGTATAAATGAATGTACTGTTAAATAGAGTTGAAAACATTGTGGCAAAATTAGAAATTGCTCATCATGAGCAATTTCTCATTTTCCCACAATGATTTCAAAGGTCACTTGCTACAGAGGCGTAATAAAGCATCTGCATGTTGGAAAATGTAACTGATAATTTATATCCGGCCCAATTGGGCCTAAAAGCCACCAAAATATAATTTCACTTCCCAAGTAAACAAATCTTTATCAAACAAAACTATGATTACATAATTTCTGTACCTAACGCCGTGGTCATGGTGGATTAACCTGAGCAAGACATTTTAGCTTGCCTAAAACTGGTTAATTACGCACGTATCGTAGATAAGTGTCCGTCGCAAAATTAAAACACTGTTGAAAATGGCGAAAAATCCGAAATTTATTATAAAACTGATTATCAAACTCAAGTGCTATCTAACGGACCAAGAGTCTCGCAAAGAATCTGACGCATAGTCGTTAATACGCTTAAAGGGAACCGACCCAGGAATTCTAAATAAAACATGAAAACGTGTTAAGACATTACGACAACGATAAATAAATTAATAGTAACGGAGTGTTTGTGTGAGAATTGTAACCGTTACGTAGTTATAGGTAAACGCGAGATGATAATGAAATAGTCAAAGTACACAGAGTACCGCCACAGAGGGACGTGTGAATTCGTTATCAAAATATATCGTGGTAAACGGCGGTGCTACATCTTTGGAAAATAGGCACGAAAACTGATATAAGCTTTGATGGATCGATTTGGGCTTACCCTTTCATTTACCCGTTGTATTTGATAATAAAGGCCGTCTATTTTATATCTTGTGTTACCCTTTCCCACATATAATACAATCTGCAGCATACGATTTAGTAAACATGCAGCACACATATTGAAATTCTGTATAGATGAACGATTTATTGGTGAATAGAGTTGCAAACGTTGTGGCAATAGGAAGACATTGTTTATCAGGATCAATTTCCAACTTTTGCGACAATGTTTTCAAAAGTCGCCTGCTGTAGATGCGTTACAATGCGTCTGGCAGGTGGAAAAGGATTAAAATATATCTGACTTCGTATTGTCATCGCGTTTGGGAAATATTGTTAGTAAAACATTTTTTTTATTGTATTCTTGATTTCCTTTAACCAGGGACGTCCCTGCTTTAACGAATAATTTGATATTCTTTCTGTAGGAAAATAAATAATAGATTGTGAAAGCTTGATAAGTGTTCATTCCCCGCTTTTCAACCTTCTTTAACAGGCATATTTTACTTGCTATAAACATATTCGAAATCAACAAGTAAAACGTATACAAACCAGAGGTTTAAAGAACGTTTTAGAGAATTTTGTCAATGATGTTGGACAATATATCTTGCTCTTTACTAATATTTTTCTTTTCTTTTGAAATAGCTGAATACGAGATATTTTTTTTAAAAAAGGGGGTTGAAACAGGGGATAAGGGGACACTTGTTTATGTGAAAATAGGCTATACAAAAGGGGCGGCGAAAATGTCGGGGCAGGAGTTTTTGAAGTGGACCGCGTGCTAATGAATTACACATACATTTTCCTTGCCTTAACTTAATCAATTGAAATAATAGACACGGGGACTTCGAAATGAATTTCAATTATATTTAAACAGAAACAAAAATTCGACAGATATATCGTTGCTTTCTTAAAGATGGTCGCACATGTGTTTTAAAAACAAAAAAGTGAACAAGTACTTAGGGATGCACATAAAAGTAAGCTAACGCTATATATGAATACAATTGAAATAAGGGTAAACACCTTTAAAATACCAATACACAAAACCGATTGAATATTGATTAACAGGTTAACGAGTTTCTTTTCATCTTAAATGCAATAGTTTCGGGAAAATTGGGAAAAAGAAAAAAACTGTAAAGATGTATTAACACTTTTTAGTGCAAGTTGAAACCTTCCCATGCTTTATGTACATGCGTACACATTCGGACCAGTTACGCATCTCATGCCAGAAAAATATGTTTCTTTGTATGGTTATAATGCATTATGTATTATGGCAGCAGCGAGTCAGTCGCAATACGAATCCCACAATCCGAAATGGCAAGAAAGGAAAGCCATTGGTACAATTGTTATAGTATTTGGTAATATCCGGCCGGCGACCGAGCCCGTGACCTCCCGCGCCTGAGACTCAGAATATCAATGTTGAAATTGAAATCAAAGGAATAATCGAATCTGAAAAAATTAAAAACCTGTTATGTCCGAATATATCAACCCGATTTCCTATGTAAAAACAATATTGCTTATTCCCTTCCCACATTGAAAAACAATTGTAAATCCCTATAAATGGTAGAAATTTATTTTTAAATAGAGTTAAACAAACGAAATTACATTCAATGTTGTAGAATTCGTCTGCCGCATATGCGTCCAAAATGCGTTTGCATATGAAGAAGGGTTAATGATTGTTTCAGTATAAGATGTGCTGTAAGAAATTAAACGTGGGGCAATGCAATACGTGTATAATTAGAATGAAACGCACCGCCAGGCAGCATGATCTAGGGCTGCACACATTCGCATATTTTTAACTAGACTTTAATTGAAATTCTGACAGACACTTTTCGCTACTGTGGATTTTTTGTTTCGGGAATCATTACTGTGTACCTCTATCCCCCTGAAACGGAATGTGTCGGCCCGGATTCGCCAACTGATCTGGTCGATACATTACGCAGAGGCCATAATGTTGGTTTTCCCGTGGAACGGCTCAAATGTCAATTTGCATTAATCTATTGGAGCTACACTTCTAGTCTTTTGTAGAATGATTTCTCTAGTTTTAAATAAAAAGGGCACCACGTCCAACAGAAACCAATTTGTTTTATGAGCTACGTGTAGCGACTTTGGGGTTAACTGATTCTTCGTAAAAGCATCATATAAAGGTACATTGACGTAAAACTGTTATGACTTCACTTGCAGTCTTTTGCAAGAAGATGCGTCTTGGATTAAATTGCATGTAAATGGACAGTGAAGAATCTCGTGATATTGTACGGTTGCACAGACTGGCACGAATCGCCATTGTGCGCAGATATATTCAGATCACAACTCCCTAGGAGGGGCTCATGTATAATCCTAACTGGAATTCCGTTCTTAACACAATATGAATAGCCTGTGTATCCTGATCTGATGAAACCCCGTCGTAAATTACGCTATAAACATTGTTTCGCACGCAAAAAACTGACACGAATCTACCTTATTATCATGTCAACTGCTTAAAGTATATTGTGTTTCACAATACAGATTTGGGAAACTGCGGATTTTGTTGCGCAAGAGGTGGGGGATCGCATTGTGATCTAACTAATACTAGGTGCTGATTAGCCTGCTTGTTAGGCCTGCCAATACACTAAAGAGTATGTAATTATAGACAAAACCTCGAAATACGCAAAGATGGGCTGTCAAAAAGGTATAAGTGTCAAACATCGTTGAAAAAATAATTCCTGTACACGAAGACAGATGTTCCTTCGGCAGGATGGGAAACAAAAAAATGGATGTGTAAATATAATGAGATTAAATCCGCAGTGTTTTTAATAAACTTTGTGGTTGACATTAATGTCGCCGTAATTAACATTGGGAAGAATAGAAAACTTCTCAAGTTGAATGAATTATCCCCATATTGTACCATTTACCGTAGCTTGACACGTGCCAATACAGCAGCGTCCGTCCGCTTACCAATTTTACATTCCGACACACTCGAGTCGCTCGGCTGGAGATTATTAACATAATCGCACTCTCGACCAATCAGAAACGCGGTTACAAATCTGATCGATATCACAACGCTTTCTGATTGGCTGAGCGTATCGCCATCTGCTCGGTTCACCGTTATGTTTACATTCCGATACATGCCACGCGCGGCGATGTATAAATATGTGGGGAACTGGTGGTTTTAATCATATCAGCTGAAATTGCTTGAGAGAGAACATCTAGAGAGACAAGAAGATCTTGATAGAATTGTTGTATTATTTTGGAATAGTTTGGATATACTCTGAAAATATGTGTGACGCTAAAGTATCTAGAGCTTGTCCTGATACATCGTCCAGTTACTTAAGAAAGGTATGTACGGCTTTTGTTGCTATTTACTGTATATACTTATTGAATAAAGTTGAAAACATTGTGACAAAAGGAGAAATTGCTCATCATGAGCAATTTCTTCATTTGCCACAATGTGTTCAAAAGTCGCCTACTGCAAATATGCATCTACATGTGAGTACACTTAAGGGTTAAACACGATTATTGTGTATGGTATGTTTTATGTTTTCTGTCAACTTTTTGACGTTTCCAAAGTCAGGATAATTGTTATGGATTTTCCACTGACAGAAGGAAGCGCTGCTGTCTTGATAATTATATTGCAAGATCATTCCCGTCTCTCTGTTTACAGTTTGTAACTGCGAAGGAGAAAGAGATTTCTTTAAATGCTCTGTGTTAATGACTTTCTATTTGAATGCGATGTTCTAAAAATAGCCTGCGTGGGAAATGTAAATTGGAGCTAATTTTAGAAAGAAACACTTTGCAAACAAATTCATCCTTTACAGTATATTTAACAAAACTGAACCTTTCACTAGATCTCTTATTTATATTTTTATCACAACTTTGTGACATTTTTATTTTTTGCATTTGGATTTATATAATTAATAACTTTGTTGACTGTATATTCACGTCCATACCCTTTTCTACTTTTAGATAAAGAAACCATTGATCGAGAGAAAACGACGTGAAAGAATAAATAATTGCCTGGACCAACTTAAGTCCATCTTATTGGAGAACATCAAAATAAACGTAAGTACCTAATACATATCATCTTCTTTTTCCTTCTAATAATCTCTGATCGCGTTTTATTCAACAATAATTTTGTTTCCATATTCTTCTTAAACCATTACTTTTGTGTTGAGGAAATAGCACTACGAATAGAAGTACTGGTAATTGACCCAGTGAACGCCGTGATATATCCTAAGTACAATTCATTGCGGCA
This sequence comes from Serripes groenlandicus, assembly GCA_031761405.1. Classification (NCBI taxonomy): domain Eukaryota; kingdom Metazoa; phylum Mollusca; class Bivalvia; order Cardiida; family Cardiidae; genus Serripes; species Serripes groenlandicus. The sequence continues at coordinate 47,135,525 of JASEVX010000011.1, read as the reverse complement.
TAAAACGCCATTCAAGCATACACCATGACTCTTTGTTTCCATATGTAGGCTATAATTTAAACAATAGGGATAGAACATACTTATATCGTTAGAATTTTTTTTACAACTTTAAAGCTCGGTTTAGCAAAGATACGTTAAACCCTTACCATATACTAACGTTTTCCCGTATGCAGAGACATTTATACGCATTAACAAATGTCCGTTAAAAACATGGCGGATAAAAGAGAAAAAAATGCCCATCATAAACAAATTCATTTGCAACAACGTTTTCAATGATTATACTTTCATTAAAGGGATTTTCATTTTGTTTTGCTTAGATGTTTTCAATGTCGCCTACTTCAGTAGGCTTATGTGAGAAAATCATAATCCCCAAACAATTACAATATCAACAATCTTTAACCATGACTTTTCTTTATTATTTCAGGGCGGTACACAGGTCTCTAAACTCGACAAAGCTGACATCCTAGAAATGACCGTCAGCCATTTTAGACAAATCCAACAACAACAACTATCCGTTGCCATGTCAAAAAGCGCTTCCGTCCTCAAGCAGTACCAAGAAGGCTACTCCGAGTGCGCCAACGAAACTGTCCGTTATATGGACGCAACCAAGTCGTATCCTGGTGCTATGGTCGGCCGAGTCCGATCCCACCTCAGCCACAGTGCCCCTCACGTGTCAGCCAGTGAGTTTCATGAAAATAAACTATACCTACATGGACTTGGTGAACAAACTTCACCCTTTCGACCGGAGCCAACCCGCATGTGTAAATCTGTGTCGCCGAAAAGTGATTACTTGAACTATAGTCAAATGTATTCCACCTTGTTGATGCCTGTTCCGCATATCAAGGCAGAAAGTGTCAGTGACTCCGAAAGCGATTACGTCAGCTGTGACTCTACACGGAGGTCACAGGGGTCTGTTTTGTCACTTCCGTCGAACGCACCCGTTAGAGTTAATGATTCGCCTTCCCAGAAACAAGTATGGCGACCATTCTAAGTATGACAAACATTTTGTTTTTATAAAAGATAGAAAGAAATGATCTCAAAGCAATTCTGTGATTCAAATTTGTATTGTTTATATGTTCCATGCGCCTCTTAAAAAGGCTATATTAAAAACACTTAAATATATTCTGTTTGCTTGCGTTACATTTAGTTTTACTCTTTTGCATATAAACAACAAATCTGCAGCAGACAACTTTAAAAATATCTTGGTAAAAACGTTGTAAATTCTCTACAACCCAAAGCATAATAAGAATTGATTAAAGATCAAGACATTGTGACAACATGAGAAAATGCTCATCATGATCTATTTCTATAAATGAAACCATTGTGGACTGAAGGAAAAATTGCGCATGATGAGCAATCTCTTCTTTTGTCACAATGTTTTCAAAGGTCGTCTGCTGCAGAGGCGTCAGAAAGCGTCTATGTGTGGGAAAGGGACAAACTTATTTTAGTAATCCGGTAGAATCATCAGTCACATTACGGTTCCTATACATCGTATAACTGGATATCCTATTTTAAAAATCGAATGGTTAGCCCTTTCCCACTTACAAATAATATGCAGCAGACGATTTGAAATCACCATTGTGACAATATGGTACGCACCTAGCTATTTTTGGTCTAAATGGCACTCACGAGTTTACATTATTTAACCCTTTCACACAGACAATAAATCCGGAGCAGACGACTTTGAAAACATCTGGACAAAGATTAAAAAAAAAGAATTAAGAAAAGTGAAAACATTGTGACAAAAGGAAGAATTGATATTTTTGGGCAATTTGTTTTTTTCAGTCACAATGTTTTAAAAATTATTCTGCTGTAGAGGCGTCAGAATGCGTTTACATGTGGAAAAGGGTTAACACATTGACATAACACTTATTGGGCTACAGTTCTTCTTTGTTTTGCCCAAAGGTATATCTAGGACTTAATGTCATGAAGATGGGTAGTTTAGGGAAGCTCTAGTGAGAGCGTGCAGATACAAAATACTCACCAGAGTCTTCACTGTATGCGGAGGCATTTTAAGTCCCCATTCCGCTAGACGCGGCTTGCTTATACGGACTTGTCAAATGGTCGGAAGAATAGCCGGAAGACTAACAATAGGGACTTTGTAGCCTTTCCGTTAAAGAGGCCCTGCGATGTTTTTTGCAAACAATACAGATTTAGGTGAGTCAGCTCGTAACGAGCTGTCTCACCTGAAATCAGCATTGTTTGCCTTTTAGTTATAAAAATAGTCAAAAACTTTTATTATATGAGAAATGGAGGCGCCCGATTTTAAACATGGAAGAGTCTGCTTTGAACAATTCGGCGCTGAAAGCGTTAACTGAACGGTTAAGACAACACATTATATTCAAACATAGGCGAATTGGATGAGACTTGAACTTGCGGGCAGCACATATCATAAGTACCTGTAGGTTGGTACGACGCCGATGATCATGACAATAGAAGTTCAAATAATGTCAAAAGGGAATGTTTCCCACATATAACAGTTTGCAGCAGACGACTGAAAACATATTGACAAACATAGGGAATATCTCTATAATTAAAAGTTTAATATTTGAATAGAGTTGAACACATAATGGCAAGAGGAGAAATTGCATCATTGTGAGCAATGTATTCTCTTCTCACATTGTTTTCAGAAGTCGTCTGCTGGAGAGGCGTTAGAAAGTGTCTTTTATATGGGAAAGGGTTAAGAGCTGTAAATTTATTGGTGGCTTCCGTATTAAGACAATTCTGAAAATGCCCTGTTAAAACCCATGCAAGCTGACGGCTAAACATTGTGTATACACGGGCTAAGCCGAGTCCTCTTTGTTAGCAACAATCGGCTAGTTATTTATTTAACCCTTTCCCACATACAGCAAATCTGCAACAGCCAACTTCTTAAACAGCTAGGCAGAAATATGGTAACGCAACTTAAATTATTGAAAACAGTTGGAACACATTTTTGAATACTATTGAACACATGGTGGAAAAAGGAGAAATTGCTAAATATGGGCTAGTTCATCTTTTGTCGCATTGTCACTTTAAAGTAGTCTGTTTCAGATATGTCTAAAATGGTCTGCATTTGGTAAAGGATTAACGACCCTTTTCCTGACACAGTCGACTTTTGGCGCCTAGTGGTTTTTTTTTTTTTTGAACTGAGATAAATCAGTTTCCGTTCTCTGGAAATTGACGTCAGTAAACACCATGGTATAATTGACGTCAGTAAACACCATGGTATAATTGACGTCAGTAAACACCATGGTATAATTGACGTCAGTAAACACCATGGTATAATTGACGTCAGTAAACACCATGGTATAATTGACGTCAGTAAACACCATGGTATAATTGCAATACTGTTGAAAGTGGCGTTATGCACCATTCAATCATAATTATTTTGAAAATGTCAATAAATCAAAGCGTAGTTATGGAATAGAGTTGAACAAATAATGACAATTCGAGACATTGCTCATTATTGCCACAATGTTTTTCAAAAGTCGTCAGACTTGAAAGCGTCTATATGGGGGAAGGGTTCCCCTTTACTGAAACAAACGGGTATTGACGGCTTATGCAGTAGGGAACGTTTTAAAGCATTGCGGGAAAGGGAATAATTACACAATTAATACATGCTTCCCCACGTTGTTTTAAAAGAAGATGAGGGCAACCCTGTAGCTCAGCGACGCGGTGTTAATTCAAGGGATGTGAGTTCGAAACCCGGCTCGGACAACATTCTTTCTAAGGTTTGACAAAAGTCACTGTGACATGCGTCATTCGTCTTCCATCAATGGGCTAACAGTCTACATGGAAAAGCAGCCAGTTGCTTGGAAAGTCTGTTTTGTAGAGAACTGGTGTGGGAAAGCCAGGCAACACATGTGTAGTTGAACTGGCCGCCGTGACATGACTGAACAATTGTTGAAAACGGTTTTTAACCCAAAACAATCATTTACTCTAAGCAGATGACTTTTAAAAAATTAGAAAATATCAGAACAGAACAAAAGTATTATACATAGACTTGAACACACATGATTCATCATCAAACTAATTTTAATATACATGTACAAACGAGAACAAATGCTATACAATATAACATATTGCTAGGATAAATACACATCATTAGACGGCGGACACATAGCTTTGAAATCATACCGGGCCCCTAATCCACCAACCTTACTCAGCACTAAGTTATTCTTAAATACTTATTAGAGCGTATTTCATCTTTTTTGCTTTCCTAATATAAAGGCTAACAGTTGTCCTTCGTTAAAAAAAATATTGTTAGCCAGAGAGGTCACATAGTATGTCAACTTAGTAATTTACTTTTAATACATTCCAAAATTCATGTTTTACACCAAGATGAGCCATCCCGCGATAAAACCAGCATTATGGCCTCTGCGGAATGTATCGATCCAGATCAGCCTGCGCAGTCCGCGCAGACTGATCCGGGCCGTCACTTTCCGCTTCAGGGGGATAAATGTATAGAGTAATGATTCCTGAAACAGAAAACCCACAGGAGGCGAAAAGTGTCTATAAGTTTAAGCCTATGCGGCATGCTTAGACTGATCCGGGTCAATACTTTACGCTGAGTCCACAATGTTGATTTTCTCGCGGGACGGCTGAAATGATGAAATATGCTTTAAAGTTTAGTATTACTTAGCGCTAAGTAATGTTGCTGTAATTAGATCCAGGTAAATAGTTACAACACCATTGTTCATCAAAGAATGCCCCGATGACCATGGGACTTCACGGAATGTTAATTCCATTCTTTGATACTAAGATCACAATGGAGAAGGTGATATTACCATGCAGCGTTCGATCGTATTATATCGATAACTACTTTTACATGGCAACAAATGATGATCTGATAATCGTCTACATACATAACCTGTAAGGTTTAGCAATTTCTCGTTTTGGTATAACGTTTACCAAAGTCGCCTGCTGTAGATGCGTCGGTAGTTGAAGAAGAAAATGAAACTTTAGATATCAATATGAAGATTGTGTTACAAATCTTACTATTCTAATGAGAAATGAGGAAGTGTTAATGTCTTGCAACAACTTCATTTCCCGCATTGTTTATTTATATCGTCTGCTGAAGATGGTTAAACATCAGACAGTAACCAGGAAAGGGATAAAAACACTAATACCTTATTTCCCTTTTAACAGAGCTATCTGCTTTGATGATATTTGAGAACAAATACAATTTGATATAGTTTTTCTTTCCCACAATGTTTTGAAAAATCATACGTTGGAAAGGCATACGTTTTCGTCTGTTTCAAGAAAAAAATGAATTCGTTCCCACATGTAGATACTTCTTTTATTCGCTTTGCATCAGACTACTTTTGACGTCAATGGGAGAGTTTTGCCACATTTTTTTTAAAACTCTTTTCATAAAAGTCATACATTCCAGGGGCGTAGCTTTGCAATAATCAATGTGTAGGCCGTCTCGTGAGAAAATCAACATTGTGGACTCTGCGTAAAGTATCGACCCGGATCAGCCTAAGTGTGCCACACAGGCCTACCCGGATAGACACTTTTCGCCTCCTGTGGATTTTCTGTTTCCGGAATAACTACTCTATACGTCTATCCCCCTACGACGGAATGTGTCGGCCGGATCAGTCTGTGCGGACAACGCAGGCTGATCTGGTTGATACATTACGCAGATGTCTATCGCCGCAGCTGCATTTTGGTGCATTTTGAGAAGAAAATGTGTAGGCACGTGTCACAGTGCATAAAGGGAGCAACGCCCCTGCATTCATTTAAACATGAATACATATATTTTCCTATCTCGACCAAGGTGTTTCCGAAGACGTCTGATGCAGATGTGTTAAATGTGAGAACGGGGTTAACGTATTGTTGGTAAAGCCGTTAAAACATAATCGACCCAGCTCGGTGATATGTTGGTAATTAACGCATACTGAGGTTCGATCTTCGATATTTGATCAATATTCGATATCTTATTGATGGATCGGTAAAATCAAAGTAACAATCGTCTTTGAGAGTAAATTAATTACCACGAATCAACATACTGAAAGCAACAGGTATTCTCCAAGTGATAGTTTTCTATGTCGCTATAATCATAAATCATTCCTTTTTTTACAGGAAAGCCTTTCGACACCATTTCAGCAGACATATATAGATACCATTCTGAAAAAAGATAATTTGGCTACGTCAATGTACAAACTAATATAATTATTTCGTTATATACATTTTTATAAACATTATACAAGTACAAGTAAAAAGCACATGGCCTTTCGTGAAATTAATGTTAATAGACTGTCATGCGTTAAGTATGCAAACCATCCGTATCTGATCAACATTATAAGCATGTATCTACATTACACAATAAAGATTCGGATACAAACGTCGTAGTACAATATAATTAAACGCAAGGATAGCCGAAACCCGCTACGTAAAATCTGCACTAACGCACGAATAAGAAATATTGTCAGAATGTAAATGCCTTCTTCCAAAGTAGTAAGTGGACTAAAACACCAAACACAACAACCCTAGTTCAGTTATATCACGGCCACCAGTTCATATGACATGTGTTTTAATGGATGTTGTGTTGATCATGTTTGTTCGTCAGAGGCTTCGGTCATGCTTACAATGTATTGATTGATTGGGGCTTAACGCTGTTTTCAACAATTATACAGTCATAGATCATGGCGGCCAGTTATTTTCTCATGTGTTTCCTAGCTTGCTCACACTAATACACCACACAACGTACTTTTCAAGCAACTTGCTGCTTTTCCACATAGACTGTTTGCCAATTGGTGAAAGACAAATGACGTTTGTTACAGTGACTTTTCTCAAACGTCGGAAATATTGTTGGCCGATCTGGGATTAGAACTTACAACCCCCGTTTCATGTAGATGCTATGCCTGGCAGGGATTGTTCGGTCATGCTTGTATAACTATAAATGGCGTACAGGGAAACATCCTGATTACTTTGCTCAGTGGAGCAGGCGGATCTGGACTTTCGCTGTTCACAATGTCCCGAAGGAACACAAGAGCTCAAGATCTGGGTGCATTGCTCAAATTTAAACCTTATTTTGTGGTTAATCGAAACAATCATCTCAATGCCAAAACGATTCCTTTGACTACCTACAACATAGGGTTTTGTTGAGTTATAAGAGATATTGTGTTTGAGTTTGAAATTTGAATGGGTTAACGACATGGTAAAGAATGAAAATCATCACGTGATACATTCACTGTTTGAAACAGTGAGTTGGTCGGGATATGGTCCAATATTATTACTCGATATTCCACTGAAAATTAAAGCATGTAATCATGTTATGCTATGATGAATTAATTATGATTATTACACGGATGCTGTGTGATCAACATACCCGAATGTCGGCTTTTTCTTTTACTAAATTAGATATTAATTACTTACTAGATGATACTAAGATAATGATCTATAACACGTGCATGTTAAATACTTGATCAAAGGGAAATCACACTGTTGTAACATACCGTTTATGATATACCACCATACAGAACAAATGAGTACCGCCACTATACAAACGATTAGCGCGAGAAGTAACAGGTTTGACGAGATGTATGTTACTTATTCATCGGTAATAATCGAGGCAGCGTTACACGAAAACAGACGTTTAGTATATACCACCATACAGAACAAATGAGTACCGCCAAAATACAAACGATTAGTGAAAGAAGTAACATGTTAAAGAGATACATGCTATTACTTATTCTTCGATCATTATCGAGGCTACGTTACACGAAAACAGACCTTCCGAGGTTACGAGAATTATCGCAAATATGGTCATATTGCCTACGGTGTTCAGCGTACCCTTACCTTACTACAGACGCTTGCTGACGCCTCTACAACAAACGACTTTTGAAAACATTGTGGCAAAAGAAAATGCTCAAAACGAGTAATTTCTCCTTTCGCTACAGTGTTTTTATTTGTATTCAATAAGTGTTATTTAGTTAATAGGTGATGTAGTGGCAGAGCGTCCCCTTGGGTGCGGGTTCGATCCCTGGCCGGGATTAATGACTTTAAAATATGGTAGTAAAGGCTGCCCTCCTTGGCGCTGAGGGATGCGGGGTAATTTACCTATGAAACGCAGTGATATAACTCAAAAATGTTGAAAGCGGCGTAAAACACCAAACAACCAATCATTAATATACATTTTCCATATCTTTGACTAAATGTAATCAAGGTTGTCTGCGTTAGACTTGTGTGTGGGAAAAAGGTTGAGGTTTTGCCATGTTTACGATGCATGTACGACTATACGGTTAACTGACTAACTTGATATAGCCTGGCACAAGGCTCTATGTTTATTATTATATGCTGCATTTCAACTGGTGTCCGAAACATAGATGGTCAAGTCCTAAGGACGATAATCAGAGTAATGCATATTTTGTCTATTAGAGTTCTCCCCAATTGTAACATTGAAAAATAACAATAAGGACTGTTGCCAGTCTAGATTTGATATAATGTTAACGCTTTCCCACATACAAGAAATATGCAGCAGACGGGTTTGAACACACATATTATGTAGACACTATTTTAAAATGAAAGTATAATTCTTGAAAAGTGGTGAAAGCATTGTGGCAAAAGTAAAATTATGAGCAATTTTTCCATTTGCCAAACTGATTTCAAAACCCGTCTTCTGCAGGGACGTCTAGAAGTGGGTAAAGGTTGTTAACGCTTTCCCTCATATAGACGCTTTCTGACGCCTCTACAGCAGACAGATTTTTTGAAAACATAGTGCCAAAAGAAGAAATTGCTCAAAACGAGCAATTTCTCCTTTTGACACAATGTTTTCCACTTTTCGCCATAGGTTATCCATTCAATTATAGAGATTTTTCTATATTTTGAAAAAATATGCTCAAAGTCGTCTGCTGCAGAATTTGACGTATGAGGGAAAGGGTTAATGCATGTCTTTCTAGTTGAATACCAACCGATAGGTAGTGTTCATCAATTATCACAATCGTTCCGATATCAGAGAATATTATTCTGTATTATATATTATGACTTGTATCGGTATTTATATTATTGTCACTCTCTGTTCACTTGTAAAATTACACTACATACATATATGTTGTATAATGGGTCGGTGGCCTAAATACAAGAAATAAAGTCATGAGTGTACCATTCAAAGTTTGAACAAGGTTGGTAAGTATGAGTTGATATGTTGATTTAATGCTTTGTAAACATTAACTAATATGTTTAATGATTAAACGCATGGCCGACTCATGCTAAAACATGGTTGATATCTCGGAATGTTTTGTGCAATTCCGATTGTCGAGGACAATTCGATGGCTTTATGCAAAACGGTTGCAACCAAATTCCCACATAGGCTATTAAGCCCAATGGTAGAGGACGAATCGGGATTCATCCTCGACCGTCCAATTTTTCTCAATTCATAGATGCTGGATCTTCGTCAAATACTCTAAATTCATGGTGGCGCCGGAAGCTTTATCTACGATGGTTCTCATTTCATGGAATCGCAGGGTGATCTGTGTCTTCGCTGGTACCCCGTTCAATATTATATTTTCATTTAGGCATATGGTCATCTAGATGGTCACCTTAGTTTCTAAGGTCATTGTGTGTGCATCATGTTTCCAACCATTCAAACACTTATAACATGTTCCCACTTGTAGACGCATTCTGGGATAACTGCTACGGACGATGTTTGAAAACATTGTAGCAAAAGGAGAACCTGCTCATAACTACCAATATCTTCTTTTTCAACAATTTTTCAACTATATTTTGAAAAATGATACTTTGATTTACAAAGATTTTCCGTATTTTCGCTGAAATGTTGTCAAGTTCGTCTGTTGCAGATTAGATATAAGTGGGGAAAAGCACATAAATAGGAAACGAGCAGTCAGCGTGGTTCATTCTCATAAAGATTGTTATATTTAATGATTATATAGATCTCACAGACCTGTCCATGTCACCTCATACAAGCACGGATTGTTTTCCCTCTCTGTCTAACTCGTCCCAGATGGTGCTTCCGTTTTATGGCTGTCGATGAATGTAAACCCTTCCCCGCCCACACATCACATCTGCAGCAGACGACTTTTGAAAACAACTATGCACAAACCTATATACATGAAAATATAATTATTTGAGTTGAAAACAATGTGGCAAAAGTAGAAATTAAACTGCTCATTGTGATTATGACCAATTTGTCCTTTAGCCACAATGGGTTCCTTCGTAGTTTGCATGTGGGAATCGGTTACATGTTACGCCCCATCATAAAGTTAATGTTCGTATACAGTTAAAAGTTTCGTCATACAAAATATGTGCAAGCGGAGTAACACACTGGGGATACGCCTCTACTTTTGTTCTGACAGATAAAGCAATACTGATTTAATACATAGTGAACCTACGGGCGATGACGGCTTTGTTAATCCTTTCCCACATATAACAATTCTGCAGGAGACGACTTTGAAAACATCTAGGCAAAAATATAGTAAATCTCTGTAAATAAAAGTATAATTACTGAAAAAAAGTTGAAAAAAACTGTGGCAAAAGGAGAAATTGCTCGTCAAGAGCAATTTGTTCTTTGCTGACATTGTTTTCAAAAGTCGTCTGCCGCAGAGGCGTCAGAAAGCGTCTATACGAGGGAAATGGTTGAGACTGAGTCTTGACTGTTAGTCTGCTTACCATAGAAACGTCTTTATTTGATATGAATATAGCATTTTGACAGACAGAATATTAATGAGCTTTTAACGGCCAGAAGTCCTTGAGACGGCATGGAGAACTTAATTGGTGTCAATTTTGTCCCACCAGGGGGCGCAACCGGCCTGGCGCTCTAGGTATTCCCTTAGAAACGTGCGAAACTCGTGCTTTTATGGGTTTAAACAGGCTAATACTTCTACATACATGATAAGTATTTGTATGGCAAAAACAAACAACTTTTGATTCTGTATTTAATGTCACTTTTATTAATATCATAATAATTATATAATATAAATATCTTCATGCAGAAAGGAAGTCACTGTCGACTCAACACATAAGAAACCATTTTAATGATTCTGTTTATAAATGGTTAGATTAAACTTAACAATTTATATAAATTTCAATTAATTCCGAGGCAAAATAAACTGGCTCCAAAACTATAGCACCATACTCTGCACTCAGACGTTGTTCTAAAAGGTGATGAACTCCAGATGGAAATCCAAATTTGAAATGTTGGAACTTCTGCAAATATTGCTTATAGTGACAACAAAGTAAGGAATACGTAGATCAAAACTATTTTGACAGAACATGTTGAATAACTGTCAATTGAAAGTCATGGAAATGTAAAAAATTTGGCTACCCTATAACAAGGAAGCATAAACGATCACTATTTACGGATGTTTATAGTACTGGAAAGTGAAATTATTGCTCTAATTTCTTCCTAGAATTTCAAGATAACTTTTGAACAGTTTTAAAACTTTGATTATAATATCTTTTTTTTTTGGAGCTCAGCACCTTTAAGGCGAAATATACTATAAAACCTTACTCTGCACTCATACTTTACTCAGACTTTGTGCTAAAGTATTTGATTGTCAAAAGAAAACGCATTCTCAAAACTGACCAACCAGAAGTCTTATTTTGAGCATAGAGTTCATTTCGGAGAGCAGAGAACGTTTACTGAGTTTTATAGTTTCGGACCATGTCATATGATGTCGGTATGCAAAATATACCGAAAGTTCCCAATCTTTCTCAAGACAATTTGTCTTCCACCTTATATCATGAAGTGAAGTCATCCAATGACCTAAAGGTTTTCAAAGGGTCGTCTTCTACATATGCGTCTGCATGTGGGAAAGAGTTAATAAAGCTTTTGATGGTCAGAAAAAACATGGTTTACATTTTTATCATTCGACATATATTTACAAAAGATAGGCACCGGATTCTAAGATTTCAAATCAAATATTTGTATATATAAAGGGAAATAACCTACACAGAATGAACATTAAGTCAGAGAATAGTTACCTCCCTTAATATATAGGTCATATGTTGAGGACATGCAGAGATTGTAATCAGTTTTCACCTAGTAAACACAAAAAGTGATTATTTCACGAGTGGCGATGACATAATTGAGTTAAGCTCTTTGGGTGTTCATGAAAGAAAATTTATCCAATTCTAACATCTTACAATGCTTTTACTTACTGATCAACCTTTTCCCACATACAACAAATCTGAAGCAGATGACTTTAAAAAGATCTAAACAAAAATATGGAAACTCTTAAAAATAAATTATTGCATAGAGTTGAAACATTGTGGCCAAAGGTGAAATTGCTCCTTTTGAGCAATTCCTACATTTGCTACAATGATTTCAAAAGTCGTCTACTGCTAAGACGTCAGAAAGCGTCTGTATTTCGGAAAGCGCTAAATGTATTTATAGACTGGATATAGACAGAATTAAAAGTGAAAATTACCACTTGATAAAACTCAATGCTTGATAAACAGTGAGATTATAGTGACATAATCCACTTTATTTTTCTCAATAACCCACGAATAATAATTTAAATTATACCTTCAACATGAGGACACGCAATACTAAATGCTCAGTGTTCTCTGGTTTAAAAACAGACCAGGGGAAATAATCACATCAGTGTCCAATTCCACCAACCTTACTAAGCGCTATTAAAGTAAAAATACTAAAAATAAATAGCTAATCTAAATACTTTAAAGCATATTTCATCAATTTTGTTTCCCTCACATTTTGTAAAACACAAATAGTTGAATGTATTTAAGTAAATGACATAAAGAGTTACCTTGCCGACTAACAACACTTGTTAAAGAAATGAAATATTTTGGCTTTTTGATAAAGAAAACAAACATAATGAATATGCCCTTAAGTATTTATATATAACTTAGCTCTTAGTTTCGTTGGCAGAATTGAGGCCTGGGTCCAATTCCAACAACCTAACTTTACGCTAAGTAATACTTAAATACTTCAAAGCGTATTTCATCTTTTTTGTTTCCTTAATATTTTGTAAACAAGAAACCGCTGAAGACGGTAATGCCGGATTATTGGCAATTTGACCTTGATATTTTTCTGTTGTAGATAACTTTCACACAATAAGAATTAAAGATATGTGTCACTATATTTCATGATTTATATGACACACACTGCATAGCTCTAAATGAAGGGCGTATTTCATGATCTTAAATCCTTATTTGACATCTAAACCCTATGGTGTGGGTACTCTCATGACGTGTAGATTCTAATAAGAGGAGCAGATATAAATGTTGATCTGAACCTCTACTGTTTAGAAGTGCCTCCTTGATCATTTTCTTATGCACTGGCTGAAATCATCGCGGCCCTATTCATAATTTTGTACCGTTAACACCCGGAGTTGGCCCTTCCCATTTTTCACCTGCAAGACAGAGAAGAATCCATTAACCCTTTCCAACATACATCAAATCTGCAGCAGACAACTTTAAAAACATACCCGAAAAAATTTGGAAACTCTCTTGAAATGAAAGTACAATAATTTAATAGAGTTGAAAACATGGTGAGAAATGGAATAATTACTCGTTTTAAGCAATTTATACTTTTGTCATTATGTTTTCAAAAAGCTGTCTGCTGCAGAGGCGTCAGAAAGCATTTATATGAGGGAAAGGGTTAAAAAGAGCACATTTGACATCTCTCCCGCACAAAACATTGAAGGAAAAACAAAATTGCCAGAAGTATATTGTGTTTATATGGTTTCAGTAACGTCATTGTGTTTCCTTGACAAATTAAAGGTACAACAGGTATCTTTTATCCTGACATCAATGAATAAGTTGTAATGCTATCCCCCCATACTCTGAGTGCCAAGGAGAGAAGCAATTTCTACAATTTTCAAAATCTTTCGTACGATCCATTGAAGGATCAAACACTGATCTCTCACTCCTCTAAAAGGACGACACTTTAACCACTTCACCATAGAAATGGTCCAAAAGGAGCAATTACTTCTTCTTCCAAATTGTTTAAATTCTGTATCAAAAGTTATCTTCAGATCAACTTCTATGGAAATATCCTATCCCTAATTTGCGCAATTTTCCTACAATGTTTACAAAAGCAATTTGCAGCAAAGGCCTCAAAAATAGTGCCAATCTAGGATATACTTGCTTTATACAAATACAATGGTCAAAGGGAAATAACTCTGGAAAATGTACATCAATTTGAAATACTCATTTAACTCCCAATTTCCCACTTGCAGATCATTTCTTGCCACCACGTTGTCAAGTCTATTTATTCATTACAGTTTCTTTTAACCCTTTCCTTCATATAAAAGCTTTCTGACGCCTCTGCAGCAGACAGCTTTTTGAAAACAGGGCGACAAAAAAAGAAATTGACAAAACAAGCAACTTCTCCTTTTGTCACGTTTTCAACTCGATTCAATTATTATACTTTCATTTTTTTCAGGTATGTTTTCATAGTAGTCTACTGCAGATTTGTTATTTTTGGGAAAGGGTTAAAGAACAGTTTTGTCAAGACGTTTTCAAAGTAGCCTGCTGCACATTTGTTTTATGTGGGAAAGGGCTAAAGGCATGTACTTTGGTCCGTTTTCCCCTATCATGGATTTATTTCAACTTCTAGGATAATTCAAGGCATTTATTTCAAGACATGTAAATAACAAGAGGACCATAATGTTTATATACCACATCCATGACACACCAGAATCTTAAACAGAGGCCAAACTACTGATAGCTCTAGTGGCATTCTTGTGTAGAGCAGACAGAACAGTTTGAATAATGATATTTATAGAAGTAGGCTTGAGGAACATTAAAAGTCATTGGGTCAGTGTCTTTTAACCCTTTCCCACATACAGACTCTTACTGACAACTCTGCTGCAGACAACTTTTGAAAACATTGTGACAAAAGAAGAAATTGCTCATAATGAGCAATATCTCCTTTTGCCACAATGTTTTTAACTCTATTCAATGATTAAACTATAAATTATAGAGATATTTTCCTTTTTTGTCAATATGTTTTCAAACACGTTGCAAATTGTTGTATGTGGGAAGGGTTAAAGATTTCTTTTGCTCTGGCGACACTCATGTCTAACAGGGCAGGGCAGAACAGATTTGAAATATTTTGAAATGTCGTCAGCTGTAATTGCAAGAAAATGCATCTGCATCCAGGAAAGGATTAATGGATTCATGCATATTTCCATAACATTTACCTAGAGGTATTGGAAGTTATCTGCTGAATATTGGTTGTATGTGGGAAAGGGTAGAATTACCCACCACCTACCTAATACTTGTGCTAAAATAGGAAATCTGTCCGAACCGAATAACATCACAGGTTTGTCATCTACATGAGCTATGATTGTTGGTGATCCGAACGCCTGAAATAAACAAATTGAACTGTCAATTAAATTGGCTAAAACCTTTCCCGCATACAGTTTTGAAAACATCTTAGGATCTAGGAAAAAATATGGTAGTTATCTTTAAATAAAAGTACATATAAAACTGTAGTAGAAAACATTGTGACAAACATGGCTTAAAGTATTCTCAGCCAAATAACATTTCTATAAAATAATTTTAAAAGCAACATGATACTTTTGGAGGAAAAGATTTTTAAAGTTTTCAATAAAGCCATATTAAGCAAAACAGCTCACCCCCTGACATCCATATGGTTACAGAGGAGAATATGTTGAAGCACATATTATGCATGAAGGACAAAGGGTGATCAAAATAACAAAAACAAGAGGCCTATGAGGGCCTATGCTCTATTGGCATTGATCTGGCTTGTTTCAAAAGGAACCAATATGTCATCAATATTCAAATACCATCTAAGTTTGGTGAAGATCAGATAGTAAATGGAAGCTCTATTGTGTTCACAAGCTGTATTAAAGCAATTTTGACAATTTCAAGGGCCATAATCCAGCCATACATGGGTAGATCTGGCCGTTTTTTAGAAATGCACCAAACTCTCATGGATATCTAACTACTGTATAAGTTTGGTTGAGATACAATAAAAAATAAAGACTGTATCGTGTTAACAAGCTCTTTTATAGCAATTTTGACAATTTCAAGGGCCATAATCCAGTCATGCATTGGCGGATCTGGCTGGTTTTCGAAAGGAACCGAGCTCTCATGGATATCTAACTACTGTATAAGTTTGGTTGAGATACAATTAAAAGACTGTATCGTGTTAACAAGAAATTGTTTACGGACTGACTGACGGACGCACGCACGGACGACGGACGACTCGCCACGACATAAGCCCTTCTGGCCTTTGGCCAGTAGAGCTAAAAATAACTAAAAATAACTCAAACTTGAGCACTTGATGCTCAGGAGAGCTAAAAATAAGATTGGTTCAAGGACATCATAGCTTGTTGAGTGTAGCTTGATGGAAAATCTTGATTGAAAAAGTAGAAAGCAAACCTAAGTTGTATTGGGAATGTCAAAATCCCATTACATAAATATCATATGACACTACTTGTACTAGTTTGGTTTCCAGTCTTCCACTCAAGTCTTTGCTACAATGCGGAAACCAAACCATGAAAATGACTCCGCGTCAGTGGTTTGACATTATAACGTTAGTCACTTTGGTGCCAAACCAAAAAACTTCAAGTACATTTTTTTTTAAAATACGCCTGATAAATCACTTTATGTGATAAATAGAATATCTCCTTCGTGTTTAATTATTATCACTTTTAATGAATAAACATGCATGAAATATTTATGCCGAGATCCTCAATGTACAGAAGCTCTCAATGACAACATAGCTCACCTGAATAACGTTATGCTCAGGTAAGATAAAACATCAAAATTAAAATGATCAAGATAAGATTGTGTTCATGCCATCCATGACAAATATAAGTCAGATATTTTTTTAATAAATAATGATAAATCTGTAGCAGACAACCTCTTATCGTGTAAGCAGAAATATAGAAAATGAAAGTATAATTATTGAAAGGAGTTTAAAACATTATGGCAAATGGAGAAATTGCTCTTTGAGAGCAATTGCTTCTTAGTCACAATGTTTTTTTAAGTCGCATACTGCTGAGTATGCCTGCAAGACAGAAATGGTTAAATGACAGTCAATCACAATAAAACCTACCATCTGGTAATGAAATTTTAGGCAATCATGATAAATTTGCGTATATATTTTTTCATAAACTTTACTGAGGAGCTTCTTGAATGCATGCATGACTTGATGGCAAAGATAGAAGATCTTGGTCAAAGTGCATGGAGGTTCAGGATAATCTGAACCTTCACTTGTCAGAATGTCAGGAATGTCGGTTTTCCTGTGACATGAGCCAAATGGAACTGGTTAATTGACCTCCCTTTCCTACAGCAAATCTTCGCAAGAAGACTTTGGAAACATCTAGACCAAAATAAAGAAACTTTCTGGAAATGCAAGTATATATCAAAATGAGCTGAAATTATTGCGCCGAAGCGAAAAAATAAAATGCTCATATTGAGTAATTTCTCCTATTGCTATAATGGGATCAAAATTCATTTGCTGAAGATGTGTCAAAATGCATGTGAGAATTAGCAAGAATACTTACACCATATCCCAATGCCTCATCTGTGTACTGTTTCAGTCTGTCTTTAATGGCCTGGTCTTTGATCCTTCCTAAACACGTTTCAATCTGGTCCTCATTCATCCCAGCTTTTGAAGCGGCCTAATAAATAAAGATAACAAACTTCAGAATGAATCTTTACCAACATACAACAAATCTGCAGAAGGCGAAATTTAAAGCATCTTGCCAAAAATGTAGAAAATCTATTAGGAATCCGTCGTGGTTGAGGGGTTAGCGTGGGGATTTAATACCGGGCATTCTGGGTTTGATCCCCAGTCACGGCACAACTGTCATGATGGAGTGTCCTTTGGAAAGGCATATATCCTAGTCTAGTACTGGTTTGTTTACCCAGGGATCATGAAAAAATTAACAATACCCATGATATAGCTGAACTTATGTTGAAAACGACGTACACCACCAATAAAACATTGTAGAAAAATTATGGAGTAATTATCCCTATGTATTATACTGTATTACAGCCACGAACACAAGAACATGGTTCTTATAGCAATAGAAACATTGTGGAGAAAAAATAATGTTTTTATTCTCTATAGAGTCTGTTGCAGATTTATCCAAAGTCTTCAGTATAGAGAAATGGTTTCAATGTCAAAAATCCTATTTACAGCAGTCATTTTTGTCATTTTACCCCTTTTCTGATGCTGCCTGGTGGCCATGTTTTTTCAACTCTAATTTTACTGATACAAATATATAACTACACACGTCTCTATAGCAGACTTTTCCAACATCTTTAAATGCTTATAAAGTTTTCAAAATATAAACCCTTTCCAACATACATTAAATCTGTAGACAACTTTGAAAACATAGTGTCAAAAGTCATCTGCTGTAGATGGATCTTCTCTCTGAGACAGCAGACAACTATGAAAACTCTTTATGAATATTTATTATTATATTTAATTATTAAACAGAGTTTAAAGCATTGTTGCAAAAAGAGGCCTTTTGAGGCCTCTGGAGCAGATGACATGGAATCATTGTTTTCATCTCCATTCAATTAATTTTCATTAGAAGAGATTGGTCTTTGCCTAGATGTTTTCAAAGTAGTCTAGAGCATGATTTGATGTATGTAAGAAAGGGTTAAAGATATCTTTGAAAACGATAGATGACAGACAATAATGAAACGTCTAACTTACTTCTCTCAAACTGTCAGGTTGGGTGATGTCTTCATCCTAGAATATAAATGAAAAATCCAATGAGCACTGCTCCAGGAAAAAGTCACCGATATATATATATATTCATGATAACTTTGAACAAAGGACTGAGTCAAGTCTGGTGATTTAGGATCGGGTTGCATCTGCATCCAGTGTGCACTTAGATGAGCATGCGTAAACGCAATCTCTCACCTAAGTGTTCACTGCCTACCTTTACATTACAAACCAGTAAACTTTAACCCTTACCCACATACAACAAATCTGTAGCATATGTATTAAATACATAGAGTTGAAAACATTGTGGCAAATGGGGAAATTGCTCCATTTGCCACAATGTTTTCAAAAGAGGTCTGCTGAAGATGCATCAGAATATGTCTACAAGTGGGAAAGGGTAATTTAATGTATCTTCTGAATCAAAACACCTAGATTGATTGATTGAATGATTGGGTTTAACGCCGTTTTTAACAATTTCTCAGTCATATCACGGCGGCCAGTTCACCTACTCATATGTTTCCTGGTTTTCGCACACCAGTACTCCACACAACAATCTTCCCTAGCAACTGGCTGCTTTTCCACATAGATTTAGCCCATTGGTGGAAGACGAATGATGCATGTCGCAATGACTTTTGTCAAACGTCAGAAAGATAGTTGGAAAACACCTAGAAGTGTAAGTTCCACAAGCTATATGCCAATGTAACTATAACTGATAGATAATCGCGGATGCAATATAACTCCAAATTGCTAAACAAGACTCAAATACATTAACCCTTTCCCACATACGGACACTTTCTGACGCCTATGCAGAAGACAACATTTGAAAGTATTTCTTTTAGCCACATTGTTTTCAACTCTCTCTTTTAAAAAATAAAACTTTATTTTCATATTTTTGACTTAACGATTTTAAAGTTGTATGTTGCACATTTGTAGTATGTGGGAAAGGGTTAAGAGCATATAATAAACTCTACTGGTGCAAAACTCTGTCATTGGATTGTTTCCTTTTTTCACTGGCAATTCTTGTAATAGGATTTAAACATTAATTAGGTAATTTTTTTTTATATGTTTCTACATGATTCAGTTTGTTTAATTTCATCTTAAATGACTCGGGACTCAAAACTGATATTCGAAATTTTAAAATTGTCAAATTGTCCATGTCAATATTGCATTTTGTGAATGTGTTTGAATTTCTTTTCCAACATGGATTGTGTCCATCTCTGCTATGAATAAAAGAAACAATGCTTGACCTCACCAACTGGACACAACATTGAATGATGTAATATTTGAATGGCATTCCATTCTATAGGATGAGTGCTACTGTATGCCACAAATATTTTTAACCCTTTCCCTCATACAACAATTCTGCAGCAGACGACTTTGAATATATTTTGTCAAAAAATAGAAAATCTCTATAATTGAATGGATAACCTCTTCTTTTGTCACTATGTTTTCCAATATCCGTCTGCTGCAGAGGCGTCAGAAAGCATCTATATGAGGGAAAGGGTTAATAACCCGATTTATGTGCTCCATTGGATTCATGTCGACGCTATGCCTGACAGGAATTGTTTGATACTTTTACACCTTTTTTCAATAATTTTACAATTGTTTAGTTATATCAAGGCTTTTCCTGTGTAAAATAACAGTACTACTGCCTCATGTGAGGTAATTTTGCATTCGCAGGGCAGTATGTAGCCTGACATTATCGTTCAATTATGATGCAGTAACCAAAACCACAACTGGACAAAGAACGTCGTTAATATACAGCATTGGGCATTTAGATAGTAAGGAATGACAACAATGTCTACTTATAAATCTGAAAACAACATGACAACAACATTGTCTGCTTTTTTCTAAGTAGCAAAAGGGGAATTACTGAATAAAGTTTTAAGACGACACCAAGGGTATCACCCCGACTTTTTTTCTTCGAAAACCAGATGAGCTTAAAAGTCATCAATATATAGTTCAATTTCAATTTGTTTGGATTAAAAGGCGTTTTCAACAGTATTTCAGTTAAATCACGGTGACAGTTCACTTATTCATGATCCCTGGATAAACAAACCAGTACTAGGCTAGCGGTCAATATATAGCATTTAGTTTGTAAGGAGTAAGGAATGATGACCAGGTCTGCTTATAAATCTGAATTGATTGATTGGGAACTTTAACGCCGTTTTTAAAAAAAAATCATATCACAGCGAGCAATTTACCTATTTATCTGTTTCCTGGCTTTCTCACTCCAGTAATCCACACAACAATCTTTCCAAGCAACTGGCTGTTTTTCCACATAGACTGTTAGCCCATTGGTGGAAGACAAATGACTTTTGTCAAACGACAGAAAGAATGTTGGCCGAGCTGGGGTTTGAACTCACAACTCGCTAGCGACTGAGCTACCGGGGCTCGGCTTATAAATCTGAAAAGAACATGATTGGTCCCTCACCCTGCTATAGATCCTATACCATAACTGAATACTAAGAGGTTCCGTGAATATTGGAAAGTGAATATCGACCGCAGTTAAAAACCGCATAGTTGTTAGCGAACCTTTCTCAAACATTACTTTATTCCAGTCCTGAAATTTTACAAGCTAAAATACTTAACCATTTTCTTGATATGATGTTTTTAGGGATTTTCTTCTTTGAAAGCATCGGAGGAAAATAAGTTTTTATACATAAGAAAACCCATTGTTGATAAAGGGGATATATTGCTAATTTTGAGCAATTTCTCCTTTTCCAATTATAGTGATTTCAATGACGTCCGTTACAAGTGCAGGTAAAACGGAAAGCTAAACTTTTCATACAGATCATTTAGATCTATATGCTGATGCAAACTGTTTAATTTTTGGAATGCAAATCATTCCTAAAAAA
This sequence comes from Serripes groenlandicus, assembly GCA_031761405.1. NCBI lineage: Eukaryota > Metazoa > Mollusca > Bivalvia > Cardiida > Cardiidae > Serripes > Serripes groenlandicus. The sequence goes on along the minus strand of JASEVX010000011.1, from coordinate 47,114,045 downwards.
TTTCATGAGCAATTTCACCTTTTGCCTTCAAAATGCATCTGCAAGTGGGAAATGGCCTGTTAAATTTTAGAGACAGGTCAAAATGCAACTGCATGTTCTAACATTGTAAAATTTCAACAGCTTGTATCAGCATATTTCACAAATCGAATAACGACAAAAGACTATAAGAAGGGGAATCTTTTTTGTAATCGAAATTGAACAAATTATGTTTCATTTAGCTTAGATTGCTTTGAAAACACTGACGGAACAACAGAGCCCTAGATAAAGGGTTGATTGATTTGGGTTTAACGCCGTTTTAAACAATTTCTCAGTTATATCACGGCCAGTTCACCTACTCATGCATTTCTTGGTTTTCTATTCCACACAACAATCTTCCCAATCAACTGGCTGCTTTTCCACATATACTTAGCCCCTTGGTGGAAGACGAATGACGCGTGTCACAATGACTTTTGTCAATAGTCGGAGAAGAAAGTTGGCCGAACCGGGATTCAAACTCACAAACCCTGGATTGACAGCCCACGTCGCTAACGACTGAGCTACTGGGGCTCGGCCTAGATAAAGGGCAATTTCATGTTCAAAATCCTAAGCTGACCTGAAAATCCCACATTATTGGTTCTCAATAGTCATCTCGGCGAGTAAATATAACCTTGATAAAACCCCTTTATCAGGTTTTCTTCACTTTTCCTCTGACCTTAAAGGGTGACCTTGACCATTGAGCTATTGTCCTAGGCCTAGCATTCAATCTCAGCAAGATGTATTTAACTGTTATTTCCTGGACAAGCTCTGTTTCATACATTATTAAAAACAAAATATCAAAGGGTCAAAACTCCTTCAAAAAGTATTGAATCTAAACAAGATGATAATAAGTGCATCTTCTTGGTACTGATAAACCATCACTGGATTCCAGTTCAAAGGACTAGATATGTGGGGTAAACTGGTCTTTTTACCACAATATCTCTCTTATTACTCAACCAAACCCTATGTTTTTGGTACAATTCTTCTGAGTACCTATAGTAAACTGGTCTTTTTGCCACAATCTCTCTCTTATTACTCAACCAAACACTATGTTCTTGGTACAATTCTTTTGAGTTCCTAAAGTAAACTGGTCTTTTCGCCACAATATCTCTCTTATTACTCAACCAAACCCTATGTTCTTGGTACAATTCTTTTGAGTTCCTACAACATAGGTTTTGAGTGTCAAATAAGGATTTTAGAACATGAAAAATGCTTCTCATCTAGAGCTCTGCCAGTTGCTTAGAAATAAACCGGAAATGAAGATTGGACTGACAGGCACACACACACACACACAGACAAATCAGCAACATTGTGCTTTCCTATAGGTTTCAGGGAGAGCATGATAATGGGACTATCTAAAAAAAATCCCTTTTCTATAGTCTATTGTCACTCCATTATTTCTACAGTTTTACCCGACTCCAAGCTTTCATCCAAAGCTCCCTGGACACCAGTTCTGTGAGGGCCGAGTTTTCAAGGTCTACGGAGGTGAGGAACCTCTGACTTGAAAGTGACCCTTTAACAAACATTAGTTCAGCAGGATCCTGTTTTAGTTTAAACAATATTTTATTAAATAATTACTGAAATACAATTGATAAAATAATTTTCAAAAGTTACATCTTATTTTAAATCTCTCCTTTTTTTTGTTTTAACAATATAATAATCATTGGTATCTGTAAAACAATTTTATTGATCTACATGTTTTCAAGGTTCTATAAGATAGCATACTGTTTTGAAACAATTGTGTCCCAGGCAATTCAACCCTTTCCCCATCTTAGACATATATGCGGCAGATCACTTTTGACAACATTGTAGCAAAAGGAGAAATTGCGCATTATGAGCAATTTCTCCTTTTGCAACAATGTTCAACTCCTTTAAATAATTATAATTTCATTTAACGAGTTGTTGCTTATGATGAGCAATTTCTCCTTTGGCCACAATGTTTTTAACTTTATTTAACAATTAAGCATCTTCTATGGAGATTTTTCAGGTTTTTGCCACTATGTTTTCAAAGTCGTCTACTGCTTCAGTAGATTTGTTGTATGTGGGAAAGGGTTAATATAAGTTTACCTGTCAAGTTTTTCAAACCACATTGTGATTTCTGAGTAAGTTCTGTGTCTGTTTATTTCAATGCTGTTCTTATTCTAATTTCAAGAACAGAAGTTGAACATATATATTTAAATTTGAATGTGCATAAAAGTATCTAAATTTGTTCTTAAAATGATTTGTAGAACATTTTAAGAACAATAACAGTTTGACCTGATGTTCTGGAGTTCTTGAACAGTTCTTCCGTTGTTCTAATAATAATTTCAAGAACAGTTATAGAACGTATAAAGTACCAAGACTTCCTAAACTGCTCATATGATATTCTTGAAATTTTATCGAGAAAGTAGTTTAGCATTTTAAGAATATTTAAGTTTATGAACTGTTCTTATAATCTTCAAGACCCTTTTAGAATTTCAGGATGTTCATAAAACATTCAAGAACTGTTCTTAAGCAGCGTTCTTGCACAGTCCAAGTACACACTTTTTATGTTCTTAAACAGACATCAAGAACAGTTCTAGAACTGTTCATAAAGTTCTAGTACAATTCTTGAACAGGTCCTAAACATTAGAACTAAATTTCACATAGGAAACTGCAAATAATCAGAAATATCTACTTTTGCCACATTGTTTTCAAATCTAGTCTGCTGCAGATGCTTCTGGGAAAGGGTAAATTTTTCAACTCTATCTAATAATTGTATTATTTTTTTCAGAGATTTTTGCTGTTGCAATTTTTGTGTATACAGTAAAGGGTTAAAGAAAGAGAGAATATCAGTTTGATACTTACAGCTGGCAAATTTAATGGCACTTTGAAATATTTGGCAGAAAGAGGCACATCTTTAGTCAAGTATAAGCCTTTGTTTGGCACAAAAGCTGGCGGCTTGTTGCCTGAAATATAACAAAACAAGTTAATGTAGTATTGCAAGCACTACAAGAGTCCCCTACCAGATACAAAACTATAAGTTGAAAAAGGCACATTATTCTATCAAACCTCACTTAAAGAGTTATGCCCCTTGACATACATGGTCTTCTAATGGTCCTGATTAAATGTGTGAAGTTCTAGAGTAGTAGACATGAAAGTTATTGTGCATGACAAAGCACCTTGATATGAAGAATAATTGTGTGAAGTTATATCAAAATCCATTCAAGCATGTGGAAGATACAAACCGGTCAATTGCAGACGGAAAATGTTTGAGCCTAAACTGTGACCTTGACCTTTGGAGTCGGTGGCTGGGTGATATGCATGACACATCATATTGTTATGGAGAATAATTGTGTGAAGTTATATCAAAATCCATTCAAGCATGTGTGACCTTAACATTTGAGGCACATGCCTGGGTCTTGCGCGTGACACGCCACCTCACCATGGTGAACATGTGTGCGCAGTAATTTGAGAATCCTATGATGCATGGTTGAGATACGGGCCGGACAAGGTAGTCCTATCAAACAGTACTCATTTTTACCTTTGACCTCTGAGTGTGACATTGACCTTTGATGTACAAGCCACCTCATCAAATAAGAACATGTGTGTCCAGTAACTTGTGAATCGTAAGATGCATGGTTGAGATGTGGGCCATACAAGGTAGTCCTATCAAACAGTACTCTTTTTGACCTTTGACCTCTAAGTGTGACCTTGACCTTGGAGGTACAGGCCTGGGTCTTGTGCATAACACACTGCCTCATCATGTTCATGTGTACTGAGTTACTTGGGAATCCTTTGATGCATGGTTGAGATGTGGGCCAGACAAGGTACAATTCTATCAAACAGTACTCATTTTGACCTTTGACCTCTAAGTGTGACCTTGACATTTGAGGTAAAGGCCTGGGTTATGTGTGCGACATGCCGCCTCATCATGGTGAACGATTGTGCCAAGTTACTTGGAAATCCTATGATGCATGGTTGAGATGTGGGCCAGACAAGGTACAGTCCTATCAAATAGTAATCATTTTAACCTTTGACATCTAGGTGTGACCTTGATATTTGAGGTACAGGCCTTGGGCATGACACGCCGCCTCATCATGGTGACCGTTTCTGCCAAGTTTCTTGAAAATCCTATGATGCATGGCTGAGATGCGGGCCGGACAAGGTAACCCTATCAAACAGTACTCATTTTGACCTCTAAGTGTGGCCTTGACGTGTGGGTCTTGTGCGCGACACGCCACCTCATCATGGTGAAGGTTTGTGCCAAGTTTCTTTCAAATCCTATGATGCATGGTTAAGATGTGGGCTGGACAAGGTTAGGTGGGACTGACAGACAGACAGCCAGACAGACAGACGGAATAGTCTCCAAACCCGGTAGGGGACTAATAATCACAAATACTGGCCGCCCATTATTTACCATCACTGCGAAATGTACAAGATGGCCTTTTGTGAAAAATGAAGATCCAGATCAGTCTGTTCATCCACACTCTTATAGAGAATTACACCGGTCATATATTTCTTACAAAAGTTTGAAAGAAGTTTATGTCAAATTTGTGTTGATTTTGATAAGACAGATTGATAGGTTGATCTGACTATACTCATCAGTAATTTAAACATGCACCTTTTCACATGGACGATTATTTATCACACAGTTGTTTCAATATGATATTTTCAGACATGTCTGCTTAACCCTTTCCCACCTGCAGACGCATTTTGATACAATAGCAGCGGATGACTTTTGAAATCATTGTGGCCGAAGGTGAAATTCCTCATGATGATTTTTCAGGGATTTTGTCACTATGTTTTCAAATTCATCTGCTGCAGATTTGTTGTATGTGGGAAAGGGTTAAACCTCTTCCCACATACAACAAATCTGTAGCAGACGACTTGGTCGACATCAAGGAAAAACAATAAAAACAAACCCTATAAACAAAAGTATAATTATTGAGTTGAAATAATTGTGGCAGATTGAAAAGTTGCTCATCATGAACAATTTCTTCTTTGCCACAATGATGTTTTACCCTTTCCCTCATTTCCTGCAGCAGATGACTTTGAACATATTTTGTCAAAAAATGGAAAATCTCCATAATTGAATGGATAACCTATGACTAAAAGTGGAAAACATTGTGTCAAAAGGAGAAATTGCATGTTTTGTGCAATTTCTTCTTTTGTCACTATGTTTTCAAAAAGCCGTCAGGTGCAGAGGCGTCAGAAAGCGTCTATATGAGGGAAAGGGTTAAAGGCGTCTGTATGTGGGAAAGGGTTGAAACATCTGAGGGCAAATTGAACGCATCATTATGATTCAGCCCGCCTCTTGAAAAGGCACAAGTTGGCATTTCTGAGCAGTGTACCTGATCAAAATCTACACAAATTTGACACAAGCTTCTAAGAAGCTTATGACTGTACTGGTATCGTGAACTGTGTAGATCTTGATGATAATGCACATAGGCACATTCTGATCTGGATTCTGATCTGGATCTACACTGTTCGCAACTTGTTTTGATAAAAGTTGATAACCTGTTAAAAAAGTCAGAAAAGGAAAAAATTGCTTTTCTTCAGATATTTCTCTTTTTTGTTATGAAGAGCTGTTTGTTGGTCCTGGGAACGTTTGTTTGAATCCCAGACTAAGACATTCGTCCTTTGAAATGTTTCACCAAAGACAATTTTTGACATCATTTCTGATGTCAATTAAATATATGAGAAAACAGTGTTATAATCTTTTATGATGGAGATCGATCTAGTCATTTTTAACAAAATTTAGATGACTTAACTCTTTTGAGGACCACTGACGCGTTACATTACAACATGCCCGTAGTGAAGTGCCAATTACCGGATTGCGAGTATCAGAGAGATGATATGGATGCTATTGTGGTTGCAGCATTACTTACAACTCATTCGGCAGGCGCTTGTGGCATCGTCTCAGCACTGGGACAACTGGTTACCTTCCCAGATAGACAATAACCTAAGCCCATAGGAGAAATGGTTGTTGTGATATAGGGGAAATATTGTTTAACCATTTCCCTCATACAACAAATCTGAAGCAGACGTCTTTGAACACAGTTTGTGCCAGCGTGTTTTCCATATACTTGTTGACATCTTGAGTTAGATTCGACTGCACAGATGCCCTCATACGACAATTCTGCAGCAGACGACTTTGAACATATTTTGTTAAAACATAGAAAATCTCTACAATTGAATGGATAACCTATGACCAAAAGTGGAAAACATTGTGGCAAAAGGAGAAATTGCTCGTTTTGAGCAATTTCTTCTTTTGTCACTATGTTTTCAAAAAGCTGTCTGCTGCAGAGTCGTCAAAAATCGTCTATATGAGGGAAGGGTTAAAACATTGTAAAACTCCGATCAGTCAACCTTACCTGTTTCATTCATAACACCTCCTAGGAAAAAGGGCTTCAGTTTAAGATCAATGTTCCATCTTGATTTATATCGACATAAAACCTGCCAAATAGAAATTGATATACAGCATGATGTTTTTATATCAAAACTATACAGCCTCCTTTCCCTATAATATTTCATTTAAAAAGTGCATTTAACCAAATTAATTTCTGATGTCCTGATGTTTAAAGTCTAAATCTGAGAGACATCCACTAGGTGAAATAGGTAACCCTTTCCCACATACAACAAATCTGAAGCAGACAACTTTTAAGTGTTCTAAACAAAAATTAGGAAAATTTGTATAATTAAAAGTATGATTGCTCAAATGAGTTGAACACATTGTGAGGAAAGGAAAAGTTACTAGTTTTAACAGTTTCTCTTTTATCACAATGTTTTCAAAAGTCATATTGTGTCTACATGTGGCTAAAGGTTAACACTTTCTGTAATACATAAAATCTGCAACACATGATTTTGAAAATTTCTTGGCAAAAATATAAATTGATAACAAAATGTTGGATATACTTGAAAACAGTGTGGCAAAACTAGAAAAACTTCATTAGGACAATTAAGAATTTCAAATTGGCCCTGAGGGACTTAGAGATATCTACATTTCTGCTTTGCCCATTGTTTTCGAATGACTCATCTACTGAAAACACGCCAAAATGCATCTGCATGTACAGAAGGGTTAACCCTTTTGGTGAAAGACCGCCACTGCTAAAGTTTGCATAATTAAATAAAGTTATCATACTAGGAACTTACTGTTTTCTATGTGGACTCCCTTGATATTCAGTTTCGAGTTCTGAGGATTCATAATTGGAACTTGTCAAAATATTGTTAAATGAAACCGGACCCACACAGACATTCACAAATATGCTGTATCTAATTTTTACGTGAGCATCTCTTAACCCTTTCCCTCATATAGATGCTTTCTGACGCCTCTGCAGCAGACAGCTTTTTGAAAATATAGCAATTTCTCCTTTTGGCACAATGTTTTTCACTTTTTGTCATAGAATATACATTCAAATATAGAGATTTTCTATGGTTTGACAAAATACGTTCAAAGTCGTCTGCTGCAGAATTGTCGTATGAGGGAAAGGGTAAACATGTGCCCTATTGTTATTCCAGTACTCTGCGGTCAGTTTTAATCTTGGATTTCTTGTATTGAAGTTATAGAAATTCAAGCTTGATATTAAATGATCATTCAGTGTTTTATGTCTACAGCTTTTGTGTTGTAATTAAACAGCAATATACTTCTTCAACTTAAGTATTGATAAACATAGTATGATCAACTTATTAATATAAAAGTCTGATCACAGATGTCTAAATTAAAAGTAATTTGGACGCCAACAGTCAATAACCCTATCCCACTTATAGACACATTTTAACGCGTCTGCAGAAGACAACTTTTAAAAATATTGTGGCAAAAAGAGACATTGGTCATAGTGATCAATTACCACATTTGCCACAATGTTTTTCACTCTAAATATACTTACATATACATTAACAAAATATTTTCCATGCCAATATGTTTACAAAGTCATTTGTTGAGTGTGGCAAAAGATTAAACAATTCTACTCAAAGTGGAAGACAGTGGTGCAGTGGTAGAGCGTACGTCGCCCTCTTGTACCAAAGGACCCGGATTCGAATCCTATGATGAGCGTTTTTTTCCCATGCAAACTCTTTAACTGGTTATGTCGCCAGGAAGCAGACAAGCGAGATTAATATAAGCTTAAAGCGTGTTCCGAAATTTATGTAAAATAATTAAGTTTAATCTTATGTTGAAAATTATTTGTTACAAGTACTTACCTTCAGTACTTTGATTACAGCAAGAGGTCAATAAATGTAACGAACTACAACAGAGGCGTTTAACTTAATATCTGACAGCGCATAACACCACACTGATTTCGATTTTGTGGTTAAGTAAGAAAGAAAGAACATCACTGACAACAACTATATATATAGGCATATGGTTAAACATAGCCAATATAAAAGAAAACATAAAATTGACTTATCGGTGACCTATTTTTGGGGTCGCTATTTTTGTGTTGTTCAATTTTACGACGATGATTTGAAGCTGAAGAGCTTCAAACTGTTTGTATGTTACGGACAACAGTTTGCAAACTATCACGTGAAATGTTAAAAAGGTTTACCTCAAATGCAAACCATGTATACGGTGAAAGAACATCATAAAACAGCTCTACGGTCTTTCGTGTAGGTGCCGTCATGTTTACACCACTACTTTATACCCACCGCTTGGACACTCGGCTAAGAACATCCATTTATGTCACACTTATAAATACACCCGCCCACAAAAATATATTCAGCTATTATCCCTCCAAGTCTGTCAGACTTTTAAAACTTCTAGGCAAACATATCTGTTTGAATAAATGTTTAAATAATGAATAGACTTGAAACATTGTGACAAAAGGAGAACATGTTTGTCTGCCGTTGCCATATTTTTTACAAAAGCAGTCTGCTGCAGATACGACAAAATGTGTGTGCAAGTTAGAAAGGGTTAAAAATAGCCTCCTTTTGCCATGATGTGCTCAACTCTTGTTAAAGATCATACTATGGACCGCCTCGGTGATGTAGTTGTAGAGGTCCGCCTCGGTGCGGGGGGTCGTGGGTTCGATCCTCAGCCGGGTCAAACCAATTTCTTAAACGTGGTAGTAATGGCTGCCGTCCTTGGCGCTCAGGGCTGCGGAATTTTTATTACGACTAACCAACTGGCCATAGTTTATGTCAGTTCCTATCCACATCTGTGTAGAACGTAACTTTCTATCTACCCTATCCCTCCCATACGTTGAAATATGCAAAGGTAAAATGTTTAATCTAAGTTGTGTGATATATGGGCGTAAATTATGAGAGACAAGATCAAGATATTCTTCGTATTCAAACTTCAATTTAAAAATGTTATACACATCTAAAGAAGGACTTTGTAGTACACTACCAGACCATTCCTGGATAAAAACCTCAATGACACGTACTTTGAATATGTAAGGGAAATATTTTAAGTTCAATGAATATGGATATGCGCTGTCAAATACATCCGCAAAACCATATGAACATAACAACTTTTTCACATTATATACCCAGTTGATTTAACCCTTATTACATTCTGCAACTTCATTTTCGTAAACTTTTCTTAGTAAGATATTTTTAGTAGATAATAATTTACACCAATACTTAATTATTTTGACATAACGCATTATATACAGTGGGTAACGACCAAGTTCGCCATATATTCCATTAGTACTTGTATTTGGTTTAACATTTAAAATACGTTTGCAAAACTTGAGATGTATTCGTTCTATTGTTTTAGATTTACAGTTTCCCCATACCTCACTGCCGTATCCAAGTATAGATTCAATAAATGAACTGTATGGATAACTAAATTTTCAGATCGCTATCTTATCTTAGGTATAGGTCGAAAATGGCCGAATGCGTAAAAGGCCAGTCCAAAAAGGCCGATTATAGGTCCAGAAAGAAATGCAAATTTCCCCAAATGTCTGGTCCAAAAAGGCCGATTATGAGGAAGGACCACTTTTTGAAGTTTAATGATGTAAATATTGTATACATGTATGTTTGTTTTAGATTATTAATTCATCATAGTGGTGCGGTAAATTTATCCGTGTTATAATTGATTACAGTTTGCTTTGAATGTTTATTTAAACTTCCTTAATTAGATCATTTGAGAACGTAATTGCCGTTAATTTATTGAATTAGATAATAGAGAAGTTTGAGAACGTAATTGCCGTTAATTTAATTTATCAGTAAAAAAAGGTCACCATTGGATAAAATAAATCTTATTAATTAAATCTGCGTTAGATTTGATCTCGTGCTGCTTGACTATAATACTTTAAACTGCATTAATAGTTTGAGAGTGTATTAAAGTTTTCTTAAACTTATGGAGTACGAATGAGACGAGATTATCGCATATAATTTTGAGCCAGAGTATTCAGACATAGAACCTTTAGAAATGGAAAGGAATAATTTTTATCAAGAATTGGGGGTATCACTAAACAGAGTCTGGTAGAGTCCGGTAGAGTCTGGTAAAGTCTGGTCGTCAAATATCCCATTATATTACTGTTTTGTTGTGTTTCTGTATTGAAATGAATAAAATAAAGTGCTATTGTATCATATAAATAAAAATAAAAAAGGTATTTGCCTATTTTAGTTCATTTTCGAGTGAATATAGAAATATTATATGCGTGAACACGGACACTGGTAGAGTCTGGTCATTATTAAGCAATAAATACAAAGTTTTATACGATTTTTAAGTTATAAAAAGTTTAATTTGATTTGTATGTGTCATATTATATATTTATTTCTTATATTATTTCAGCTGATAATCGGGAAAATAGTGAAAGATTGAGGATTTTTAACGATAACATTGTGTTTCGTAAATCAAAATGGCTGACGTGAAATTTCTGTTTATAATGCGGCCCTATCGTACATCTTGAACGAGTAATACACAAAATTCTCTCTCTATTATGGGCCAACTAATTGATTAGGTGTGATCAACAGATTAGTGTTATAATTACCAATATTTTAAATGTATGAAAACTACTTGATTGGAATAATTTTATGTTTTATATGTCATTAACATTAATTAAAACAAATGCTTAGAGAACTATATACTTACTTAAAAGTAATTCATATGAAATTGCAGGATAAATTGAGTTACATCGATCAGAGTAAATTAATTCTTTGTTCCGACGAAGAGTTTTCGACTTGTAAAGCCATTGACATATGTTTCCCACAAACTACAAGAGTCCTTTGCGCGAAACATTTGAAGGATAATGCGGTAAATCAACTCAATAAGTGTCTTCCTTAACCTGAGGTTAACCGCATATTTGTAAACTCTTCGGTCCTAACGGTATCTTAAGTGCTGAAACTGCAACCTCATTCACAGAAATGAACTAAGAAGTATCCAATACACATCCAAATTTGACATATTTAGAACGGATACTTACCAATTTGGAGAAGCATATGTTTCTCCCCAAACTCAAACATCCCTGGCTACCACAACAATGGTTTAATAATGCAAATGAGTCATACAACCATGTTATCAAAAGGACGACAAACTGGGTAGTCCAGAAATTGCCCGACATGATAGAAAAGTTACAATAACTTGAACAGTGTCAAACTCTAAATGTGAGAGGCGCATTGCACGAATTGGGTAAATATTGTTTGGCGACAAAAGCGTCGGTGCTACATGGACACAGTTAAGTCCTGACCAGAGATCAAGGCGATTTATGAAATTATTGAACTTTAAGTCGCATCACATTTCAAACATCACATCAACAAATAAGCAACTAACATTACCATCCATTACGAGAATTGCACGAAAACTCGGTACGCGCAAACGCCTGAAAAATTGCAAAACATACACAATTGAAAATAAAAAAAAACCACATTCATGTAAAAAGGACCGCATATTTTAGCTGCACACCAACAACAATATATTTTTTATCAAGCATTCGCTAATACCTGTATGTCAGTTGTACATTAGACATTCTCAACAAAAATTCCTCTATATCTGTCTAGAATGTTAACGCTAGGACAAGGTTTAAATTTGAGTACTGGTTATGTCTCCAGGAAGCAGACATAAAGAAGCGGAAAATATAAACCAAAAACAATGAATAAAAATGGAGCTCTGTGTAGGGTCTTTTTTGTTAACCAAAAATGAGATCACGTCACCAATTAGAAACGAATTGAATCAAACACACCTTAATCTTGAGGATACAAAATAAACCGGCATACATCTGTTAGAGATTCGGGTTGAGACAAATGTGTTAAGTATTCTAAGTTTTTGGTTTAATTAACGTTAATGACATATCAAACATAAAATTATTCCAATCTAGTAGTTTTCATACATTTAATATCTTGGTATTGTTATAATATAATTATAACACTAATCTGTTGATCACACCTAACCAATTAGTTGACGCATAATAGAGAGAGAATTTAGTGTATTACTCGTTCAGGATGTGCGATATTGCCGCATTATAAACAGAAATTTCACGTCAGCCATTTTGATTTACGAAACACAATGTTATCGTTAAAAATCCTCAATCTTCCACTATTTTCCCGATTATCAGCTGAAATAATATAAGAAATAAATATATAATATGACTCATATAAATCAAATTATACTTTTTATAACTTAAAAATCGTATAAACCTTTGTATTTATTGCTTAATAATGACCAGACTCTACCAGTGTCCGTGTTCACGCATATAATATTTCTATATTCACTCGAAAATGATCTGAAATAGGCAAATACCTTTTTTATTTTTATGATACAATAACACGTTTATTCATTCATTTCAATACAAAAACACAACAAAACAGTGATAAAATGGGATATTTGACGACCAGACTCTACCGGACTCTACCAGACTCTACCAGACTCTGTTTAGTGACACCGAAGAATTGGCGATCGCACTAGTCTCGATTTCTGTAAATGACGTCACGATTCTTTTCAGAAAGTCTCGAGACACTGGTAAAGAGTTTCGATATACAACTAGCGAGTGTTATACCGCGATAGTTATTTGCAGTACCTGTATCACCTTTCTTACAAGAGAAAGTTGATGCAACGCATCAATGTCGCCGGATATCCATAGTGCAGTTATGCATAACACTAACATTATAGTAGTTGAACAAGACGGATGTTTGATGCAAAGCATCAAAGAGAAGCCGCAATATTTCGTTTCACATGAAGAAATAAGAAGAAAGATCATTTAAATTCACAAACATTAGAACAATATAATCTGTAGTCAGTAATGCTGATATCGATTATTGAAGATATAAGTTTTATGTAGGATATTTAACCTGGCAGTGTCTGTGTTTTAAGTGAATGAGATAATTTAGAGTTAAGCTGATCATAACAAAGTGACATATAATACTAAAGATAAATGGACAAAAGGTTATGATAAATTTAAATTAGTACCAAAATCAATTATTTGTATTGAACACACGCCCTGTTATGATAATGTTTTATCAAATAATGCTGACACACAGAAAATCTGATTTTCGTTTGTATCGGTAAGTCATGATAATGGATAAGGGTTTCCCACATAAAACAAATTTGTAGTAGACGACTTTGAAATTATCAAGTAAAAAAAATTCTCTATAAATGATCGTATGATAATTGAAAAGTGTTGAATTATTGTGGCAAATGCAGATATTGCTCATTATGAGCAATTTCTGCTTTTGCCACAATGATTTCAATGATGTTTACTCTGACAGACTTTAAAATCATCAAGTACAAAACATAGAAAATCTCTATAAATGATAGTAAGATAATTGAAAAGAGTTGAAATTATTGTGGCAAATTGAGCAATTGAAAATCAAAGCTGTCGGATTACAAACGCACAATCTCGAGCTGACGAAACTGATGTGAACTCGTGTCGTGATTCAGAAAATCAAGTAAACGTATTTCTATGTACACGTAATCCGAAAGACTGACAATAGCTGCAGCGACTTTTGAAAACATTGTGACAAAAATAGAAATTGATCACGAGGAATTTATCCTTTTGCTACAATGTTTTCTACTTTATGGTCCATAAATTATACCTTCAATTAGCAAGATGTTCCAATTTTTACTTAATGTGCTACGTATAAGGGAAAGGCTTAAACGTTAAACCAGTGCTTGAAAATGTTCTTGAATTTATTTCTCAAACTGTAAATTTACCAGTTGATATAATAGTTGAAATGCTGTCTACATTTACAGTGATAAGTTAAATACAGTTCAGTTAATCCGATCACACTTTGCTTGTAAGAACCAGAAGATTTCATTTCATTTAAGTATTCTGGATGTTCACATCGCATCCGTGATAAAACATGTTGTTGGCTAGGCAAAATACACCGATATCGTGTTTACCGCGATATTCGTGAAATGTGGAACTGCAACAGCGAAAAAGAACGAAATTGATCTTGAAACAGATATTTCTGTGGTTTAAATCTTTTCATGCCTGCATTGTACTCAAAGTTAACTTTGAATCCAGTATGTACTGAACATGAAAGTCAGATTATTAAAAGCAAAGCAAATGAAAAATGTATGTGAAATTGCGATAAAAATGAAAATCTATAAATAGACTATAGATGAATGGTACTGTCTTTTATTTTAGCTCTTAACTTGATTCGGGAACCAGAGTCGCTGCGTGGCCGCTTTCGACATTTACACACTAGACCAAATTGAGATCGGTTTAAAACGCGTTGGTGAATACGGATTAAATCTAAAACGTGGACTAAATATTAAGATTTAGATTGATCTACGCAGTTGGTATTCGCGAGTCACGCAGGTGCGCGTAAGTAAACAAATTAATTAGACTGTGCGACGTAAAGGTTTGTAGTTATCGCCTTTTGATTACATGTAGTATATAGTGTTAAATAAAGTATACCAGTCTAGCTAATAGGGACTGTTTTGTCTTCGTAAATAAAACAAAAAAACATAAATGCGAGTCAAAATAAAGAAACTGAAAATACCTAAAACATCGGAATATTTATTTCCTTTTAGATGTGTCATAACTTAGTGTTTTTAAACAAACACAATTGTAATATGTTCAAGACATCTAAATGTGTTTCTTTCTAATAATAATCCCCCCTCCCATGTGATTTCAGAAAACCTATTAAAAATAGAAGTCGCGGGTTTCTGCCCGGCGACTAATGAACGGGACCCTCTGTCCATTTTTCTGGGGTAATAACCAGAGTAAGTATTTTATTAAAAATATCGCAAATATGTGAACCTAGGATATCAAAACTTTCTATGAAATACTCGTTGAGTAGACAATCACTGCCATGAGCTTTTCCAGATTTTAAACATTTAACAGCAATGAATATCTCACTGATTGTGAAAGGACGGTCTAATTCTTCAAAACCACTAGCCACGTCGTCAAAATTATAACGGTCACAAAAAAAGCTCAGCTTCTTCATTATTACAGCTAGAAATATCGCTGCTCAACGTGGAAAATAATGATGAAAATCGGTCAAGTTTACTTCATTTGCACTATTACGCCGTTTCTTTTTAAAATATTTCCAAAAATGTTTAGGTGAAGAGTTTTTCAACTTTTTTAACATGACTTTAATTTTGGGTGTGCTTGATAATGGCTTTTAACTTAAAATAATTCATTTTTAAACAATATAATTGTTAAAGTTTCCAAGAATCAATTTCTAATATCTTTATATCATATTGCTACACGCTATGATCAATTGTAAATTAATTAAATTAAGCTATGGTATTACCAACTAAATCGGGTTTTATTTTTAGTTTGATTTTTTCAATCAAAGACCTAATAACACAATAGAGTTGAAACATTGTGTCAAAGGGAGAAATTGCTTAACATGAGTAATGTCTTCTTTTGTCACAACGGGTTTCGAAAGTTTTCTGCAGAGGCTTCAACATAATGTAACTATTGAAATGAGCGTGATACTTTTGAGTTAAGCCCCGCCCACCATAACAACCGTCGTTACGTTAGACAAACAGTCAAGAAAATCGTATTGGTAACTTAACGCACCTTCCATCTGGGTTTTCCCTATTATGAAAACCCGATTTAGTTAGTTATCACTAACTAAATCGGGTTTGATTTTTAGTTTGATTGTTTCTATGGAAATCATTATATATTTTTTAATTCGAATAATTAATATTTATTTGCATTTTCGTAAATTTTGGCGGCCGTTTTAGGCTTAACATGTTTGTAAGCTACACAAATAGGCACATTTTGGTCCTTTTTACATTTACTGAAGTCTTTGGATAATTTCATTGACGATTTGACTGGCCTATAATAATAAAAGCGATTTTAACACTCCTGCAGTTCTGAAGGAGACGGTTTTCGAAATCAGAATGGAAAAGAGAGAACTTGTCAAATACCAACAGGGACCCACACGATCATGTTCTCCTTTTATCACAATGTTTCAAATCTCATATCAACATGCTACTCTTTTTTTTTTTATCTTAGATAATACTAATAAAATTATCCTTAACCCTTTTCCACATACAACAAATATACAGCAGACGACTTGGAAAACATGGTGACAAAAACCTGAACAATTTCCATAAAATATAGCTTAATTGTTAAATAAAGGTGAAAACATTGTGGCCAAACGTTTTCATTAGTCGTCTGCTGCTATTGCGTAAAAATGCGTCTGCATGTGGGAAAGGGTTAACTATGTTACAAGATATTCGTCACTCATTCCCTCTTGACTGTGTCCTAACATGATCTGTCATACTGAATGACTTCTCCTTTCTCCTTTCACCACAATGTTCTCAACCAAATTTAATAATGTTTGTTTATTTGTAGATCGATGGTTTTTTTTATATATTTTTACCAACATGTTTTCAAATCGTTTTCTTCAGATTTGTTGTAAAATTTTATTTTGTACATTTGTACATTTGTACATGTACACTATTTTAATATTAGACTTTGTAATTAGATCAGTCGGATTTTATGGCCCATATGAATCATATATATTAATATATAGGGCGAAGTCTGACCTTAATATGAATGACGTCAAACGTGAGAAAACCAAGAATTGCGTCAATAAATCGATCGATAGGTACTCCTACAATACTATCAGTCCTGCTTTAAGCAAACAAATCATACGATCTAGTTCTACATGCGAATCAACGCAGTTAGATCCGGAGCTGCAATGTTTGTCATGGGTCACAGAAGGTTCCAAGAAACTTCTATCAAACACTTTCTAGTTGTTCAGACTTAATGGATCTGCAATTAGGGATTCTAAGTTTTATATAGATCTATAAAAACCTATTAAAGGACTACTATTTAAAGTCTACTACAGATATCTAAAAATAACGTCAAATCCCCAGGAATGTGAAGGCATAGTTGTTATATGAGCTGTTCCATGAGAAAATCAACATTATGGACTTTGCATAATGTATCGACCCTGATCAGCATAATCATAAGCACGCCGCGGATAGACACTTTTTGCCTCCTGTGGATTTTCTGTTTCAGGAATCATTAATATTTACCTCTATCCCTCTGAGACGGAATGTGTGGGCCCGGATTAGCCTGCGCGAAGTCCATAATGTTGGTTTTCTCAATTGGTGTATCAATTGAAACAGCCTTGATTGTTTGAAAAATGTGAACCAAATATCGTGAGTCCTACTGTTCGGTTGAAAAACATGGCCACCAGGTGGCATCAGAAACGCGAGTTAGATAAGAAAAAAAAAATAATAAACGTGTAAGGTATTCAGATAAATTAAATTAAATTTACAGAACTATTCATTCGGAGAACCTCTACAAAAAGTGCTTCAGACATATTCATTTATTGAAAAAAAACACGGCAGTAAATTTCTGGAGTTACCCATACGTGTCTAATTGCAGCTTCTTTCTCGCACTTGATCACATCCCCCATTACGAGTTAGACATTTGCACCTATACCATTGTTCAGGTGGATCGATAAACGGCCATCTTGATTATTTTCTTTTAATTATGTGTCGTAACGATGCAATCACAACATGTCAACAACACAACACAGGCTGCAGGAATGAAATTCGTTAATGGGTACACTCTCTTAAGCATTATCCTCAGTATAAACACATACATTTCGATTTGAATGCTTTGAAATGGCAGTATTGAGAATTACTCATGCTTATTTTTTCCCTTTTGTTAACGCCGGGGTTAAAAAGACTTTAAAGTGCTAGTAATGGCTTTCCCTCCTTAGCACTCAGGGTAGTGGGGTTATCATTAAGACTGACACGCTG
This sequence comes from Serripes groenlandicus, assembly GCA_031761405.1. Lineage (NCBI taxonomy): Eukaryota > Metazoa > Mollusca > Bivalvia > Cardiida > Cardiidae > Serripes > Serripes groenlandicus. Next base: position 47,095,948 of record JASEVX010000011.1, on the reverse strand, counting down.
GTATCAGAATAAAAGGACCAGTATAACTGGTAATAAATCCGGTGATATAACAGAACTATAGTTGAAAGCGACGGACAACACCATACAAACAAATCCCATATTGTTATAAGACATGTCATGCCCCATTGACCGCCACTGTTTATTTCCACGTGGTTACGCTACAAACAAATCCCATATTGTTATAAGACATGTCATGCCCCATTGACCGCCACTGTTTATTTCCACGTGGTTACGCTACAAACAAATCCCATATTGTTATAAGACATGTCATGCCCCATTGACCGCCACTGTTTATTTCCACGTGGTTACGCTACAAACAAATCCCATATTGTTATAAGACATGTCATGCCCCATTGACCGCCACTGTTTATTTCCACGTGGTTACGCTACAAACAAATCCCATATTGTTATAAGACATGTCATGCCCCATTGACCGCCACTGTTTATTTCCACGTGGTTACGCT
>JASEVX010000011.1:47039698-47095284 GCA_031761405.1 Serripes groenlandicus | reverse complement strand
TACAAACAAATCCCATATTGTTATAAGACATGTCATGCCCCATTGACCGCCACTGTTTATTTCCACGTGGTAACGATACAAACAAATCCCATATTGTTATAAGACATGTCATGCCCCATTGACCGCCACTGTTTATTTCCACGTGGTTACGATACAAACAAATTTCTATATTGTTATAAGACATGTCATGCCCATTGACCGCCACTGTTTATTTCCACGTGGTTACGATACAAACAAATCCCATATTGTTATAAGACATGTCATGCCCCATTGACCGCCACTGTTTATTTCCACGTGGTTACGCTACAAACAAATCCCATATTGTTATAAGACATGTCATGCCCATTGACTGCCACTGTTTATTTCCACGTGGTTACGCTACAAACAAATCCCATATTGTTATAAGACATGTCATGCCCCATTGACCGCCACTGTTTATTTTCACGTGGTTACGCTACAAACAAATCCCATATTGTTATAAGACATGTCATGCCCCATTGACCGCCACTGTTTATTTCCACGTGGTTACGCTACAAACAAATCCCATATTGTTATAAGACATGTCATGCCCCATTGACCGCCACTGTTTATTTCCACGTGGTTACGATACAAACAAATCCCATATTGTTATAAGACATGTCATGCCCCATTGACCGCCACTGTTTATTTCCACGTGGTTACGATACAAACAAATCCCATATTGTTATAAGACATGTCATGCCCCATTGACCGCCACTGTTTATTTCCACGTGGTAACGATACAAACAAATCCCATATTGTTATAAGACATGTCATGCCCCATTGACCGCCACTGTTTATTTCCACGTGGTTACGATACAAACAAATCCCATATTGTTATAAGACATGTCATGCCCCATTGACCGCCACTGTTTATTTCCACGTGGTTACGATACAAACAAATCCCATATTGTTATAAGACATGTCATGCCCCATTGACCGCCACTGTTTATTTCCACGTGGTTACGATACAAACAAATCCCATATTGTTATAAGACATGTCATGCCCCATTGACCGCCACTGTTTATTTCCACGTGGTTACGATACAAACAAATCCCATATTGTTATAAGACATGTCATGCCCCATTGACCGCCACTGTTTATTTCCACGTGGTTACGCTACAAAGAACAGTTTTCAGTCGATCAAACACATGTTACATGATTCGCAGTCACACCTTCATCTTGATTGTTTACAAATATTCTGTAGAAGGTTATTATAGTGGGAAGAGATACGGGTTGACCTTTCTAAACAGTGTAGATTCAGATCGTCCTGTCCATCCGTCCATTTTTTTCAGAATCTATTGAAACCGCTTATGTTAGTAACATGTGAACATCAGACTATGTGGATGCACATGCCGATCTGGATATACACTATCCACAAAGACCAGCTTGTACCTTTTTTACCAAATATGTGTATACTTTGACTTATTCACCCGTGATCTATCACAAATCGGGAAAAATCCCGCCACGCTGGCCTGAGGTAAGTATCTTTTCAATAATTATTTTTCAATTTTTCATATCTCGGATATAAAAGACATTTGACAAATCGGGGAAAACCAGCCACGTAGGCATGAGGTAAGTATCTATTTAATAATCATTTTCCATATCTCGGATTTCAAAGACATTTCGAAGTTTTAACGCCGTTTGTTCTCTTTTTCAGTCATATAACATTCTTGAAAGAGACCCACTAGACATTGCTACACACCAACTATCTAAGCCTTGGGCCTTTCGGTTTCAGACATGAAGGTTTTCAAAGTTTGCCCTTATATATCTCTATCATGTAAAAGAGGGGCATATTTTAAACCCTTTGGGCATACTTTAAACAATCTTGGTAGAGGCCCACTATACAATGTTAAAAACCAAATATCTAAACTCTATGCCTTTCGGTTTCAGACAAGAAGATTTTCAAAGTTTAAACAAAAGTCTTTCGGTTGCCATGGAATACAGAGTTTTGCATGGAATTAATGTTTTTTTGAACAATTTGCTCATCTCTGTGAAGATTCATCAACTTTGGCGAATCGATTGAAGAGGATATGTCGTTTAACCCCGAAAGCTCAGTCGGTAGCGACGCGGGCCGTCAATCTAGGGGTATTGAGTTCGAACTCCAGTTCGGCCAATATTCTCCCCGACGTTTGACAAAAGTCACTGAGACAAGCACCATTCCTCTTCCACCAATGGGCCAACCGTCCCTGTTGAAAACATCCAGTTGCTGTGGAGTATTTGTGTTGGAAAGTCAGGAATCACACGAGTTGGTGATCTGGCCGGTGTGATATGACTGGACAATTGTTGACAACGGTGTTAAACCCCAATCAATCAATTAGTTCATGTTTAAGCTCATTTCTTTTACATCGATTGTGAAACAAGTTGTACAAATTCTACTTATCTCTTTCGTGCCTGCAGGTGGTATTTGCTAATAAGAGTTATTTAACCAAACCTTTATGACCTCACTTAACGTGGAATCCCTTTTTGTATTCAAATAGTGATCACACCAGCCCTGTGTTCCATAGTCACCAAACCCAAAACCTGTTTGCGAAACCTATATAGGTTTCGTCGATAATCCGTGCATTAGTCGGTAAACCAAACCTGTTTGACGGGAGTACATGCATAATACAGCCCTGTGTTCCATAGTAAACACAACGTAAACACGTTTTGTCTATGGAGCGGAACGAAACCTACATGTATTATGCATGTACTCCCGTCAAACAGGTTTGGTTTACCGACTAATATATAGGTTTCGCAAAACAGGTTTTGGGTTTGGTGACTATGGAACACAGGGCTGGTAGGTTTCGTTCCGCTCCATAGACAAAACGTGTTTACGTTGTGTTTACTATGGAACACAGGGCTGTACGTAAGGTTTAATTCTGTCCTATTACAATTGCCACACTATATATACACACCGCGAATCTTCGATTATTATTACGTGATTTGATAGACAATATGCTTATTTCTATTGGCCTAAAAATAACTGGCATTATATCCTTTCAAAATAAGTTAAAAATGGTTAAAAATAGCCTCCTTTTGCCACGATGAGCTCAACTCTTGCTAAAGACCGCCTTGTGGTTTAGTGGTAGAGGTCCGCCTCGGACGCGGGTCGTGGGTTCGAAACCTGGCCGGGTCAAACCAATGTCTTAAAAATGGTAGTCCTCCTTGGCGCTCAGAGCTGCAGAATAAGCATATGTTTCAAATTTCTTTTTTTTATCTTAGACAATACTTATAAAACTATTCTTAACCCTTTTCCACATACAACAAATATGCAGCCGACGAGGATTTGATAGACAACGTTGAACGTCTCTGGATAACATTTATTGACAAGGGAAAGCTTCGAGGTATGGGAAAACATATTTTTTCTATTTTTCGTTTCTGAAAAATATTAAAGTTTCTCTCCTTCTATGATATTTTAGCCGGATGTAACGTATTCAAACAGTCTACATGTCATTTAGTCCTAGACGAAACTTTTCGGGAAAAACCCTAGAACTGCCTCAATTTTTTTTAACCCTTCCCTCATATAGAAACTTTCTGACGCCTCTATGCAGACGGCTTTTTGAAAACATGGCGACAAAAGAAGAAATTGCTCAAAACGATTTTTGCTCATTTTGTCACCATGTTTTCAACTCTATTCATTTATTGTTCTTTCATTTCGGGTATGTTTTCAAAGTCGTCTGCTGCCGATTTGTTTTATGTGGGAAAGGGTTAATATGATTCCGTTACAGGGAGACAATAAGACCCGAAATCAACAGACGCGGTTCATTGAAAGAGTCCATTGAATTATAATTTTGTCTACAGCGATTTGATTTTAATAAAATCCATGTAGAGGACACAACGACGCACCATGCACAAATGTCAAACATTTTTGAGGGTGTCATTTGTATACTTTTCGAGTTTCAAATCAAATTTTTTTTTCAAAAATAAAAATTCTTTAGAAAGGTGACTATTTGTGCATAATTTACATATCAAGCAAAACATAACATACGAAAGTGCTGCAGCCGACGACAGTTGATACAAAAGGATCGTAATGCACGCATTGTGTCCATGAACACCTTTCATGTCGAGTGCGATGTCTTAGTCGGTAACGACCTCGTACCCCGGTCTGTTCATTCATTCTTTTCGAGTATCACTATTAGACGTTGTAACTTGCATCAACCGACTTCCATTACTTTTTTAACCGTTTCCCTCTTAAAGAAAATTTGCAGCAGACGACTTTGAAAACATAGTGACAACAACCTGAAAGATCTCCATAACAGATAGCTTAATTGTTAAATAAAGTTGAAAACATTGTATCATGAGCAATTTCCCCTTTGGCCACCATGTTTTCAAAAGTCATATTGCGTCTGCAGGTGGGAAAGGGTTAAAACGTAAATAGTGGAAAGAAAATCCATACATTACTTCGAGACTTATATTTATGAGGGATAGGGTGCATGGGAAAATTATTTGGGGGTTGGTTACCTATTTAAGAATGTCATAAATCACATGGTTATCGTGATTGAACCATTTTCATCATACAACAAATTTGCAGCAGATGATCTTTGGCCAAAATAAATATGAAAACTCTCTTAATGTAAATTAAACTATATTAACCAAATAGAGTTGAAAACATTGTGTCAAAGGGAGAAATTGCTTAACATGAGCAATTTCTTCTTTTGTCACAGGAACCGTATACTGTCAGTGTTGACATTTACGCAGAGTTTTTGTATGCGCTATGTTCTTGTCAAGCATGGCAAGAGAAAATAATAATAATATTCATAATAAATCCAAGTGTGTGAAGTTGGCAGAGCATTAGACGTTAGACTTTAGACATTCAAAAAGAAATTCGAAAGTCTAATTAGACATTAGACATTCGATTAGACATTCGCAAATTTTGATTGTCTAATTAAGCATTAGACATTCGATTAGATATTCAGAAAAAATCGCAAGTTTTAAATATCGAATGTCTAATTAGACATTAGACATTCGATTAGACATTCGCAAATTACAAGATCTATAACCCAAATTCGTCGTAGGTCATTGTACATGCAAAAAACGAATGTCTAATTGGTCAGTTAGACATTAGACATTTGCAAATTAAGAGGTACCAAATTCGTCGGAGGTCAATGTACAATAAAAAAACGAATGTCTAATTGGTCAGTTAGACATTAGACATTCGCAAATTGAGGGATTTAGGTACCGAATTCGTCGGAGGTTATTATTGTACATGCAAAAAACGAATGTCTAATTGGTCAGTTAGACATTAATGGGTTCATTCCTAACGCTTATAAACTGTAAATATTGTCACTTATTCCCTATTGTCCTGACATGATCTGTCATACTGAATGATTTCTTCATTCACCACAATGTTCTCAACCAAATTCAATAATAATTGTTTCATTTGTAGACCGGCGTTTTTATATTTTTACCAGCATGTTTTCAAATCGTCTCCTGCATATTTGTTGTAAATGGGAAGACTATTTTAATTTACATACTTTAGATAATGCGCGTATATAAGATGACGTTATTGTTTGGAATGACGTCATGCACGTGCATAATCAACATTTTAACGCGCGTGCCATGTAACAGTATACTGTCAACCGGTGAAAAACGTAATGTTAGCATGAGACAGTAAGTAATTGCCCATGATGAGTATATGATAATTTACAAAGTCACGTGAGGTATAATAAATTAATATATTGGGCGAAGTCCGACCTTAATGTGGATGACGTCTATACTTGAAATGTAAACGTGGGAAAACCTAGAATTACGTCAATAAATCGATCGATAGGTACTCCTATAATAATATCAGTCGTGCTTTACGCAAACAAATCATGCGATCTAGTGCTACATGCGAATCAAAGCGGTTAGATCCGGATCTGCACTGTTTGTAATGAGTTATAGAAGGTTACAAGAAACTTCTATCAAACACTTTATAATGGTTCAGAATGAACGGATCTGCAATTAGGGATTCTAAGTTTAATACAGATCTCTATAAAACCTATAAAAGGACTACTATTTAAAGTCTACTACAGATATCTAAAAATAACGTCAAATCCCATGCCGCGGACAGACACTTTTTGCCTCCTGTGGATTTTCTGTTTCAGGAAGTCCACAATGTTGGTTTTCTCAATTGGTGTATCAATTGAAACAGCCTTGATTGTTTGAAAAATGTGAACCAAATATCGTGAGTCTTACTGTTCGGTTGAAAAACATGGCCATCAGGTGGCATCAGAAACGCGAGTTAGATAAGAAAAAGAAAAAAGAAAAAAAAAAGAGATTATACGTGTCTGGTATTCAGATACATTAAATTATATTTACAGAACTATTCATTCGGAGAACCTCTACAAAAAATGCTTAAGACATTACATTTCTGGAGTTATCAAACCATACGTGTCTGATTGCAGCTTCTTTCTCGCAATTGATCACATCCCCCTTTACGAGTTAGACATTTGCAACTCTACCATTGTTCAGGTGGTTCGATTAACGGCCATTTTGATTATTTTCTTTTAATTATGTGTCGTAACGACGCAATCACAACAAGTCAACAACACTACACAGGCTGCAGGAATGAAATTCGTTAATGGGTACACTCCCCCTTTCCCTCATATAGACGCTATCTACCACCTCTGCAGCAGACGGCGAAAATATAGTGACAAATTAGTCATAGGTTATCCATTCTCTATGTGTTGACAACATATGTTCAAAGTCGTCTGCTGTAGAATTTGTTGTATGTGGGAAAGGGTTAAGCATTATCCTCCGTATAAACACATACATTTCGATTTGAATGCTTTGAAATGGCAGTATTGAGAATTACCCATGCTTATTTTTGCCCTCTCGTTAATGCCGGGGTTTAAAATACTTTAAAATGCTAGTAATGGTTTTCTCTCCTGGGCACTCAAGTAAGTGGGGTTAGCATTTCGACTGACTCGCTGGTATCAGGATAAAAGGACCTGGTAGTAGTACTGGTAATAAATCCAGGAAACGCCGTGATATAACAGAACAATTGGTGAACGCGACGAAAAACACCATTCAAACAATCCCATTTTGTTATAAGGCATGTCATGCCCCATTGACGGCCACTGTTTATCTCCACGTGGTTACGATACAAACAAAAGCGAACAGTCTTTAGTGGGTCAGACACATGTATCATGTTTCTCTTCATTGTTCACAAATATTCTGTAGATGATTATTATAGTTGGAATAGGTACAGGTTGACATTTCTAAACAGTGTAGATTCAGATCGTCCTGTTCATCCGTCCAGTTGTATCAGAATCTATTGGACCCGCTTATGTTAGTAACATGTGAACATTGTATATGTTAATCAGACTATGTGGATGCTCACATGCCGATCTGACACTATCCACAAAAGACATCTTATACCTTTTATACCGAGGAAGGGCAGATACGCGTACTCTATGACTTAATCTCAAATCGTGAAAAACCTAGCCACGCACGCATGAAGTAAGAATATATTTAATAATTATGTTCCATTATATAAAAGACATTATGACAAATCGGGAAAACCAGCTATGTAAGTATGAGGTAAGAATATATTTAATAATTATGTTCCATTATATAAAAGACATTCGACAAATCGGGAAAACCAGCTACGTAAGTATGAGGTAAGAATCTATTCAATAATTATTTGCCTTTCTCCATATCGTTGATATAAACGACATTCGACACTTCTGCATCAGATTAATTGGGATTTAACGCCGTTTTTGTTTTTCTCAGTCATATTACGAGTGCCAGTTGGCATACTCATGCGTTTTCTGGCCTTTTTCCTACCAGTACCCTACACAACAATCTTTCCAAATAACTTCCGGGCTGCTTTCCCCATCGGTGAAAAACGAACAACGCTTGTCTCATTGACTTTGTCAAACGTCGGAAATAATTTTGGCCGAGCCGGGCTTCGAACTCACAACTCCTGGATTGACAGCCCGCGTCGCTTCCACCTGGCTTCTTTTTAATATAGAGTGATAGTCCAGTGGTGAAATACTGCACCATAAAACATTCAAAAACATGAATAATTGAATATCACATGATTGGACATCTCTCGTGATTTTAACAACATTTCAAGATGTTTTTTGTCTTTCGTAAGCGTTAATTGGTACGATATTTTAGAGTTGTTTGATAAGAAAAACCCGTATATTTAGTGACAATACACATCTTTTTCTCAGATTGTGATAAATAGTTGTCGGCTGTAGGTATTTAAACGTCATTTGTACAGGGTAATGGGTGAAGCGTTTTTCAATAAATTTTCATTTCCAGTCTTCTGACTGTTTACGCTTTTTTGGTCTTATCACCAAATAGGTTTTACTGACATTCAAGTATAGCGTATTGTCTTTGCTTCTTAAGTACCTAGGCCTTTCATGTGATTAAATGCAATAACATGATGACCTAGATCAGCTCTCATCGTAGCTGTGGATTGTGTGTATGCATTAAGAGGAATCTTAACAAGTTGTTACACATTCTATGAATCCTTTTCGATGTCGGTTCGGTGGTATTTGATAATAAGGGTTATTTAACCAATCCTTTTTGACCTCGCCCTATTAAGCTAATGTAGCATGGAATCCCGAAAATATGATCATGTCAGGTTTAAAAATCCATTTTGACAAATCGAAAAAAACAGCCACGTAAGTATGAGGTAAGAATCTATTTATGTGTAGGCACGTGCCTACAGTGCCTAAAGGGAGCTACGCCCCTGATTACGAGTGCCAGTTCGCATACCCATGCGTTTTCTGGCCTTACTCCTACCAGTACCCTACACAACACTCTTTCCAAATATCTGGCTGCTTTCCCATCGGTGAAAAACGAACGAAGCTTGTCTCATTGACTTTGTCTAACGTCGGAAATAATTTTGGCCAAGCTGAGCTTCGAACTCACAACCCCTGGATTGACAGCCCGCGTCGCTTCCACCTGGCTTCCTTTCAATATACACTCCAACGAATTTCTAATTGGCCACCTAGTTTTTATCATATTTTAGGAAAAGAATTCGGAGAAAAATACAAATAACCAAATATAAGTTTAATACAATTTATTCCTAATATGTAAAACAAAACTTTATTGAAATTTGATCACGGGAACAAACTTAACAGAGAGGTTTAACATGGACACCCTTAAAACAAAAACTGCAAGATCAAATCACTTCGTTGTTGATTTCGTTTCAATATTGTGTATCTTCCCCTGCTGCGGCAATTACAGCAAGGCACATTGTCCTCATTGATATAATGTATCTGTGAAGATACTGTTATGGAATGGCCGCCCACATGTGATGAATAACACGCGTGATCTCTCTGATATTTGGTTGCAGCGGCTGACCACGCACCTGCGCTTCAATAGGTCCCACACATTCTCGATCGGATTTAAATCCGGACTTTTTGCAGGCCATTTGATAATAAAACAATAATTTCAACAAATAATAAAACATATTGCAACTTTTATAACGACGCGTAACATACTTGTCTGATGAGGGGTGCCGGCACAAACCATTCCAACGGCTTGAGCGCGTTCTGCAATGCTCATTATCGCCATATTAAATGTTTTTCATAAAAGACAATCAACGAAGAATACATTTCTACCAATGCGACATGCGTCATTCGTCTTCCACCAATGGGCTAAGTCTATGTGGAAAAGCAGCCAGTTGCTCGGGAAGATTGTTGTGTGGAGTACTGGTGTGAGAAAACCAGGAAATGCATGAGTAGGTGAACTGGTCGCCGTGATATAACTGAGAATTTTTTAAAAACGGCATTAAACCCCAATCAATCAATCAATCAATCAATCATTTCTACCAAATACGACAACTACCATGCCGTGCACGAGGAACACGAGCACATAGGCCAGATTCGCACCTATCGTTCCGCATGGATGCTTTTGTACATGCATACGTATTTTCTTTCTGTAAATCGATAGATTGGTGGGTACCATACAAAAATAACCAAACTTTAGATTTATTGATTACATATGTCGCATTATATCATTTTTTATATGGTGGCCAATTAGAAATTCGTCGCAGTGTATAGTGATAGTCCCGTGGTTAAATACTGCACCATAACAAATTCAAAAACATGAATAATTGAATAACACATGATTGGACATCTCTCGTGATTTTAACAACATTTCAAGATGTTTTTTGTCTTTCGTAAGCGTTAATTGGTACGATATCTTAGAGTCGTTTGTTATGGGAAAAACCCGTATATTTAGTGACAATGCACATCTTTTTCTCAGATTGTGTTTTCATTTCCAGTCTTCTGACTGTTTACGCTTATCACCAAATAGGTTTTACTGACATTCAAGAATAGCGTATTGTCTTTTCTTTGTAAGTACCTAAGCCTTTCATGTGATTAAATGCAATAGCATGATGACCTAGATCAGCTCCCATCGTAGCTGGGGATTGTGTGTATGCACTAAGAGGAATCTAAACAAGATTCTATGAATCCTTTTTCGATGTCGGTTCGGTGGTATTTGATAATAAGGGTTATTTAACCAATCCTTTTTGACTTCGCCCTATTAAGCTAATGAAACATGGAATCCCGAAAATATGATCACGTCAGGTTTAAAAAAATCCTTTTATAATTGCTACAGTACATATATATATATACATTCTCCGAGTGCTCGCTTCAGTTGTCGTTTGATAGACAATCGTGAACGTCTCTGAATTCGATAACATTTGTTGACAAGGAAAAGCTTCGAGGTATGTTTTTTGTTTTTTTAAATTTTCCGTTTCTGAAATATCTTTGATATTTAGCCGGATGTAACGTATTCAAACAGTCCTCACTGTCCGCCTACATGTAATTTAGTCCTAGATGAATATTTGGGGGGAAAACTAGAACTGTAGCCCCAATTATTTTAACACTTTCCCTCATATAGACACTTTCTGACGCCTCTGCACAATACGGCTATTTGAAAACATGGCGACAAAAAAAGAAATTGCTAAAAACGAGAAATTTTCATTTTTTCACCATGTTTTCAACTCTTTTTCAATTATGGTTTTTTCATTTAAAGGGAGTTTCCGAAGTTGTTCGTGTATGTTTTCAAAGTCGTCTGCTACAGATTTGTTGTATGTGGAAAGGGTTATTATGATTCCGTTACAGGGAGACACTAAGACCCGAACTCAACAGACGCGGTTCATTGAAAGAGTCCATTGTATTATAATTTTGTTTCCAACGAATTTCATTTCAACAAATTCCGTGTAGAGGTCACAATGACGCACCATGGAAGTGTCAAACATTTTTGGTGTGACATTTGTATAATTTTCGAGTTTCAAATCAAAGTTTTTTCAAAAATAAAAATCCCCAAAGAAAAGTGACTATTTTTGCATAGTTTACATATCAAGTAAAACATAACATACGAAAGTGCTGCAGCCGACGACAGTTGATACAAAAGGATCGTAATGCACGCATTGTGTCCATGAACACCTTTCATGTCGAGTGCGATGTCTTAGTCGGTAACGACCTCGTAACCCGGTCTGTTCATTCATTCTTTTCGAGTATCACTATTAGACGTTGTGACTTGCAATCAACCGACTTTCATTACTTTTTTAACCCTTTCCCACTTAAAGAAAATTAGCTGCAGACGACTTTGAAAACATAGTGACAACAACCTGAAAGATCTCCATAACAGATAGCTTAATTGTTAAATAAAGTTGAAAACATTGTGGCCAAAGGTGAAATTGCTCATCATGAGCAATTTCACTTTTGGCCACCATGTTTTCAAAAGTCGTCTGCTGCTATTGCGTCAACTTGCGTCTGAAGGTGGGAAATTGCTTAACATGAGCAATGTCTTCTTTTGTCACAACGGGTTTCGAAAGTTTTCTGCTGCAGAGACTTCAACATAATGTAACTATTGAAATGAGCGAGCCCCGCCCACCATAACAACCGTCGTTACGTAAGACAAACAATCAAGAAAATCCTATTGGTAACTTAACGCACCTTCCATCTGGGTTTTCCCTAATATATCTATAGGTGCTACCTATTTACGAAAAAAACGCAAGATAATTATAAACAAAAATTTAAGAGCATACTTTGTCCATAAATAAGGATTTATAAATAATTGACTAGACAATAATAATGTTAATGGCATGTGTCTTGCATTATCAAAACATATTTGCAATTCTTATTGCTGTCGTCTATTATTACGAACAGAAAATAATAAAGTAAAGACTTTCAGAAAATCAAGGAATACATTTATAATGAACGAGGTTAAAACATGAGGGCCAAGATGATCCTTAATCGATCACCTGCACTATGGTAAAGAAGCAAATAGATCAGCCCTTTTCTGATGCCACCTGGGGACTGCCTTTTACAAGCAGTCAATATGACTGGAACAAATTATGTAAGGGGTCACATTTCTGCTAAACCCTTTCCCTATTAGAGACGGTTTCTGAGGCCTATGATTTAGGAAAAGATTGTCGCAACAAGAACAATTGCTCCTTATGAGAAAGTTATCCTTTTGCCACAATGTTTGATAAATAATTATACTTTGAATGATTGAGTCAATAGCTCATGTATAGGAATTTGGGGTCTTTCATGTTGATACCACTTTTTTGCGGGAAACGACATCGCTCCATTGACGTTACGCCAAGAAGAAGTGTAGCGGAAATGACGTCACGTCCTTCTTTGGCTACGATACAGTCAAAATTTAGTTTCGGGCGTAAAAGGCTAATGCTGTCGTTTCTTTAACGAACGGGAAAACATATTTCTTATAGATTTCCGTTTATTTTTAACTTTTCGTACAAATGTTAATTCCAGCACTTAAATGATCTTAAATATCGATTTAAAAAAAATTGATTAAAAAGACGACAATAATTTTCAATCCGTGTTTTTCTGCTCATTTTATACATACCCAAAATACCGATTTAAAAAAAAATGATTAAAAAGCCGACAATAATTTTCAATCTGTGTTTTACGTCTGCTTTTTATAAATATCCAAAATGGCGGCCCCCATGGATTTTTTTTCAGTTTCATTTCAGAAAGCTTCATGGGTTATTGAAAAAAAAAAATAAAAAAAAAAAAAAAAAAATCTCACGCCCGTTAACTAGAAGCGAAAAAAACCATTTATGTTTTTTTTTTCGTATTATGACAGTACCAAAACAGCTTTAAGTATTTAAGCGAAAAGTATTGAAAGGTTATGGATGACAACATCGTAATATTACAACAGCGAAGTGTTACTGGAGCAAGCGTGAGTCGGTGAAACGTTGACATTTCAGCAGACAGAGTTTTTTTATGCGCTATGTTCTTGTCAAGCATGTCAAGAGAAAATACTAATATTCATAATAAATCCACCCGTTACTGGAGTAAAACAGTCAGGTAAACCATACTATATCGATTATAAAATATCGTTTTACTATAAATAGTCTCTATCTGTAGTATTATGACAAAAGAGACGGGCTTTGCACAACGCCTGAGGTTTAAATGTCTTTTTTCTTTTTAATTATGTCATACAATATAAGACGCAGGGAGATTGATATATTGCTTTATATCTTGTATTCCCTTTTCTTTCTATACATGCCTTTTTTACTCTTACAATCTCTCCTTTCCCTACAATGTTTTCAAGTCTGCCCTATTATAAGGATGATTTTCATATTGTAACTCTATATCTGAAATTGAAATCAAAGGTTGTTTACAGAGTAGTTCTATTTAAACCTTTAACTGTTAAAGACATTTCCAAAAAGAATTCCTATAGATAAGGTTTATATTTTGAATTTAGATCTAAATTTGATAAACTGAATGGTACTTTTTCTTCTATTCACATACTATAGACTTTAAAACTGGTAGTAATGGCTGCCCTCATTGGCGTTCAGGGTTGTGGGCTTAGGGTTACGACTAACGGGCTGGTGGCGGGATAAACGACAACATTGCTACTTTATACCTCCGCCGTAAAACGTCAGACTGTCTATGTTTTCTTGTGATGTTTTACTGCTGATTCAATGTTGATAAAACAAATCACAAAATTGATTTATTTCATTCATAGATCCATCTGTTTATATTGAAATATGGACACTTTAAACATATTCCTCTCTTAATCTGGGTGAATGTTTACATGAATGAATATAGGATTAGATTCAACAAAGGGCATTAGCTAAAGACAAGTTGATTAGCTAAAACACACGAGCACCAGGATTTGGGCCCGTTTTAAATTCGTGCGTTGTATATTTCATGTTGGTTGAGATTAAGGTGAGAGATACAGGTCGCCATGTCACCTTATTTAAAGAACTGGTGGCATAAATAAGATAACAGGAAAGGGGCATGACATAGTTTAGAACTCAAAGATAACTATTACACGAATTAGTAGGTCTGTGACAGACATAACTGAAGAAGTAAATATGTTCAGGTTTTTGATTGCGTTGGTTTGCTTGTCAAGCGTTTTGGCTATTGATGACACTTTCGAGGTAAAATCAAACGAACGTTTCAATGATCTAGAAGCGTTCATAACGGAACTCGCCGGTAAAAACGCGGACCTTGAGAAACGCTTGCACTTCGTTGAAACGGAAAATGAACATATTCGACAGCTATGCGGTCTTATGGAAGGTGGGATTACACACGGGAAAGCTTTTGCAAAACGTAAGTTTGAAACAAATTATTGTAAATTCGAAATAAAAAACATCAAACTTCATGCAAGACATTTGTAACTATGTAGTGAATCATGATTTGTGCCGTCCGAGAAAACCTACAGTATGGCCTCTGCGTAAAGTATCGACACAGATCAGCCTGCGCAGTCCGCGCAGACTGATCCGGGCCGACACATTCCGTCTCAGGGGGATAGAGGTATATAGTATTCCTGAAGCAGAGTTCATAATGTTGTTTTTTTCACAGGACGGCTAATCAATTGATTTCTGTTAGTTTAACGCCGTTTACAACGGTATTACACGTATATCACGGTGGCTAATTCACCTAACGTGGTTTTCAAACTATTCTAGCATCAGTACTCCACACAGCATTCTTACCATGCAATTGGCTTTTTTCCACATATGAGCCGTCTCAACATTACTTACATATGTCTCAACACTACTTTAATTTAACATGTCTCAACATTACTTTAGTTTAACATATGTCTCAAAATTACTTTAATTTAACATATGTCTCAACATTACTTTAATTTAAAATATGTCTCAACATTACTTTAATTTAAAAAATGTCTCAACATTACTTTAATTTAACATATGTCTCAACATTACTTTAAATAAACATATGTCTCAACATTACTTTAATTTAAACTATGTCTCAACATTACTTTAATTTAACATATGTCTCAACATTACTTTAATTTAACATATTTCTGCTGTTCATTTATGAAGATATTAGCAAAGCTTAAGTGAGTTACACATTTAATATAGGAACCGAGTCGACAAGAACATAAATCATCGGAATAACCATATCTTTTCACCGTTCTTTTCCAGGTCAGTTCCAGGCAACCACCGTGGCATTCACAGCCATAGTAACCACGCCCACTATAGACAACTTACAAGGAGGACAGATTATTCGATACGATAAAGTCATCACGAACGTGGTCAATGCCTACGATTCTAGCACCGGCGTGTTCACAGCTCCCACAACTGGCGTCTATGTGTTTAACTTCGCCATGATGTCTGAGCCGAATACGCAGGAATACCTGCAGATCGTGAAGGACGGACAACACATCCTCAACAACTTTGCCCATTCATCGACGATATCCGTATATTCGTCAGCTAGTCGGACGGTCACTCTGGAGCTTCAGCAGGGCAACAAGGTGTGGATCCAGACACCGCCTGACTTCGATCACGGAGACGGTTCTATCCATGGCAACGAGTATTCGACCTTCTCTGGCTGGCTGATCGCCTTCACGGAATGATTACATGTAATTGTGTCAGATTGTACCATTTATTGGGAAATAAATATTTCAAAACGTTTGTGTGACGTTGCTCTGATAATGGTTGATTCGAATCCTATTCAATCAATAATTATGAAAGAGATATATCTCTTAAGTTAAAGAAATCTCTCACCTTTTAGAGAGATATATTGTAAACGTGCTTTAGCAGGTATCTCTCTATATAAGAGAAATAAATCATTAAGTTCAAGATAGCTCTTTCTCTAAATGTGTATGTTATTTTCAATTAAAATACATCTCCCTTATTTTAAGAAGTGTCGCTACAAGATATATAAAGAGTGAATCTTTCAATTGCAAATGTTTACGACCCGAGGATCCGTGTGACTATTTAGATAATTATTTAAATTAAATCGATCATAGACTCGGATGCTTCGAGTGTAACAGCAGATTAAATAATACAAATGTTGTTCAAGAATAATGCTGACAATGCAGAGCGTCCGTGCTGATGCGCACGCTGATTCATTCTCATTTTAAATCGAATGTCGGGTTTCCCATGGTCTTGTCAAACAGTTTACTGATTTACAATGTTACACCACTTCCCACATAGAAAGAGTCTGTAGGAAACGACGATGACATCTTCTTGGAATTATCAAAGACTAACACTAATTATGTATATTTACTTACCGCCGTGAACGAATGGCTAGCGTCGGGGATTTGGAAACGGGTGTCCCGGATTCAATCCACAGTGGTGACGGTTGAGTGTCCTTGGGCAATGCACATTTACCAGCAAAGTACAAAGTACTGCGCTGCTTACCCAGGGATCATGAATAAGTGAACTGTTACATTGAAATAACAGAAACAATGTTAAAACGGCGTAGCACCCCAACAAATCAAAACAAAATTTACTGCTCATTATGCCTAGTTGAGCTCTAAGGCAGCAACAAATAATCCCATTTAATACAATACAATACAATAAATATAATTCTTTATTGCCTCCATGTTTGGGGATATCGTAGAATAAATTTTACACTACAAAATAAATTATACAATATCAATAGAAGTAAAAGAACAAATATATCAACATACAAAAAAAAAAAGACAATTACTGACTACTAGGGTTATATATACAGGTCCGATACTTATTTACATTCGTATTGAACTATCAATGCTTAACATCAACCGCAAATATAGTGTGTTTAAGCTTGATGTTTAACAATATTGGTTGTCGTTCAGAACTCTGACACATTTAAATTGGCGATTACAGCTGAACACAGCGATTCACAAAAGTAAACGTGAGCTGTAGAAACATTCTGTTGATACTCAAATTGACGACTGGTGGTAGTGGTGCGCCCATAATGCGGAGTACCCACTCAAAATGGTCTAGAGCATAACGCTTGTTAACACATTGAATATCACCAAAGCGTATCACTCTTGTGCAGTTGCATTCGTGCAATAAATGAACTAATTCCTCTTGGGATAGCATGCCACATTTACTGCAGGTAAAATGTGTTAGTGTAATGGGCCTGACCATAGTTTGACAATAGTTGTAGACGATGCTAGGTTCGATCCCTGGCTGTAACACTTGAAAAAACATGTACTCTTGATTCATGGTAAGGCGTTGTACCCATAAGGAATACTCACGCATACTAATCACTTGGCGAACTGTATTCTTTCATGCTGATTAAGTGGGCAGTGAACTATCCTGGAAATAATTCTCTAATATAAATTTTAAGTTGTATTTTGCCATTATACTGCAATGTCCGGTATGAAACCCAGCTTGACAGGGCGTTGGTCATTAAGGTACATTAACTATTTACTAACAAATATTTCTTTTGTAATACAATATACAGGGATACAAAGCAATTTATGTAGGAACATTAGTTTCCGCTTTTCGATTTCGCTGTCTATCCTGTAAAGCCCAATCATTGACTCAGCTATGTCCGATCGCGTTCTAACTGAAGGTCCTTGGATCTTCTTTGCAACGAAATGCTGAAAAATCGCTAGGCTATTGTGATCCATTTTCGTATTATTATTTCAAAGCTCTGATCCGTACAAAAGTGTTGGTTAGACTATCTTGGAGTACAGATTGGCGGAAATCAGAAGGTTTACACCTTGTAGATGAAGACCCTGACCAACCATGGCAAATGGAGAGTTGCGGGATTTTTGTATACGTTCTTTTATACGGACCGATAATTTCATCCTGGCATATTTCCCCTTTTCTCATATTGTTTAAAAAGAAATCTGCCGAAAACGAGTAAAAAATGTATCTACATTTGGGACAAGAAGAAACACTATTTTACTTACACTTTTAATACAGTATTTTATTTATTACAGGATCAGACCTCTTGAAGATGAGCGAGGGTTATATGACCTCGGAAGACTTTAGCGATGAACAGGTAGGGGGAAATAATCTTTTGCTACGTACAAGAAAATCTGCATGAAGAGGACTTTATTAAATCCAGACAAAAATAGCATACTCATTATAAGTTCGTGTGCTTAAAGACCACCCGTGGGAAGAGAACAATCTGGTCTTTGTTAACATGTGGTCTTTAATTACAGGGTCATTTATGCAGAAAATGATTAATTGGGAAATTAAAAGTAAGGTTGCTATATACAGGGAATTGCTTATCAAAGGTGGTTTTTAACACATGTTTGACTGTGCTTATTTAAGGTAGGGAATTTTAGAGATTATTTCGTGTATCCAAATTGACATTGTTTATCAGAAGCGGGGAAGGTTAAATATCAACCGGATCGGTGTTTATTAAATCTTTCACTGCCGAATTTCACAAATTCAACTTAACCCTGTTGAAAGTTAGACCCCTCCAATTTTCGTCATCATGAACTATTTCTTCATTTGCAACAATGTTGCAACAATGTATTTTAAAAGTAGTCTGATGTAGAAACGTTTATATGCACTCGCAAGTAGGAAAGGGTTAAAGCAAATATAACATGGCACACTTGTATAGAATATTCTTGTTCATTACTATTCTCCAAAAGCTTCTAGGATACATTGTACGACTAGATCATGAACAGGGACGATCCTGTTCTGACTGCGCGGAGGCACATGCTCATCTGGATTTTTGCAGACCGTTAAGGCGATGGGTTCATTATTTCATTGTATTCACAGCACAGATATATCACAGCTGACACCAGTAACACATGCCCACCAAGTGTTTTAGACCTGCTCCATGCAGTTAAATTTCGCAGTTTGGAAGATGTCGTCAGGTACGGGTTGAACTTTATCAGTTATTGTGTTAAGTTGTAAACATACTTATTTTACATTGATTGCGTCACAAGCGTTTAGATTAAATTAATCACTCCGTATGTCTGCTTCCCGGAGACTTAGCCGGTACTCGCAATTATCAATTATTTTTAAATTTACCTATTAAAATGGCATCCAAGGGAGGTAAATATGTATTTATTCATGGGCGCACAGTAAAGATGATTGACAGTTATTGCATACGCAAAGCTTCAGTAGAATCCGCATTTATTTTAGAACACTCTGGGTTCAATTCCACCAACATTACTTATTAATACTTCAAGACCTTATAGCTTATTTCGTCATTTTTATTTCACTATTATGTTGTTAAACATGAATTGTTGAAGGTGTTTAAGTCAATGAATTCTTTGACAAAAGTAGTTACTTTTCTGACAAATATTACTTGATAAGAGCATTTCTATAAATAAAAACAAAAGTTAAGAAATATGCTGCTAAGTATTTAAGTATGTATTAGCCTTAAGTAACTTGGTGGAATTTGACCCAGTTCAAGTAGTGTTTTGTTAATTCCCAATACTCTGGGGGCGTTTCTGTATATCTCTAGTAGTGTAACAATAATATAAGTTTAACAAGCCTGTGCTATTAACCCACTACTAAAATATCAAACATGTAACATATATCAACTTGTATATGGCAATTTTAATTGGCTTAGATACCACGATGTTTATTCATGTGTCCCACTAGCCGAAAGGTTTTATAACTTTTAGTGGCACTACTCGTACTACCATCTCTTCCACCGTTGCCTGTTTATGCATGACCACCAAATATCATTTGACATGAATGTATATATATGATAACATGTTACGGATCGGAATTCATACCAGAAAAAAGACAGCCAGGGAGCAAATATTGCCGAGATATAACTTCAAAACTGAACTATATCAACTTGTGAAAATATGTCACAATGACAAGGCGGTGTAAAACTCAAGAGAAACAACTATTTTCTGTTATTGTAAAATATGAGTCCATTGCCGATCTTCATATGTAAGCATGCAATCAAATGAACATGTTAGCGCAATGAAATAAAGTGAACAATGTCATTTGAACTCAAAATATCAGCGAATGTTACATTATCTTCACCGGGTCTATTTTTTCTATCTGAAATCCCATCCTGCCCAACGAGTCAGATCTTGACAAATGCTCCTCTGATCATTCTGTCGTGCAATTAAAGCTTTACCATACAATACTCATTATTAATATATGCACATCTAAGAGGAATATTGGAAAATAGCATTACCAGAGTCTATGGTCAGCTCCTAGTCGTAAGGGAACCCGAAAATGAAGTCATCCAAAATGCAATGCTTTCCCCTTACCCACAATAAGATTTATTATGTTCCGTCGTATTATAATAGACGTAAATAATCTGTACGCTAGCTTCAATTTAAATGGAATGAAAGTGATGAAAGTAAGGTTACCATCGACTTTTTTCCTATCCAATCAGACACGAAACGGAGGGTACAAATATGGAAGGTGCAGATTACGATCAGAGGACAGCCTTACATATAGCAGCGGCCGAGGGTCGAGACGACATTGTTCAATATCTTATAGACGAGTGCGGGGCCAGTTCATTGTTAAGGGACAGGTAGGGCAGGTTCTTTGTATTTTTACGACTATGTGCTTCTTTCGTGTTTATCGAATTAACCCTTTTCCAAATCATACCAAAGACTTTAAAAATGGTAGTTCTGGCCACCCTCCTTACCGCCCGGGGTTGCAGGGTTAGCATTGCGACTGACTGGTGTCAGGAAATAGACCAGTAGTACTGGTAAAAGAAACATTAAACACCGTAATATTACTTAACACATGTTGAAAGCGGCGTTAAACACCAACTATTTATTAAAAAATAAGCATTGAAAATGAAAGCATTACTAGTCCGTCGAGTTTAAATCACAGGCAGTATATGCAGGAATTTAAAACGTTACGCAATATTAGTGAATTATACTTTCCTCTGTTTCCCCCAGTGTGCAATGCTCAAATAAAAAATGCACATAGACACACGCGATTTAGTTTTAGTCTCGTTCGCCCCATAGTGCTAGCTCAATGTCAATGAATAGCGGGATGTACTTTGACCCCTCGAACAAAGACTGATGTTAAACCAACCAGTGATGGTGTAAAAACCGTTGGATCACGCGTGACGCAGTGGAGTCAAAAACAATTCGCGTGTGTCTTTGTGTTCATTTGAGGTTGAAAGGATCCGTGAGTAGATCTCAACAGTTCGAGTATCACATCACCTTTGTATACTTTTTGGGAAGACTCAACCAAGATGGACGTAAATACCAAATGGTATCCGAACATGGTGCCATTCTAAACAAAGCCCCTATGATGTCATTTTAAATATATAATCTACGTAATGCCAAGACGATACCTCATGTCTATAAATGCCACCACGCATGCTCATGACCTGTTCTGCTGATAAATATGCAAATTATTACTTTTAATAGTAACTAGGTCATACAAGACGACACTCGTTGATTTACACACTATCCGACACGTGTACTATTAACATTAGGATTTTCATAAAAATATTATTTCCTCCTTCTAATGAAGTAAAGTGTTTATTCACCATATTGTACCTATTATTTAATGTTATGATGTTTGTCTAATGTTTGTCTATTGTTCTCGTAGGTACATGTACATGTTTTTTTATTACTTGTGGAACAGATATGGGCGAACAGCATACGATGACGCCAAGTTCTCCAAGAAAGATAACACAGCAGCATTACTTCGGGACAAAATGATTGGTAAGCGGTTTGATTTTCTATTATTACATGTTCTATTATTATAATCATCGATTATTAATTATCATATATTATTTATTATAATTATTTTCATCATCAATTTATTTGTTATCGACACAACCATCATCATTATCACCATCGCATGTTTTCATTAATATATTATTGTTATTATTATTATTATTTTGAATATAATTATTTGTTTTATTATTTCATACTTTCTTTCAGAGAAACATGGTGAACAGCATGACCCACACACAGAGGTATATTGTTATTTGAGTGTTTTGTTGTTGTTGTATCGAACCCGTGACTTCTGCATTTGAGGCGTACGTTACAGTCTTTCGAGTCTTGGTAAATTTGCAACCAGCAACGAATGAGATCATCCTGCGTCTTCACAGGGTCTTTTATGTCTTTTATCGAGACTTACACGAACCTCTGGAGATCGGTGGTGACTACAAAACCGGCACTGACAGTTTGTGATTTAATCATGATTGTCATTAAGTTGAAAACGTCCGAAACCCGGCACTAACAGTTTGTGATTTAATCATGATTGTCATTAAGTTGAAAACGTCCGAAACCCGGCACTAACAGTTTGTGATTTAATCATGATTGTCATTAAGTTGAAAACGTCCGAAACCCGGCACTAACAGTTTGTGATTTAATCATGATTGTCATTAAGTTGAAAACGTCCGAAACCCGGCACTAACAGTTTGTGATTTAATCATGATTGTCATTAAGTTGAAAACGTCCGAAACCCGGCACTAACAGTTTGTGATTTAATCATGATTGTCATTAAGGTGAAAACGTCCGAAACCCGGCACTAACAGTTTGTGATTTAATCATGATTGTCATTAAGTTGAAAACGTCCGAAACCCGGCACTAACAGTTTGTGATTTAATCATGATTGTCATTATGTTGAAAACGTCCGAAACCCGGCACTAACAGTTTGTGATTTAATCATGATTGTCATTAAGTTGAAAACGTCCGAAAACCGGCACTGACAGTTTGTGATTTAATCATGATTGTCATTAAGTTGAAAACGTCCGAAAACCGGCACTGACAGTTTGTGATTTAATCATGATTGTCATTAAGTTGAAAACGTCCGAAACCCGGCACTAACAGTTTGTGATTTAATCATGATTGTCATTAAGTTGAAAACGTCCGAAACCCGGCACTAACAGTTTGTGATTTAATCATGATTGTCATTAAGTTGAAAACGTCCGAAACCCGGCACTAACAGTTTGTGATTTAATCATGATTGTCATTAAGTTGAAAACGTCCGAAACCCGGCACTAACAGTTTGTGATTTAATCATGATTGTCATTAAGTTGAAAACGTCCGAAACCCGGCACTAACAGTTTGTGATTTAATCATGATTGTCATTAAGTTGAAAACGTCCGAAAACCGGCACTGACAGTTTGTGATTTAATCATGATTGTCATTAAGTTGAAAACGTCCGAAACCCGGCACTAACAGTTTCAACCAACTTAGCTTTGTTGGACGTCCACGGCGGTGCGGTGGTGCAGTGGTTGAGCGTCTGCCTCGGGTACGGGAGCTCGCGGGTTCGACCCCAAATCTATGGGTTGTAGGTTACAATTACTCATTCTTTGGTGTCAGGATGAATGGACCAAATTTACTGTGAACGTACCCGTGATATTACAGCATAATTGTTGAAAGCGTGGTAAAACATAAAACAATTAAAACACACATCTTTGAATCAAGATCATTATGTTATATTGAGTCCATACTAGTCCGTTTAAATGTTTACATCCGCAATGTTGAACTAATAGAAACATATAAACATTTCCGGAAACGATTGATTGATTGATTGATTGATTGGGGTTTAACCTCATTTTCAACAATTTCTCAGTCATATCACGGCGGCCAATTCATCTACTGATCTACTCATGCGTTTCCTGACTTGCTCATACCAGTATTCAACACAGCATACCTTCCAAGCAACTGGCTGTTTTTCCACATAGTCTTTTAGCCTATTTGTGAAAGACGAATGACGCATGTCACAGTGACTTCTGTCAAACGTCGGAAAGAATGTTGGCCGAGCTGGGATTCGAACTCACAACCCCTGAATTGACAGCCCGCGTCGCTACCGACTGAGCTACCGGAGCTCGGCTTCCGGGAACGAAATTACATTTCCGTTTCTTTTTGGATACATTTGGACATATGCGGAAATAATGTTGACGGTGATTATCAGATACTAATATTCGAGCTTACTTCGACCGCCATGAATTTTTCAAATGTACTCTCAAATGTGTTCTTGGTGTTGTTGCTTACACATCAAACTAGCGATCCCGAACAGTGTCATTCATATATGTTATAGCCGAGCAAAAATACATTATGTGATTGTCCTTATAATTATATCTGTATTGTCAGACACCAAGAGGATTAGACCAAACCCAGAACACATTACAGTGTATAGCTGCAGCGTATGAGGGCGATCTTGACTCACTACAAAGGTAATATATAAGTATGTCTATAGGTTAGCTATTTTGAACGGGGTATGCTACCTATCTCCTTTGTCGTTCTACCAATATGCCGGCGCTGCTACCCATTTACCTCACTGTGTATTTTAAGAATATTGCCTAATGGTGCGTTCTCAACGCCGATCTAAGTACCTCCATCTCCCCGACTGGCCAAATTCCACGACCAAGCACGACCAGGTGTTTGGTCGGGGGTCTACACAACCGAGGGGGACCTCTGCCAGACCTTTATTGGACCATACTAGATCAACTCAAGACCCTTCCAGACTACTTCAAGACCACTTGCCGACACACATCCGGACTTCTACTCGACCTTCCCGACCCCTTACCGATGTCTACCCGATCAACACGACAAGCCCGACTTTTCTTCGACCTCTACCCGACCTCTACCCTATGTAGTAGTGCTTTTGAATACATATGTAGAATGGAAACATCATGGAATGGATATCTAGGTTAGATGAACTCTTCCAACAAAAGAGGAATTTTTCCGGAACAATCTTAATGGCTGCTTCATCGGCCTTCTGCAATGTGGCAGTGAATCTTACACTCGAATCAATGCTCTTAGCTGACTATTAGCAAGGTGTAATAGCATGACTTATTCTTGAATTAACAGAATGAATTAATAGTGATACCTCAGCAATGTGCAAAAGAATAAATATGAGTGTCAATTGATACTGGTAGTAAGCAATTTGTCATAGACATTATAACGGATACAATTAACTAGCTTTCTCAGTTAGCTTTCTCTAACTGCACTGTGCATTTTGACAGGTGCAATGAACCTGTACATAGAGTTGGACATCTGACCAATAATTAATAGACTAACTTCCCTAAGGCAATTATGCATTTAGTATATATAGACACTGAAATCTTATGAGAGTAGTCACTTTGGTGGCCGTGTGTCTGGAACTTGTACTTATGATAGGGCCACTGTTTGGCCGGCTTTTGGGACATGTACATCTCGTAATAAACAAGTTAAAATGTATTATGAGTTGTTACTTTGTTACACCTACTTATACCCGACCATGTACGATCGGGCACGATCGCTGCACCATAGCAGCAGACTAGGTATAAAACTGTAGTAATTTGTTCGGGATTCAGTTGTTATATTCGATATTGCTTCTATAGAATCCCGGCCAGTCATGAAAAACCCGCCAAAGTGCCCGCTGCGACCTTGACCTTAATCCTTGATAGAATATCGAGGCGGTCGGGTATGATCGGGTATGATCGGGTATGATCGGGTAGAAGCCGTGTATGTTCGAGTAGAGTTCGGATGCGGTCTGCAAATTATCGAGTTGATCGAGTAAATGCATCTGATTGGGGTTGTACAAGATCGAGTACATGTCGTATACAGGTCGAGTTAATCGAGTACAGATCGGATGACTAGATGTCTTCCCAATGAACTAGACCTTGTACACGAGTATACACGAGTTTACCAGAGCGCTACAAGATGTAAACCCCGACCGCTACCGACAGAGGTAGACCGCTGCCGACCGAGCGGGACCCCCCTGCAGACCGAGGGAGATCATTTCACGACCGCAAGATCGAGTTTGATCGAGATACTTAGATCGGCGGTGAGAACGCCCCATAAAGCTAAAAGCCAAAGGTTGCGACCTTTATTTTTGGACGAGCTTAATTTCGGACATTTTTCAGTTTCCGGAATTAAACGATAATAATATAGACATTTTGTCAGTGGTACCTTTGCAGTATCGAGAAACCCTTGTTCAGTTCGTCTTTGATGTTATTTTGCTTTTATATTTGCTATGGAAAGCTCTGATAATAGATCGAGCTTAAACGTGTGACCATTATAAATAAGTTAACGATATCTTTCTAGATATTTCGATAGTAGCACATTCTTCACATTTCATGTAGGGTCATTCAAAATACTTTAAATGAATGGTAGTAAATGCTTTCCCACTTTGGCGCTCAATATTTGGGGATTAGCATTACGATTAACTCGCTGGCCGGATGAACGGATTAGTAGTACAGGTAATTTACAATGGAATCGTCTTGGATTGACCTTTGCATCAGCCAATCAAAGTCACATACTTAATATGTACAGGGGAGAATGTCGAACGTTGGTGCGATAACATGAGACCCGAATCACGAAATCTATATGTATAAGGTCAGTTTGAGACTAATTTTAATCGAGGACGTAAAGTCCGATATCCGCACATCGAAGTAACTTCATCAGATTGTAATGATATTGTTTGTGTATTTGGATAGATACGCCGCAAACGGTACGGACCTATCTCGCAGCGATTACGACCGAAGAACTCCGCTCCATCTCGCTGCAGCTGAGGGACACATTCACGTTGTTTCTTTCCTGTTGGAGGAATGCCAAGTCAATCCGACCTTGAAGGACAGGTATTGGTCATATAAGGACATAAGGATTTTATACATACCTAATCATTACTACATTTGGCATACAAGTCTCTATCTTAGAAAAAGTTGAGTTAACCTGGTTAGATGTTCATATTTTGCCAACTGTTAAAGAAATGTCTAAACCACTTTAAAAATTACTTAATTATGTAGATGCATTGATCCTTCCTTCTGTTCACGATAGTCACTAATATTTTGCCTTGATGGTTGTATATTTTCATATTTGCTCCATAATTCTGTTTCTGATTATCGTGTGCTCTGCCACACGTGTATCTTTACATGTTATACGTTAATGGCAACACATATGTGTTTATATGCCAAACGATGATATTGAACTTTAACTTCAACTTGGTCATCTAAACAGGAATGTCTTTAACAAAAGTGTTTGATAGAACTGCTTGTTTGTTGTATAAAAACACATATTTGATTGATCTTGCTTTTGCTACTGAAATATACTGAACAATATGGGCACTATATTTAAAAACAAGATCTGTTATCCTATCTAACTGACTGGCACCGTACGAGTCCAGTCATTATCAATGCTTGTTGTTTTCGATCATACAGCTCGAGTCGATCGACTTGATTTATTGCACTTACCTTTATATTCTTACTCGTTTCTATTTGGTAATATTCTCACCAGCAATTATTCGGTCATATTCTTACACGTATCTATTCGGTCATATTCTCACTCATATCTATTTGGTCATATTCCCCACTCGTATTTATTCAGTCATATTCTCACTCGTATCTATTCGGTTATATTCTCACTCGTATCTATTCGGCCATATTCTCACTTGTATCTATTCGGCCATATTCTCACTCGTATCTATTCGGCCATATTCTCACTCGTATCTATTCGGCCATATTCTCACTCGTATCTATTCGGCCATATTCTCACTCGTATCTATTCCGCCAAATTCTCACTCGTATCTATTCGGCCATATTCTCAATCGTATCTATTCGGTCATATTCTCACTCGTATATATTCGGCCATATTCTCACTCGTATCTATTCGGCCATATTCTCACTCGTATCTATTCGGCCATATTCTCACTCGTATCTATTCGGCCAAATTCTCACTAGTTATCATTCGGCCATAATATTCCCAATCGTTTCTATTTGGTCATATTCCCCACTCGTATTTATTCGGCGATATCCCCACTCGTATCTATTCGGTCATATTCTCACTCGTATCCATTCGGTCATATTCTCACTCGTATCTATTCGGCCATATTCTCACTCGTATCTTTTCGGCCAATTTCTCACTCACGTATCTTTTTGGCCATATTCTCACTCGTATCTATTCGGCCATATTCTCACTCGTATCTATTCGGCCATATTCTCACTCGTATCTATTCGGCCAAATCCTCACTAGTATCTATTCGGCCAAATTCTCACTTGTATCTATTCAGCCATATTCTCACTCGTATCTATTCGGCCATATTCTCACTCGTATCTATTCGGCCATATTCTCACTCGTATCTATTCGGCCATATTCTGACTCGTATCTATTCGGTCATATTCTCACTCGTATCTATTCAGCCATATTCTCACTCGTATATATTCGGCCAAATTCTCACTAGTATCTATTCGGCCAAATTCTCACTTGTATATATTCGGCCATATTATCACTCGTATCTATTCGGCCATATTCTCACTCGTATCTATTCGGCCATATTCTCACTCGTATCTATTCGGCCATATTTTCACTCGTATCTATTCGGCCATATTCTCACTCGTATATATTCGGCCAAATTCTCACTCGTATCTATTCGGCCATATTCTCACTCGTATCTTTTCATTCATATTCTCACTCGTATCTATTCAGTCATATTCTCACTCGTATCTATTCAGCCAAATTCTCACTTGTATCTATTCGGCCATATTCTCACTCGTATCTATTCGGCCATATTCTGACTCGTATCTATTCGGTCATATTCTCACTCGTATCTATTCAGCCATATTCTCACTCGTATATATTCGGCCAAATTCTCACTAGTATCTATTCGGCCAAATTCTCACTTGTATATATTCGGCCATATTCTCACTCGTATATATTCGGCCATATTCTCACTCGTATCTATTCGGCCATATTCTCACTCGTATCTATTCGGCCATATTCTCACTCGTATCTATTCGGCCATATTCTCACTCGTTTATATTCGGCCAAATTCTCACTCGTATCTATTCGGCCATATTCTCACTCGTATCTATTCAGTCATATTCTCACTCGTATCTATTCAGTCATATTCTCACTCGTATCTATTCAGCCAAATTCTCACTTGTATCTATTCGGCCATATTCTCACTTGTATCTATTCAGTCATATTCTCACTTGTATCTATTCGGCCATATTCTCACTCGTATCTATTCAGTCATATTCGCCACTCGTATCTATTAGGTCATATTCTCATTCGTATCTGTTCGGCCATGATATTCTCACTCGTATCTATTAGGTCATATTCTCACTCGTATCTATTCAGTCATATTGGCCACTCGTATCTATTAGGTCATATTCTCACTCGTATCTATGTGGTCAAATTCTCACTAGTATCTCTTCGGTCATATTCGCCACTCGTATCTATTCAGTCATATTCGCCACTCGTATCTATTAGGTCATATTCTCACTCGTATCTATTCAGTCATATTCGCCACTCGTATCTATTCAGTCATATTCTCACTCGTATCTATTCAGTCATATTCGCCACTCGTATCTATTAGGTCATATTCTCACTCGTATCTATTTGGTCAAATTCTCAATAGTATCTCTTCGGTCATATTCACCACTCGTATCTATTCAGTCATATTCGCCACTTGTATCTATTAGGTCAAATACTCACTCATATCTATTCAGTCATATTCGCCACTCGTATCTATTAGGTCATATTCTCACTCGTATCTATTCAGTCATATTCGCCACTCGTATCTATTCAGTCATATTCTCACTCGTATCTATTCAGTCATATTCGCCACTCGTATCTATTAGGTCATATTCTCACTCGTATCTATTTGGTCAAATTCTCACTAGTATCTCTTCAGTCATATTCGCCACTCGTATCTATACAGTCATATTCGCCACTCGTATCTATTAGGTCATATTCTCACTCGTATCTATTCAGTCATATTCGCCACTCGTATCTATTAGGTCATATTCTCACTCGTATCTATTCAGTCATATTCGCCATTCGTATCTATTAGGTCATATTCTCACTCGTATCTATTTGGTCAAATTCTCACTAGTATCTCTTCGGTCATATTCGCCACTCGTATCTATTCAGTCATATTCGCCACTCGTATCTTTTTGGTCAAATTTTCACTCGTATCCATTAAGTCATATTCCCCAATCGTATCTATTCAGTCATATTCTCACTCGTATCTATTCGGCAAACTTCTCACTAGTAATTTTTCCGTCATATCTATTCGGTCATATTTTACTCGTATCTATTCGGTCATATTCTCACTAGTTATTATTCGGCCATATTCTCACATATAACTATTCGGTCATATTCTTACCCGTATCTATTCGTCCATATGCTCACTAGTAATTAAATTATTCGGTCATATTCTTACTCGTATCTATTCGGCCGTAATTAAATTATTCGATCATCTTCCCACTCGTATCTTTTCGGTCACTCAGCAGTCAATACTTTAAATAGTGTTATTCCTTCTACAACTACAAAAAATAAATGTTACTTTTTCTGAAAATGTTATTTTAATTATGTAACAGCTGTACAGCATGACATCTGTACCAGGGACGTAGACTCTTATCAACGTCGCTGGCTGTACCAAGAAGTGTCTTTGTCGTAATGTTACTGAAATGGAAACTCAAATAAATTTCCTGCGTCCATGATAAGTAACAGAAATTGACCGGATTAGTCAACATCGAAACAATCGTTAATCATAGATGTATCATAGATCAGTGGCCAGCAGTTCCCTTAATGATAAAGACACCCACTATAAGACTGTTCCATGGTTTAGTGGGACCAACGGTATCCAGGACCATCTATAGAACATTTATTCTGTTTTAGATTTGATAGAACCGCCATTGATGAGGCACGTGAAAATAAACACGCTGAAGTTGAAAAGTTACTTCTTGAATACACAGGTAGGAAATAATATTCTTGTATTGTGATATGTCCGCCGAGCGTGAATATCAGAAGATTGTAATTGACAAAGGATCATGCTTTGTCCCAATGTCGTGATATATCCGGGTACCATGATATTTCAAAGTATAGCGATACGTCCGAAGGTCGGTATATATTTCGATATGTTGATATGTCTAAGTTATGTGTTTCATCCGGGTATCGCGATATAAACGGGTATCGAGATATGTCCAGGTGTCGAGATATGCCCGGGTATCGAAATATGTCCGGGTATCGAGATGAATCCGGGTATCGATATAAATCCGAATATCATGTTACATTATTGTTTTGAGATATACGGGTTACGAGATAAGTCCGAGTATCGTGATATATGGTTCCAGGGGTTGTGAGTTCGAATCCCGGCTCGGCCAACTTTCTTTCCGATGTTTCACAAAAGTCATTGCGACACGCGTCATTCGTCTTCCACCAATAGGCTAAGTCTATGTGGAAAAGCAGCCAGTTGCGTGGGAAGATTGTTGTGTGGAGTACTGGTGTGAGAAAAAACAGGAAACTCATGAGTAGGTGAACTGGCCGCCGTGATATGACTGAGAAATTGTTAAAAACGGCGTTAAACCCCAATCAATCAATGTGATATATGGTATCATCAGGATATATCCGCATAATATGAATACATGTAGTTTTTAGCTCGTCTGTTTTTCGAAAAAAAAATAGTTCGAAAAACAGTCGCGGTATTGTGATACCCTTGACGTCGTCGTCGTCATCTGCGTCGTCAAACAACTTTAACCTTACCTCATAACTAAAACAACGTTCAACATGTTCGAATGAAACTTGTTACACATGTTCATAGGACCAATACGCATGTCTATACCAAGTCACATAACTCTGGCTACTTTAATTATTATACAGAAATGGCCCTTTTTCGAACTAGAAACAAGTAGACGAACGTTGGCGTTCGTTTGCAGCCCTCTTGTCTAGCCTTTATTATCATAGATAATATCTTGAATCGTCTGCAAAACGTACTTAGTGCTTTTCATATGTATATTTCATGTGTGATGGGAAACAAGAATGATGAATTATATATAACATCACAGGGACTTGCTCCTCTAAAAATAGGTATTACACTATATGTGCATAGATATTAACAAGGGTGGACACAGTTTTCTGGGTCGCCTCGCTTCAACTCCTTTTTTATCAAAGTATTCGAACAAAAATATGAATTTGAACTACGGACTCAATCAATAATGCTTTTCTCTATCGAACGATACCAAAATAACGTGAATTTGTTCTCTCTACGTATGTTAATTCCTATGAAATATTTGCGAATTCGCCAAAAGGACATCAACCTGGACCAAAAACGAAAGTACCTTCTATCGCGATTATTTTTCCGAGAAACATTTCGGAATTATTCGGGTTTTTTCGCTGCTAAATGGTCAGTGTTATTGTGACAGAAAATAATCACAATATCACTGACAATTACCGCAACGAAAATACCCGAAATATTCCGAAATGTCGATAGAATGTAATTTCGTTTTTGGTCCAGGTTGTTGTCCTTTTTGCGAATTCGCGAATATTTCAAAGGAATTAACATACGTAGAGAGAACAAATTCACGTTATTTTAGTATAGTTCGACAGAGAAAAGCATTATTGATCGATTCCGTCCTTCAAATTCATATATTTGTTCGAATACTTTAAAAAAAAATAGTTGAAGCGAGGCGACCCAGAAAACTGTGTCCACCCTTGTTAATATCTATGCATATATAGGGTAATATCTATTTTAAGAGGAGCAAGTCCCTGTGATAACATGTTACATTACAATGACTATTTGAATCCATAATTATATTATGGCCTTTTAAATCTGAACCTGATATTGGCGATATTTCAGTATTTCTCATTTTCTCAGAATGCTTTCTAATCTGTCTCAAAATTGAAATTCCGATTATTGCAATGCTTAGTTCAAGACGTTTTAAAGTTGACTAGTATAATTGATCTTGGTAAATAACTCGATTTTATGAAATAGTATCTGAACGGTACTCGAGGGAAAAAAACCTTAATGTAATTATGACATATGTAGTGGCTCAGTCGGTAGCGACGCGGGCTGTCATCCAAAGGATTGTGAGTTCGAATTCCAGCTCGGTCAACATTATTTCCGACGTTTAACAAAAGTCACTGTGAAAAGCGTCATTCGTCTTTCATCAGTCTATGTCGAAAAGCAGCCAGTTGCTTGGAAGGTATGTTGTTTGGAATACTGGTGTGAGAAAGCTAAGAAACACATGAGAAAGTGAACTGGCCGCCGTGATATGGCACAAATCAATCACATATGTGGAAATGACCTCCCTGTGCATTGATGCTAATCATTGAAGTGGATACTAAATTTTATAAGTGTCTTGAAACTTTCTATGACTTATTAGCGAACAGTGCATACCCAAACTGCTCGAATAAGCTGGATAACATGGACACACATTGTCGCGAATTCATATGGTTGAATTTCGAATAGCGCCGCTCATGTAGGTTTGGTGATATTCGTCGGAAATAGAAAGAGATCAGTATTGTTCATGGAAATATTGGTCTAATAATGTCTCTTCATTTCAAAATTATATGGCACTATATATAAAACTATGACCGTATCTTTATACAAATGTCATAGATGATGTGTTTTCATCTTCCAGAGCGTTCCATCCCCAATGAAATCCAGAGCTTGGATCCACAGTCAATCGAACGGTACGTTAAAGCACTGAAGGATGGAGAAGAAATTCCAAATACAATAAGGATACACGTAATCGGCATTTCGAATGCTGGCAAAACAACATTAACAAGAAATCTGCTCAGTCTTCCACTGGAGAACGTCGATCACACCAATGGGATTGACGTCCATGTACACGAGGCAACTGCAACAGAGGATGGAAACTGGATCAAACAGGACAACGACGAGGGGGAAAACGTACAGGACATCAGGAGAATTGTTAAAGGATTTACAGCTGATTCACTTGAACGACATGAAGAAAATAATCAAGTTAATAATGCGAAAAGCACTCTTGTTTCAAAGTCCGATGATGAAGCACCTGTTGGAATGGGCTCAGATGGGGATGTTCGTTCTCCCAAAAAAAGAAAGCTATCGGAAAAAAATAAAGTTGACATTCTAAAGTTTAACTCTATTATCAAGGAACGACATACACACGGCGGCGATGATCACAATACAAAGATTGTAAATGTCTGGGATTTCGGTGGTGAAATCATATTCTATGCCACCCACCAACTTTTCCAAAGTCCTAGAGCAATTTATCTTCTCACTCTTGACGTGACCAGACCTCTCACTGACGTAGTGAAAGATGAAGACGTTTTCGGAATTAACGAGAATACTAGTACCATGACTGTCCAGTCTTTCTGCAAATTATGGCTGCAGTCAATTCATTCATTTGTTGGAACCAGTGACGGTGATCCTCCGGTGATTTTGGTCGGTACCCACAGAGATCTTCTCCCAGGAACTTGTGACGAACAAGATAAACAAGCTAAATACTTTTTGAAAACCGTTAGGGATTTGTTTACTGGTTCGCCAACACAAAAACATATTCATGAGAAGGTTTTCATTGTTGACAACACGATTCAATCCGATGATGAGTTTAGTCGGTTGAGAAGTTTTATCGCCAATTTATTTCAAGAAAAGCAATCTTGGAATCGGAAAGTTCCGGCAAGGTGGATTCCCTTGGAGAATAGTTTGATGAAACATAAAGCACTGAAATATATGACCCTTGAAGAGGTATGTACGATTGACAAAGAGAACGTACTGCCAATCGGCGATGAAGAAGAAATCCGTCTTTTCTTGACGTATCAACATGCTCAGGGTACAATTGTCTACTTCAATGTAGAAGGTTTGTCTCATTTCGTCATATTAGACCCTCAGTGGATCATTGATGCCTTCAGGTATATCTTCACCACCAGCTCGTTTTGTAAGATCAAAAGCATACAGCCTCTGAGACAGAAACTACTCTCTCATGGCATACTCAAATCAGAGCTTGTGGACGAAGCTTGGGGGAGAGCTGATGATAAAGATTTCTTAAAACAAAAGGAGATTCTGCTGCGGTATTTACATAAATTGGGCATCCTTGCTAGGGCAGGGGAACATGATTCCTTTATAGTTCCGAGTCGTCTTCAGAGATCCATTAACGATTGTTGGTCGTTTTTCAGGTTTGAAAACATGAACACTCCTTTGGCCTTCGTGTTTACGGAAGACATCGTCTCTCCAACATTGTACCATCACATTACATCTGCTTTACTTGGCAAATGGCCCGTGGTTAAAGAAGCTGGCAAACTACAACTGTTTGCTGACTGCGGTATGTATCAGCTTGATGAGGAACATAATGGTATCATCAGGATTACAGAAAACACTATCGAAATTAATGTTGGAAACATGCTTGGCAATCCGGTCAACAATCGCCTTAGTGATAATATGAGACGG
This sequence comes from Serripes groenlandicus, assembly GCA_031761405.1. Lineage (NCBI taxonomy): Eukaryota > Metazoa > Mollusca > Bivalvia > Cardiida > Cardiidae > Serripes > Serripes groenlandicus. The sequence goes on along the minus strand of JASEVX010000011.1, from coordinate 47,060,056 downwards.
TTTGTAGAGATGATTCTCAAAGCCAATCTGGAGAGGTTTAACGTTAAGAGTGATCAGAAATACACACTATGCGTGAACTGTGATCATTCACTGCATGTACAGAGTAAGTGCCAATCATTTACACCACATTCACACTTGATTGACATTAAACTTGTCATGCAGCAATGGTTCCCGAACACACTGAAGATAATGTCTGTGTGCAAGCACTCTCAGAAGGTCACTCAACTAGAGCTTAGTAAGCTTCCAAACGCTATCGGCAATAGCTGGGAACTGTTAGGTACTGCACTCGATGTCTCCGAAATCGAGATTCAAAGGATAAAAATGGAATCGCCATACTCCGTGGCCTTGCAGATCTATAAAATGTTAAACATTTGGTATAAGAGAGCCGGCGAAAATGCGACATGGGATGTTTTGCTTCGGGTAATGGCGGATAATGATAGCATCTCTATTGATTTGGATATTGTTAGAAACATTATTGAATATATACCAAAGGAATATTCAATGCAAAAGTAGGCACCATTAATCTTCTCCGTCATACAGATGCATTTTGACGCCACTGCAGCAGACGGCGTACGCGAATATTGTGGCGAAAGGAGCAAGTTCTCCTTTTGCCACAATGTTTTCAATTATTTTCAAGTGTAATACTGTCATTTATCGAGAGTCTTCGTTGTTTTGCTTTTTTTTTAAAGCCGTTTGCTGCTAATTTGTTGTAAAGGAGCAGTATAGGAGAAGACATCTACGTCATCTTGTGAGAATTAACAGTTTTGTGCTAACATTCAAGAGTCCAGCTAACGGAACAGCGGACAGTCATCAATGTTAGGGCTGGGTTGACACCAACAGACTCCTCGACAGTTGTTTATCCTTAAGATTGACTAAGAAAATGTTCAAGGGCGATTGCCTTTGGTTGGCACACATACACGTTTTCGACTAGTGTGTGACGATATAAAAGACAATAAAAGAAACGATAGGCCACATAATAGCGGCAACATCAACACATACACAAAAAACGTTGGAAATAAGTAGACGACAAAACGGATATTGTTGGATTGAGTCGCGGACCTGTACATACCATTTTGAAAACAGACTTGAGTATGAATAAAGTCCATGCAAGATGGATGCCTTGCACATTGTGGGCAGAAAATATAAAAGCCATTGTTGATGCGATCTGATACATTTCTACAGATTTCTTTCTTGAGAAAGGACGACGGTCACTTCTTAAATCGTATACGACGGGTTAAACCTGGGTAAACAGTTATGATCCTGAAACGGAGAAGGAATATAAGGTGTTGATGATGCGGTCTTCCCCACCTCCTAAGAAAGCAAGGACCTCGAAATCTTCAAAGATAAGCACGTACATTTTCTTCGTCGGCAGTCAGGAGATGCTTATTCAACATGCTCTGTCGTGTGGCCAAACAGTGATTAAAGAACAGGAGCTACAACGAGACAACGCACTGTATCATCATACTCCCAGCCATCACAACCATTACAGCCGAGACGAGAATCAATTAACCAGTATTTTACTCAGGGTCCAGATCAGCCCCAATGTCAAGGTCAAGGTCAATCCAATAAAAACAATAATAATGATCAAGATATAGTTACGTTTATGAACACTATGAAAGCAGACCTGGATAAACAAAACGAGCGTTTAGTTAGTGACATAGCTGGTGTCACTGATAAAATGACCAGTTTTATTACTTCTATTCAGGAATTGAAAGATGAAAACTTCACTTTGAAGGAGGAAAACCAAAACATAAGACATCAACTGAAATCAATAGAACTGAAGTTTGATTATCTTGAAGGACAACAAGACGTAATAACTTGTTATTTCATGGTATACACGGGACAACAAATGAACAATGGAGTGTAACGGAAAACAAAGTCAGAAACTTTATTAAAGTCAATGTAGACTCTCCAGAGTTAGAATCGGTTGAAATTGAACGCGCCCACAGGGTAAAGTCTCGAAATACCGTCAAGTGTCCTATAATTGTCAAATTTAATAAATATAAAGACTGTATATCTATTTTAGAAAAGGCAAGAGAGTTGTTGAAGGGTGATTGTGGCTTTTCTATACAGCCAGATTATACAGAGCGGGTGAAAACAGCTAGACGAGAACTTGGAGGTAACTATTCTGTAGTTCAGTTTGACAAACTCACTATAAATGACTCTATTTACAAATACGATGATACTACACAATCATCTGTTTACATAGGACAACGAAGTAGGCGACAAAATTCCCGTGCTTCCACAGAAGGTAGAGGTCGAATTGGCGGGCATTCAATGGATATCGAGTACAAATGAACATACAAATGAACCACGCTTCTCTTAAGAACCACTGACAAACGAGCGGGTACCATAGGATTCAGGCCGAGGCCCGGAAGAGATATTTTTAGAATTGTCACATGGAATGTACAAGGTTTAAATAAACATGTAAATAATATAGATTTAATCAAGTACTTGTCGGATTTTGATATAATCTTCTTGTGTGAAACTTGGAGTAAACTGTCCAAAGAATTTGATAATGTTTTAGATGGTTTTACTCATTTTGATAAGGTCAGAGTTAAAAATTCACAAGCTATTCGAAATAGTGGTGGTGTAAATGTATTTATATCTATTAGATTAGTTGATCTTAATTTGATTACTCGAATATTATACTGTAATTTTTCTTCTCTGTATGATGTTAATGATGTAATTTTTTATTTCTTATATGTCTCACCAGAGAGGTCGACTATTTATGATAATGTATCAGAACCAAATGGAATACTTCAAATGCAAGACAAATTTCAGGAATTATAGTATATGTATCCATCAGCGCATGTAGTCATTGCTGGTGATCTCAATGCTAGAACGAAAGATCTGATTGATTATATACGATACGAAATGACGACATTTTCTATGTGTTTAGTGGCGACGTGGATTATACTGCAGATTCTTTTGATATGCCAAGAAATAACAAGGACTGCTACAGGTTTAACAAATTTGGTAAATCTTTAACATACTTTTGTAGATCACACGATATGCACATCATGAACGGTCGGCTCTTCGATGATAATGAGGGAAATTATACATGTCTTTCAAATGATGGTAGAAGTGTTATAGATTATTTAATAACGAACACAGATATGTTCAAATATGTTTCATACTTCACGATTGAAGACCTGGATGAATCTGATCATTACCCTGTAATATGTAACCTCTCTTTATTGAAAACATCTAAAAACGAAATTCCATTAAATGATCAACCTATATGTCAGACAACTACAAACTTTAATAAGCTACATTGGCGTGAGAACTGCTCAGACCATTTCTGTGATTCGTCTTTAAGGAAGCTAATAAGTAACGAACACTGTATTCTTGATCTAATGAATAGTAACATTGATGAAGCAGTAAATTGTATGTAGATCAGCTAAATACATGCAAGTTTTTACTAGTAAAGTAAACAATCAACCACTTTGGTGGGATAATCAATGTGCTGAGCTTAAATATGCCAAATACAAGTTTCTAAAAGAGTTATGAAAATATAATGTTGATAATGACTATAAAACATACATAATAGCTAGAAATAAGTTTAAAGCCTTATGCAAGAAAACCAATTAAACTATGAAAAGCAACAAAGACTTAAATTAATTCAAAGTAGGACAAATCCAAAGACATTTTGGAATCTTGTTAAGTGTAATCATTCAATGATATTAAAACCTCATGAACTAATGCCAGTTGATCTCTCAACAATGTATAACCACTTTAGTACACTCCTTTATGATAGTAGTGCACAACCACTTCAATTTGAAAACAACAGACATGAAGCAAATCAAGATTGCAATGATTTAAATAAAGAAATAAGTATTTTAGAAATTGAAAACGTCATAAATAACTTATCAAATGGAAAATCAGCTGGAATTGATGGCATTGGTGCAGAATTTTATAAACATACTATTACCGACATTCTACCAATTTTTCATAAACTATTCAATAATATACTTATAACGGGTGTATTTCCTAAATCATGGTCACAATCAATTATATGCCCAATCTTCAAATCGGGAAGTAAGAATAACCCAAGTAATTATCAAGGCATATCGATTACTACAACAATGTATAAAATATTTTCAAGTATCATTAACAATAGAGTATATCACTGGGCGAAAGAACATCATAAGATTGACGAAGCTCAATCTGGGTTTAGAAGAAATTATTCAACAGCTGATAACATTTATTCATTACAGGCAGTTATACAAAAATACTTATCAAAAAAGGAGGCCGATTTTATTGTCTTTACGTTGATTTTCGCAAAGCTTTCGATAAAATAAACCATTACAAGTTGTTTGAATGTCTTAGAAATATAGGTATACACGTACACTTTTTTAATGTATTATTAGGAATGTATTCAAATATCACTTCCTGTGTCAAAACTAACGCCGGTATAACCTTTTTTTTCTAAGTGTAATATATGGACTAGACAAGGAGACACAAGTAGCACAACAATTTTCTCACTCTTTATCAACCAACTCTGTACAAGGTTAAGAGAGGGTAATATCAACGGTATATTTGTTACAGAAAATATTCCCGATATCATCTGTTTAATGTTTGCAGATGATATTGCCAACTGCTCAGATACTGTCGTTAATTTACAGAAACAACTTAATGTTATAAACCAATTCTGCAATGACACAGGTATGGAAATTAATCTTGAAAAGACAGAAATCATTGTTTTCAGAAACGGTGGCCCACTAAGAAATAATGAAAAATGTTTTTTAGGTGAAGAACAAATCAGAATATTATCACATTACAACTATTTGGGTCTGATCTTCACCCCTATGCTGTCATGGTTTTCAGCTCAACAAAAGCTCGCAGCTCAAGCCAGGAAAGCTACTTTTTCTATTTATAAATATCAAAGAGCATTTGGTTATTTTCCCTGTAAAGATCTTTTTAAGTTGTTTGACTCGATGATAAACCAATATTGTGTTACGGAGCGCAAGTATGGGGCCATACATATTCAGAAGTCGTAGAAGTCCACTTTGACTTTTGTAAAATATATCTAAAATTAAATATTAAAACAAATAACATGGTAGCATTGGGAGAATGTGGTAGATATTCTATTTATATTGATTATTATTCTTACTGTATCAAATATTGGTGTCGTTTATTAGTAATGCCAAATAACAGATATCCTCGAAATTGTTATTTAATGCAAAAATCCTTGGATGATGTTGGACGAAGAACCTGGAGTACTTACGTCAAAAACTTACTTTTACTCTATGGTTTTGGCTATGTTTGGATTGCACAGGACGTTGGAAACGCCAACCATTTTGTCAAATGTTTCAAACAGCGCTTGATAGACTGTTTCAAACAAAACAGGCATGTACAAATCAACGCATCTGGTCGTTGCCATCATTACAAACACTATAAATCTCTGCTAAATACTGAACAATATCTGTTGATTGACATCCCATTCACATATAGAATAGCTCTTGATAAATTCCGTTGCTCGAACCAAACATTTGGCATCGAAACTGGTCGTCACAATAATATTGATCGTGAACTAAGGATATGCATTTTTTGTTTTCAAAAGTTAAAGAAAAACATTGTTGAATGTGAATTTCATGTGTTATTTCACTGCCAAAAGATTGATCAATTAAGAACCGTATTTGTTTTATTGGTATGTAGGCGACACCAACATTGATGATTTGTATACATTGCTCCAAAACAACAATCCTGATATCATAAAAAAACTTTCATATTTCAAATATATGTTAATGAAAACATGATAAGTACATCATTCTGAGTTATATACTATTTAACAAATAGAATGCTTTGTACTATGGGCCGGTGGCCTAATTACTTTCAATAAAATATTTGTCATTGTCATTGACATTGTCATTAGCAAAAGAGAAAGTATATTTACGCTAATTATTACTATGACAATACAATCGTTATACTGTAATCATAAATTGATATATTAATTAAAAAAGTAATAATTTCATTATCGTTGTAATGTCTGGTCTTACAGACACATAGCACGAACACATTGAGAAAAAAATCGTCCGAAATATAAAATTGATATTTCATCAAGACAACACCTCTGTATATCGGGCTGAAGTCAGCTGTTCGCAGCTACGACAAATAGTGGTATTCACATATTTTTCACAACATGGTAGAGACTCACAGAAGAAGTTTCGAATATCATGGAAACACTTCGAAAATTGGTGACGGCTAAACAAACATCCTGCGACGCCATTTCCAGAGATAACGTTATTTTACGTTGAAATTTATCCGTTCGGTTTGAGTTATGTTATTAAAGGGTATAATGTGTGCTATGTTGTAGTTATATAGAGGATATCTCATGAGTGTTTATTTATTATTACGAACAAATGTACTTAACATTTACCATATTTCTACATAAAAGTTACAGGTTTGGGCGCCAAAGTGACTAACGTTATAACGTCAAACCTCTGACATGATGTTATTTTCATAGTTTGTTTTCCGCGTTGTTACAAAGACTTGAGCGTAAGACTGGAAACCAAACAAGTAGTGTCATATGATTTTTGTGTAGTGTCATATGATATTTATTTAATGGCATTTTGACAATCCCAGAGATGATGTATGTGATAAAAGCAGTCCCTCGTGTAAACCAACATTATGGCCACTACGTAATGTATCGACCCAGATAAGCCTGCGCAGTCCATGCAGACTGATCCGGGCCAACACATTCCGTCTCAGGGGGATAGAGGTATAGAGTAATGAAACAGAAAATCCACATGAGGCGAACAGTGTCTATCCGGGTAAGCCTGCTCGGCATGCTTATGCTGATCCGCGTCGATACTTTACGCAGAGTCCACACTGTTGATTTTCTCGCGGGACGGCTCATATGTATTATCATGTTCAAAGTGCACTGTGTCACCTGTATACGGAGACAAGTTCGTGTAATGCTCTTATAACCTATAAATCATACATTTTCATTTCACTGATAATTGCAATCAGTCATCTAAAAACGTAGTGTGAACAATTTCTACAATTATTCTACAATGGACGCTATATTTGTTTTAATGTCTTTGGTACAAAACTATTATTGACGTTTCTAAAGCATTCGATAGTATACGTCACAATCAATTTTGGGAAGCTCTGCAGCGCAAAGGTATCAATGGCAAATTCTTAAAAGTTTATAAATCAATGTATAGTAAATTGAAGTATTGCGTGACAATTTAACGCAGTTCTTCGATTGTACGATCGGAACCAGACAAGGCTGTGTGAGAAGTCCTAAAATGTTCTCTGTATTTGTAAATGACTTAGTCAATTACCTCAAGAGTAAAAGTGAACATTGGATATTCGTATACAGTGATATCAATGATTTGAGCGTTTTTAATGTTTGCTAACGATGTCTCGAGTTTTGCAGATACAGTAAAAACAATTACAAAAGCAAATACATAGAAAAGAGCAATTTAGTAGCAGTGTGGGTTTGTTTGTAAACATGCAACAAAACTAAAATCACAGTATTCAGAAATAGAGGCATTCTCAAGCAAACAGAAGAATGGTTTTTATAGTGGAAATTCTATCGATATTGTCTCATTTCATAACTATCTAAGGGTTTATTTTACAAGTATATTATCATGGTCAAAAACGCATCATATGTTATATTTACAAGCTAAAAAGACATTCAATTATATTTTAAGATTACGCATTATTTTTTCTATTCATTGAGGTAAAAAACAGGTATGAAATATTTGATGCTACTGTTAAGCTGATATTGTGCTACTGGTCACATAGTTTATCAGTGTGTTGAGATAATTGAAAAAGCTCAAATACATACTATGTAACCTTTCATACAGGCGATTTTCTGGCTTCTGGAATGTGAGAGATTACCACTAGCAACATATATGTCTAATTGTATCACAGTTTGGCTAAACATCATTCATATGAATACCACTAGATACCCTAAACCATGTTACTTTATGTTGCTGCTATTTGATGAATCGGATAAACGCACCTGGGCTACTAATATAAAGGATATACTTTTTAAGCATGGGTTCGGATAACTGTGGGTGTTACATGACGTTGGTAATGTAACTTCTTAAATCTTTTTACAGAAGAATAAGGATTGTTATACACAAAGATGGCATGCTTATATTGATGAGTCGTCTAAAGCAATCTATTATAAGTATTTCAAGTCGATATTAATGACTGAGAACTATCTTAAGACAGATATATCTTATTTATTAAAAAAAACCTTTTTCTAACTTAATATGTTGATAACATGACCTGATGATAGGAAATGGCAGACATTTATCGGTAGACAGATAACATATGTATTGCCAACTGTGTATACAACATAATATTTACACTATCGAAGACGTATATCATTGTTGCTTCGAATGTAATATTTTTGAATAATTACGGATAGACTATTTTGACAAATCATGGCTCAGGAACAAAAGTCGTAACCTTTTTCATTATATTTTAGATTGTAATGCCAGAGAAACTGTTTAAAGAAATTCGAAATACCTTGTTAAAGCTTTTGAACTGCTAATGTATATGCTACAAGAATTAAGTTAAGCATTACAATTATGATATTCTTGAAATTTCCCAAATCTAGTTTACATGAAAATTTCATTTGCTTATTATCTTTGTTTTTATAAATTGTAGATTATCATCTCTGTCACTTGTAAACTTGATATGTAAATCAGTCGTCTGCTAAATTGGTATTAGAACCGTTCTATTGAGTCGAAGACAACCTATGGAGAGGGAAAATCGCCTGTTTTGGGTGAATATCCCCCCTTCAGTGTTGCTCGTCTAATGTTCATCCACTGCAAATTGTTTTGTTGATCTGTAAATAATGTTTTTTAACACTTATTGGCTAACAGTTTTCTTTTTTCACAATGTTGTCCGCTGCAAATGAATCCAAAGTCATGTATATCTTGAGAAGGTTTCATTTAAATTGGGAAAAAATGAAGTTTTTTTAATTTTATTTTATATCCTCGTATACGCTTTGGAAAGATAATCAAATAAATTGTAGTACTCATAACCGTATGTCACTTTTGTAAATAAAAGGAATTGTATTTATGTTGTATTATGGGACGATGGCCTTCCTACTTAAGAAATCCACTAGTTATTTGGTAGATTGTGGCCAATTTGGAACCCAATTCATCTCACTCCCCTTGTTTCATTTTATTAACTTCTCAGAAAAAACGAATTGACACATAGCTCGGGCTAGATCACACTTAAACTTTCCATCGGCCACATGAGAATAAAATCCCATAAAGAGGATTTATTGTTGGGTGTTTTACGCCGCTTTCAACAAATTGTTCAGTTATTTTATGGCGTTTCATGAGTAAGGAACCAGTTCTACATGTCCCTTTAACTTGAGACCAGCGAGTCAGTCGTTATATAAACCCAAAAATTGTTCAGTTATTTTATGGCGTTTCACGAGTAAGGAACCAGTTCTACATGTCCCTTTAACTTGAGACCAGCGAGTCAGTCGTTATATAAACCCAACAATTGTTCAGTTATTTTATGGCGTTTCATGAGTCCCTTTAACTTGAGACCAGCGAGTCAGTCGTTATATAAACCCAACAATTGTTCAGTTATTTTATGGCGTTTCATGAGTAAGGAACCAGTTCTACATGTCCCTTTAACTTGAGACCAGCGAGTAAGTCGTTATATAAACTCAACAAGTTTTCAGTTATTTTATGGCGTTTCATGAGTAAGGAACCAGTTCTACATATCCCTTTAACTTGAGACCAGCGAGTCAGTCGTTATATAAACCCAACAATTGTTCAGTTATTTTATGGCGTTTCATGAGTAAGGAACCAGTTCTACATGTCCCTTTAACTTGAGACCAGCGAGTCAGTCGTTATATAAACCCAACAATTGTTCAGTTATTTTATGGCGTTTCATGAGTAAGGAACCAGTTCTACACGTCCCTTTAACTTGAGACCAGAGAGTCGGTCGTTAAACTGACTCAACAATCTTGAGTGCCAATGAGAGCAGCCATTAATACCGTTTTTTCAAGTATTTAGTATGTCGCGGCCGGGGTTCGAACTCTTGACCTCCCGAGGAGGACGCTGTACCCCTAAACCACCGATGCGGTCCAATATACAGGCATATAAAGCATATACATAAATGTGACCCATGAAGATCTAGATCAGCAATTCGTCTCTACAAAACACATCTGAAGCAGACGATATTCATATTCTACGCGACCCACCAACTTTTCCACAGTACTAGAGTTATTTATCTTCTCACTCTTGATGTGGCCAGATCTCTCACTGAGGTAGTGAAAGATGAAGACGTTCTCGGAATTAACGAGGATACTAGTACTATGACTGTCCAGTCTTTCTGCAAATTCTGGTTACAGTCAATTCGTTCATTTGTTGGAACCAGTGACGGCGATCCTCCGGTGATTTTGGTCGGTACCCACAGAGATCTTCTCCCAGGAACTTGTGAAGAAAAAGACAAACAAGATAAATACTTTCTGAAAACCGTTAGGGATTTGTTTACTGGTTCGCAAACACAAACACATATTCATGAGAAGGTATTCATTGTCGACAACACGATTCAATCCGATGATGAGTTTAGTCGGTTGAGAAGTTTTATCGACAATTTATTTCAAGAAAAGCCATCTTGGAATCTGTAAATTCTGGAAAAATGGATTCCCTTGGAGAATAGTTTGATGAAAGGGAAAGCACTGAAATATATGACGCTTGAAGAGGTTTGTACAATTGACAAAGAGAACGTAGTGCCAATCGGCGACGAAGAAGAAATTCGTGTTTTCCTGACGTATCAACATGCTCAGGATACAATTGTCTACTTCAATGTAGAAGGTTTGTCTCATTTCGTCATATTAAACCCACAGTGGATCATTGATGCCTTCAGGTGTATCTTCACGGCCAGCTCGTGTTGTACGATCAAAAGCATACAGACTCTGAGACAGAAACTAATCTCTCATGGCATTCTCAGCCAGCAACTTGTGGACGAAGCTTGGAAACGAGCTGTTGATCAAGATTTCGTTGAACAAAAGGAGATTCTGTTGCGGTACTTACATATATTTGGACATTGTTGCGAGGGCAAGACATTTTGACGTTTCAACTCATGTTACAGAAGAACCTGATTTCTGTATAGTTCCGAGTCTTCTTCAGATATCCATCAACGATTGTTGGTCGTTGTTCGGGTCGGAAACATGAACAGTCCTTTGGCTTTCGTGTTTACGGAAGACGTCGTCTCTCAAACATTGTACCATCACATTACCCCTGCTTTACTTGGCAAATGGCCCGTGGTTAAAAAAGCTGGTAAACAACAATTGTTTGCTGACTGTGGTATGTATCAGCTTAATGAGAAACATATTGTTATCATCAGGATGACTGAAAACACCATCGAACTTTATGTTGGAAACATGTCCGGCAATCTGCTCAGAAATCGACTTAGTGATTATATCAGACGGTTTGTAGAGATGATCTGGAGAGGTTTAACGTAAAGAGTGGTCAGAAATACAAATTATGCGTGAACTGTGATTAGTCACTACAGGTGCAGAGTATGCGAACATCATTTACACCACATTCGCACTATATTGACATTAAACTTGTCATGCAACAATGGTTCCCGAACACACTGTATGGGGACAAGCACTCCCAGAAGGTCACCGAACCGGAGTGCAGTAGGCTCCCAAACGCTATCGGCCTTAACTGGGAACTGTTAGGTATCTCACTCGATGTCTCCGAAATCCAGATTGACAAGATAAAAATGGAATCGCCATACTCCCCGGCCCTACAGATGTATCATATGTTCAACATTTGGTATCAGAAAGCCGGCGAAAATGCGACATGGGGTGTTTTGCTTCGGGACATGGCGAATCATGGACGTATCTCTATTGATTGGGATATTGTTATGAACATTATTGAAGATATTCCAAAGGAATAGTCAATGCAAAAGTAGGCACCATTAATCTTCTCCCACATACAGATGCACTTTGACGCCTCTGCAGCAGACGGCATATGTAAAAAAAACTATTGTGGCAAAAGGAGAAATGAGCATTTCTCCTTGTTCCACAATGTTTTCATTTATACTGAAGTGTAATACTGTCATGTATCGAGAGTTTTCATTGTTTTGCCTTTTTTTGATGTTTTCAAAGCCGTTTGCTGCTGATTTGTTGTATGTGGGGAAAAGGTTAAAACTTGTCTAAACACCATCAGCAGCAGTATATGGAGAAATTGTCGTCGCGTCATCGTTTTCAAAACAACAGAGGCAAATTTACGTCACCTTGTCAGAATTAACAGTTAATGCGAACATTCAAGATTCCAGCTAACGGAACAGCGGACAGTCATCAATATTAGGGCTCCTTGACAGTTGATTATCTGTAAATGTTCAAGGGAGATTGCCTTTGTTTGGCACACATACACGTTTTCGACTAGTGCGTGACGATATAAAAGACTATAAAAGAAACGATAGACCACACATAGCAACATAGACACATAGAAAAAAAAAATCGTAATTCCATAAGATCGTTGGAAATAAGTAGACGCGACAAAACGGATATTGTTGGATTGAATCGCGGACCTGTACATACCATTTGTAAAACAGACTTGGGTATGAATAAAGTCCTTGGAGTATGGATGCATTGTATATTGTGGGCAGAACATATTAAAGCCAGTGTTTATGCGATCTGAGAAATTTCTACAGCTCTTGAAAAAGGACGGTGGTCACTTCTTAAATCGTATATTACGAAGGGTTAAACTTGGGTAGACATTTATGATCCTGAAACGGAGAGGGAATATAAGGTGTTGATGATACGGTCTTCCCCACCCCACAAGAAAGCAAGGACCTCGAAATCATCAAATATAAGCATGTACATTTTCTGTGTGGACAATCAGGATGGCTAATTCAACATGCATTGTCGTATGGCCATACAGTGATTATAGAACATTAGCAAAAGGGAAAGTATATTTATTAGCCTAATTATTTATATCACAGTTCAATCGTTATACTTTAATTATAAGACATTTGTATATATATATATATATATATATATATCAATCTCATAAACTATTGATAGATTAATTCAAAAATGAATCTTTTCGCTATTTGTGTAATATCTGGTCTTACAGACACATCTCACGAACGCCTTGAGACAAAATAATCCGGAATATGAAAGTGATATTACATCAAGACAACGCCTCTGTATATCGGACTGAAGTCTGCAGTTCGCAGCTACGACAAATAGTGGTATTCACATTTTTTTCACAACTTGGTAGAGACCGACAGAAGATGTTTTGAATATCATGGAAACACTTCGAAAATTGGTGACGGCTATACAAACATCCTGCGACGCCATTTCCAGAGATAACGTTACTTTACGTTGAAAGTTATCCGTTCGGTTTGAGTTATGTTATTAAATGGTATATTGTGTACTATGTTGTAGTTATATAAAGGACATTTCATGAGCGTTTATTTATTATAACGATCAAATGTACGTTATAACGTCAAACCGCGTACATGACGTCATATTTATAGTTTGTTTTCCGCGTTGTAACAAAGACTTGAGCGTAAGACTGGAAACCAAACAAGTAGTGTCATATGATTTTGTGTAGTGTCATATGATATTTATTTAATGGCATTTTGACAATTCCAGAGAAGATTTATGTAATAAAAGCAGTCCTGCGTGAAAACAAACATTATGGCCACTGCTGAATGTATCGACCCAGATAAGCCTAATCCGGGCGTACCCATTCCGTCTCAGGGGGATAGGGGTATAGAGTAAAAAGTGTCTATCCGGGTAAGCCTGCTCGGCATACTTAGACTGATCCGAGTCGATATTTTACGCAGAGTCCACTATGTTGATTTTCTCGCGGGACGGCTCATATGTATTATCATGTTCAAAATGCACTGTGTCACCTGTCTATGGAGACAGGTTCGTGTAATGTTCGTGTAATGCTTTTATAACCTATAAAACATACATTTTCATTTCACTGATAATTGCAATCAGTCATCTAAAAACAATTTCTAAATTTATTCTACAATGGACACTATATTTGTTTTAATGTCTTTGGTACAAAACTATTTAGGTACAAAACTATTTATGTAAAAAACGTGGTAGATTTTATTGCATTTGTATTGACGTTTCTAAGGCATTCGATAGTATACGTCACAATCAATTGTCGGAAGCTCTGCAGCGCAAAGGTATAAATGGCAAATTCATAGAAGTTTATAAATCAATGTATAGTAAATTGAAGTATTGCGTTAAAATGGGTGACAATTTGACGCAGTTCTTCGATTGTACAATTTGAACCAGACAAGGCTGTGTGGGAAGTCCTAAAATGTTCTCTGTATTTGTAAATGACTAAGTGAACATGGGATCTTCGTATACAGTGATATCAATGATTTGAGCGTTTTAATGTTTGCTGATGATGTCTCGAGTTTTGCAGATACAGTAAAAACAATAACAAAGGCAAATACATAGAAAAGAGCAATTTAGTAGCAGTGTGGGTTTGTTTGTAAACATGCAACAAAACTAAAATCATAGTATTCAGAAATAGAGGCATTGTCAAGCAAAATGAAGAATGGTTTTTATACTGGAAATTCTATCGATATTGTCTCATTTTATAACTATCTAAGGGTTTATTTTACAAGTATATTATCATGGTCAAAAAGCTAAAAAGGCAATTTATTATATTTTAAGATTACGTGTTTTTTTTTCATTCAGGTAAAAGACATATTTAAAATATTTGATGCTACTGTTAAGCCTATGTTATACTACGGATCACATATTTGGGGCTATCAGTATGCTGAGAAAATTGAAAAAGTTCAAATACAGTTTAGTTAAAAACTATGTTACCTTTCATACAATACATGCGATTTTCTGGCTTTGGGAGAATGTGGAAGATTACCACTATGTACAACATATATGTCTAATTGTATTAAATTATGGCTTAACATCATTCGTATGAATAACACTAGATGACCTAAACAATGTTACTTTATGTTGCTGCTATTAGATGACTCGGATAAATGCACCTGGGCTACTAGTAAAGAGGATATACTTTTTAAGCATGGGTTCGGATAGGTGCGGTTGTTACATGACGTTGGTAATGTAAACACTTTTTTAAAATACTTTTTTAAAGCTTTTTACACAGAGGAATATAAGGACTGTTGTACCCAAAGATGGCATGCTTATATTGATGAGTCGCCTAAAGAAGTCCATTACAAGTATTTCAAGTCGTTATTAACGCTTGAGAACTATCATAATACAGATATATATTTATTTAAAAAAACTTGGACAGACATTTATCGGTAGACAGAGAACATAGGTAAACCAAACTGTGTATGCAACATACTATTTACGCTATTGAAGACGTATATTATTTTTTCTTTGAATGTAACTTTTATGAATTATTACTGGTAGACTATTTTGATAAAACATGGCTCCGGAACAAACATCTTAACCTTTTTTATTCTATTAAAACAAAATAATGCCATAGAAACTGTTTAAAAAATTCCGAAATACCTTGTAAGAGCTTTTTAACTACGAAAGTATATGCTACAAGAATTAAGTTAAGCATTAAATTTGTGATATTCTTGAAATTTTCCAAACCTAGTTTATATGAAAATTTTATTTGCTTATTATCTTTGTTTTTGTAAATTGTAGATAATCCTCTCTTTCACCTGTGAACTTGATATGTAAATCAGTCGTCTGCTAAATTGGTAGTAGTACCGTTTTATTAAGTCGAAGACAACCTATGGAGGAAAATCGCCTATATCGGGTGAACCCCCAGCCCCCCCTCCCCTCCTTCCCCTACCCCCTTCAGTGTTGTTCGTCTAAAAGTTCGTCTACTGCAAATGGTTTTGTTGATCTGTAAATAATGTTATTTAACATATATTGGCTAACAGCTTTCTTTTTTTCACAATGTTTTCAAACTTAATTGTTTTCTGCGAATCAAACCAAAGTCATGTATATCTGGAAAGGGTTACATTCAAAATGGAACAAAATGAAGAAAACAATAATATATATATGTATACTCGTATACGTTTTTGAAAGATAATCAAATCAATTTGATTGAGATTTAAACAAATTCTAATTATCATAACCTTATGTCACTCTTGTACATATAATTAATTGTATATATGTTATTTTATGGGCCGGTGGCCTCTACATTAAGAATCTGTTAGTTTGTTGGCCAATTAAGATCCAGATTTATCTCACTTCCCCCATTTCACTTTATTAACGTCTCAGACAAAACGAATTGACACATCGCTCGGGCTAGACAACAATTTAATTTTCCATCGGCCATATAAGAATGAAATCACAGATAGAGGATTTATTGATGGGTGTTTTACGCCACTTTCAACAAATGTTCAGTTATTTTATGGCGTTTCCTGGGTAAGTAACCAGTTATACATGTCCATTTAACTTGAGATCAGCGAGTCAGTCGTTATATTAACCCAAAGAGGACAGCCATTAATACCGTGTTTTCAAGTATGTGGTGCTCACCTGACAGTAAAAGAAATAATCATGGTTATAAACTTATAGGTACTTGTAAGAACAATAACCTTATAATTGTCAATGGGCGAACCACAGGTGATATCCCTGGAAGGATGACTTTCAGGAACATCTCAGTAATTGACTACTTTATTTCTTCTGTCAAAGGCTATGATCTTATAGATGCATTTGAAATACAAGAACTAGACCCACTGTTTTCTGATGGGCATTCTATTCTCCAATGTAAAATCAATATAAAAATAAAAACTTCTGCCAAAAAAAAAAAAAAAAATGCTATGCAAAAAATGGAACAAAAACCTTAAATATAATTTCACAAATAGCATATGTGAAAGCGAGGTAGCCTCTATCTTGAAAGACTTATTTAGTATCACAAATACAACTTTTGAGCAAGATAAACTGGATAAAATTGTTGAAAAACTAACAGGCATTTATATTAACAGTGCTGAAAAGACATTTCCAGGAAAAAAATCATTTAACATTACCAACAACCCACAAAAACCATGGTTTGGCCCTGATTGTAAAAAGGCTAGAAAGTTGTACAGTCAATCCAGGAAAAAATATTGCAAATACCCCACATTAGAAAACAGAAATGTATATTATTCTAAGAGTAAAATATACAAAAAAACTATGAATAAATATAAAAACTACTATAATAAAATAAATGAAAACAAATTAAGATTACTAAATAGTAAAAACCCCAGAGACTATTGGAAATACCTTAACTCCATAAATGCTAAGGATAAAGGGGAAATGCCACCCCTTGAATCATTATACAAACATTTCAGGGAAGTAAATAATGATTTATCTCATGAACATGATGATCAATCTATATTAAGCCAAATTAATCTAAATGTGGATAATATGCTGAATTCTCCATTTACTCCAAAAGAAAAATCCAAATGTATAAAAAACTTACAGAATAATAAAGCCCCAGGAATAGATGGAGTTATAAATGTATACATAAAATGCTCTCAAGAGAAGCTTTTACCTGTTTATGTGTCACTATTCAACATTATACTAAATCATGGGGCTTTCCCTTCACAATGGTCTTTAGGAACCATAATACCTATTTATAAAAACAAAGGGGATAGAACAAACCCTGAGTGTTATCGCCCCATCACACTACTAAGCTGTGTTAGTAAATTATTCACTTCTGTACTAAATACAAGACTAAGCACCTTTTTAGACAGAAATAATATGTTGTCAGAGAATCAAGCTGGATTCAGATCAGGTTACTCAACTACTGACCATGTATTTACAATTAACTCATTAATTGAACTTTTTAAATTTCATAAACAAAAATTATATTGCTGCTTTATTGACTTTTCCAAAGCATTTGACTCTGTCTGGCGAATAGGATTATGGTCTAAGTTACTAGAAACTAACATAAATGGTAAATTCCTCCTATTAATTAGAAATATGTACAAAGATATAAAGTCTTGTATCTCATCTGAAAATGACATGTCTGACTTTTTCTCCTGTAACTGCGGGGTCCGCCAGGGCGAAAACTTATCGCCGATCCTCTTCTCCCTATTCCTGAATGATCTTGAAGATTTTTTAAACAAACAGGGAAACGAAGGACTTAAGTTTGAAAACCCTGACTTGAACATCATTTTAAAAATACTTGTCTTACTCTATGCAGACGATACAGTTTTGATAGCTGATCAACCCCAAAAATTGCAATTATGTCTAAATAGTTTCGACAATTATTGTAAAACATGAAAATTACATATTAATTTAGAAAAAACAAAGGTAATGATTTTCGGGAGCAGGAGTAAATCTAGGCACACATTCCATATCAACAATAGCCAAATTGAAATTGTGAAATCATATAAATACCTTAGCACTTACTTCACCAACTCTGGAAATTTCCTAGTAAATAGAAAACATTTAGCAGAGCAAGCCAAGAAAGCTCTGTTTTATTTTTACAAAAGAATCAATAACCTAAACTTGCCACCTGACCTGATCTTTAAACTGTTTGACAATACTATATCTCCAATACTGCTGTATAATTCAGAGATCTGGGGTTATGAAGATAAAAAATTGCTAGAAAGAATACTTTGTACTTTTATTAAAAAGTATTTACATCTGAAAGCCAGTACACCTAATTACATGGTATATGCAGAAACCGGGAGATACCCACTAGAAATTAGTATTAAAACAAGAATGATAGGCTATTGGATCAGACTTATTACTGGAAAAGAAATTAAAATAGCACACAAAATCTACAAAATTCTTCTTAACACACAAAACTTTAAATCAAAATGGATCACTGAAATTAAAAGCATTCTAACTGAAATAGGTCGACAGGATATTTGGCTAAACCAAAATACATATTTACATAATAACACAAAATCTTTGGTGAATAAAATCCTGATTGACCAATACCAACAACAATGGCATAGCAATCTTGAAATTTCTTCTAAGGGTAAAATCTATGGTATGTTCAAGGAAAATATAAATTTGGAACACTATTTTACACAAATTCCGAAAAAGGACTATTTAACCTTAGTAAAATTCAGAACATCAAATCATTACCTACCAATTGAAACAGGGAGATGGAATAATATACATGTTGAGGCAAGGAAATGTAAACTCTGCAACCTTAATGACACTGGTGATGAAATGCACTACCTGTTAATCTGCCCTTATTTTCACTGCCAACGCAAACTCAATTTAAAACCATATTACTATACCAAACCTAATGTGTTAAAATTTAAACAAATTATGAATGTAAGATCTGTGAAACAATTACACAAATTAAGTACATATATTTTACTAATCAGTAACTTTTTCAAAAACAATTGGCAAGCACCAAATGAAACTAGATAAAGTATTTATACACACAGTACTTTTGAATGGCATTCTGTTACATAAGCAGCAACAAATATGTTTACAAAATATAAATAAGCAATTATAACTTACTCATTTTCCTGTCAGTAACACAGCACTATCCAAATGTACACTTGACACTGGTAAATAACTAAACCGTTTTATCCTCACTATTATATATAGAATTAAAACTGAAAACGATAACTTAATGGCACTCTCTACAGATTATATCACATCACAACTTGCAAGTTAGCATTTAAATCCATTTCTAACACACTAAAATCAACACAATTTCTAAAACATCACATGACGGAACGGGTTTTACCCCTATTGTTTACACATATTGAGTTATGCATTATGTTTGACTTCCCAAAATGTTGCGATTGTAAAATAACCTTTCCCTAATTCTGTCATTAGAGACTTGTATTAGTATACAAAGAGAACATTGTGAAAATTGGTGCGATGGCTTATTATGCCTGATCGCATCACTGAACACAATGTTGCTACTTTTCCTTAAAATAACAATCATTATTGTTTTTCCACATCTGAAAACACTTAGTAAAGTTTAACAAAGTCCATATGAGGGAAATGTTACGCATTGTGTTTGTCTTACTCGGAATTCCATGTAAACTATAGTCTATTTCTACTATTGGACTCTATCTTACTCCAATAAAACTAAAATCTACTAGACTATTCACAAAATAAAACTTTTGGCTCAGAAACTCGGAAACTCCATGCACCCATTTCCCTCTAACCTCCCCTAGAATATCTTTCTCTCTCTCTCTCTCTCTCCTCTCTCTCCTCTCTCTCTCTCTCTCTCTCTCCTCTCTCTCTCTCTCTCTCTCTCCTCTCTCTCTCTCTCTCTCTCTCTCTCTCTCTCTCTCTCTCTCTCTCTCTCTCTCTCTCTCTCTCTCTCTCTCTCTCTCTCTCTCTCTCTCTCTCTCTCTCTCTCTCTCTCACACGTGACTTAATAATAAATAATTGATATATTGTGAATTTGTAAATTTATATCTCTTGTATCTTGTATTTAGATTAGAGAAATAAAACGA
>JASEVX010000011.1:46686464-47039498 GCA_031761405.1 Serripes groenlandicus | reverse complement strand
ATGAAAAAAGACATCGAGCATGATTAATATAAGCTTGAAGCTTGTTACGCAATCGCTGTAAATTAAATAAGTTTAAACTAATGTATCCGCGTACAGTGAAGACTCAGACAAGCTGTTCATTCACACAGTCTCGCAGGAGCCTTCACCGTCCGCATTATCTTATCTTATTAACCTAATTGCATCTTGTTACAAATTACTTGAGGTGTAACCTCAGTAGTTGTTCGACAGTATATCGTTAATTGGTGCCCTAGCGGAGAGTTATTAGAAACGAAATTCACTAGATGTGGCACATGTGTGATATCGGATAACGTGATTCTATTACTTTGAGCGGAACAAATAGACGTTTTATGACACCTCTGCAGCAGACGACCTTTGAAATAAGTGTGGTAAAAGGAGAACTTGCTCAAAATGAGCAATTTGTTCATTTGCCATAATGAATTCAACTTTATTTAATAATTAAACTCTCATTTATTAAGATTTTTCTTGTTTTTGCCAATATATCTTTCAAAGTCACCTGCTGTAGATTTGTTTATGTGGGTAAGGTACGACCAGACCGGGGATCGAGCTCTGACGTCCTGCTTCCAATGCGGACGCTCAAACAACTAAAACCCCGGTGGCGGTTAATAATTGGGCTCTTCGGAATGCCAAAACTGCTATAGAAAATACGAACTAAATGCCTGTTGTGTAGGGAGCATACAATACATAAAACATTCATACAGAGTGTAACGACTAGCATATATAACAACTATCTATGACCAGTGGCGAGCATGAATTATACATGACATGAAGGCGGGGGCCTGTGTATGCAGTAGAACTGAACGAGTGTGGATTATCATTCATTGATATCCTACTACAGACAACATGGCAACATGTATCAAATACACACAAAAACAGACGTTGCTCAATTAATGCCGTTGTAAAAACTGGTCCAATACTATGACACTACTCTATGCATAGAATGTGATTGGTCAGAAGCAATTTCATTCTCCAAATTTCACCAATCAGAAGTCTATTTTGGAGCATGGAGTTCAAGTCCGAGCACAGAGAATGTTTTCAGAGTTTTATATTATCAAGCCCTGATCTTTTTGAACTGAAACAAATACCCGTACAATTATGTTTTATTGTTTTCCCACTGCAGCGAGCATAAGTTCTTGTTTTAATGAGGTGGGTGTACGGTGATGATGATGATGGGAACACCCGTTCGACTCCTGTTTAAGTTCTCTTTTTTTTTTCGCCGAGACTACGCGTTACGTGTCTAGTCGAGTTCTGGTAACATGTGCTCGAGTTTATGACGAAAAGTCAAGTTCAGCCTCAGATATTTCACACTCACAATGTCTCATCCCTTAACCGCGTTAGTACTAAACAATCACCATACATAAAAGTATTCCATAAGCATCATCCACTTGAGGTAACCCGAGATACAGGGGCTGAGATCAGCATGATTACGCATTCAACTGCCAACTATATTGGCGCAAGAAAATGTAAAAATAGCCAAAACGCTTTACAAGCCGACGGCATTACTCCTTTAAAGATACTTGGTGAAACATGCTTAACACTTTCCCGGGGTAGTCATATCTTGAGGCCCTAGTAGTTGATGACATTGATGTTGACATTTTAGCAGGTATTATCTTCATGTCTGTAAATGATATAATTGTAAGGCCGCCCAAACAACAGATCCTCATAGGTGAGCGTGATTCATTTACATATGGGTATCCAGTCAAGCCTCAATCACATTCTAATAGTGTTCGCAGGGCCCAGGCATTTGCATTAAGAAAACCAAATGATGCCACTGTTGTATGGCCTTGTAGCTATATTGAAATGGATGTCCCAAAAAAGGTTGAACAAGATGGAACTTTAGCCTAGACAGAGGGACAGATGTCAATCTGAGAACTGGCCCCATCCTGGCTTTATTGAGGCCGTTGGAGGCAACAGTTTTAAATGACACACAGGTTCCCCAACATCACAAATAACATGAACGTTTCTGTCAGGTGACACAAACTGTCCCATTAGCAGATACATGTTCCAACATTGAACCAGAACATACTTGCCATCCACCTGTTTCCAGAAATGTCAAGTCACCTCCCCCATTCTCAGCAACTGTTAGTGTAGACCATGATAATATCATGCCTGCTGGTGCAGTCAGGCGATTGTCATCCCTATTCTGTTTTTGACCCTAACGTTTCTGGTTATAATGGTTAATTTGGGCATTTCGAAGCTGTTGTTTACATGGGTCCAACCAAGCCGCGTCAAAGGAAGGGGTCGCTTTTCGCCTTATACCAAAGGTAAACTTGTTCAGCTCTAAGACAAGTTCGACGAACTGGAGAAAGTTGCTGTTTACAAAAGGCCAGAGGAGCTAGGCGTCAATGTTGAGTATCTTAATCCGTCCTTTCTTGTAAAGAAGTCAAATGGAGGCTTTAGACTCGTCACTGCATTCGCGGATGTGGACCGCTTTAGTAAACCCCAGCCCTCATTAATGCCCGATGTAGATTCAACCCTTAGGAATATAGCACAATGGAAGTACATTATAACATCTGACCTTACAAATGCTTTTTTACCAAATACCTCTCAGGAAAGCCTTCATGAAATATTGCGGCGTTGTTACACCGTATCGCTGAGTACACCTCTACGCTAAAAGTGCAATGGGCATGCCTGGCTCAGTAACTGCATGGGAGGAGTTAATGTGTCGCGTTTTAGGTGATTGCATTGTTGCAAAGTTAGCTAACGATTTATACTGTGGAGGTAACTCTCTCGATGAGGTTACCAGTAATTGGGAACGCGTCCTTGACCTTTTGTACAAGTGTAATATCCGTTTGTCAGCTCACAAGACCACGCACGACGATTCTCGGTTGGATTTGGTCTAACGGAAATCTATCCGCGTACCCGCATCGCGTTGCCACTTTATCCCAATGTTCCAGTCCCGGAACCGTAAATAGCATTCGATTGTTTCTTGGAGCATACAAAATGCTTTCAAGAGTGTTACCGCACTGTTCTCAGATGCTTTCTGAGTTCGAAACCTTGGTTTCGGCTTGCCTATCCCAAGAACGTATAGTTTGGTCAGATGAACTTATTGTAAAGTTTTCTCAAGCACAGGCCCATCTGATTAAAAATCAGTCTATCGCGCTTCATAGGGCTGACGACAAGCTATGGATTGTGATAGATGGTTCTGTCACAAAGAAGGGGCTTGGTGCCACTTTATACATATCCAGGGATGAGAAATTCATTGTCATGTTTCTAGTGCTAAGCTTAGGAAACATCAGATAAACTGGCTTCCATGCGAAGTTGAGGCACTCTGCATAGCGGCCGTAAGCTGTGCGTTCAGGCTGTTGAGAAGCTATGTACAGGCGAATTCTCTACAAATCCTCGCATAACATCATTTCTGTCAACAGTGATTCAGTACCAAATAAACGTTCAACATGTATCTGGTTCTGCAAATATGCTTTCTGACTTTGCAAGTAGAAATGCCGCAGTCTGTGAAGAGCCTCGTTGCCAAGTGTGTACTTGTATCGTCCAGATGGAGGAGGCTGTCGTACGGACTATACATGACTATAAATCCTATGAAGAGTATGTGCTCACCTTAGACCAGGCACGAGGCCATCAACAAAATAAATAAAGGAGATTAAACGGTATCTCAGCGTAGCTACTATAAGCAAGGACAACCTGTTAGTTGTGCGGAAAAATGATCTACTCAAGTCGCCTATGGAGCTCATAATCGTCCACCGTTCAGTAGTAGATGGTCTCGTTACAGCAATGCACATAAAGCTTAGTCAAACTTCCCAGCATCAGTAAGAGATAGTAATACAAATATTGTTTTACGTATTAGGTTTATCAGAGACTATAAATCACGTCAGCGCAGCCTGCCATTTGTGTGCGTCTCTTAAGACTCTTCCAAACAGTTATGCGGAACAGAGGACGGACATTGCGCCCGAAAGCGTAGGTATGTGTTTAGCTGCAGATGTAGAACAAACGAAATAACCAACTCATATTAGTGGTGAGAGAGACAGTTACTTGATTCACACGAGCTTGTTTCATTGAAAATGAAAGACACGACACGCTTCGTGATGCTCCCATTCAAATGTGCTGAGATCTTCATCCTATTGGTTGGCCCATGTGCGTAGTCAGAGTCGATCTAGCATCTGGCTTTAACGCCTTCGCGGAAGATCGCATAATATTAGAGTTGGGCATTTGTCTCGAGATCGGCCGTATAAAGAATGTTACGCACAGAGACCGGTTTACACACAAGCAATTACCTATATGTGACCGGAACCTCATAACTGAACAATTTGAACTAAGATAAAAACAAACCAGATCGGACAGATCAAAGTTACATGCCCGAAGCAGGTATCTTGTTGTCTCAATATATGGCGAATAGAGCATTATTAAAAAGTGTATAGGGTGACCAATTACGCGCCACCTCTTTTGAGGTAAAAGAAGCAGAGTGTTTCAGTGTACCTTCTACAGTGGGTTCTTCAGACTTACAGGACCGTCATCAGACTATGGCACCGAAGCACATTCCCATACAGTCGATGTGAGTGACACGCAACAGTGTTCACGCCCACAGCGCTCTCACTACAATTGTTTACCCTTTACCTATAGTGATAACACAGTTACCTCCCCTGAGTTCTTCTACACCATTTGTCTGTAACAGTTAAATGATTAAAGCTGACGGTTAAATCATTGTCTTAGTGGTTCATATGGCGTAGTTCATTAACCCTTTCCCACATATAGACGCATTTTGACACATCTGCAGAAGACAACTTTTTAAAATATTGTGGCAAAAAGAGAAATTGATCACAGTGAGCAATTACCACATTTGCCACTATGTTTTTCACTCTTAATATACTTACATTAACATACTGTTTTCCATGCCAATATGTTAACAAAGTCATTTGTTGAGTGTTGGAAAAGATTAAACAATTCTACCTCTTGTACCAAAGGTCCCGGGTTCGAAACCTGTGATGAGCGGGGACTTTACCATGCAAACTGGTTATGTCTCCGGGAAGCTGACATCAAGCGTCATTAATATAAGCTTAAAGTTTGTTTCGCAAGTGAGGACAAATAATTAAGTTTAAGCTAATGTTTAAAATAATTTGTTACCAGTACTTTCATTACAGCATGGGGTCAATAAATGTAACGAACTACAATAGAGGCGTTTAAAAGTTTCCATCACCTTCTTAATATCTGACAGCGCATATCACCACACTGATTTCGATTTTCTGGTTAAGGAAGAAAGAAAGAACATCACTGACACCAACTATATATAGGTCTATGGTTAAACAATGGCAATATAAAAGACAACTTAAAAACTTAAAATTTACTTATTGGTGACCTATGTTTGTGTCGTTCAATTTTACGACGATGATTTGAGGCTTAAGAGCTGTAAACTGTTTGTATATTGCAGACAAAAGTTTGCAAACTATCACGTGAAATGT
Organism: Serripes groenlandicus; assembly: GCA_031761405.1. Taxonomy (NCBI): domain Eukaryota; kingdom Metazoa; phylum Mollusca; class Bivalvia; order Cardiida; family Cardiidae; genus Serripes; species Serripes groenlandicus. The sequence goes on along the minus strand of JASEVX010000011.1, from coordinate 47,034,069 downwards.
TAAAATGCAAACCATGTACACGGTGAAAGAACATCATAAAACAGCTCTACGGTCTGTCGTGTTTACACCACTGCTTCATACCCACCGGTAAGACACTCGGCTACGGACATCCATCTAAGTTACAATTTAAGATACACCCGCCCACAAAAATATATTCAGCTTTTATCTCTCCAAGTCTGTCAGACTTTAAAAACGTCTAGACAAACATATGGATGATCTGTTTCAATAAATGTTTAATTAATAAATAGACTTGAAACACTGTGGCAAAAGGAGAATTTGTTTTTTAAGATTAATGTGTTCCTTTGCCATACTTTTTACAAAAGCGGTTTGCTGCAAATACGACAAAATGTGTGTGCAAGTTAATAAGGATTAACACTTATTATAGTCTCCATTTGCCACGATGAGCTCAACTATTGTTAAAGATCATACTATGGACCGCCTCTGTGATCTAGTGGTAGAGGTCCGCGTCGGGTGCGGGGGGTCGTGGGTTCGATCCCTGGCCGGGTCAAACCAATTTCTTAAAAATGGTAGTCATCCTTGGCGCTCCTTGTGGAATAAGCATTACGACTAACCAACTGACCATAGTTTCTGTCAGTTCCTATCCACAGCTTTGTAGAACATCACTGTAGGCTGATAGTATTTTATTCCGAATTTTTTAATGCATACATGCATTTTATGAATGTCAATGTTGTGTTGTAAAATTACTTTCTCAAACCAGGGACGTATAGCTGTCTATGTTCCTGGTCAAATGGTTATTGTAAAATTACTATGTCAATATTGTGGGGTAAAATAACTATGTCAAACGTGTGTCGATGTGTATTGATAACAGATTAGCAACACGTTATATAACTAATATATATATGACAGGTTAACATGCCTTAAATTTTGTGTGTGTTTGATAATGGCTTTTTACTTAAAATAATTCATTTTTAAACAATATAATTGTTAAAGTTTCCAAGAATCAAATCTCTAATTATCTTTATATCATATTGCTACAAGATATGATACAATTAGGCAATGTTATCACCAACTAAATATTTTTTATTTTTTATTTTGATTGTTTCTATGGAAATCATTAAATCATTTTCTAAATTCGATAACTTAACATTTATTTGCGTTTTCGTAAATTTTGCCAGCTATTTTTAAAATTGGCAGCAAGTCTGCCAGTTTGATTGTTACTAACATGGCTTTTAGGCTTAAAATGTTTGTAAGTCCTTGCTACACAAGTGTGCCAATTTTGGTCCTTTTTACATTTACTGAAGTCTTTGGGAGATTTCATTGACGATTTGACTGGCCTATAATAATAAAAGCGATTTTAACGCTCCTGCAGTTCTGACGGAGAAGGGGCTCGTTATAGCCATTTGCTAAGAAGGCGAAAACCGAAGACACTCATCGTTTTGAGACTGGAATCTAGACTAGTATTTTTACCATATCGGCATTGAATTACTTCACATCTGTCTTTCTATATCAGCTCTTCGTTTCTGAACACCACCTCGGGTTCAGAGAGATGTCTTGGAAGTTGCAGATCGTATATAATGTCAATGAAAGTCGGTGATCTGTGGACTTTTTTTTAAAAAATGAATGGACTGTTGCCAGCTTATACCCATGTTAATCCTCTACAACCGCGAAATAGCTCTTGTCTAAAAATCAAAATGCGGTTACTTGGCATATCAGCCGGAAAATGGATTTGATTCGACATCACTGTCCGAAACGAAAGAACTCGAAGAAATATAAATTAAATTACAAAGATTAACATGAAATGCATGGGTTGTATAGAAATGTGATTCACTAGCTAAGAGGCGTGGCTTTTAGTGGATACACTTTCAGTCATGAGTTATTTAGTTAAGGCAATATACACAGTACTCTCCCCTTTCAAATTTTAAGTCATCAATTCAAATTCAATTTTGAAATCGCAATCATAATTACTACTGGCGGAAAGTATGTACATACTGCTTTAATTTGTTCAGTGTGTGAATTACACATGTTAAAAGTTTGCACCTTCTACTTTAAATTGCCCATGCATGTCGCGCGTGATCAAGTCATATTGACAGGGTAGAAAGACATTTTATTTTTTAATAATTTAATTTATATTTCTTTGAGTTCTTTCTTTTGGGTAAGTGATATCGAATCAAATCCATGTTTCGGCTGATATGCCAACAAGTTACCGCATTTTGTTAAGCGTTAACTGATACGATATTTTAGAGTCGTTTATTTAAAAACAAGCCAGTATATTTTGTGGCAATTCAACATAATTTTCTCAGATTGTTTTCAATAGTTGTCTGCATTTAGGTGCGTAGGTCTTTTGCATCGTGTAACGGGTGAAAAGCGTTCTCACTCAATTTCAGGAAATATGTTGTAATGCCATTCAAGTACAGTGTGTTGTCTTTGCTTCTAAAGTATCTGGATGTTCATGAAACAGTCCATTCATTTAAATATCTTTGAACCTGAAAATGATGTAATAAGTCCCTAATGTTGAAGAACTATTACAATATTAACATTAACTCTCTTGATTTTTTCTTTCATTAATGAACATATTGGCACGAGTTGTGACGACGGAATATGGTCTAAGGGAATAAACTCGTTATTTTATGGCGTTATTTCCCTTGGTCAAATGATTTCTTTTTTTAATATTTAAAACGCATCTTAATTCAATGATTGATTGTTTGTTTGCGTGGTGTTTTATGCCTATTTCAACCTATATTTCTGTTATATCACGGAGTCTCCTGGGTCAATCACAAATACTCCCGGTAGCATTTATTCAGACTCATTTTGTAGAGCTCAAATTAGGATCACAGTTGTATGTTGCAGATGTTTGTATGTAATTTTACCCATTAAAAACAATATTCAAAGAAATATTTCAAGTTAACAGAGGGACGGTAATATTAAAACAGATACAACTTATGATAGTATACGTTCACGTTCCCTAATACAGGTTTATATAGGTTATCTTTTGAAAATGTGACAACTCGGGGAATCTTCTGCACTATTTCAACGATCAAATTCAAAATCAACCTGAATATTTCTTATTATTTTACTGCCCATGATGTTCCCGAACTACAGTGTGGTGCCAGGTGCACGGCTTTTGATCTTTCTATTCTCCTTTTACCTTCTGGTGTTCAGTGACGAGCCCCGATAGCTGACGCGAGCTGTCAATCCAATGGTTGTGAGTTCGAACTCTAGCTTGGCCAATATTCATTTCGACGTTTGACAGAAGTCACTTTGACAAGCATCATTTCTCTTCTAACAATGGGCTAACAGTCTATATGGATAGGCAGTCAGTTGCTTGGAGAGAATGTTATGTGGAGTACTGGTGTGAGAAAGCCAGGAAACACCTGAGTAGGTGAACTGGCTGCCGTGATAGTACTATGACAGGAAACATATTGAAAACGACGTTAAACCCAAATCAATCAATCAATCAATCAATCAATGTACTGATATTCACCTATGAGTTTCTAGAGATTGACTAGTATTGATCATCGAACCTTCAGGGATGTTCTCCTTTAGTCATAAGAGAAATTGTAACGCTTCTGTAGTTCTGAAGGAGACGGGTTTCAAATTAAATTTGGTGAAGGGAGAACTTGTCAAACACGAACATGTTCTGCTCTTCTCACAATGTTGCAAATTTCATATCAGAATCTACAGATTACAGATGCTATTTTTTCTTTATCTTAGATAATTATAATTACTTAATAAGACTTAAATATGTTACACGATATCTGTTCACTTATTCCCTCTTGACATTGTCCTTACATGATCTGTCATAATGAATAATTTCTTCTTTCACCACAAATTCAATCATGGAATGATAGTTTATTTTGTAGACTGGCGTTTTTTTTTATATTTTTACCAACTTGTTTTCAAATCGTCTCATTCAGATTTGTTGTAAGTGGGAATATGTTAAAGCGGGGGAAGACTATCTTTAATTTACATTCATGTAGTTTAGATAAACATTAGCCTTTGTAATCAGATAAGTCGGATTATATTTCACATATTAGTCATATATATTAATATATATGGCGAAGTCTAGCCTTGAAATGAAAACGTGGGAAAACCCAGAATTACGTCAATAAATTGATGATAGGAACTTCTTATATTAGTCGTGCTTCACACAAACAAATCCTACGATCTAGTTTTACAGGCGAATCAACGCGGCTAGATCCGGAGCTGCAATGTTCGTCATGAGTCACAGAAGGTTCCAAGAAACTTCTATCAAACCTTTCTAGTAGGTTCAGACTTAATGGATCCGCATTTAGGGATTCGAAGATATTATCAGATCTCTAAAAAAGACTGTACAAAGGAATACTAGTTAAAGTCTACTACCGCGATCCAAAAATCTTACTAAGTGAATTGATATACAATGGTGAACGTCTCTGGATTTGATAGCATAAATTAACAAGGGAAAGCTGCGAGGTACGTGAACATATTTTGGTTCTATTTTCCGTTCTGAGAATTCTCTCCTTCTATGATTAATTAGCCGGATGTAACGTATTCAAAAAGTCTTCACTGTCCGTCTACATGTACTTTAGTCCTAGATGAATCTTTGGGTAGAAAATTATGTATGAACACATTCTCATTGCTTTTTGATGAAATGCATGTTTATACCTTACATATTAAAAGTATGATCAATTACTTTTTGAGTTCAAGCTGTAATTAAGAACGTGAATTATTTACTGTCATTTACTGTCATTTATTGTCATTACTGTCATTTAGGATGACAAAATCGAAAAGAAAATCTTCACAGCAGCATGTTGCTAAAAAAAGCGTCAGAACGCGACAGCCCCAGGAACCAACAAATAAGTTGGTGTTGTGTGAACCTGCAAACCCAGGTCAATTTGTTCAAGAGAATGATGTGTCATTGCCAATAACAACTGTACCAATACAGACTGTGGGTATGTATGTGTCTGGTCCCCCCGACACAAATCAAAAATGTTTGGATCCACTAACAATTTACCCGTTATAAAATGATTTTATTGACGAACATTGTACGGTTCGATACTCGGATTTTGAACAAGTATGAAGAAAGCTCCAAACTAGTGAAAAGGGTACATTTATGGGAAAGATGGATGTTAAAAGTGCTTTCCGACTGTTGCAATGCTATCCAGGAGATTTTGATCTCCTTGGTTTCAAGCTTGATGGGAATTACTACATTGACAAATGTATGCCAATGAATTGCTCCATAAGCTGTTCTACATTTGAAAATTTCTCTTCATTTTTTTTAATTTGAAATGAAACGAAGGTCTGAATCCGATCAATTGAACACTATTTCGATGATATTATTTTTCATCTACAGATACGTGCCTTTCATTAATGAACATTTTCTCTGATTTAGCTCATGACATCCCACCACTTGAATCACCTATCTGGGTCTAGAACTTGATTCATAAACTACATATTTCACCAACGGGTGACTTTACACACGGACGGGCTCAATTATTTACAGTTACACTGACCTCGGAAAACAATTGAACCAGATGTTCAGATAACTGGGAGTATACAGCTCTTTTACCCACAATATCTTTCATATCATCAAACCAAACCCTATGATGTGGGTACTTTAAAGAATCGTCTCAATGAGATGATTCTTTTGAGTACCCACAACATAGGGTTAGAGGGTAAATTAAGGATTTTAGAACGTATAACACTCCCCTTATTAACGCCGTTTTCAACACTTTTTCAGTCATATCAGGCGGTCTGTTTACCTACTCATATATTTCCTGGTATTCAATTCAATTTGTATTGTATAATCGGGCCAACGGCCCATACACAAACTAGTGGGACGGCTCATGTATGCAAATATAGGGGAAATCCCTACAAAAGGATGTTTATTGATTGAAAAGGGTTGGAAAGAGTTGAAGAGTATATGACAAATGGAGAAATTGCTCATCATGAGCAATTTCTCAATTTGTCACAATGTTTTCAAAAGTCGTTAGTTGCAAATATGTCAATAAAGCGTATATATATATATATATGATAAATGATTAACCCTTTCGCTGCCAAAGGCAATTTAAGTCTATTGCAAACAATGTAGATTCAGGTTGGACAGATCGTAACGAGCTGTCTCACATGCAATATGCATTGTTTACGTTTATCAAATTTACTGTTGGACGAAAAACGGAGCGGTTCAATTTTCAACATGGAGGAGTCGACTTTGTGAAATTCGGCAGTGAAAGGGTTTAACCACGAGGTTATCGTTCAGTACTGAGAAGGATGTTTCTCCGTAATCTTTCAATTGTGACTGTTTACGACCCGTGGATCCACGAGGGTATCGTTCAGTACTGAGAAGGATGTTTCTCCGTAATCTTTCAATTGTGACTGTTTACGACCCGTGGATCCACGAGGGTATCGTCCAGTAATGAGAATAATGTTTCTTCGTAATCTTTCAATTGTAAATGTTTACGACCCGTGGATCCACGAGGTTATCATCCAGTACAGAGAAGGATGATTCTCCGTAATCTCTCAATTGTTAATGTAGACCCGTGCATCCATGTGACTCACATAATATTTAGATAATTATTTAATGCGCGCTGCGCCCAAGCTTTCTTAGATAGCTGTTGCTTTGTGGAAATAAATTGACGATGGACTCGGATGCTTCGAGTGTAACTGCAGATTAAATAATGCAAATGGTGTTCAAAAATAATACGAAAAATGTAGCGCCTTTCAAACGATTCGTTCGTGCTGATGCACACGTTCATTTATTCTCATTTAAATTCCCCTTGGTCTTGTCAAACAGTTAACTGATTTAAAAAAGATTTGACATAGAAAGAGTCTGTAGCAAACGACGATGACATCTTCTCGGAATTATTAAAGAATAGGGAAAATCATTATTTATACTTACTTACCGCCGTGACCGAGTGGTTAGTGTTGGCGATTTGGAACCGGGTGTTCCGGGTTCGATCCCCAGTCCCGGCCGTGGAATGCCATTGAGCAAGGCACATTTCTTAGCCTAGTACTGGTTTGTCTCAGAGATCATGAATAAGTGATATAATTGAAATAATGGAGTAACACCCAAAGAAATAAAAACAAAACTTATTGCCCATTATGCCCGGTTGAGCTGTAAGGCGGCAGCAGCAAATAATCCCGAAATCATTTTATAAACCATCCTTTAAAATGTTCCAAAATGAAATCTCAGCATTTGTTTCCTTTTCCCACAATGTTTGAAAAGAAATCTGCCGAAAACGCGTAAAAATGTATCTACATTTGGGAGAGGAAGAAACACTATTTTACTTACACTGTTAATACAGTATTTTATTTATTGCAGGATCAGACTCCTTGAAGATGAGCAAGGGTTATATGACCTCGGAAGACCTCAACGATGATCAGGTAGGGGAAATAACCCTTTTCTATATACAAGAAAAGCTGCATGAAGACGACTTTTTTAAAAACAAAAGACAAAAATAGCATATTCATTAAAAATAAAATATACAGTCCAGTCTGTATTTAAAGACCACCCATGCGAATAGAACAATCTGGTCTTTGTTCACATGTGGTCTTTAGTTACAGGGTCATTTATGCAGAAAAAGATGTATTGGGAAATTGAAAGTGTGGCTGCTATATACAGGGAATTGCTTATCAAAGGTGGCTTTTAACACATGTTTGCCTGTACTTATTGAAGGTACGCAAACAAAGTAATTTAAGAGACTATTTCGTGTATCCAAACAGACACTGTTTATCAGAAGCGGGGAAGGTTAAATATCAAGCGGATACGGTGTTTATTAAATCGTTCACTGCCGAAATTCACAAATTCGACTCTACCATGTTGAAAATGTGACCACTCCACTTTTCGTTCATCAGGACATTTGGTAAAATTTAATGTATAAGTTGCAAACAATGCAGATTTCAGGAGAGACGAGATGTATCATTTTAATCTAAATTGTTTGCGAAAACCTTTATCAGCGAAAAAGTTAATGCTTTGGGAACTTCTACGAATAAACTGGGGAAATTGAAAGTATTATTGTGATTCAGAGTTGATCATATTGAGAAAAACAGAGAACATTTTCAGAAACGTTTTCAAATTACGCCAGTTCCGAAGGCATACAATGCCGTTTGCACCATGGAAAAAGCTACATGAAGGAGATATTTGACACCCATAATAGGTGAAAATCAAAACAAGTGGTTGACAATCGACGATTATAAGATTATGAGATTCATCTCAAAAGGGTATTTTAAATGAATCAAAGCACTGAAAGTACTGGATTTATAACGATTGCATGTGAAATGTATGGGCTACCTAGGTCTCCCTTGCCAATTGAGTACGCATCTGCAAAACACACGAAGTTTTAGACTATTGTGACAATGCTCATTGCTTATAATGAGAAATTTCTCATTCTGTTTTGTTCGCTAAACTTTCATTTCTATTCAATGATTATACTTTTTGTTAGATGTTCTTTATAGTTGTGTCTGTTCTTATGTTTCAAATGTGTCTATTTCACCAGTATTTCATGCGTTACCTGGATAATTTACCAGTCGTAATGCTTTCTTCGAAACTCTCAAAGCATAGGAAAGTCTACGTTACTACACCTTTTTAGTCTTAGTTTGGATCCGAACTATATTCGAACTCTGGTCTGCCGTTCCCAATGCGGACGCTCTAACCACTATAACATAACACCACGGTGATTAAATTCAAAGTGTGACTAAGAGTCTACTACTAGTTGATTTGTTTTGTCAAAAGATGCATCTATGGCTTTAATGCAGTGCTGTGAGGTTACCAAGGTAAAGTCGTGATATAACTGACCCATTGTTGAAAGTGGCATAAAACACCATACAAAAAAGCATACGAACTATGTCTTCACTGCAAGCATATGTTTTAAGAACTTAACTCGCCTATTGTGTATCGTATTAATTCACACTTACTATTCCACCTCTCGTGTCAAGCGCGCACCTAAACTCATTCCCCCCATACAGACACCTAATGACCCCCCTAACCCTTCCCCATATACAACGAGTCTGCCGCATTTCGAAGAAGAAAAAACAAGTCACAAATTTAGAAACATCGACAGATAAAAGTAGGATAATTTAATAAAGCTGAAAAATGTGATAATATTAACAAGTGCTCATTACGAGCCATTTCTCCTTTTGCATGAATGTTGTTTAAAAGTTGTCTGATGCAGATACGTTGATATGCGCCCGCACGTAGGAAAGGGTTAAAGCAAATTTCTTGATACATACACCTTATGATGGCACTTAAAGCATGACTATTTAAAGAGTGTTTAACAGTGAGTAACCGTTTGACCTGTGTTAAGGCTGCATTTCACCAAGGATTGTTTTTTCCAATCGGCCCGATCTGGACCAGATTGTCCACGATGAACCAATTTTTTTGATCGGCCTGATTGTCGTCCTGAATCGCCTCCAATCGTCCCCTTTTTTGACCCGATTGAGTCCCGACCAATGGACCATGGCGGGGGGACGAATCACGGACGTTCCTCGCGCGATCGACACGTTTCCGGGGCGCAAGTATGCGAAAGTACGCGCAGGTACACGGCAAAGGCCCGGTAGAGACTCGCTTCTCGCGCGCAAGTGAGCGATCTTCGCGCGTTATTCGACCGAGAGAGGCAGAGAGAGGCCGAAAATGGGCGATCCCGGCTCGAGAGAGGACGGTTTCGGCCGCTCTGCAGCCGATGTCCGCCGTTCGTATCGCGAAAGTGGCCGAATGTAGGCGTACGTTGACGCAGGGAGCCGCAGGTAGCCGAAAGTAAACGGTCTTCGGACGACTTAAACGATCTACGGACGTTCTTCGGCCAACACATTTGCCTAGATCGGCCGGAGATAGGTGTTTTTGGGGGCCGACTATATCAATCGAGCCAGATCTAAGCCTTTCATCACTTTTTGACCAGCCAGAGAAGGTCATGGACCAACAAGCAGTGCTGGGGCTTGTTGTAGCTCTACAACTTCGTTCTGCCATAGCACAGCAAAATGTTATTACACTAGAAAATATGCTGAGGAGTAGGCCAAGGACCAAGAGAAAATGGGCCAAAAAGGTTTTGTGAATTTGTAAAGGTTTTTAATGAGTAAATATATGCCTTGCTGTTGTATTTAGTAACAGTTAATTCTTTGTGACATTTTAAAAGGATTTTTATATGTGTTTTGTTTCCTTACAACATTTGGGTTTTAATTCTCTGGCATTGATATTGTTATGTATAAATTTCTTATCATTTACAATAATTTTGTTTAAATATCTTCCTTGCTGTTGTATTTAATAACAATAATTATTACTATGTTCCAGGTTTTGATGTGCTCCCTGGCTGGATGATGACAGAAGGCTACACTACCGCCACTACGATGCACTGATGCAAGAGATGAGGGTCAGGGATTCTGCTGCTTTCCGAAACGTTCTGCGCATGCCTCCAGAGATGTTTGATGAGATGCTGGCTCGGATTGGTCCACGTATACAGAAGATGGACACCAACTACAGGCTGGCGATAAATCCTGGGGTGAAGCTGGCCGCCACCTTGCGATACCTGGCGACTGGTGATAGCTACCCAACCATGTCCTATTCCTTCAGAGTGTCACGCCATACAGTTGCTGCCTACATTCCTATTGTGATGAGGCCATTGTAGAAGAGTACAGAGATGAAGTTATGCCCTGTCCTGTAACTGCTGAAGAATGGAAACAGATCGCTGATGAATTTCAGAAGAGATGGAATGTGCCACATGCCCTTGGAGCTCTGGATGGTAAGCATTGCACAATCAGGAAACCTCCTAACAATGGGTCGCTGTACTACAACAACAAGAAGTTCTGCTCTGTGGTGCTGATGGCTCTGGTCGACGCCAACTACACATTTCTATGGATTGATGTTGGTGGGAATGGACATATGTTTGACGCGCAGATCTTCAATGCAACAGAGCTGAAGGAGTGTATTGAAGAGGGTATGCCGAATCTGCCTGCTCCAGCGTCTATGCCAAACGACGACGTTGAAGTACCCTACTTCTTCCTGTGGGATGGCCTTTGCTTTACGTGACTACATGATGAAGCCCTACTCCAGAAGAGGTTTGAGCAGAGAGGAAGCCATTTTCAACTATAGGATATCCAGGGGCTGACGTGTGGTGGAGACGTGTTGTGGAAAACGATTATGGCTAGCCGGTGGCAGTGCATGCTTATGCCTATGCAAGTGACCCCTGAAGTTGGCAGACTGAATGTGGAAAGCAAGTGTGATTCTTCACAACATCATGAGGATGAGGTACCCACAGATGCAGAATGCAGAACTGGATAAGGAAGATGAAGAACACAACCTCATCCCAGGAGAGTGGAGAAATGGACCTGTGATGCATGACCTTGCCCAAAACCTTGGCCACAACGGGGACAATGCTGAAGGAAAGAACCAGAGGGACTTTCTCAAGCACTACTTCAACAGTCCAGCTGGGTCGGTTCCTTGACAGGATAGAGCTCTTTAGCCCACAGACAACTAAAGATATTGACATTCTGCTTAAATTACTGTTTTGACTTTGTAAATTGTAAATAACTTTATAAATAACTTTGTAAAAATGACCTTGTAAATGACTTTGTAAATAATAACTTTGTACTTCGAAAAATAAAGTCCACACACTTCCAAGAAAACAGTGACAAAATCAAATAAAAAAAAACTTTGCTTCAATAAGTTAGTGAACTTATGTGTTTTTTTATTTCATTTTTGTCAAACACCAAATAAGAAACCCAAAAAAGGACAATTTCAATAAATATTTGAAGCAACTTTTTGCTACAAATTATTATTGAAGTTGTCTTTTTTTGTTTTGTTATTTAATTTGCAACACATTTTTTAATTGAACAAAGACATTTGATATACATTTTCAAAAGTTTAATAATGAACAACAAAACAATTTAATAACATATTTACAATATTTACAATATTTACATTATTTACATAAAGCCTCTTTTGGAATCCAAAGGCACTGTTTGTATAAGAATCCAAGGCCACTGTTTGTATCCAAATCCAATGTTTGTTAAAATAATCCAAATGTCAGACAGAATGTTTATATCACTACTGGTCATCAGAGGGTGGCTGGTCAGAGGAGGCATCAGACTGTTTGGTCAGGCTGTTGGTCGTCGAGAACTTGGTCTACGTTGGTCTGCTGCAGCTGGAGAGGATGTTGCTGCTGCTGCTGAGGCTGCTGCTGTTGACCCTGACGTTGGGCGGCGTTGGCTGCATCATTCTCCGCCCGCTACCATCTCCTCGCAGAGCAGGACGAATCTGGTCCTGTAACGTTTCCAGATCTCTGGGCGTACCTCGTTGAACTGGCTGGACAGGTAGCCGCACATGTGACATCTGCAGCAGTTCCCTGGAGAGCTGGGCTAACTCTATGCTCTGCTCCCTCTGGAACTGCATCTCGTCGATGGCGCGCTTGTCAGTAATAGTAGAGTCGTCGGCGGCGGTAGCTGGCCTATTCTTGCCCCTGCGGACGGTCGTAGTTGTCTCGGTGTGAGACTGGCGTCGCAGCGCAAAAGACTCCGACGTTGGTTGAGGGTGTGTGATGTCAGGCATCTCCGGAACGTCCAGGATGCAGTCGTCATGTGGATCACCTCTACTGAGGTCGAGGTAGAGGCCGCGGCCAGGGGCGCTGCAGCTGCAGCTGCCGCCTTCGCCTTCAGAGATACAGTGTTCCTCCTAGGAACCTCTATCATGTGGGGGATCAGGAAGGAGAGGTTGTACAGGATCCATCTGAAAAGACACAAATTAAAAGAAACATTATATAAACAGTAAAAACATATTTCCACACATAATAAACATGTATTATAATAATGTGGTATGAATTTTACTGTCATAGAAAAGCACCCATTAATAGATTATTATGAAAACGAAAATAATTAAAACACTACAGAAATTAAAAACAACTATTTGTACCAAATGTTTGCAAAAATCATAATAATGTCATGATAATATTTGACTGTACTGTCACATAAACACAGATTTTACAGAAATTAAGAATAAAATTAACTCTATAAATTATGTTTAAATAATAACAACATTATTACAAAGCCATGCAGAACTTTGGCATTATTAAAATAAAATGTCAAAACATACTTTCAAGTCATTTTAAAATAAATTATGATACATTTCAACAGTTAACATTACTGCAACATATGACATACAGCATGACAAATAAAACTGGCAAGTTTAAATAAAAATGTTATTTATAAAATTATTAAATAATTGTAGATACTTACTGGTCTATGTCTGTGATACGGACTGCTCCCTGGCCGGACTTGGTTTTCCTCAGACGGGAGAGTCGGGTCCGGATGAACTCGTACCAGAGGGTCATCCTTTCTCTGGTCCGTTGCATCACTTCCACCTGGGTCCTCCACAGCTCATCCCTGACCGTTTTGATCAGCCAATCCCTCTTGGACTTGTCGTAGAGGCAGGGGTTCTGTTAGATGAAGTCCACCATCTTCTTCTCTTCAGTGGCAGACATGTTGACACTCTGCCTTGCCTTCTTATTCTGGGGATCTGTCTTTTCTTCGTCGAGGGGAGACATACCTCGACCGGCAGGAACCTCGGCAGGAACTTCGGCAGGAACCACAGAAACCGGCGGCGTTGGAGATCGTGCAGGCCTGGTTCTGACCTTCTTCCCCCGGCCAGTCTTCTTTCCCCTTGGCATAGCGTTGGTCTATAGAGCGATGATCCGTAGAGCGTTGAATTGTAGAGGTCTTGCGTAGTTTGGTGTCGAAGCGGGTTATGGTCTGCTGCTCTCTAGGACCCCTATTTATATACGTCGCCCTAATCGGCTTATATCGGGGCTTAACCGGCTACTCCCGGCAACCCTCGGCTACTCTCGCGCGAAGAACGGGCGAAGATCTGATTAGTCGTTTACTCTCGGCCGCGGATCGCCCTTAATCTGGCTATTTTGGCACACGTCAGCACGGAGGTCGGCTACCTGCGGGGATGATCGGGCACTTACGGGCACTTACGGGGCACATGCGGGTCGGTCGTCCAAGGATCTGGTGAGGGTCGGGTGCTTACACTCCGCCGACACTACTCACGACCCTCGGTAGAGAGCGGCATAGGCTATACGAAAGCTCCAGAGGGCGGGCGAGACAAGGAGACCTTCAGGGGACCCTCGGACTACCAAGACGACCACGGGCCGACGGATTTTGATCGGCTACTGTTTTTCAACATGTTTAAAAACAGTGGCCGATTACTTTTTGGGTACCCGACCCTCAGAGGACTGAGGCGATCGCGCCAGATCTTCCCCCCGAAGGTTTAGGGTAGTGCTCGACAGTCCTTGCAGGTTATTTTCGCAAAGATGCGGCAGATCGACCAAAAAAAGGATCGCGTACTATCGGGACCAAAACAATCCTTGGTGAAATGGCCGCTTTACACGAGACACTACTTGCTTCTAAATTATATCAGTATAAATATAAAAAATATGTTGTTCAAAGTGAGGCAAAGGTACAGCATGAATACTCTTCCCGAAAGTAGTGACATTGATCGTTTAACAACACGAATGCTGTGACTTTTCGAAATAACAAAATAATTATTTCGAAAAAACGATTGCTTATTCAAAAGAAATAGGAATATTATTTCGATAAAACGAAATACCGAACTATGATTACGATCAAACGAAATGTTAGATCGGAAAAACAGAAATAAAGGACGTAACCTACGGGACTCCGTAAACTGCACATACTAGGATATTTTGTATTATATTTGTTATCCTCTACACAGGACACTTTATAGGTTATATAGATATCCTAAGTTTTATGTTCATTCAATATTTCTGAATATCACAGATCAAAAGAAATGAACATCCTGGTACTTAGTAACGTCTCAATTGTTTTGTTGAATAAATGACAATTGAGCCACGTCGGACTAAAATCGACCTTCTGATATTTGAAATTAATATCAATTTAACAATAACATTGCACACTTGTATAGATGATTCTTATTCATTACCATTCTCCAAAAGTTTCTAGGATACATTGTACGACTGGATGACGAACAGAGGAGATCCTGCTTTGACTGCGCGGATGCACATGCTGATCTTGATCTTTGATAGCCGTTAAGGCGCGGGGTTTATTATTTCATTGTATTCACAGCTGGGCAGTGAAGAGGACAGTTATACAACAGTTGACACCAGTAACACATGCCCACCAAGTGTTTTAGACCTGCTCCATGCAGTTAAATTTCGCTGTTTGGACGATGTCGTCAGGTACGGGTTGAATTTCATAAGTTATTGTGTTAAGTTTAAACATACTTATTTTGCATTGAATGCGTCACTAGCGTTTAGCTTTAATTAATCGCTATTATTAATGATTGCCAAATTTACCCATTAAAAAGGCCGCCAAGGTAGGTAAATATGTATTTTTTGCATGTGGGCACAGTGAAGATGCTTGACAGCTTTTGCAAACGCAAAGCCTCAGTAGAATCCGCATTTATTTTAGAACATACAGTACAAGTAGAGTGTTGTTAATTCCAAGTATGCTTCTATATATCTCTAGTAGTCATTAGTGTAACACTAATTAAAGTTGTACAAGCCTGTGTTACTAACACACTACTTCATGATTATATACTAATATATCAAACATGTAACACTATCAATTTGTATATTGCAATTCCATCTACCAAGACGTTTCCGCATGTGTTCCAATAGCCGAAAGTTGTTTATAACTTTTTGTGAAACGTTTCGTACTTCCATCTCTTCCTGTCTTTGCATGACCACCAAATGTCATTTGACATGAACGTATATATACGATTGCATGTTACAGATCGGAATGCATGCCAGAAAAATAAACATGCACACAGAATAATGTTTTACTAACCTTATTTCAATGGGCGAAGACAGCCAGGCAGCAAAGATTGCCGAGATAGAACTTCAAAACTGAACTGTATAAACTTGTGAAAATATGTCACATTGACAATATGTGTATTGGAATAATTTGTAGATGATATTGTTATTTTGATGTGTCTCATAATGAGACTAAGACAAAATAAACGATTGAATTGAATTGAATTGATAAGGTGGTGTAACATTCAAGGGAAACAACTATTTACTCTTATTGGAAAAGGATAGTTCATTGCCGATCTTCATATCTAAGTATGTAATCTAATGTAAGCGCAATTATTCCTAAAACATAACGTTTTCTCCTCAAAGTGAACAACGTCATGTGAGCTCAAATGTCACGCAAGAGGTCAACTGCATAATACTTATTTCCGGTTGATTGTTGACAGGGGAGCAAATAAATCGAAAATAAACTTTTGAACTATAATCATTGCGTATATGGTTTAAACTCAAGAACATGACCATGATTAACCGGTATTATGTTGCACTTTTTTCTGGATTTATATTCAAGCTTATCACATCCTGCCCAACGAGTCAGATCTGGATAAATGCTCCTCTAATCATTATGTCGTGCCATTAAAGCTTTACCATACAATAAGCATTAATAATATATGCACATCTATGAGGCATATTGGAAAATATCATTACCAGCTGAGTCTATGGTCAGCTCCTAGTCGTAAGGGTACCCGAAAATGAAGTCATCCAAAATGCAATGCTTTCCCCTTACCAAAACTAAGGTTTATTATGTTCCGTCGTATTATTGTAGATGTAAATAATCTGTACGCTAGCTTAAATTTAAATGGAACCAAATTTGTGTATATAATGTTACCATTCGATTTTTTTTCTATCCAATCAGACACAAAACGGAGGGTACAAATATGGAAGGTGTAGATTACGACCAGAGGACAGCCTTACACGTAGCAGCGGCCGAGGGTCGAGAAGGCATTGTTAGATATCTTATAGACGAGTGCGGGGCGAGTTCATTGTTAAGGGACAGGTAGGGCAGGTTTTAAGCACTTTAAAACACGGCAATCAGGCCGTAATACCACCAACGATACTTAGCGCTAAGTAATACTTGAATACTAAAGAGTATAATTCATCATTTTGATTCCCTAATTAAAAGGCCAAAATATTTCATTTCTTAAAAAGTATTGTTTTTCAGCAAGCTTACTATTTATGTCAACGTGGTCATTTACTTAAAATACATTCCAACATTCTTATTTTACAAAATATTAGAGAAACAAAAATGATGAAATATTCTCTTAAGTTTTTAAGAATTACTTAGCGCTAAGTAAGGTTGTGGGAATTTGACCCTGGTCTGTTCGTGTTGATTGAATAAACCCTTTCCCAAATAAACAGATATAAAGCTGTTGACTTTGAAAATATCTTAGCAAAGATAGGGGAAACCTCTTCAAATGAAAGTATTTTAATGTGTCGAGTTAAAAACAGTGTGACAAATCAAGGACTTGCTCAACATGAGCAATTTCTTCTTTTGCCACAATGTTTTTTAAAAGTCGTCTGCTGCAGATTCGTCAGCATGCGTCTTTATGTGGGAAAAAGTAAAAAGACAATAATCCCCCTGAATTATTGCGACTAGTATCCCTACATGTATATATTGTCCGCCAAACATGCGTGCAAAATGCTACATGACGGAATTGCGGGATCGAGAAACATTAAAATCATCTAATATGGTAATGTTACGTCATTGAACATAATGTAACGTCAACGAAATCTCAATAAATTTTTTCGATGACGTTACATCATTAGTCGCCGGGCAGAAGCCCGCGACTTCTATTTTTAATAGATTATTATTAGAAAGAAACACATTTAGATGTCTTGAACATATTACAATTGTGTTTGTTTAAAAACACTAAGTAATGACACATCTAAAATGAAATAAATATTCCGATGTTTTAGGTATTTTCAGTTTCTTTATTTTGACTCGCATTTATGTTTTTTTGTTTTATTTACGAAGACAAAACAGTTCCTATTAGCTAGACTGGTATACTTTATTTTACACTATATACTACATGTACTCAAAAGTCGATAACTACAAACCTTTACGTCGCAGTCTAATTTGTTTACATACGCGCACCTGCTTGAAGCGTGACTCGCGAAAACCAACTGCGTAGATCAATCTCCTTTGCAGAGAGCCGTCTCTTTACACTCACTTACAAATAGTAAATCGTAGGTGATTTAAAATGTTTATATGGTTCGAAACAAATGAAGAAAAGAACAAACCGAGATAAAACTAGTTTTAATAGAAAAATTACTTTGTACTTTGAACTCTCTGCCTATAAAGAGAGTTTCAAGAACGACACCTCTGCGAATAAGAAATAATCAGGTCTTTCGTACAAAATGAGTTCATCCTTGACAATTTTAAATGTGTCATTTAATTCCGTAAAGGCATATTGCTTCCGATCTGCATATTGTTATGCATCATTGACACAAGGGCGCTCATCATAATATAATTTTAAAACATGAGTAGTTATTTTCGTTATAAAAAAGGAAGGAAAGAATTAAAATAAATTAACATGTTGTAGGGCTCAGTTTATGTTCGAAATTAAGTTTAAATTATACAACGATTTCAATGAGATTTAACTGTTTAGTTGATATTATATTTCGAAGGTGGTCTAATTTATAAATATTGGACTACATTTCAACATTTGTTAAAGTATGATATAATTAGGATGCCAAGCTAATATCATTTTGAGAAAAAGAGAAAACTCATGTCTTCAGCGATTTAACCCTTAACTCATTGTTTTAAAAGTAGATTGCTGCAAAAGTGTCCACTGTTGACTTTAATAGAGGAAAGGTAAAATGACGTGCTATTGCATGCAAATCCTAAATTGTCTGTTTTGTGGTTTTATTGAAAAATAATAAAATTCAAATATTCTGACAAACATCTTGAAAAGTGTATGTGGAATTCACAAATCTTATAATTATTCCTTAATGAATACACTGTATACATACTAAGACTAATGATTGGCAAGATTTCTCATTTCCATTACTGTTTATGATCAATAATTAGTTGGTTGTGTGTATGGTCAACCCTCTTTGGAACGGAGATTGATCATAAACAATGAAAGGCTTCAATTATCATTCACTTAGTTGACAAAACAATGCAAGTTACATTTTCACTTGACCCCACCCCTGATGTTCCAATATGCCCCTCAGTTGATAACTGTTTATTCAACTACTATAATGTTAGTGTTATGCATAACTGCACTATGGATATCCTTTCTCTTGTATTTCAGTGAAGTAACATTACCATAGTATATGTGATTGCACATGTATTGGAAAATATTATGTTGGACGAGTTCCTTCGGCTGAGTAGCCCGATAATGCAAGGGCACAACTCTGCCGACGGAACGAGTCCAAACACGATAGTTTACCATATTTGACCTCACAGTGTGTTCACCTCTTCTAGTTTGCGTTGCAAAACCTTAACATCGGAGGATGACAAAAATAATCAGAAGACCTAGCTTTAAAATACGCATTGGCTTATTCATCCTAGCAGTTATAAAATCCAACTAATTTTAGTTGGTAATGTGCTATTAAAAGAACTTATATATATCGTCAACGACAATCAGAAACAACTATACCGATCAGTATGTGGAGCGAATCTACAAATAGCGATATAATTGATCTACACGTCACATAAATACGTCAGACATTTTTTACACACAGCTAGCGCTATTAGAAGACAATTCGGATTTTAGCCCACGAAGTATTCAAATGTAAGCAATTGTGATCATTCTCCGTCCATTGTCCGTAAATAAATGCTTTAAATGACATCTTTACTTTAACAGTGTGACCAGTTGTTATGATACTTGGGTGGTGCCCTCTCCAATTGTTCAAGGACATTAATTCCATGCAGAACTTTGGTTGCCATGGCTACCAAATGGCTTATATTTTAAATAAACTTTGGAAATCTTATATGTCTAAAACCGAAAGGCATAGAGCATAGGTATTGGTATTTAGCATTGTCTAGTAGTCCTCTACCATATTGTTCAAATTATGCGCCTGTGGCCAACATTGACCCCACCCAGGGGTCACCTGTTTAAAAAAGAGATCTATAGTGAAACACTTTGAAAAGCTTCTTGTCTGAAAATGAAAGACCTACGACTTAGCTATTTGGATTTGGTATTTGGTGCATTTTCTAGTGATCCTCTGTCAAGTGTGTTCAAATTATGCCCCATGGGTCAAAATTGACCCCCCCCCCCCTCATGTCACCTGTTTCACATAGAGATATAAAGAGGAAATCTTTGTAAATCTTCTTGTCTGAATCGAAAGGCTTCAATTGCTTACCACCATTGCTCTTTCCGGACACAATTGACCTCTTTGTGTTACAGTGCCGTAAAACCCAACTCATTCATTCTGGAACAAAATGAAAGGTAGAAAACTTTCACTCGGATGAGCGATTGAGGGCGATCTAAGCCCTCATGTTTGTATGCCTGTCGATTTTTCACTACGGTGCTACTGTGTGATAAACATGTAAACTATGTAATTATAGAAGTCTATTAAATTTATCAACGTTTGGAAGGGAGCGCTTTGTAACGTTACGTGGGAAAAGTTCCGTCCTAAGCATCACATGAAACACGTGTTCAAGTCTATAAATAAAACTTATGTTCTGTTTTGTTCTGTATCTTCAACTATAATACAATTATACATACGTTGATTTTCTCGGAGCATGACCCTTTTGCCCTTTTTTTTGTTGCTTGTGGAACAGATATGGGAGAACAGCATACGACGACGCCAAGTACTTCAAGAAAGATAAAACAGCAGCATTTCTTCGGGACAAAATGATTGGTAAGCGGTTTGATCTTCTATTATAACTTTATTATTATTATTATCGATTTTTAATTATCTATCATATTTATTTAATTATCATATTTATTTGTAATTATCAATCATCACCAGCATCGTCTTTTCATTAACAAATTGTTGTTATTACTATCATTATTAATTTATTATGAATATCATTATTTGTAGTATTATCATATTCTATCTTTCAGAGAAACATGGTGTAAAGCATGACCCACACTTAGAGGTATATTGTTATTGGATTTATTTGTTGTTGCGCTTTGTATAATTGAAATTCAATACCAATACACAATCAAGAATAACGAGACTAACGAGAATACCGAGACTAACGCGACTAACGAAACTACCGAAAATAACGCGACTAACGAGACTACCGGGAATAACGCGCCTAACGAAACTAACAAGATGCCATAGTCTAACGAGACTAACAAGACTATAAAGACTACCGAGACGAACAAGACTATCGAGACTAACAAGAATATCGAGACTAGCAATACTACCGAGACTAACAATACTACCGATACTTACAAGGCTAACGAGATTAACGAGACTAACAATACTAACGAGACTACCGAGACTAACAAGACTACCGATACTACCGATAGTGTAACAATACTAACGAGACTATCGAGGCTAACAAGACTACCGAGATCAACCAGACTACATAGACTAACAAGACTACCGGGACTACCGAGACTATAAAGACTTAAAAGACTTTCGAGACTAACAAGACTACCGAAACTAACGCCACGGACGAGAATAACGAGAATTACAAGTCTAACGAGATTAAAGAGGATTACATGACTATCGAGAAGACCTACACTAAAAATACTAACGGACTAACAAGAGTAACGATACTAACATTACTAACGAGACTAACATGACTATCGAGAATCCCGAGACTAACAAGACTAACAAGACTTACGATACTAACAAAACTAACAGTACTAACGAGATTAACGAGACTATCGAGAATACCGAGACAATCAATACTTACGAGACTAATAAGACTAACGATTCTAACAATACAAACAATACTAACGAGACTTCCGAGACAAACAAGACTATTGAGAATATCAAGACTTACTGTACTAACATTACTAACGAGACTAACAATACTAACGAGACTAACAAAACTAACGATACTATCGAGACTAACAATAACAACAATACTAACGAGACTAACAATAATAACAATACTAACGAGACTAACAGTAATAATAATATTAACGAGACTAACAATAATAACAATACTAACGAGACTAACAATAATAACAATACTAACGAGACTAACAAAACTAACGAGACTAACAATACATACTAAAGAGACTAACGATACTAACAAGACTATCGAGAATAACAAGACTAACGATGCTAAAAAGACTAACAAGACTATCGAGAATATCGATATTAACAATACTAACGAGACTAATGAGACTAACGCTACTAATAAGACTAACGATACTAATAAGACTAACAATACTAACGATACTAACAAGACTAACAATACTTACGATACTAACAATACTATGGAGACTAACGAGACTAACAACACTATCGAGAATACCGAGACTAACGAGACTTACAAGACTAATGATAGTAACAATACTAACGAGACTTACAAGACTAACGAGACTTACAAGACTAACGATACTAACAAGACTAACGACACTAACAATAAAAACACTACTAACAATACTAACGAGAATATCGAGACTAACGAGACTTACGAGACTTACGACACTAACGAGACTAACAATACTAACACGACTCACGACACTAACAATACTAACAATACTTACGATACTAAAAATACTATCGAGAATACCGAGACTTACGAGACTAACAAGACTAACGATACTAACAAGACTAACGATACTAACAAGAATAACGATACTAACAATACTAACAATACTAACGAGAATACCGAGACTAAAGAAACTAACAAGACTAACGATACTAACAATACTTACAAGACTAACGAGACTAACACGACTATCGAGGTGACCGTACGAGGGTGTCTCAGAAGTTCCTGGACTTTTCTCATAAGTTTTGTTATAACAGATAGAATTACTTGTTATTAACGTTAAACCATCTTTGGTTTTCATGGAATGAAATAAATGTAAAGTTGATGCATTTGCATTCATATTATACCTATAATACGTTTCTATGGAAACCTAGCAACGTCCCCCCGGCGCACACCAATTTTACGTTACTAATTACAAGCAATGTCTTCTCCTAAATAAGCAAAATAGTAAGTTCTTGCCGTGTGTTTTACGCGCAATTTCGTCCGCCGTTAATACGAGGTCACGACGTCATATCCTGTTATTCTAATGTTTGTAACAATTGCATGTACAGAAATATCGTAAAAAACAACGTCGTATCTAAAAGAGACTTAAACAAATCATGACGTCAAGTGGCGACGTGAAACTACTGGCAGTGATACACAACGTTCATCGTCTGCGATAGACTGACACCCAACCTTAAATCGTCCATGCCACTTAAACACAAGAGATCTGCTGCAATTCTTGCCGGACTCCTTCATCATAGTAAACGTCTGCGTTGGCGTTTTCCCGAGCGCTTCACAAAACTGTATCACTGCCCGTAGTTTCACGTCGCCACTTGACGTCATGCTTTTGTTAAGTCTCTTTTAGATACGACGCTGTTGTTTATACGCGTAAAGCACACGGCGAGAACTAACTATTTTGCGTATTTAGGAGAAGACATTGCTTGTAATTAGTAACGTAATTAGTAACGTAAAATTGGTGTGCGCCGAGTGGACGTTACTAGGTTTCCATAGAAACGTACTATAGGTATAATATGAATGCAAATGCACCAATTTTAAATTTATTTCATTCCATGAAAACCAAAGATTAACGTTAAACAATCTGTTAAAACAAAACTTATGAGAAAAGTCCACGAACTTCTGAGACACCCTTCGTACATCTGTGTGGCAGGCCCCCAGCTTGGTCAAACAATGATTAGAAAAGTGATAGTAATTTAATCGCTTTCCTACCAAGGCGCTAAGGATTGTGCGTTAGCATTACTAACGGACTAGTAGTAATCTGTATCCAGATCATTAGGTTATACTCAGTACATAGTAGTGCTATGCCGTTAATTCTTTTTAACAGAAATGTCAACATCGCAATGTCGAAAATATAGGAATTTATTTAAATTCCGTTAACAAAATTACATTTCAAATTCTGTGTGGTGATATTTGGACATGCTGTTTAACGCAGAATTCAACAATTGTTCAGATAAATTAGCCATAATGCTTATCCTACAATCCTACCATATCTGAAGTCTATGGAATGACCTGGTCAGGGATCGAATCAGCGACCTCACGCAACCGAGGTGGACTCTCTTTCACTGCACCACCGAGGCGTTAGCCGACGGTAACTAATGTCACACTATGTGTCACATATTGCCGTGGAAATTAATTTGTGACCACCATATTTGATTCATCTATAATAGTAAAACCTTTTTCTTACATTTCTTGACTGTCTCCTTTGTCGAAATTGCCGCCTTCCTTGGCGCTTAGCATTGCAGGGATAATATGACGACTGTTGCATCGGGTGTCAGGATAAATATTAAGGGTAGTACTGGTAATTTACACAGGAAACATCGTGATATAACTGAAATACTGTAACAGTGGAGTAAAATATTGTTGAAACAAATGATTACGTTTTGATTACGTTTTGGTATTTACCATCATTGTTATGTTTGAGTTATATGTTTTTATAAACTTTTCAGATACTAATATTTGAGCTTATTTCGTCCGCTATGAAGTTTTCAAATGTCCTCTAAAATGTTATATTGGTGTTGTTGCTTTTAAATCAAGCTAGCGATCCAGAACAGTGTCATTCAATTATCTTATAGCCGAGCACAAAATACATTATGAGATTTCCCTTATAATTATATCTTTATTGTCAGTCACCAAGAGGTTTAGACCAAACCCAGAACGTATCACAGTGTATAAATGCAGCGTTTGAGGGCGACCTTGAATCACTACAAAGGTAAACTATAAGTATGTCTTTAATTTAGCGATTTTGTAAGGGGTATGCTACCTCTCTCCTTAGTTGTGTTGCACAATTGACAGTGCTGCTACTCCTTTACCTCACGGTAAATTCTAAGAATATTGCCTATAGCCAAAAGTTGCTACCTTTATTTTTGGACGAGCTTAATTTCGGACATTCTTTAGTTTCCGGAATTTACCAATCTCAATACAGACATTTTGACGGTGGTACTTTTGCAGAATCGCGAAACCCTTGTTACGTTAATCTTTGATATTATTGTGTTTTAAGTTTGCTATTGAAAGCTCTGATTATAGATCGAGCTTAAACGTGTGACCATTAGAAATATGTTAACAGTGTCTCTGTAGATATATCGATAGTAGCACATGCTTGACATTTCATGTAGTGTCATTCAAAATACTTTAAAAGTAATGGTAGTAAACGCTTTCACACTTTGGCGCTCAAGATTTTGGGATTAGCATTACGATGGAATCGCTGGCAGGATGAAATGATTAGAAGTACAGGTAATTAACAATGGAATCGTCTTGGATTGACCTTTGCATCGGCCAATCAAAGTCACATACTTAATATGTACCATGGAGAATGTCGAACGTTGGTTTTGGAGTGCGATAAAATGAGACCCGAATCACGAAATTTATATGTATAAGGTCAGTTTGAGACTAATTTTAATCGGGGAAGTAAAGTCCGATATCCGCACATCGAAGTAACTTTATCAGATTGTAATGATATTGTTTGTGTATTTGGTCAGATATGTCGCCAACGGTACGGACCTATCTCGCAGCGATTATGACCGAAGAACTCCGCTTCATCTCGCTGCAGCTGAGGGACACCTTCACGTTGTTTCTTTCCTGCTGAAGGAATGCGAAGGAAATCCGACATTGAAGGACAGGTATATGGTCATATAAGGACATAATTATTAACCTGGGTAGATGTTCATATTTTGCCAAATGTTGAAGAAATGACTAAACTACTCAATTAATAATTATGTAGATGTATTGATCCTTCTGTTCATGCTAGTCACTAATATTTTGCCTTGATGGTTGTATATTTTCATATTTTCTCCATATTTCTGTTTCTGATTATCTTGTGCTCTGCCACACGTGTATGTTTACATGTTTTACATTAATGGCTACACATATGTGTTCATATACCAACTGATGCTATTGAACTTCAACTTGAACTTGGTCATCTAAACGGTAATGTCTTTAACAAAAGTGTTTGATAAAACTGCTTGTTTGTTGTATAAAAACACATATTTGATTTATCTTGCGTTTGTTACTGAAATGGGCTCTATATTTAAAACAAGATATGTTATCCCGTCTAACTGACTGGCACAGTACGAGTCCAGTCATTATCAATGCTTGTTGTTTTCGACCATACAACTCGAGTCGATCGACTTGATTTATTGCAATTACCTTTATTTTCTCACTCGTATCTATTTGGTCATATTCTCACCAGCAATTATTCGGTGATATTCTTACCCGTATCTATTCGGTGATATTCTCACTCATATCTATTTGGTCATATTCCCCACTCGTATTTATTCGGCTATATCCCCACTCGTATCTATTCGGTCATATTTTGACTCATATATATTTGGTCATATTCTCACTCGTATATATTCGGTCATATTCTCATTTGTATCTATTCTGTCGTATTCTCATTTGTATCTATTCGGTCATATTCTCACTAGTAATCATTTGGTCATATCACAACTCGTATATATTCGGTCATATTCTTACTGGTATCTATTCGGCCATATCTCCACTGGTATCTATTCAGTCATATTCTTACTGGTATCTATTCGGTCATAATCTCACTCATATCTATTCGGTCATATTCTCACTCGTATCTATTTAGTCAAATTCTCACTAATATGTATTCGGTCGTATTCTCACTCGTATCTATTCAGACAAATTCTCACTAGTGATTATTCGGCCATATCCCTACTCGTATCTATTTGGTCAAATTCTCACTACTATCCATTCGGCCATATTCTCACATGTAATTATTCGGTCATATTCTTACGCGTATCTATTCGGCCATATTATCACTAGTTATTCAATTATTCGATCATCTTCCCACTCGTATCTATTCGGTCACTCAGCAGTCAATACTTTCAATAGTTAAATTCCTTCTACAACTACAAACAATAAATGTTACATTTTCTGAAAATGTTATCTTAATTATGTAACACAAGCTTGACAGCTGTACCAGGGACGTAGACTCTTATCAACGTCCCTGACTGTACCAAGAAGTGTCTTTGTCGAAACTTTACTGAAATGAATATTCAAATAAATTTCTTGCGTCCATGATAAGTAACAAACATTGACCGGATTAGTCAACATCGAAACAATCGTTAATCACAGAAGTATCATAGAGCAGTGGCCAGCAGTTCCCTTAATGATAAAGACACCCACTATACGACTGTTCCATGGTTTAGTGGGACCAACGGTATCCAGGGCCATCTATAGAAAATTTATTCTGTTTTAGATTTGATAGAACCGCCATTGATGAGGCACGTGTAAATAACCACGCTGAAGTTGAAAAGTTACTTCTTGAATATACAGGTAGGAAATAATATTATTGTATCGTGATATGTTCGCTGAGAATCTTGAATATCAGAAGATTGTGATTGACAGAGGATCTTGATTTGTCCTAATACGGTGATATATCCTGGTACCATGATATATCCTGGTACCATGATATTTTCGATCATCGCGATACGTCCGACTGTCGCTATATATTTCGCTATGTTGATATGTCTGAGTTATTTGTTTTATCCGGCTATCGTGATATATACGGGTATCGAGATATGTCCGGGTATCGATATATATCCAGGTATCGAAATATGTTCGGGTATCGAGATGAATCCGGGTATCGATATAAATCCGAATATCATGTTACATTATTGTTTTGAGATATACGGGTTACGAGATAAGTCCGAGTATCCTGTGGATATATCAAGATATATCCGCGTAATATGAATACATGTAGTTTTTAGCTCGAAAAACAGTTCGAAAAACAGTCGCGGTATTGTAATACCCTTGACGTCGTCGTCGTCATCTCGTCGTCAGACAACTTTACCCTTACCTCATAACTAAAACAACGTTCAACATTTTCAAATGAAACTTGGTACACATGTTCATAGGACCAATACGCATGTCTATACCAAGTCACATAACTTTGGCTGCTTTAATAATTATACAATAATGGCCCTTTTTCGACCTAGAAACAAGTAGACGAACGTTGGCGTTCGTTTGCAGTGCTCTTGTCTACCCTTTATTATCATAGATAATATCTTGAATCGTCTGCAAAATGTACTTATTGCTTTTCATATGTTTATTTCATGTGTGATGGGAAACAAGAATGATGTCCAATAAATTGTAAATAACATGTTACATTACAATGACTATTTGATTCCATAACTATATTTTGGCCTTTTAAATCTGAACCTGATATTGGCGATATTTCAGTATTTCTCATTTTCTCAGAATGCTTTCTAATCTGTCTCAAAAATAAAAATCCGATTTTTGCAATGCTGTTTTTTGCCTTAGATCAAGACGTTTTAAAGTTGACTAGTATAATTGAATATTGGTAAAAAACTCGATTTTATGAAATAGTATCTGAACGGTACTCGAGGGAAACAAACCTTAATGTAATTATGACGTATGTAGTGGCTCAGTCGGTAGCGACGCGGGCTGTTATCCAAAGGGTTGTTCGAATTCCAGCTCGGTCAACATTATTTCCGACGTTTGACAAAAGTCACTGTGAAAAGCGTCATTCGTCTTTCATCATTGGGCTATGTCGAAAAACAGCCAGTTGCTTGGAAGGTATGTTGTTTGGAATACTGGTGTGAGAAAGCTAGGAAACACATGAGAAGGTGAACTGGCCGCCGTGATACGACTGAAAAATTGTTGAAAACGGCGTTAAGCCCAGAATAATCACATATGTGAAAATGACCTCCCTGTGCATTCATGCTAATCATTGAAGTGGATACTGAATTGTATACGTGTCTTGAAACGCTCTATAACTTATTAGCGAACAGTGCAAACCCAAACTGCTCGAATGCGCTGGATGACATGGGCAAACATTGTCGCGAATTCCTATGGATGAATTTCGCAGAACACCGCTCATGTAGGTTTCGTCATATTCGTCCGAAATAGAAAGAGATCAGTATTGTTCATGGAAATATTGGTCTCAAATGTTAATGTCTCTTCATTTCAAAATGATATGGCACTATATATAAAACTATGACCGTATCTTTATACAAATGTCATAGATGCTGTATTTTCATCTTCTAGAGGGTTCCATACCCAATCAAATCCAGAGCTTGGATCCACATTCAATCGAGCTGTACGTTAAAGCACTGAAGGATGGAGTAGAAATTCCAAATACAATTAGGATAAACGTAATCGGCATTTCGAATGCTGGCAAAACATCATTAACAAGAAATCTGCTCGGTCTTCCACTGGAGAACATCGATCACACCAATGGGATTGACGTCCATGTACACGAGGCAACTACAACAGAGGACGGAAACTGGAACAAACAGAACAACGAGGGGGAAGACTTACAGGGCATCCGTAGAATTGCTAAAAGTTCTTTACCCAACAAAGTATCTACAGCTGATTCACTTGAACTACCTGAAGAAAATTATCAAGTTGATAATGCGAAAAGCACTCTTGTTTCCACGTCCGATGATGAAGCACCTGTTAAAATCTTGGACTCAGATGGGGATGATTGTTCTCCCAAAAAAAGAAAGATATCGCAAGATACCAAAGCCGAAATTCTAAAGTTTAACTCTTATATCAAGGAACGACATACAAACGGTGGCGAGGATCACAATACAAAGATTATAAATGTCTGGGATTTCGGTGGTCAATTCATATTCTATGCCACCCACCAACTCTTCCACAGTACTAGAGCTATTTACCTTCTCACTCTTGATGTAACCAGACCTCTCAATGACATAGTGACAGATGGAGACGTTCCGAGACTAAACGAGGATACGAGTGCCATGACTGTCCAGTCTTTCTGCAAATTCTGGCTACAGTCAATTCATTCATTTGTGGGAACCAGTGACGGTGATCCTCCGGTGATTTTGGTCGGTACCCACAGAGATCTTCTCCCAGGAACTTGTGAAGAAAAAGACAAAAAAGCTAAATACTATTTGAAAACCGTTAGGGAATTGTTTTCGGGTTCGCCAACACAAAAACATATTCATGAGAAGGTTTTCATTGTTGACAACACGATTCAATCCGATGATGAGTTTAGTCGGTTGAGAGGTTTTATCGCCAATTTATTTCAAGAAAAGCAATCTTGGAATCTGAAAGTTCCGGCAAGATGGATTCCCTTGGAGAATAGATTGATGAAAAAGAAAGCACTGAAATATATGACCCTTGAAGAGGTATGTACGATTGACAAAGAGAACGTACTGTCAATCGGAGACGAAGAAGAAATCCGTGTTTTCTTGACGTATCAACATGCTCTGGGTACAATTGTCTACTTCAATGTAGAAGGTTTGTCTCATTTCGTCATATTGGACCCTCAGTGGATCATTGATGCCTTCAGGTGTATCATCACGACCAGCTCGTGTTGTGCGATCGAAAGCATACAGACTCTGAGACAGGAACTAATCTCTCATGGCATACTCAGACAGCAGCTTGTGGACGAAGCTTGGAGGATATCTGGTGATCAAGATTTCTTAAAACAAAAGGAGATTCTGCTGCGGTATTTACATATATTGGGCATCGTTGCTAGGGCAAGACATTTTGACGTTTCAACTCATGCCACAGAGAATCCTGATTTCTTTATAGTTCCGAGTCTTCTTCGGAGATCCATCAACGATTGTTGGTCGTTATTCAGGTTTGAAAACATGAACAGTCCTTTGGCCTTCGTGTTTACGGAAGACATAGTCTCTCCAACATTGTACCACCACATTACCTCTGCTTTACTTGGCAAATGGCCCGTGGTTAAAGAAGCTAGCAAACCACAATTGTTTGCTGACTGTGGTATGTATCAGCTTGATAAGGAACACATTGGTATCATCAGGATGACTGAAAACACCATCGAACTTAATGTTGGAAACATGTCCGGCAATCCGGTCAGCAATCGAGTTAGTGATCATATCAGACGGTTTGTAGAGATGATTCTCAAAGACAGTCTGGAGAGGTTTAACGTAAAAAGTGGTCAGAAATACACACTATGCGTGAACTGTGATCAGTCGCTGCAGGTGCAGAGTAAGCGCCAATCATTTACACCACATTCACACTTGATTGACATTAAACTTGTCATGCAACAATGGTTCCCGAAGTCACTGAATATAATGTCAGCGGACAGGTACTCTCAGAAGGTCACTCAACAGGAGCTCGGTAAGCTTCCAAACGCTATCGGCTTTAACTGGGAACTGTTAGGTATTTCACTTCATGTCTCAAAACCCCAGATTGACAAGATAAAAATGGATTCGCCATACTCCACGGCCGTGCAGATATATCATATGCTCAACATTTGGTATCAGAAAGCCGGCGATGAGGCGACATGGGATGTTTTGCTTTCGGCAATGGCTGGTCATGATAGTATATCTATTGATTGGGATACTGTTAGGAACATTATTGAAGCTATTCTAAAAGAATATGTAATGCAAAAGTAGGCACCATTATTCCTCTCCCACATATAGATGCATTTTGACGCCTCTGCAGCAGACAGCGTATGCAACTATATTGGCAAAAAAAAGAAATTAGCAAGTTCTCCTTTTGCAACAATGTTTTCAAAAATACTCAAGTGTAATACTGTTATGTATCGAGAGTTTTCATTGTTTTGCCTTTTCTGTTTTCAAAGTCGTTTGGTGCTGATTTGTTGTATGTGGGTAAAAGGTTAAACATTGTCTTAACACCATCAGCATCAGTATATAGAGAAGCTGTCGTGTCATCGATTTTAAAACAACAGAGGAAGATCTACGTCATCTTGTGAGAATTAACAGTTTTATGCTGACATTCAAGAGTCGTACGTAACAGCGGACAGTCGTCAATGTTAGGGCTGGGTTGACACCATCAGACACCTGGACAGTTGTTTATCCTTAGGATTGACTAAGAAAATGTTCTGGGGCGATTGCCTTTGATTGGCACACATACATGCCTTCGACTAGTGCGTGACGACAATGAAAGAAACGATAGACCACACGATAGCGGCAACATCGATAAATAAAAAAAATGTAATTTCATAAGATCGTTGGAAATAAGTAGACGACAAAACGGATATTGTTGGTTTGAGTCGCGGACCTGTACAAACCATTTTGAAAACAGACTTAGGTATAAATAAAGTCCATGCAAGTTAGATGCTTTGCATATTGTGGGCAGAAAATATAAAAGCCAGTGTTGATGCGATCTGAGAAATTTCTACAGCTATTGAGAGAGGACGGCGGTCATTTCTAAATCGTATATTACGACGGATTGAACTCGGGTAGACAATTATGATCCTGAAATGGAGAGGGAATATAGGTGTTGATAATACGGTCCTCCCCACCCCCTAAGACAGCAAGGTCATCGAAATCACCAAAGATAAGCACGTACATATTCTATGTGGACAGTCAGGATATGCTAATTCAACATGCGCTGTCGATATACATATTCAAGCAGTAATTAGTGAATATCGTTGCAAAGGGGGAGAAAGTTATATGTTACTTTTATAGACTTTAAAATGGCCTTTGATTCAGTCAACAGGTCGAAATCATTAACAGCCCTACGGCAACCCGGTTAGAATGTAATTTGCTCAAATCTATTGTTAGCATTTATAAAGTTGTCACAGCTCGTGTTAGAGATACTTATAATGATGCTCTATCTAATGCAGTTAGTTGTCCAGTTGGTTTACGTCAAGGCTGTAAGTTAAGCCATGTTTTATTTTCGCTTTTCAGAAATGATCTCGAATCTGCGATTCGAAATAGTGGTTCTCGGGGGATACTATCTCCTGATCTGTTAGAAATATTCTCATTGATCTTCGCTGACGATGTTGCGTTGATGAGTGACACGTTTATTGGTCTCCAGATGCAACTGAATGCCTTACAAAAGTACTGCACTGATTGGCAGCTGGTGGTCAATATAACAACAACTTAAATTGTCATATTTAGAAAAGGGGGTACAATTGCTAAAAAGGAGAACTGGAGTTATAATAATAATCCAATTGAAATAGCTTTTTTTTCATATGTTGGTGTTTGCTTTACAAATAATGTATCATCGTACGAGATGGCTGAATATAGGGCAGGTAAAAGAAAGGTAAAAGAAAGAAAGTTTGATGAAAAAATAACCCCAATATTATTATACGGTGTACCGTTGAGAGAGTTCAAATATATGCCTGCCAACGCTATATGCATGCCCCACAACATTCTGATTATTATACCTAATTGGGTGATTGTGGAAAATTCCCGCAATATATATCAGCAACTAAGCGATGTATCAAATATTAGTTAAAAAGTCTAGACATGGATAATGAAAGATATGTTAACAAATGTTACCTAATGTTGAAACTATTAGATGATAATGGGTATCAAAATTAAGTTACAGATGTAAACAATAATCTTTTTATGAATGGTTTTGGTTATGTTTGGGAGATTCAACATGTATCTAACAAAACACTTTATTGCATGTTATGAAAGAAAGTTGAAAGACCAGTTCTACCAATTATGGCATGACTGTGCAGTAATAGCACTAAGCTGTCTTACTAGTGTTACTTTAAACCTTAATTTGGTGTTGAGTCATTTTGTCATTAGTTGATTTAGGTAAATTTCTTCGAAAATCTCTTTCAACATTTAGAACTTCTGCTCATGATCTTATGGAAGAAAAGGGCCGCCATTTGAGAATTGAAAGAAACCTAAGACAGTGTTTGTTTTGTAATAATGTTGTTGAATGTGCATTTTATTTTGTTAATGGTATGCCCTTTGTATAAAGAATTGCTTCTCAAGTATATCCCTCAAAACCTGTACAAGCATCCCAATTTGGAAATCGTGGAAGACAGTGGTGCAGAGGTAGAGCGTCGGCCTCTCACATCAAAGGTCCCTGGTTCGAGTCCCGTGATGAGCGGGTCCTGACTTTGGGATTTTTCCACACAATCGGCGCGAGTACTGGTTAAGTATCCAGGAAGCACACATCGAGCGTGATTAATATAAGCTTAAAGCTTGTTTCGCAATCGATTTAAAATAAATAAGTTTAAACTAATTTGGAAACATTTTACACACTGATATGCATTGTAATACAATACAATTGTGAATTGTTCATTGTACAATAATTAAGTTAAGCATCAAGTTTATGATATTCTTGAAATTTCCCAAATCTAGTTTACATGAAAATTTCATTTTAAATTGTAGATTATCCTCTCTGTCACCTGTAAACTTGAAATGTAAACCAATCGTCTGCTAAATTGGTAGTAAATCATTGTATTGAGTCGAAAACAACCTATGGAGAGGGAAATTCGCCTGTTTCGGGTGAATATCCTCCCTTCAGTGTTGTTCGTCTAATGTTAACCCACTGAAAATTGTTTTGTTGATCTGTAAATAATGTTATTTAACACATATTGGCTAATAGTTTTCTTTTTTCACAATGTTTTCAAACTAAATTGTCTGCTGCAAATAAACCCAAAGTTATCTATACCTTGAAAACATTTCATTCAAATTGGAAAAAAGTGAAGTTTTTTTATTTTATTTTATATCCTCGTATACGCTTTGGAAAGATAATCAAATGAATTGTAATACTCATAACCTTATGTCACTCTTGTATTTATAAGGAATTGTATATATGTTGTATTATGGGACGGTGGCCTTCATACTTAAGAAATTCACTGGGCAGATTGCGGCCAATTAGGAACCCGATTTATCTCACTTCTCCTTGTTTCATTTTATTAACGTCTCAGAAAAAACGAATTGACACATAGCTCGGGCTAGATCACAATTAAATTTTCCATCGGCCATAAGAGAATGAAATCACAGAAAGAGTATTTATTGTTGGGTGTTTTACGCCGCTTTCAACAAAGTGTTCAGTTATTTTATGGCCTTTCATGGGTAAGTAACCAGTTATACATGTCCCTTTAACTTGAGACCAGCGAGTCAGTCGTTATACTAACTCAACAATCCTGAGCGCCAAGGAGGGCATTAATACCGGTTTTTTTTTCCAAGTATTTAGTATGTCCGGGCAGGGGTTCGAAATCTCGACCTCCTGCATCCGAGGAGGACGCTCTACCCCTAAACCACCGATGCAGTCCAAGATACAGGCATATAAAGCATATACTATACGTGACCCATGAAGATCTAGATCAGTAATGCGTCTCTACAAAACACTTCTGAAGGAGACGACTTGATAAAGATGCCAAAGCAAAAAAAAAGGGCATATATCTGAATTTCGAATAGTGTTGAAATCATTGTGGCAAAAGGATGAATTGCTCATTAAGCCAACAAACGTTAATATATTTTCAAATTCTTCTGCTTCTGATTTCTTTGCATGTTGGAAATTGTAAGATAATTTTTACTTTTTTTCTGTGTATTTTAAATACATTACAACAGAGGTGACACAGTGCGGAAAAAACAGGAAATAGGGACAAATTATACTAATTTTAAGTCAATTTCATAAACAGTAAATTAAAATCTGCAGGGCCTTGGATTTCAAAATAGATTCTACAATTTATGTTATAGTACATTCTATGTACACGTATTACGAGGGGAATTAATATAACATAAGTCTCGTGGTTAAAGGTCAACTATGCATTATTTTACTATAACACCGAAGGCACAGTATAAAAACCTGAGGTATAAAACAGACTGACTATATTTATAGTACATGTAATTTGTATACCATACACATACCTTACCCCTTAAAGTAAGATATAGAACAAGAATGAGAAATTCTTAATATACTAATGAAATATCTGAACTGATTTTGTTTAAGTTCAAAAGTCTAAAAGGTATAAAATGATGTCTAAAGCTTTAAAAAAAACCTGGCAACAATTCCTAAATGTTTTTGTCTCTCTTTTTTTCCCTTCTTAATTTGAAATGTCAATGTCATTACAACTATTATGACCAATTGTTCTTGTAGATCTCTTCCTTGAAAACTTAAAACATAAAATCATAAACACCAAGGGATTATTATGCCCTTTTAAACACTATAACTGAAAATTAACGCTTAGCACTCTGGATCACCAAGGGGTTATTATGCCCTTTTAAACACAAGTGAACACAGATCTAACCTAATTGGTTTCTTTCTCACTGATTTCTGATTTCTCTATCTGATTTCCACTTCTCATGACCAGCACGATAATCGCGAACTGCAAAACTTAATTTAGGCCAATATCAAATTGTCGATCACGCTTAAAACGAACCATTTTAGCTTGTTGTTTCTTTAGACTGGGATTCGTACTATCTAGTGTTGTTGTAAGGGCCCGTCCAAGAAATAAATTTGCAGGTGTTTCCTTTAAAATAGTAGTAGCATGTTCATCATTACGGTATTGAATCACAAACTTTAACACTTTTGTCTGAATAGTTCCAGAATCATGTTTTGCTGCTTTTAGTGTCTGAACAAACCTTTCCGCCAAACCGTTTGTGCGAGGGTGACATGGCGCACTACGAAGAAAGTGTTTCACCCCGTTCATGCGGAGAAAGTGTTGAAACTCTTCACTTACAAACTGCCATCCATTGTCACACAATTTCCTCATTCTGAAAAAGCTTCAAGCTGATGAAGGAAAATTGTGGTTTCTAGACTAACAAGATTTTCCTTCAATTTGGTAAAGTAACCTAGTTTATGACCAAACATGACCTATATTTGAACTTAGCCTAGAATTCTCCAAGATAACAATAATTAAGTTTCAAATTGCTATTAAAAGATAAAAATGCAGCCTCCAGAGTGTTAATAAGATGTTCCTTCAATTTGAAATTGTGACCTAGTTTTTGACTTCATATGACCCAAGTATCAACCTTAGCATATATAAAATCAAGACAAACATTCTGATAGTTGTTCAAGCTGCTGGAGCAAATAATGCATATTCCTTCAATTTGGCCAAGTGACCTAATCTATGACAGGATATATTTAAACTTAGCCTTGATATTATCAAAACAGTTATCCTGAAAACATTTAAACATGCTTAAGTTTAAAATAAGGCATCCAGAGTGTTTACAATATTTTCCTTCAAATTGACATTGTCACCAAGTTATTCACCTCACAAGATACAGTTTATAACTTGGCCAGGATTTGATTGAGATGATTTTCGGATAAACCTTCATTCACATTGGATGTTGTAAAATGTTGCCTGTAGAATGTTCACAAGGCAATTGTTGATGGCGTGTGACCGAAGGACATCAGACAAAATGTGATCATTAAAAACACAAACTGTGCAATCAAAGAACAGGACTTTCTTACTACATTCAATATATTCCCTTGTTTGATGTTGTATAGCAAGTTATATTAGCCCACAGTCAAAGATGCATGCAATTTTCATTGTTTTGACAGACACCAATGACCAAAGGGTATATCACTAACTGCCTATATGAACTTCCTCTCCAATTATCACCATAACAGCTGTGATTCTATGATTGTACGGGTTGCTCTCAATCCATTTACTGTTTTGATGTGTATGTATGAAAGAATATTACCCCATAGTCAAAGATGCATGCAATTTTCATTGAATAGACAGGTACCAAAATGACCAAGGGGTATATCACTAACTGCCCATATGAATTTCCTCTCCAGTATTCACCATAAGAACTGTAATTCCATCATTGTATGGGATGTTCTTAATCCATCCTTTAATACATGACATCAGACAATAACTGCAAAAAAAGTATCTTTAAATAAAATAAAATGACAAATTAAAGAATGGGATGACACTATACCTTTTTATCTAGTTTTTCCTTTTAAATAGCCCAGAATTTAAATCACCATAACAGCTGTGATTCTATGATTGTACGGGTTGCTCTCAATCTATTTACTGTTTTGATATGTATGCATGAAAGAATATTACCCCACGGTCAAAGATGCATGCAATTTTCATTGAATATACAACCAATATGACCAAGGGGTATATCACTAATAGCTGCCCATATGAATTTCCTGTCCAGTATTCACCATAAGAACTGTTATTCCATGATTGTATGGGATGTTCTTAATCAATTCTGTTTTAAAATAAAAATTGATGCAGAATATCATTGACTGCTGCTTTAATACATGACATCAGACAATAATTGCAAATAAAAGTGTCTTTAAATAAAATAAAATGATAAATTAAAGATGGGATTACAAACACTATCAACCAGCTAAGCTAGACATATCACACAAATTGTTCACTTTGTGATAAAAGCATGAAATTTGGAACAAGTATAGCTGAGGTTATTTCAAGAATATATGGATATTGGGCCACCTTGAAATTTCCATATTTCGCTGAAGGCAGCCATTTTCCAAAATGGCCGCCAGCTGGAGCCTTTTTACATTCTATCATAATTCGTTAGCTCTCATTTTCTCCGTAATGTATTAACTCTTTTAAACGATATTTAGTGGATAGTTGTATAATGATAATAAAAGGATCAAGTTTGAATTGGACTGCTATTGGAAAATTGTAAGCAGAGTTATTGCCCTTTAATTTTCATATTTGTACATTTTTTGGATTGCATTTCATTAAGTCCATATTAAGGTGTCAAGTCATGTATCTTAACGGTCATAATCCGCATATAAACATGTTTAACACTCGCCTTCACATTGCCACAAAGCTCATAGCTTGATTTGCCTGCATCTGATAGACTAGTCCACAATGGCTCATAAAAGCCCTCTGCAGACTTGAACTAACCCCAGCTACAAGAAAAAGGTAGTGTGGGTGCAGACACAAGTGTTTGACCCCACACATGGCCACCTTGATACACAGCCCTCTTGACATGAAGGGCAGCCTTTGTTGTGGGGATGGACTGTACGTTGTTTCTTTTCACAAATAATTTCTTTCTAGCCTTGTCTATTTCATGACATGTGCTTGTTCTATTGTAGAGCAAGATAATGAATCTTTCAATGGTGGTCATAACGTCCTGTGGTACAACATCTGGGACAGAAGATACTTTAATTATAGCATTTGTAAGCTCTGGAAAGACAGCCCATGTAGTTTTTTTCCCACGACCAACACAGCTTGACACCGTATCACAGCCTGTCAGTGCATGAAACATAGGAAGGGCGTGCACTTTTTTCAGATCCTAGTCTGGCTGCAATAGCATGGACTGATAGATATCTGAAGCTTTTTCCGGCTCCAAAGGCTAACCAAAGTTCAACTTCCAGTGGTAAATTACGAGTCACGGCTACAGCCAATACTACAACATCAGTATCAACAGTTTTAATCATAACTGTCTGATGACCATTTCTTGCAGCATGTAACACGTGTCAAAGCATGCGACTATCAGCTTCCTCGTGTGAGCACGGAGCAATGGTAATCAAATTTGGAACAAGTGGTTTACTATGGACTTCTGCATTGTCTGTGATAACATGTTGTTTATCTTCCTGAACAAACCATCTAAGGACATCTGATAGGAAGCAAAACAACTCTGATTTATTACTGTCATTCCTCAAAAACTCCTGCTAGTTCTTCGGAATAGCTACGGTGCCTACAACCCTTCGCTGCACTCCTTTTCTGCACTTTACTCTTGAAGTGATTTTCAAGGAATCTGCTATGTAACGGTCCCACACCACATCAAGTCTAGACACACTTTGAAGTTTCTTTGATATATATGGAATAAATATCTCATAAGCATATTCATGAAAGGGCTTTTACACAAGTTGATTTAAGCATTTGAACTAAAACAGTTATATCTAGTATAATGCATGTGACCTTGGGTTCATCAGATATTGTACCATGAACACTTTCTAGGCATGCTTGTAAATCACTTTTGATCCCGAAATAGATACCTCCTCCATTAGACAACGCTGGTGGACAAGACTGATTCTCGTGTCTAAAGAACCCACCAATGTTTGCATCTCTGGTCTGGCATACAATGTACAGCCTCGCAAACAGCTGCATGGCCTGTTTAAGGTCACAATACACCAAATAAATTCCTTCTTTGTTTACATGTAAATCAACCAGCTTCAACCCTCGTTTGTCACATTTTCTAAGCGTTTCCCATGTAGAACACCATATATCATTGAAAAGAGATACTTCTTACCTTTAAAATAATCCATAGAAAATGTGGGGTCATGTATTATGCAAGAAAGAACTCGCTCTGTGAAGATGGGGACCGTCCTTTTTACCACAATCCAGCTAGGCTGAAAATGGGTTTACCCATACTCTACTTTCACTTTCACACAAGGTCAACATACCTAAAATGATCAAATCAAACAGTTCCAGTTCATCCTCTACATATTTACAAAGAATTCACACCCATTGTCACATATTTAATGCAGTCTGGGCCAGATGTACAACCATTTCTAGGCAAACAAAGTTTTGTTTACGCACTACTTGGCTGTAGATCAAAGGGGCACGTGGATGTATTTAGCGTAATTTGACCTTAAAAAAAGAGAAACCATTTGCTGTTTGTTCTTCGAAATTTTCCGGACGGCTGTAGCACCATTTATTACAAGTTTGCTTCTTTGTAGGGTTTCATCTTTTGGTTTAGTTCGTTCAATTAGGCTTCTCTTGTGACAGCTGCAAATTGATTCACCTTGTTCACTGTTTCAATACTTGAAGGTCCCGCGACAATCAAATCTTTGCTTTCCTCTTCAAATTGATTACCAAGTTGTTCCATCATATTGAATTATGAACGGACATCTCTAATAAAAACGTTGTTTGGTCATGGGGATGCGAGTCACTTGATGAAAGTGACTGATTGAAACTGGACTCAAAGTCATGTAAAAATTGGGCAATTTCTGGTCACGCGATCTTCCACCGAAGAAGAGCAGAAGGGTTTTTAGTCAGGCCTACAGCCCTGCCTTCTCCTTTAATCATGGCATTCATTTGCTCATGGGCTTGGTCAATAGCTATAGATGAAAATACATTTATTGTTTTCTGGACAGTAAATTTACCAGCATTGATTTCTTCAGTTATTGCAGTGTGTCCTTGGTAGATCAGTCATATCTCTAAGGTGAACATGAATACATTGTGCGTAGTTTGTATGGTCCATCGCATGAAACCATTTCGCTAACTTTGTAAGAGCTTGAGCTGCTCAAATGGTTGGTCAAATGTGACGACAGGAGACTGGTTAGGATTCAGGTGTTCAACTGCTTTCCCGATGACATCACGGGAATGTTTTATCATCGCAACAGTATGGGCACTTTCCTGAAAAAGCGGAAGCAGAGCAGTGTAGCACAGGGGTAGCAGGAAGGCAGCCCAAGATGTATTCAACACGTTATCTGATGTGTCTGTGTCTCTTTCAATGGCATCCCTCGAATTATTCAACCACTCGTATTCTTCCTTCGTATGAACGCTGACACCATTCCTTTCTAGACGT
This sequence comes from Serripes groenlandicus, assembly GCA_031761405.1. Lineage (NCBI taxonomy): Eukaryota > Metazoa > Mollusca > Bivalvia > Cardiida > Cardiidae > Serripes > Serripes groenlandicus. The sequence goes on along the minus strand of JASEVX010000011.1, from coordinate 46,992,997 downwards.
TCAACCCTACTTACTGGGACCTGCAACTATTTGATTTTTCCAAAAAGTTCACTTAGGGTTCGGCCATTCCCTTCATCTACAAATGATGGATGCTGATACAGCGATATAGCTGTGCCATGGAAAGAATCCCTGACTGTTGTTGAACTGGAATTATGATCGATATTATCAACAGCAACAGTTGTAAAAGCATGACGACGCAATTACGTGTTTTGGCATGCACCAACAATCCAATATACAATGGTACTAGTGTTTCCTGCGAAATACTATGCCTGCCAGAAGATGATGTGTTTGGTGCTCGTTTATGCTTAGTAGTGTTGAATTTTGAGATTTGAGCAAAGGTAAGTGCTGCCGGAGATGTTCCCACTACCATTTGATCTTTAATACTGTGTCCTTCTAGGATCATGTTAACTAAGGTTAACAACAACTGTGGAACAGATTCTTCTTGGCATCGCTCATAAAAACCAGAGCAATCCCAACATTTTCTTGAAATGTCCGTATGATATGCTCGCAAATCGAGGAACCCACCAAGAAGCCTATCTTTCAATTGCGTTGAATTAATCCTGTTGTCAATGTTCACTTCTAACTTATCCATGCGTGACATAAAAAGATGTGCGAGCTCAGCTAGCTTGAAAACTGGCACTGTCTCTACATATTGCCTTGTCTCTTCAATATAAAGTACAAGTTCAGCAAATACAATGCTAGAGGATGATTCTGCTTTACCTTGGCCATTGTCATCAAGACCTTCAAGGTTAGCTTTTCTTGCGCAATTGAACACAAGGCATTTGGCATGATACCTGGCTTCAAATATAAGCAATATGAAGTTAAATTGATGCACAGATTGATTATAATTTAAGTCTATGCAAATCTCGGAATTCACTTTTTAGTGTGTCGACGCTTTTCTTTTTAGCCGCTGTCTCAAACATGCAGTTTAACTTTATTTACAACCATTTTCATGTGTTGTGGAAGTGCCAGGTCGAATAAATAGGCATAAAAATAAATGGTTGTGGTAAAATGCTGCCAATATTGTATGAAAAATACTGCTATTCTAAAGAAAATGAGCAGAATGGCAAAACTCAAATATTCATAATTTCAAAAAAGTCCAAGGGCAAATATTTTTGACCCTGAAATGTATGATCCAACATCATTCAACATCTCATGTGACCTGTTTCTTATTATGATACAACTACTCACTAAAGTTCAATTAAATATATAAATGCAGTGCCAAAAATTTTCAGTCATTATACTATTAACCCTACAGGAATCCGCTGTGGTCGAGTGGTTAGCGTCGGGGATTTCGAAACCGGGTGTACCGGGTTCGATCCCCAGTCGCGGCACTACGGTCATGGTGGAGTGCCCTTGGGCAAGGCACATTTTCTAGCCTAGTACTGGTTTGTTTACCCAGGGATGATGAATAATTAAATTTAATTGCGCGCTAAATGACCTTAGCTGTCGATGCGCCATAAAACAATATACATTCATTCATTAACCCTACAGTTTTTTAAACATCCAAGGGCAACTACTCTGTTTAGAACAATCCAACGGCAACTAAATTCAAATGTGATATGAATCTAGCCAGTATACGACTATTCACCAAAATTCATCGACATATCTGCTCGCATTCCAAAGAAAATGAAGAAAATCCAATTTTGAAGAATTAAACATAACTGAAAATGACGACCATCTTGAAAAATGGCTGCCATTTGCGAAATACAGAAATTTCAGGATGGCCCAATATCCAAATATTCTTATAATACGTTTGTCTATACTTTTACCAAATATCATGCTTTTATCGCAAAGTGAAGAATTTTTCGGCTTATCTGCTGCACTATATACCTTTTTCTACTTTTTCCTTTTAAATAGCCTAATATTTAAAAAATAGACCAGAATTGAAAACAATGTACATAAATATTAGTTATGTCAGAAAGCCAAGCTTTGGGCTCTGCGACCAGTTTTCCAGTTTTGATTTAGATCAGTCTGTACCTCTAAATTCCTCTAAACCAATTACGTTAAACTTATCCTTTTAACATCAACTGCGAAACAAGCTGTAATCTTATTTTAATCACGCTCTCTGCCCTGGAGAGACAACCAGTTCTCGCGCCATTTGTGCGGAAAATCCCAATCTTCACTGAATTCTGATTCAGTAGATATTTGGGGATCATTTTTAGAATTTGGTAGATTTTGAGGATTCCGGTGTATTTTGGTATTTCTATGCACCGGCCGCATTTTTCATTTGGGTATATTTGGGCAAAGTTGTTGCTATAACTTTTTGAAAAGGGGCCAATTCCCAGCATGTGTTCGGAAAAAGGAGCTATTGAAAGGGTTATACAGATATTGTTGACAATCAAAGATAAATCAACATGTTAATTGACAAATGATTATTATAATTACTGATGATACAAAAGAATATATCTCTATAAAAAATGTCTTCCTGTTAAATTTAATACACCAGAAGATATGAAACTTACATTTATGTTTATCTCATGAAGATGACATTTGATCTTACAGCATATATTTTGTGAAAGCATTGTGATAAAAGGTCAAATTGTTGACAGTGTGCAATTATACTTCTTATCACAATGCTTTCAAATTAAAATCAAGCGTGCATTTTCCAATTCTTAAGATTTACCAGTTTTGGAAGATGTTTTAATACTTACTTTGGTGATGTTTATAGCTGCAGTTGGATTCTTTTAAAGCATCGCAGTGATCCTGACATGCAATTGGCCTTGTTAAGATTAGTTTTTTATTGTAACATCCTTTATCACTCGTAAAAACATTTTTTTAAATTTTGTTCAGAGTACACAGCACAAGTCATGCACATATAAATCCGTCTCGGCCACGGATATGTCTCCAGTCAAGTCTTTTGGAAAAATTGTTCAATCTACCTTTTTTGCAAACTATGTATGTCTCTCGAATTTACTGGGAACGGTTCATTTTGGGTTATCTTAGTCTGAAGAGCTGTTAGTTTTAACTGATTAGCCATTATGCTTAACTATTCCGTACACATTGCAAATGTGTTTAACCATTAACAAATGAAGTGGATGTCATGCAGCATAAACGTAAGAACTGAGATATTACGTCATAAAATGTGTAACCAATCTGCACTCCAGAACCTAACAAGAACACTTCTAAAAATAGATTTACTTTCGTATGTGCTATTTTAGTGATATTTATGCATAGGGTCATATTTATTTCTAAGATCATACAGGAGCAGTCCCTGTGATTGAACTCGTTTTTTGGTGTATTTGGGCAGAGACATAAACTTTTATACATCATACATGTCTCTGATTTGGATCACAGGGTGTATGTTTACCCACATATTGCATTGATCTTTGCAGTCCGAAGGAGTTTTTTGTCAGAAGGACTGACGACTTTATCAGATCTGCGTAGCATTGAGGGTGAAACAAATGTACCACGAAGAGCATCTTAGATCAGACAGTGAAACAAAAATGACATCGCGACAAACATCCGTCAATGAATGCAAAACATCGCTGATTTCCAGATTTAAAATACAGCTAGATTTTATATCTATAACTGTAAGAACGCCATAATGAAATCGTCTGTGTTAATTTATGTTATTTGAGGGAAAACGAGAGAGATAAAAATTCTTACCTAAAGCAAAGAAACTCGTAGTCGATAGGTTCTGGTTGTCAGCTTTACTGTAAACAAAACAGTTGTTGTCGTTATCTCGGAAACCAGCTGGATTTAACCGGATGTGACGTCGGCCGGATATGAATAAATGTCGGTCATGGTTTCCTGCTTTCAGTGTGGCAATACCACGTGTCCTGTGATGTCATACAGGCTACAAACCCAAGACAAATTTGTCAAAATTTTCATCGCCTGAGACTTAAAAACAGCCGTAAATATTTCATTTCTTCTCCGATTTTTATTGCATATACGCCATGCTAAGCGGAACAATATAAGCTTTCGGAGAAGTACAGGTTCGCCATCCCCAGTCGAGCAGTTTTGTCCATCACTCAGGAAAACCTTGAAATTAGTTGGCATTTCAGTGGACTTCAGTTCCAAGCAGTTACGTTTTTCCTCCATTATCTTGCGTTTGCATGATTTAAAGCCAGGTTAACATCAACCGGGAACAACGGAGACTACATCGAATTATATTAGAGACATAGCGTCAAATTGTAATTGATAGTTTACCTTTCCATCCAGTTTGAAAAAAAATGGCATCAGTAACAAGCAGAAATGTAACGGCTACTAATCCAAGCTGTTTTGTAGAATAGGTTACAATGGAATGAACAAAACAATGTCTTCTGTTTTGAAAGAAATAAATTATTTCTGCCGTAGATTTAACCTGTACTTACGCTGGCCTGTTTAAATCATCTATTATAATTACATGTATATAGTTATGTATCTTATAATTGACAAGAACTACCATTCGTATCAATCGTAGATTTTACATTAGGACGTAAATTCAAAGTCCTACTAGTTTGCGTTCTAGTTTTGGACGTTTTTAAATGTTTTTTGACTGTAACTTGCAAAATAAATGACAGATGTGTCCAAACCTTTATCATCAACACGTTCGGTACCTCACGCTACTGGAGTGCAAGTTTGTTTATTATTTGGAATTTAAATGGCGTCAAGTTATGGCGTCAGAAGGTTGATCATTAAAAGGCGATTTGTAGCGCATGATAGAACCTAGTTTTGGGAAACCATTCTCAGCTGTTTGTTGTGGTTTAAATGTCTAAGTTTGGACATTAAAATGTATGTATTTAATTCAGTGTTCGTTTTAGTTGACAATGATACCAAGAAACATATCAAAGATAACAGTAAAACACAAAAATATGAGCTGTTTCAACTGATGGGTTTTTCGAATTTCAAACGTCCCAAATCTAAGACGCTAACCAGTATAGTTCAGTTAAAACCTCTTCAAATACAAACACATCATGATGTTTATTTTTATTATTTTCAGTACCATACGATGTCGCAAATCGAGACACGTGTGTTCTCAATGCGCGAAGGAATATAAATACTTGAGAAATCTAAGAACCCATGAGCGTTCACATGCAGGGACACTCCCGTTTACCTGTTGTGGGAAGTGTTTACCTTCTAACAGAGACATATTTTAATCCTCATAATGGTATGTGTTATTGGCAGACAAAAACCAGCCAGTGGATCAATATATCATTTTAAAATACAGGACTTGGAACATTGTATACAATTATAAAATTATAGACTACTTGAAAACAATATAAAGCAAGATTTTCAAATTAACACATATGCCGTCAATTGTATTTTGGTGCTTGTGACGAAAACGCACCAGTTATGTTGCCATATAACCACCGGATTCTATAGAGGTAAATTTATTTCATTGTGACTATGGTGCAATATATCTGAAAAATTGTCAGTAGGCCTAAAATAAAACATGTAGTCACACATATTTATATGATAATATCTAGCGGACATAATATTCTTTATCGAAAAGTAAATTTGGAGCTACTCGCTGGTTTATTCCAGTCATTGAAACACATAATCAATGAAGTGTTTAATCATTTTCGTTTAAATTTCTTAGAAACATCAAAAAGAACTTTATTACAATACAAAAATAACTTACTTTCATCCTATTTTATAATGAGCATGTTGAGATATCGAGTGGCTGTATTATCACTTGTTGGGATAATCATTTCCCCTTTTGTACGTAGTAAGTGTTTTTAGGGGATATATGTTAAATATTCTGTTTGTTAAATGACGCAATCTAAATTTAAATTGGTCATGAAACTTAAATTTAGTAAGAAGGACACATTGTTTTACTTTACAAATGCGCTTTCCTTGGGGAGACAAAGAAATATTTATGCAAGACGTGTGGGCAAAGCTTTGCCAGGGCTCAGACACTTGCCACACATGAGGCGAGAGATGCACGAAGTGCCACGTCCACCTGTCATGTGTGCGACCATAAGGCCGCGACATTATATGATATTAAAGTTCACCTTATCACTCATAGTGACAATAAAGGATACGCATGTACAACATGTGGTAAAAGGTACAAACACTCCAGTTCGATGTACAAGCATGCCAAAAAGGCACATAATAGTGATGCCAATTAATAATTAGCTACTGTATATTTACAGCACTGTTCTGCGTTCATGTCTGAGTACCTATTCCCACATATTTTGCATGTATAATATCTCAAACACATATTATACAATTATTGCCTTTTGATGAGGTCAATACATTGTTTTATCGACCTGAGAAAAGGGATATTGACCGAGGACGAAGTCCGAGGTCAATATCCCTTTTCTCAGGTCGATAAAACAATGTATTGACCGATATTAAAAAGGCAATTATCGTTTTATTATAAAATCCCAGGGGAAAAATTCTAACCCAAGTGTCTTTAAAAAGTTGACAACAACCGACAAAGAGTGCTCTCAATAGCTCACAAGAGCTTTTGGCTCAGGTGAACTAAAACTGAACAATAACATTAAGTAAATTTACATATAAATGTATTTTTTTACTATTAAACACACAAGATTATATCTGTAAATCAATAACAATAAAACTGTCAACAATGACAACATATTTTAATGAAGTTCCAATTGGGAGGTATTAACTTTTATCACATGTGAAAAATATCAAAATGTTTGTAAAATTATCACATTGTCAACCTCAGAGAAGGGAGTTTAATCAATATTAACAATAAACTGTCAACAATAACAACATATTTTAAAGAAGTCTCAGTTGAGCTATTAACTCCATCCCGTGAAAAATGTTGCGGCGTTTGTTAAGTTATCACATTGTCTTATCAACCCCAGAAAAGGGATATTGATATTGTTTTATGACACATTGTAATTTATGGTTATGTTTTGACAGTTGTACATGATAGGCATTGGCAGTTGATTCAATGATTTTCTGTTTACATTCACCTGACTAGAATTGGACACACTGTAATTATTTGTCGGATTAGCAGGAATGGACATCAACTGATTGTCAAAATTGACCTGGTCATTCGGATTAGCAGGAATGGACATCAACAGATTGTCAAAATCATCGTGGTCATTCGTAAAACCTTCCATTACAAGGTCTCTTATAACTTCTTCTGACTGTGAGTTGGTTAAAGGCTGTAAGGTGCCAATGTCAATGTTGTCCAAATCATTTGTAACAGTTGCAGATTTTCCTTTAGTTTTCTCACTTATTTTCTCTGACATAAGCTTTTTTGTAGCTTTGTCTGTTTTCCCAGAGTAGGTTTTCAGTGAAGATTCCGACCTGTGACCAGTTACAGTCATAATATGTCTACTTGGTATCTGAGCTACGTCTAATACGTGAACGGTTGTTGCACGACATGAGTGGTTTGTGTATCTCACAGACAACTCAGAAGCCACGCTTATTTCCGACATGAAAGCACCCAACTTATTATGTCCAAGTTTCACGTTATCGAAGTAAATTCCTTCAATTGGTTCCTTCCTTGGCTGTTGAAAAAATGCTGGACACAGGGGATTCAGGCGCCGGACATACTTTATGAAAGATCTTACAGGACATCTATCATTCCCTGTAATAAACATAAATTTATAAATAAAATTCTTTACATCTGCTATGAATTCAATTTAGTGCTTTATTATATGACCACCAATGAATTTGCTGTTTATCAGAGTGAAATATAAAATCCTTATTCCACACTGTGGAATATGAATAAATGACGTCAAAGAGACTAACATTATGACGTCAAACCGCTGACGTGACGTCATTTTCCTAGTATTCGGTCATGTTATACTACACAAGTTATATATAAAGAAATACATAATGGGTATATTATTTGTTTTTCATCAATTTGTCATTAAATAAAAAGAAAATTTGTTTGTTTTGAGTGTATATGGAATATATTTCAACTCGAAGTGATACAATTTAAACATTTTCACTCGCGCTACGCGCTCGTGAAAATATTCAATTGTATCACGTCTCGATGAGATATATTCCATATCCACTCAAAACAAACAAATATCCTCTATATATTGTAAATTTTTCCGATGTATTTTCAAATATAAAATTTGGTGTCCTTGACATAATTTTACATACGACTTAAGAGAATATAAGCATCGTCACTTTAGCATTGAAGTTTATTATATACCTACTATGAATCAAAGTATTTGATTGGACGAGAAGCAGTCACGTGTGATTCAATAAAAAATGACTATTTGACTCCTTTTCGCTTTTATTCTAAAATTCAGGTCCAATAGTCCATTTTCGAGTCAATAGTTCATCTGTTATGACGTTATTGTTTGAAATGACGTCATGCACGTGCATAACCAACATTTTAACGCGCGTTATAATTTTATAAATAAACTAGTTAAATTATGCGTTTTTCATGAAGATATATAATAAAACAGCTATTTACTCCATTTGAGTTCAATGGTGAAAAACTATTCTTCCTCGCAAATGACTATTGACCCGAAATAGAGAACTATTGACCTCGACTTCGTCTCGGTCAATAGTTCTCTATTTCGGGTCAATAGTCATTCACTTGGAAGAATAGTTTTTCACTATTGACCTCAAGAGGAGTAAATAGCTGTATAATACATGGGAAAATTTACTAAGAAAAAAGTTTTTTTCTCCAGTAACCCGACCGACCCTAGTATTGAGCCCCGACCCAAAGTTTTTTAGCATATTTTTTTTGTGTTAAACATACTCAAATAATGTAACATACCTTTAATTTCGAACATTGCACCATCCGAAGATCTTTCACTGTCATCTTGGTGATTTTTTGTCTGTTCGTCTCTTGTCTGGTAGACATACAGCGAGCGGTTTTCATCTGTGGTCACGGCAAAGTCGTGCCTCGTCAACTGTGCCAGATTTTCTCTGCCTCGTCTTCCAAAATGAAGCATGATATCAAGGAAAACCTGAAAATGTAAAAATAAATCATATAATTATCATTCATAATACAGTAACAGGAGCGGGTCCAGGATTTCAGTTAAGAGGTGGTCCAATATTAGTGTGCTTTTACAAAATTAACGGATTTTAAGGGGGTTTCCTTCACTGGATCCGCCAGTGTTTTGTGGCCAATGCGGTTAAAGTCATTTATTACAGATAACTGCACTAAAGTAAGGTCATACGAAATCGAGAGTCAAGAAGAATAATGATTTTATTTAAGTTAGTGCATATTTATACATGTCTACGGATGCTGGGATGATTCTTTTATCATGCTGTTGCATTGTTTTTGGTTGATAAACTGCCTGCCTGATAAACTTAGCTTTATCAGTCACCTCACGTTTATCAGGCACCTCATCATTATAAGATGGCGGATAAAACCAAAAATCCTTAAAATGCGATAAAAAAATCAAAGAAATGAGAAATTATTCTCCTTGCTAGTGAGTAAATATTATACTGATAAATTTTGAAGCGTACAGTTTTCTAAATATTTAATTATTACTTACTTATGGCCGAAACCATTCGGGACTATTTCTTATTGGAACGTCCTTCGGTTTATTTTCATATTATTGCGCAACTTAAAATGGAGAGGCTCTGGACAGGTTTTTTGTCTCATTTTAATCAAATTAGACAGAAAAGCACATAAAAAATGTAAACATGATAAAAAGAATACCATGCTAGTGTCTGATATTATAAAATTTATCAGGCTCGGCTGAAAAAAATGAAATCTCGGCGCAGCCTCGCTTTCATTTTTTTCTAAGCCTTGCCTGATAAATTTTATAATATCAGACACTAGCATGGTATTCTCTATTTATTGTCAGCGTTCACAAGACGGCATATCAGTATAAATAATGTCAGTGTATGTATTGATAAATGAGTGCAGGCTAAAGCTGAATGAATTAAACTATATTTAAGTCTGCTGAAAGATGAGAGAAATTTGTTGACTTATTTTTACCTTGTACTGTAAAAGTTGAGCATCTTCCAAGTGTCCGGATGTGAGATATTTATATGCTCGGTCTAAATCTGGATCGCTAATGCTTGGATAGTGGTCGACGGCGGCCTTTCCCTGTCGTTTGAGCTCCTTTTTCATTGACTGGAAAGCCTTCTTGGATGATGCAAATTCGTTCCCTTTCGTTATATCAATACTGTCAACAGTTCTCTTTTCTTCCAAATACCTTTGAATACCATGGCGGTATGCTATTAAAGTTGATTTTTTGTAAAGTTCTCCTTTTTTATTTCTCGCCTCGAGATAGAAATCACTCAACAATTGATTAAGTTCCTCTTTTGGTAAATTTACAAAATCTGCTGATAAATGTCTGCACGCTAAATACTCCCGAAGTACATTTACTGCAGTAACTGTTGACTTTTTGGTGTTATCAGAATTTACGTCTTCTAAAATTTTAGTTTTCTGTTCAGACGACAACTTTGCAAATCTGTCGGCGTCCATTTTGGTTGTTGTGACAGAACCACAGTTGTAACGCCGAATTTGATTGGATGATAGTTAACATACGTCATTGTATCATTCGTCCCCAGCGCTTTTCGCTCGTGACCATTTTCTAGCCCCGCCTACGAGTCAATACGAAAAGTCAATATGCATTGTTAGCCTTTCCTCAGGTCAATACGCTTTTTTATAGGGAATCATGTGACCACCGTCTGTCCAATCATTTTCTTTTAAATTTTTGATTTTATAATAATTGACAAAATATACTGACGGGATATAAAATAATTGGAGCACATGCTTTGTCTTTATGTCTATAAATATATTTCAGTTGATATCATTTGGTTAAAAGTTGTCTAAGTAAATTATACAAATTTGTCAGTGTTATTGTCGACATACTGAATTAGTGCTTTTTTCTTTGAATGTTTAACTTGAACTCACAATGTTGTCAACATACTACATGTTTCAAACATATGCATTGTCAACAATGTTTTATATGATTTGTTTTTTATCTGTTTTATGCCAAAATCAATGTGAAATTATCTCGAATCATTGTGATCATTAACTTATACTTTTGTTACTGTTTGAAATTGTTATGTTATACAATTTGACTGTGATTATTTACTCTTATTATCGTTTTTGTTATGTAAAAGTCATGTCGTTGTTTACTTTGCATTATAAGGTATGTTATATGTAAGCACTGTCAACAATGTTTTATATGACTTTTTTTTTATTTGTTTTGTGCCAAAATTAATGTGAAATTAACCTGAATCATTGTGATCATTTATACTTGTGCTATTGTTTGACATTTTTATGTTGCAAAATTTGACTGTGATGATTGACTCTAATTATCGTTTTTGATATGTAAATGTCATGACGTTGTTTACTTTCTATTTTCATGCTTTATAATGTATGTTATATGTAAGCACTGTCATCAATGTTTTATATGATTTATTATTTTATCTGTTTTGTGCCAAAACCAATGTGAAATTATCCTGAATCATTGTGATCATTTATACTCGTGCTATAGTTTGACATGTTTATGTTACACAATTTGACTGTGATGATTGACTACATGCAATTATCGTTTTTGTTATGTAAAAGTCATGACGTAGTTTACTTTTCTATGTTTATTCGTTTTAAAGTATGTTAAATGTACATATCAAAGTAAACATGGATATCCGACAATATTCTGTACTAGTGTATGCAATTTACAGTTACTTAGAATTTGCCACACATGCAATAAAATTGTAACAGCCTTTATTTGTTGTCTAGAAAATATTTGGACTTTGTACCAAAGTTGTAAGCAATAGATGTTAACACTAAACGCCATATTTGAAACAATCTTAATCGTTGATGTTACCGTGTTCATAGATTACTTCATGTTACAGTAAAGTCCCGGTCTTAACACCAATTTTATTATTTCTAAATCATGCGATTTTTGAAGTGATATGGTCCGCTATTTAGATATTAAGACCACGAATTTGCTGAACATTACTGTATATCGTTCATGTCATTGTAACCTGTTCTACAAAACAGCTTGAATTAGTAGCCGTTACATTTCTGCTTGTAACTGATGCCATTTTTTTCAAACTGGAAGAAAAGGTAAATTTTCCATTAAAATTTGACGCTATGTCTATAATATAATTCGATGTAGTCTCCGTTGTTCCCGGTTGATGTTAACCTGGCTTTAAATCATGCAAACGCAAGATAATGGTGGGAAAACGTAACTGCTTGGAACTGAAGTCCACTGAAATGCCAACTAATTTCAAGGTTTTCCTGAGTGATGGACAAAACTGCTCGACTGAGGATGGCGAACCTGTACTTCTCCGAAAGCTTATATTTTCCCGCTTAGCATGGCGTATATGCCATAAAAATCGGAGAGGAAATGAAATACTTACGGCTGTTTTTAAGTCTCAGGCGATGAAAATGTTGACAAATTTGTCTTGGGTTTGTAGCCTGTATGACATCACAGGTCACGTGGTATTGTGGTATCATGAGCTCGGCCGTAGTAAATTTGCACCCAATATTTTTCCAAACTGAATATAGGGCACTTCCCCTAATTAAGGTAATACCTCAAAACAAATCTGTGTGAACCTGAAAGCAGGCCCTTAATGGGAAACTACTATAGAAGGATATACTTAAGTAGCTTATCAAATACCAAGACACCTTTCAACCAATGCTCTAAGATGGATCATGCATTTTAACATAACGTGATGGAGATGATGTATAGGTGTCCAAATTGTTCATCTAAACCTTTTAAGGTTGTAACACTCAATTTTAAAACGCAGACGTCGACAACTTCATTGAAATGAACATGGCTCGTGTAATATAAACAAATGGGAACAGGTGCAAGTTGACTATAGTGAATAGTGTAGATTCAGATCAGCCTGTCCGGATCAAGATATACAATGTTCACATATAGTTGACACAATTTTGTTATACTCATCCGTCAACTCGAATAGTTTCTGATAATACTGAATTGAGTAGATATACATGCTGATCTGAAACTGCACTTTTGAAAAAACACATTGTAAAAACATTTTAAAAAGGAAGGTCTCAAATACAATCATATTAAGTTGTATTAGAGACCAAATAAGGCGAAACTTATAAGCATTTTGCTTTTTACAAGTCCATTTAGTTTTGTGTTCCCTCATTGTGAAGTGGTTTTGGTTTTGTTTGGTTTATATCTATTGACTTAACTTGTTATTTTTAAATATGCTAATATGACATTAGCTTATGTAATTCGATTGAATTGTTAATTGTATTTGGTTTCCCCCAAATTTTTAAAATGTCATATCGACATATATACAATATTTACATTACAGTGTCACTTAGTATGGCATATATCATCTATAATTGAATTTGTTAGGATATACCCAATACTTGTTTAGTCTGGATTTAAAACTATTGAGTGTAGTAGTGCGGTGACAAGCAGGGGAAATTAAAAAAATGAATGGACCGACCTACCTCTCGGCTGATTTTGGTTTTATTTTAAAGATAAATATAATACCTTTTGATTAAGGTCTGTCGTGAAATACTTATGTGGTGCAGACTTTTGCAAAGTGAGGTAAAAGATCAGAAGGGTGCACTTTAATTTTTTTTACAATTATGATAATTTCTCGATAATCCGCCAAGATAACTGATAGAAAATTAAATGGCGCCATGCTCTGGCAATATTACATGAATCCAGCTTGTCAGATCTACGCCTGATTGCCAGATAATGGAGACTTATAGCACCGCTTCCAAAATGAAAGGAAAAAACAAGATTAATCTTTATCTACGGAAATGTTCAACAAAATTATTTATATCTTAGATTTAGCTATGCAATAGTATTTGACAACATTTATAGACATTCTTAGAAAAGTTTGGTTAAACTAAGGAGAAAGAGGTACAGTAAGTTGAACACCCGATCCATGATTCATTAAAATAAAACGATGACGTTCAATTTTGGTTATTTGACCTAAACAATATAGAAAACATAAAACTAATCTTGATGCTTGAAAGACAACAGCATTTATACGATATTGTATGAAGTTTTCAGGCAAATAGGTAGACCCATCGTCATGGAAAATAGATGTTGGTATTCGACCGACAGGATAGGCCAAAACCTTTTCAACGGTAACTTCATCTCGTACATTTGCCAGGGCTAAAGCTCTACGAAAGACAAGCTCAGGATTGATATGGGCTTTTACCGTATTGCCAGATCGACATTTTAGATTGTAGGGTTTTTAGAGTGAGGATTTAGAAATCGGGGAATAAAAATCGCGTGTTTCGTTGGCTTTGAAACAACCATTCAAAAAAGACTTAAACGATTTATGTCCACGTTCTACTGAACTCAGGAGCGAATCTTCGACTTCCTTACTGGCATGCAAACCCGTGGCAATGTTTATAAAGGATTTGGGGCATGCTTCAATGTCGAATGGATCTGTCATATTATTTTGCACGTGCTCAATAAGATCTCGGAGGCGTACATTGCAAGAATATGCCTAGTAAATGTCCATCGAAGAAGAGCAGACTTTTGCGTAGTCAATCCGACTATACCACCACGTCCCTTCGAATCCTTGATTATAGTCTTCTCTATTGCCATATCCAACCCGTGGCAATGTTTATAAAGGAGTTTGGGCATGCTTCAATGTCGAATGTATCTGTCATAGTATTTTGCACGTGCTCAATGAGATCATTTACTTGCCTCTCATCGCGTTTCATCGCTGTATGTCTATTCTCTTCATGATCAATATCGGAGTCCAAAGCAATTCCAGACCTTGTCCTCATCTCAGAGGCGTACCTTGCAAGAATATGCCTAGTAAATGTCCATCGAAGAAGAGCAGACTTATGCGTAGTAAATCCGACTATACCGCCACTCCTTCGAATCCTTGATTATAGTCTTCTCTGTTGCCATATCACTCCATATACCATTGAATACACCAGGCCTTTGTCTGACTGCAAACTTTCCAGACATGAAAGCTGAATACGTGTCTTCGGGGAAGATTCAGCATGTCAATTAAATAAGCCGGTGTCCACCTGGAATAATTTGTCTTGTTTGCAATGAAGAAATATGGCAACATAGAAGACACAGATTGTAGATGTAAATTCTAATCTCCATCACGCTCTGCTCTGACATTCATGAGCATTTCTTATACGGCTCGTAAAAACATTTCCCAAAATATGAAAGTTGGAGATGCTTTATAACAAAACTCTCTGAAAGTAGAAATCAACGGAGAAAGTTGCTCCGAAAAAGTATAAAAAACTCAGAGAGATCTACTACGTTCGCATTAAGGTCACCGAATGCGTTGTGACAGGCAAGCATCGTTTCCCAGAAGTTTTCGTTTATGTTAGCATTATTTCCTTGACTTATACACCATTGGAAAAATGCCTTGAACCATAATACCATGATAGTTTCATACGCTAGTGTGTATGCTCTAACACTACGGTTGAACTGCTTGCCTTGAAGTATCTGATCTACAGTACAACCTGCATATGCACCCGAATCAACCAATAAGTCCAGCTGATGCCCAGATCTTCCCGATTGCTGAAATGTAACACGATACAGTGTGAAATCCGCCTAACCGTACTACGTGTGCGCGGAAAATCTCAGGCATAGACCACTTTACTTGTTGGGCAATGGCATAAAGTTGTTGGTCAAAGGTCTGCACCGGGTTATTCTGGCCTACTGCCTTTGACATCTCGAGGCATTTCTGCATTGTTATGAATACTGTCGCCATGTCAGCGAGTTTGGCGTCTATGATTGGGGGATAGGCAACGACTACGTGAATTCTTTTTCTGTCAGATATTATTTTGTGGACGCCTGTCCAAAACGGTATTACTTGTTTTGTATCATTTAGAACCACTGGCAGTTCAACAGTGTCGCGTGAAAGTGATCGGAGCAGTACCCAAGCCATATCAGACACGTCATTTGTGTTGGTTGAACATGCTTCAATTTGCCTGTATGGATCTTCGCATCTAGGCGGGCCAAATTTTACGTTTGGCTTACAGAAAGGCAAACACGACATTAGCGCAGTAGTTTTCTCATCCAGCGCGAGGGATCTTTCTTGACCGCGTTTTATTTTGACTGTAGCCATTTCTGTCTGAGAAGTCGGGATGTCCACAACCTGAAATACTGCTCGAGCCATAGAATGGAATGTATTTTTGCCGTCAATTGTTTCTGTATTCAGATCCATGTTGTCTGACCCTTCTTGAATGAAACCTCCACCTAACATTTGAGGACATATTCCATTAGGGATGTTTGACCCATTCTGGGATCTGATAATTTCGTGATTTGCTGAACTCGTCAGAAACTTTCACACCTCAGTGTACGACGCGCAAAAGCCATGTGAATGTAAAGTTTCAATAAGATTTTTTCGAACCATATTCATGATGCAGCTGAAGGGCCAATGCTAAAGTAAAAGGTGTGTACTGGTTTTTATGAAGGGATATCACACTCAGCTAAAGCAATACATTTCCGTACTGTATCACCGGAGTGTTCTTCGTAATTATTTTCCATGTAAAAACAATTGTCATCTACTAACCAGGCAAGAAACTTAATCAGAGAGCTAGGAACACATTTTGATGCTGTAGAGATGGAAACGTCTGATGCAGATGGATAATAATCATTTGAAAATTCCAACGATCCAAATTTGCTTCTCAAAATTGTTGCAGCATCGTGAAGGGTTTGATCTTCTTGGGGTATGGAATCTTTTACAAAACTTGTTTGAATTTCTGAAAATTGTAATTCCGCTTTCAAACGACTGGCAGCGCGAACAGCCTCGAAAACACTGATCGAGCTACTGAAAATCATGTTTGATGTACCCTGTCCTCTTTGAGTCTGTACAACCATGGAATCACCATAGTGATTTTCTAGTTTGTGTTGTAGTTTTGCAGTTGTATAATTGCTTCCAATTTCTTCTGGAAGAAAGGAACAATACGTTTCTAGCAAAAACGACATCGAAAATGCCTTTTTTTTCACAAAAAGATCATCGTTTAGACTTTCTGTTAGTCTTTTAAAAGCAACATCATGCTCAGACTCGTGTGAGGCATCAGGACCAGGTTCCTTTTTCCAATTCAGCATGTAGTTAGCAATGCATGCTGAATGATACAGCGCCTTTTCCTTGAAATTATTTATGGAGAGTAAACTAACCATTTCATAGTCAGACTGACTCTTTGCGGCATTTAAAATATTATCGACACGCTCAGTCGAATCGACACGCATTAATTGTTTATCTCTTTTATAAGATTTGTGTCTGCAGAAAAAGCATTGCGACCAGTCTAATGGTAATGCCATGGAGGGAGCGTGTTTTAACGCAAGTTGAATCACCAATGCAACTTCCAGCACAGGCTGGTGTGCATTGGTCTTGTACTAATTGAAATGTTTCCAAATTTGATTTACTTGTATAGGCTTTATAACATGACCTATGATAATTGATTTGTTGTAATGGAATTATTCTGGTTGAATCGAATTCATCATTAAGGCGTCGATAAACATTATCTTGTCGCACATCTATTGCCTCTAATAGAGTAGTTTTCCCTTTTTCGGTTGAATTTGTCAGATTTTCGGAGGCAGTAATTTGGCAAATAATGCACAATTCCCAATTACTCTTCATTCTTCTCTTTTTCGGTACTGAAATACCAAACTTTACAGGACTGCCTAACATTATTCCGGATGTATTCTGTTGTGTCCCGATGTGGTTTAGAACTAGTCTATTCGACAAAACCCGACCAAACTAAAAACCACATCAAAATCTACTAAAACACTACAACTTTACATGTGATTAAATGAAGATTATTTAAAACAAATTCCTATAAACCTTTCTTCAAAAAGCTTTTTTTTTCATGAATGGAAATGTGAACATGTATATAGTGACTATGTACATCCCAAATGAAAGGCTTCAAACAAACTGTAGTTGCGTAACATCGTGGTTTTGACAGCCACATACACGTAGCCAGTGACGAAATCGATAAGATAACAGGTACGCAGGAAATGCACGAGAAAGGTTGATTCTTATGTTACGTCACATTTTGATATAATTTAACTTCTTGAGCTTTGGTTGTTTAACTTTTTTTTGTGGTAAAAATCGACTACGGATTACATATGGAAAACAAATTATACTTTAACAGACAGGTAAACTTGAAAAATGTCACAATCATTAAAAAAAAGTTGAATTAATTTAAAATTTATTTTCATACGAATCTTAAGTTCGATGTTAAATACAAGCTGATACATTGGTGTTTCATTTCATAGCAGAATTTTGCCAAAAATCATCATAAGGGAATAATTCATAACCGTTCCCGTGTTAAAGAATGAAAATGAAAAAATCGGATAGCCTCTCTTTATCACGATTTTACAAAAAACTGCACCGTAGGAAACCTCTACGACAGGGCTAAATGGAAAGAATAATGTTTAATCTATCCTTATGTGAATTTTCAGCCGTGAGGTAAGTCGGTCCATTAAACTCTTAAAATAAGCGACTTTTTCTTGATTTGTCACTATACTATAGGTGCTTCAGCTACTGTTGAAGGTAAGCTGTTCAAATAATCAATTACTCTAATATTAAGGATATGTTTTCTAGTTTCTGTTCGCGCTCTATTTTTGTAAAGTTTATATCTATGACCCCTAGTATGTGTAGTAACACCCCTCATGTCCAGCAGTTTTATTGAGATCTTATCTATTTAATTTAATTATGTTTGTATGACGTCAGTTCTTGCTATTCTATATTTTAGAGTTGGTAGACCTAGATGTAAAAGTCTGTCTTTATAGGTATACCCTTTAATACCCTGGATAATTTTACTGGCTCTTCTTTGGACGTTTTCTATTAAGAGAGCATATGTTTTGTATGATGATATGACAGATGCAAACTCCATATGAGGTCTAACTAGGGCTTTATATAGTTGATGGAACATATCAATATCCGTATATGTAAAAGTGTTCACAATTAAGCCTAAGTTTCTGTTGGCGATGTTGAACTTAGTTTTGATGTGTTTATCAAATTTGAGTTTGTTGTCAAATATTACTTATAGGTCTTTTTCGTGGTCAACTTCTTGGGAGTTTGTGTTTGTTTTTGTCTTTGTCCCGCATAAAGTAGTTAGTCTGTTTTGTCAGCCCTATGTGCATAGTCTAACATTTCTTTACATTAAACAGCATCTGCCATTTGCTAGCCCAATCACAAGCTATGTAGATATTTTCCTGTAATTTTTTTTTATCTTCTTTAGTTTTTGTGACTGAATATAGTTTAGTGTCATCAGCGAATAGTTTGACAGTGCAATCCATGCCCTGAGGTACTCCACTGACAACCCTTGCCCATGATGATACTTTTTCATTTATTATAACTCTTTGTGAGCGTTTATTTAAAAAGTCTTGTATCCAATTGAAAATGTTTCCCCTGATGCCAACCGCCCAGACTTTCTTCATTAATCGCTTGTGGGGAACTTTGTCAAATGCTGCTTTGAGGTCTAGATATATTATGTCCAATTCGTTTTTCTCATCAATTTTGGTTGTCCAGTCCTCCATACATTATAGTAAGCCATGTTGGTATTTCGATCTAATGTTGTTTGATTCAAGATGCTCTACTATTGCATTTCGAATTATTCTTTCAATCACCCTAGAGCAGATTGATCGATACTTTTCAACGTTGGTTTTACAACCAGATTTATCGATTGCTGTAACGTTTCCTTGTTTCCATTGATTTAGCAGTACGTCTTCCTCTAGGGATTTTTTGTAGATGTCTTTTAAGGTTGCATTTATGTTATTTTTACATTCATGTATGGGTTTAGGATGAATTTCGTCCGGTCCTTGTGCTTTTTTCGGATACAACTCCATCAAAGCAGTTAACGTTAGGATTTATGTTATGTTTATATTGTCTATTGTGACGGTTTGTTGAGACTCTGCAAAAGTGCCTATTTAGTTCATCCGCTATTGTTTGTTTATCCGTTACCATTAATCCGTTTATACTCAAGGCTCCAATTCCTGTCATTGTTTTGAATTATTTCTTATAAATTACCAAAACTTTTTTGGGAACTTTTTAACACTGTGTGCTATGTGTTTTTCATACTAATATTTTGACTTCATTAACTGGTCAATAACTTAGTTCCTGGCTCGTTTGTACTTGTCAAATGTTAGATAATGTTTGCAAAGGATATATTTCAGCCATTTATTTCTTTTATTACTAATGGGTTTTTTAGTAGTATGGTTAATATACGGGTTGATCTGTCCTGCGAACATTTTCATTTTTGGAATAAATTTTGTACTAATCTTGGAAAGGTTTTCATTAAAATTATCCCATGACACTTGAACTCCTATACCGCCATCGTTTAACCATTGGGTCTCAGCGATTTCCCTGTTAATACTGTTGTAGTCAGCTTTATTATAGTTTCGTTGTTCTAAGTTAGACTCTTTTAATTCCTTGGCACATGTTATTTCGAATGTGAGAGTAAGGTGGTCATTGTTCCCAAGGCTTGGATAAATTGTATTCAAGTGTGTTAACCAATCCTTCCTCGTTTGTGAATATTAAATCTAATAAAGATGCAATATTACCTTCTCAATATCTGTTGGAAGTTTATCATGTTGGTCTTAAAACAAGTCCTTTATCATTTCTATAAATTTGTGGTCTATTTGGTTCTCGTTTGAGTTTGTGTAGATTAAGTCCCAGTCGATATTTTTGAAGTTAAAATCTCCCATAATTAAGAAATGAGTGTTTTTGTGTATACAAGTTACTTATTATTTCCATCATTAATCTAGCGTCTTCCCTATCCTGGTTTGCACTTCGATACACACATCCTAGTATTAGGTTATTACCTCTTTGTAAAAGGATTTCGATACATACCGCTTCTTTATAGATGATTTTATTTTTCAAATCTAATTTCATAGGCTTTTAGTTGTTCCTTGATGTAGAGGATAACGCCTCTTCCTGTCGGGTTGCTTATAAAAGCATCGTATCCTTGTATGTTATACAGCTGCTCTCCCGAAATCTCAAAATTTGTATTTTTCGGATATATTTCTGTCACTGCGATTATGTCTGTATTGCATTTTTCTATTAAGTAGTTTTGTTCAGAAATGTTTTCTTTTGTTAGACAGTCTGCGTTTGTAAACATTACTTTCAGATAGTTATTTGTGTTACCTCTGGGACTTTCATATTGTTTTTTTCTCTTTTGCCTTATTATCTTCTGTATTAAAATCATTGTTTTTACAATTGAAATAGTTTCCCTTATAAGCAGAGTTAAAACACTGGCGCCTATACTTTCATAATCTGGGTTTGGTTGGGCAACTCCTCCAATGACAGTAGTATCCAAGCCCTTATTAATTGTATTTTCAGATATGCTTTGTATTGTGTCATTGATGAATGGATCCACAACGTGTTGGGATAGATTTGTGTTTGACAACATCATATTGTCTTGTTTCTTTGTAGTTTGATGTATATCCTTATTATCTCTTTTAGGTCTTCTTTCATTTCTCTGTTCTTCTGTTAAGTCTGAATATTATGATTTTGTTTAATATCTCGTCATTCACGTTTTTCATGTTCCTTGAATTGTCTAGAAGTGATTTTCTTTGTTTTCTGTCTTTTAGTATAACCTTTAAAATCTTATTTTGTCCATTTGCATTTATTTTTTTGCCCAATCTGTATCAAATTATAGCCTATCAATTGCCAGGTGTTTAGCTATGGCAGTTATGCAATTTTCATCTTGCTGCTTATTCTCTATACCATTCTCACTGGTTCCTTCTGGGAGATTAAATACTACTATGTTGAGTTCTCTTCTCCTTCTTTTATCCATTTCCTTCGTCTTCTTTTCTATTATATTGTTTATTATCTTGTCAATGTCATCTAAAATTTCATCTTTTGTATCAATCATGCCCTTTTTTATGGATCTTTGTGTATTAACTTCTATTCTACCAACTCTGTCTTCAAGTAGCTTTGTCTCCTGTTCATTACTTTTTTACAGAGTTTCCTGTCTTTATTCTCAAGTGTGGGAATGGTTTGCTTTCAGCTTTTACATGTGTATCTAAACTATTCAAGCCCACCACCATCGAATAGATCAAATACAGCTTTTGACAAACATGAACATGTAAAGCAGAATAGTAATTTACAATTTTTACATTCTATGTATCGATCACCCAAATCGTTATGACATTTAGCGAATTTAGTAAGGACTTGTTCTGGACTGGAAACTTTCTTCCTTTTCGCGTCATATTTGTTCTTACGATCCATACCACTGAATCTCATTCTGGATGGACCAAATCTTTCAGGTGTACGGTGTGCCGAAATTGGGGTCACATTTTCTATATTTCAGCCATTTTGGACGGTGTATTACACATTCTGTGTGGCAGTCCGACACTCGACCGAACCAGCTGTGAAGCAGTTCCGATCAATTTTTTTATTTTTTTATTTTGTTAACAATTATTTATTGTCTGTTACAAACAGCAGTACCGATGAAATGTTTTTATTTTATTAATAACATTTCTTTTAACACTTATTTATTGTCTGGCACTGTTACAGAGCAGATAATCTTTAGTAGCCATTTCTGGGCAACAATAATAATGGGTTTATACCATCTTTAAGGAGAGTAGGATTTAATGTTTCCTTTGTTTTTGCGGTACATTTACATACCATCTTTAAGGAGAATAGGATTTAATGTTTCCCTTGTTTTTGCGGTACATTTACTTTTATTTCTATTCCTTCTTCGGTGGATAGTCACATTCAAATCTTGGTGAGTGGTAATTGAGTTCCTCATTACACGATTTGATGACCTTGTTTAATTCCTTACTTTGGTTATTTATTAAATTATCTTCTTTTACGGCTATTTCCTGGTCGGTTTGGTTGCTGTTCCAGCATCTCATTAAAATTGGACGGGGGGATTTCTAATATACCGAAGTCGATAGTATCTTCCAAAATGTGGATTTCCTTAATATCTCTCTAAATAAAATTTGCTGAGATCACATAGTTCCTCACTTGACTGAAACCTTGGGCTTATAATTTTCCCTACCTTATTTGTGACGTCACAAGTAAAGTTCCAGAACAGAACTATAGTTTGGACACCATCTCTCTGTTGGTGTATATTGTCTACTAAATATTTTACCCCGTATTTGGTGTTCCTTCCACTGAGGTACCACCAGACAATTTCCAGATGTTCCTGTAAGATCTTTCCTTTTTCATCTGTTATACTTCGAAAGTCTGGGCTTCATAGTCTCCTCATCTAGGAATTCTTCTGTATTCTTTATTTCAAAACTCTCCATGTGTTAGGTTCTGATTTGATAATAATAATTCAGGATACAAATCTCAGTCAACCCTGAGTATCGGAATGCTGCCACAAATCTAGGGACACAGATTCAATCTTTGCTGTGTTATCAAATTTGCTATACAGTGGTACTAACAATGGTGTTGCAGTCAATCACTCATCAAGTAACCACGTATTACAATAGGTTTTCTACAGATCATGTGGTACTGCTGTCAGTCACACACGCTAATTGTTGCTATTTAGGAACTTTTCATGACGAAATACTGATGGAGCATGACGTTTATTGACATAATTATCACATTTATTAATTAGGTCTTTCAGTTTTGATACTATTGAATTCATGTCAATTTACATATGGTAAACTCAATGGTATTGCAGTCAATCACCCATCTTGTAACTATATAACATTTATGTATTCATTATTTCAATATGGTGGTACTGCGGTCAGTCACTCACCCTGCAGGTTCTATTTATAATTATAACATGATATGAAGTAATCCTGGAACATTAAATAAAAGACATTCTATCATCCATTTACAGTGGATATTTAGTAAAGGTATATATATATATATATATATTAACAATCAGGCTAATTGTGTTGTTTCAGCAGTTAAAATTCTGCCATTTTTTCCATTTTTGGGGATAGTCTTTTGTGCTGATATTAGGCTATTGGTCTATTTACGCTGCAGTTTTACTAGGGTGTGTACATGTAGAAGTGTTTGCTTTCATGTTTGCATTTGAAGGGTCTGTTAAACCTCTCTGTAGAATTACTGCTCGTCTGCAGTATCCCTGTATTTATATGTTTCCTTTCCTTCTTTATTTTTAATTGTACACAAAACACTACTCAAGAATAATTACCACATTAATAACCCTAACAGACAAATGCTGCTGAATAGTGAAATAGTGAATGAGTGGAAAATTACTTGAAGCACCCAAACAGCAATTTTGCTTTAATTTTTACTTTCTGTTACTTTAGACTATTATAGACTATTATCCAAGGTGATAATTAAATTATTGTTGTAATTTACGTATGTTTCTTAAGAAATTCCTAATCGTAAATTATTATTTGGCACATTAGTTAATAAAAAGAAAACAGTAAACAAAGGAGAAACTTTTTTTTTTCAATATGGCGCCTTTCTAACGAATTTGACACACGATCCCAAGTCCCGAAAAAACCCAGAATTCTAATGACTCCCGATTTAAATTTAGGCGAAACTTCCTTATTGTACGATGGTTCTGTCCTAATTGTTTTAATATGAAAAAATCACAGATGGTCCTTAATTTCTAGAATTAACACAGATTATATTTCAAGAAATTTCTCAGCTCAGAAATGTGTGTTAAAAAAGAATATATGCCCTTGAAGTTCATAACAATCAGCACTTATTCCAAGATTTTCAGTCTTGGGCAAAAAGCGACCATGTGCTAGCCGAATCATCCAATCAAAATACGCTTTTTTTACGTTCAAAGTGCATTCAGTATGGTGGGACCATCAGGCTCCAACACTATAGAATTTAAACTCACTGCTCAGACTTAATGCTCTATTATATGATTGGAAGTGAATTAATTCTCCAAACTGATCAATCTGAAGTCTTATTTTTTCTGAATTGTATAGTTTCGGACCTTGGATACATCCCTACTATCCGATCACATCAAATCAGTTCTCGTATAATCGTATATCCGAGGCTCATGAGTCAGTGGTAAAAATAACAGCCTTAGACTAAATAACATCCTGAAATAGTTTAACACTTCTCAATTGACATTCTCTATCTAAGAGTTGTCGTCCTTACGATAACTTTCATATAATGCGTGGATAGGTTAGACAGTGCTCAATGGACTTTTAAAACAAAGTCACCCGAGAAAGTGGTGAGAATAATGACGGCAGGAACAAAGGATGATCCCGAAGTTTGAATGCTAACGGATATAAGTGAAACATGAGAATACATATACCTCACTGCAGCCAGGTTTCCAATTAATGTTTGGTTATAGTTTTCAAGTTGGTTACACGAGAACGTGTACCGAACACCTTCTCCTCCAATGATGTTATCGGTCAAGTTTATATCAGAGAAATAGGCGGTGATACTGTAGTTCTGTAAATAATAGTTTAGATCATAGATTAACAAATATATAATTGACATACACCATGATTCCATGCAACACTTTCCCATATATAATACATGTGCAGAAAAAGATTATTTGAAAACTTTTAGACAAATATTATGAATTTCTCTATAAAAGAATATTTCATTTAAAATGAAATTGAAAGCATTGTAGCAAAATGAGCAATTGCTCATCAATTAATTGTAAAACATGTATTGACTAAAGACACATGAATACATTATGTCGGACCAATGTAGTGGACAATGGGTAGGTACGATACCTTCGACAATGCTCGTACTTTTCAGTAATTTTATTCCATTCAAATATATGATTTGTTTTAAATATATAGATGTTTAAAAAGTCATCTGCAGCAGATTTGTGTTGCATAAGGAAAAGGGTTACGAAAGGTAAACCAGCTCTTAGTATTGTGACGTCGTTACCGTGTCATATCTTTCTCTTTTCCCCAGT
Organism: Serripes groenlandicus; assembly: GCA_031761405.1. Lineage (NCBI taxonomy): Eukaryota > Metazoa > Mollusca > Bivalvia > Cardiida > Cardiidae > Serripes > Serripes groenlandicus. The sequence goes on along the minus strand of JASEVX010000011.1, from coordinate 46,967,403 downwards.
TGTGCCTGAATGATGAATTCAAGAATGTTTCATTTAAAAATGAAATTGAAAGCATTGTAGCAAAATGAGCAATTGCTCATCAATTAATTGTAAAACATGTATTGACTAAAGACACATGAATACATTATGTCGGACCAATGTAGTGGACAATGGGTAGGTACGATACCTTCGCGAATTCTCGTGCAATTCTATTTTGACTCACCATATATAATATCAGAACTCTGTTAACCCTCTCCCAATTGTAGACATATTTGGAGTAATTGTACACCCAATCAAATATTTGGTTTGTTTTTAATATATAGATAGTTACAAAGTCGTCTGCAGCATAGTTTTGTTGCAAGAGGAAAATTGTTACGAAAGGTAAACCATCTCTTAGTATTGTGACGTCGTTACCGTGTCATATCTTTCCCTTTTCCCCCAGTTGTGCCTGGATGATGAATTCAGGAGTCTACGATCAACAACACTAGCAATAACTGTGGATTTAACTTACCGTTGCAGAACAGTTTACGTGCAGTAAAATCTGGGTTAAAGAACCACATATGAAAAGCAATTCCCTGTCTTAAGCAATTACACTCTCTGCCACTGTAATCAAACCAAGACTAAAATGATGTCCTCCCATGTATGGTCTTTATACACAGCCTTCACTGTGTACGTTGATATGGTTGTCAGTAGTGTTAGATGTACATTCCTGACTACCAGACGCTTCGGTGGTCCGAATGATGAATTCAACGTGTCTGCGATCACCAATAAGACTGAACGGGGTGAAATGGTGTCTTTTGGGTAAGTTACCAGTACTTCTGGTCCTTTTATCCAGGGAAAGTCATTATTTCCATTTTTAAGTATTTGCCATGACAAGGACGGGTATCGAAGCAACGACCTCCCGCACCCGAGTCGGACACTCCATCACTTTGCAACAAAGGCGTCTAACGAATTGAAGTTTAATATATCGTTACAAAACATTTGTACAGTGAGAGCATTATGCGGACAACAGTTTAATTTCTTTCATATCTCACAGCCTTTCCCGAGTAAATTATGAATTGCATTATCAACATTGAAAACTGGAAAAATGTGCGGTAATGATAGGTTTTGCAATGAACATCTCATTCATGGTGGACTGATCTTAACATTATCTAACGTGTTTATGTAACCTAATGTTATGTAATAGCTTAGTCTCAATATATTACATATTGCCGGATGCGAACGGTCAAAAAAAAAAAAAAGGCATACCTAGTACAGAAACCTGGACTTTGTAATAGCTATGTCCCTACTGATCTTAACCATGGTGTGATTTTAACCTTTCATAAGGGTGGGGGTAAACCGAAAAGTGATTCGAATAGTTATCGAGCAATTACCGTTTCCTCATTTATTGTTGACGCCGCGTGGGAGCGCGGCGTCAGTATGGGATAGGTTTTAATTTTGTACCATGGGGTGACGTAATCGAAAAGGGAGAAACCAATGTTATTATTGTTAAAAAAACCTCTGTTGTTTGATTGAAAAAAACAACCTTTATGAATCAATAAATTGTATTAACTGATTTAAGAAACAACAAGATACAAAATACGTTTGTCTTCTACCGTTATTACAAAACTTTATACACATTGAATTTGTATTTAATAACGTTTCCCCAACTGTCTAGGCTACGCTGTTTTTGATTGTTTGGTTTACAGCCCTGACCCAATTCATCAAAGCTCAGAGAAAAAGTTCACTTTTCCCAAACTTTCTAGGCTACGCGTTTTTAATTGTTTAGTTTACGGGCCCAAAATTCGCCGGATGTTTTTGCCTATTTATAAAAGTGTGTGAAGTTGGCAGAGCATTAGACGTTAGACATTAGACATTCAAAAAAAATATTCGAATGTCTAATTAGACGTTAGACATTCGATTAGACATTCGCTAATTTTGATTATCGAATGTCTAATTAGACATTAGACATTCAATTAGACATTCAGAAAAATCGCAAATGTTAAATATCGAATGTCTAATTCGACATTAGACATTCAATTAGACATTCGCAAATTACAAGATCTATAACCCAAATTCGTCGGAGGTCATTGTACATTCAAAAAACGAATGTCTAATTGGTCAGTTAGACATTAGACATTCGATTAGACATTCGCAAATTAAGGGATTTAGGTACCAAATTCGTCGGAGGTCATTGTACATGCAAAAAACGAATGTCTAATTGGTCAATTAGACATTAGACATTCGATTAGACATTCGCAAATTACAAGATATATAACCAAAATTCGTCGGAGTTCATTGCACATTAAAAAAACGAATGTCTAATTGGTCAGTTAGACATTCGATTAGACATTCGCAAAGTAAGGGATTTAGGTACCAAATTCGTCGGAGGTCATTATACATGCAAAAAACGAATGTCTAATTGGTCAGTTAGACATTAGACATTCGATTAGACATTCGCAAATTAAGAGATTTAGGTACCAAATTCGTCAGAGATCAATGTACATTAAAAAAACGAATGTCTAATTGGTCAGTTAGACATTAGACATTCGATTAGACATTCGCAAATTACAAGATATATAACCCAAATTCGTCGGAGGTCATTGCACATTAAAAAAACGAATGTCTAATTGGTCAGTTAGACATTAGACATTCGATTAGACATTCGCAAATTAAGGGATTTAGGTACCAAATTCGTCGGAGGTCATTATACATGCAAAAAACGAATGTCTAATTGATCAGTTAGACATTAGACATTCGATTAGACATTCGCAAATTAAGAGATTTAGGTACCAAATTAATCAGAGATCAATGTACATTAAAAAAACGAATGTCTAATTGGTCAATTAGACATTAGACATTCGATTAGACATTCGCAAATTAAGAGATTTATGTACCAAATTCATCAGAGATCAATGTACATTAAAAAAACGAATGTCTAATTGATCAGTTAGACATTAGACATTTGATTAGACATTCGCAAATTAAGAGGTTTAGGTATGAAATTTGTCTGAGGTCATTGTACACGCAAAAAACGAATGTCTTATTGGTCAAATAACTTGAACATATTGATAACTCGAACATATCGATATCTCGAACATACCGATGACTCGAACACATCGATATCTCGAATACATTGATAAAACGAATGTTTTTAACTTGAACATTTATTGACAAATCGAACATATCGATATCTCGAAACTTTCGATATCTCGAACTTTCCAATATCTCGAACTTTCGATATCTCGAACTTTCCGATATCACGATTTTTTTTTTTTTTATTTTATTTTTTTTTTCTTCTCGATATCTCGAACTTTCCAATAACTTTTCGATATCTTTAAAAAAAAAAATCTCGATATCTCGAACTTTATCGGAAAGTTCGAGATATCGACAAGTACGAGATATCGACAAGTTCGAGATACCGAAAATTTCGAGATATCGGAAAGTTCGAGATATCGAAAAAAATATGGAAAAAAAATTGGTAAGTTCGAGATATCGAAAAAAATATAATTTTCTTTTTCGAAAAGTTCGAGATATCGGAAAGTTCGAGATATCGAAAAAAAAAGGGGAAAAAAAAAAGATATCAATATGTTCACATTTCGATTTCTCGATTATTTTTTTTGATATTTTTTTTTTCTCCTTATCTCAGAAATTTGCGATATCGTATTTTTTGTTTATATACTTCCGTTTTTAACTCCACTGGCTGAAAGCCAGTCGAGCTTATGTCATGGGGAATCGTCCGTCCTGCGTTCGTGAGTGCGTGAGTGCGTACTTACGAGAGAAATCTTGGTGGATAGTGTTTTTTCGTAAACCCCAGCCACCACCCTTATAAGACACTTTGATAAGTGGTTTTTGTGGCGATTGGTTTGACAATCGCCACAATGCTAACAGAAACAACAACAACGAAAAATATTTACATAGTCGGTTTTGAACAATCGGTTGATATTTTTTTTCCTTACTGCAAACTAATTTACTCACATCCGTTATAGTTCCATCATTGATGGACGTGATTAATAATAATTATGTCAGTGCTACTTTGGTACCGGATTGTTACTAATATTTGAGTTTTATCGAGACATTATCTACATAGAGTTAACATATGTAAATATTATCTTCGTCATGATTTGGCAGATAATAAATATCATTGCGCGTTCTGCCTTGCAAATAACGGCAACTCTGATGATACTCAGATCTGGAAATTCCAAAAGGTTCTATAAATAGCTCGCGAGACCAAAAACCAGAAGAGCTTGTAAATCTCAATATTATAAACGCTTTATTTTTTAGTTGTTTAAATATATGAAAGCGTCTAGATGATAAGACTGGTTTACAAAGGTTTAAAGGACACACGATGTCAGTGTGTACACACGTTATGTATACACGTCCGCACGTTCTAGAGTCAATTAGCAATCAATGCTGACAGTGTAGCCTAATTTAGTTTGGAGATCGAGCATTATAATATATGCCTATATTTTTATAAATTGAACAGTTTGGCAAATAGTGAAATTGTGCTTTTGGAGCATGTTTTGTGTTTGTTTTTGCACTCACATTATTCGAAGCAGTTTAACAACCTCAGAGACATATAAATACACTGTGTTTATATGTCTCTGACAACCCTCAATCATGCAATGTGAAGGGACTAGACCTGTTTAATATCGGACATCATTGAAACAAACACCAAACTAATGGATACTGTTTTCTCTCCTTTCTTGATAATTTAGTCATTTCTAAAGTGTAAAATATATTTTATCTTAATATGGCCTAACGACCTGGTGATAAACATGTGATTACCCGAACAATTTAGATTACAAATAGCCATTCTAATGAGCTAAAACGGTAGTCTATCGAATACCAACTAGATTTTTCATAACTTTGGAATGGTCTAATTTTGAACACATCATGACCAATTTCAGAACGTAACTAAATAATCACCAAGACAACATTCTGGCATACTGTCAAAAGATGCAGGGTTGATACATTCTCAAATATACCCGCACCAGAGTCATCGCAAGCCCTACACCGATATACTGCTTGTTACTTTGCAGGATTTTCCATACGATCGCCACTACAGTGCCATTGGCGCTTTGATTTTTTATACAATTGTGTTATGGGTATCTAATTAACATATTATTGCTATTTATTCCGTAAAGGGGGGATAATTACGGAATAAACCATGTGCTTGTTGGGTATACCCAACAAGAGAACATCAAAGGAAAACACCCAACAAACGCCTTTTGGACGTACGTGCGTGCATGCGTGCGTCCGTCCGTCCGTAAACGTTTTGCTTCAAACTGTTTCTCCTACCTAACCACTGGACCAATTAGGATGAAACTTCATAGGAAGTATCCTCTCAATGATCTCTCCTTAGTTCCTCAAACTGTTTGGGATCCATGCAAAATTCTGGTTTCCGAAAGAAAAAACAATGAAGACTTAAACAATCTTCTTCTCCTCCGTAGGTATCAGGCCGATTTTCAAATAATTGTGTAGTAGTGAAGACTTAAAAAATCTTCTTCTCCTCCGTAGGTATCAGGCCGATTTTCAAATAATTGTGTAGAAATGTTGCTTGGGTGACCTTCTTTCAGATTTTTTCGAGCCAAGTTGATTGGTCGAAAACTATGGCCGCCAGAGGGCAGAGCTATTTTCGCCTTATAATATGGTTATAGTGAAAACTTAAAAAATCTTTTATATATATATATATATGACCCTCTATCAGATTCCTTCAAGCCATGTTGATTGGTAAAAAACATGGCAACCAGGGCGCGGGGCTGTTTGAAGATTTAATTGGCAGTGGAGCGATACTGGCCCTCTTGGGCCTCTTGTTGTTATCATACTTCTGATAAACACGAAGGAGAATATACTTCACCCTCTCCTTCCAAAGCTTGTGTCACACTTAATTTATAACTAGAGACATTACATGTTAATATTTAAGCACCTATGTGCTTTTTTTTTTTTATCTAATTGATCTAGTTAGAGCAGATAAACCAACCGTGTATTGGTAAAAAATTAAGAAACTTCATGTTGTATGGTAACCTTTTATTATAGGCTATGGTAGCCAGGTGAGCAATATAGGCACATCTTGGCCTTTTGATAAAGGGACATTTGGCCTTCTTGTTCGAAATATTTACATCCTGTCTGTTTTCACACGTTATTTAAATGTACTGAACTACATCTGCTTCCTTTAAGTCATGCTTCAAAAACATGCGCGGCGTCCTTTGATGCTCTGCATCAAAATTCGTCTTGTTTTGAAATTGAATGATCAGGGTTTTTTGCGACGGTTACAAGAAACTGTCAATGAACTTCAGGGCGGTTTTCAACCTGATATAGGTAGTCCTATGACATCATTTATTCTAAATGAAAGTATAATTTACAATAAAGAAAATCATAGTAAATTGTTTGCTTGGTTTTTAGATGCCCGGCAGGCATTCGACCGAGTTTGACATGACGGTCGATTCTACAAATTACACAAGCTAGGTGTTTATTCCAAACTTTTAAAATCAGTAATTTCAATGCATACTGACATGTTTAGTTATGTATAGTGTGTTTTACTCAGACTGGTTCCCTATCATACAGGGCACCAGACAAGACGGGTTTGGTCTCCGTTTTGTGCCTTTTTTGTATATAAATCAGTTTATCGAACTGTTAGTTAACAGTAACCTAGGAAGGGACAAGTTATTGTGCCCCGTCCTTAGCAGACGACATGACCATTCTCGCTTTATCTGGTAAAGCCCTACAACATATGACAAGACGGATGTTTGATGCAAAGCATCAAAGAGAAGCCGCAATATTTCGTTTCACATGAAGAAATAAGATAAAAGATCATTTAAATCCACAAACATTAGAACAATTTAATCTGTAGTCAGTAATGCTGATATCGATTATTGAAGATATCAGTTTTATGTAGGATATTTAACCTAGCAGGGTCTGTGTTTTAAGTGAATGAGATAATTTAGAGTTAAGCTGATCATACAAAGTGACATATAATACTAAAGATAAATGGACAAGAGGTTATGATAAATTTAAATTAGTACCAAAAACAATCAACTATATGTATTGAACACACGCCATGTTATGATAATGTTTTATCAAATAATGCTGACACACAGAAAAATCTGTTTTTCGTTTGTATCGGTAAGTCATGATAATGGATAAGGGTTTCCCACATAAAACAAATCTGCAGTAGACGACTTTGAAATTATCAAGTAAAAAGAAATCTCTATAAATGATCGTACGATAATTGAAAAGTGTTGAATTATTGTGGCAAATGCAGATATTGCTCATTATGAGCAATTTCTCCTTTTGCCACAATGATTTCAATGATGTTTACTCAGACAGACTTTAAAATCATCAAGTACAAAAAATAGAAAATCTCTATAAATGATAGTAAGATAATTGAAAAGAGTTCAAATTATTGTGGCAAATTAAGCAATTGAAAATCAAAGCTGTCGGATTACAAACGCACAATCTCTGATGTGAATTAGCATTCAGAAAATCAAGTAAACGTATTTATATGTACACGTAATCCGAAAGACTGACAATAGCTGCAGCTACTTTTGAAAACATTGTGACAAAAAGAGAAATTGATCACGAGGAATTTATCCTTTTGCTTCAATGTTTTCTACTTTATGTCCATAAATTATACCTTCATTTAGAAAGATGTTCCAATTTTTACTTAATATGCTACGTATAAGGGAAAGGCTTAACATAGGAACTAGTTTCATTTTTTTTGAAAACGTTAAACCAGTGCTTGAAAATTTACTTGAATTTATTTCTCAAACTGTAAATTTACCAGTTGATATAAGATTTGAAATGCTGTCTACATTTACAGTGATAAGTTAAATACAGTTCAGTTAATCCGATAACACTTTGTTTGTAAGAACCAGAAGATTTCATTTCATTTAAGTATTCTGGATGATCACATCGCATCCGTGATAAATCATGTTGTTGGCTAGGCAAAATACACCGATATCGTGTTTACCGCGATATTCTTGAAATGTGGAACTGCAGCAGCGAAAAAGAACGAAATTGATCTTGAAACAGATATTTCTGTGGTTTAAATCTTTTCATGTCTGCATTTTGCGATGACAATTGTACTTTGACAGTATGTACTGAACATGAAAGTCAGATTATTAAAAGCAAAGCAAATGAAAAATGTATGTGAAATTGCGATAAAAATAAAAATCTATAAATAGACTATAGATGAATGGTACTGTCTTTTATTTTTAGCTCTTAACTTGATTCGGGAACCAGAGTCGCTGCGTGGCCGCTTACGACATTTACACACTAGACCAAATTGAGATCGGTTTAAAACGCGTTGGTAAATATGGATTAAATCTTAAACGTGGACTAAATATTAAGATTTAGATTTAGACAAATATCTAAATAGAAAAGTTTAGTGAATACGGGACGAGGCTTCTTCGTCTAATTACTGCGTAATATATCATAGCATGTAATTTTAAGGAACCAGACTACATTTACAAATTCAATAGAAGGGTTCTCTTTTTTACTGTCTAGAGTAGATACAGTATGAATTTCGCTTAAATAAAAATGTACATACATTCAATTAATATACTGGCCTTTGTCTTTTGTTTTTAATTTGTAAAACTCACACATGTATATAGAGTGTAAAAGGGATGTTTTAAAAGTCATTACCTTAAATTAATGTACTTAGAAAGGACAAAAAGAAATCAAGATATGTGGTCACGCTGGCAGGTCTAAATATTCTCCTTGACCGAAAATGAAAGCATCCCTACAGGAGGCCGTCTCCTGGCGGCTTCCAATAAACAATTGCTATCAATATCTATACAAGACAAAGAAGAGTATGTTCATTTAGGCATACTCTGTAACATACTCTGTAACAAGTAAGGGGAGTATACAGCTCTTTTACCCACAATATCTTTCATATCGTCAAACCAATCCCCATAATTATTTTGAGTACCCACAACATATGGTTAGAGGGTAAAATACGGATTTTAGAACGTACAAAACTCCCCTTATCTAGAGCTCTGCTGAATTCAATGTGTTTGATTGATTGGGGTTTAACGCGGTTTTCAACCCCTTTTCAGTCATATTACGGCGGTCAATTCACCTACTTGTATGTGACCTGGTTTTCTCGCACCAGTACTCCATACAACATACTTGCCAAGCAACTGGCTTCTTTTTCGCATAGACTGTTAGCCCATTGGTGAAAGACGAATGAGGCTCGCACAGTGACTTTTGTCAAACGCTGGAAAGAATGTTGGCCGAGCTGGGATTCGAACTCACAACCCCTGGATTATCTGCCGTCGTCGCTACCGACTAAACTGCCGGAGCTCGGCTAATTCAATTCAAATTGATTAAGCCGTCCCTCGAGAAAACCAACTTTGTGGAATCCGCGTAAAGTATCGACATGGATCAGCCTAAGCATGCCAGCAGCCTAACCCGGACAAACACTTTACGCCTCCTGTGGACTTTCTGTTTCAGGAATCATTACGCTATACCTCTATCCCCCTGAGACGGAACGTGTCGGCCCGGATTAACCTGCCGACACATTAAGCAGAGGCCATAATGTTGGTTTTCTCGACGGACGGCTGATATTGTGATTCTGTAAGGGAAATTACACGAGATAAGCATTTAAGGTAACATTAATCAAAGCGCTGATGGTATAGGGGCATATGTAAGTTGAAAATATATGGCATAGTTAATATGGATAAAACTTGTTGAAACAATAAATCATCGACCTTTAAACAAACCAAACCAACTATTTTTGAAACAACACAGATTGCCTGGCAATATCCAATATATCATTTATCAAAGTTTAACCCTTATCTTGGATAAACAAAATAAATCACGAAGGACAAAAGATTGACACAAAACTGAGCAGCGACCCTTAGTTCAGTTCCAGTTCATAAAATACAAAAGATCCACAATGTATATTGGAATCATGGTCATAAATTAAAGACAATCGAAAGCATGCTAGAGTTATGTCTCTTGTGCACTGCACATCTGTAGCTTATCAGTTTCTTATACACGAAGTATAATATTGATTCATTGAACATCTATTGAGACAATGACCGAAGAAACATATGAACAAAATTAGTTTAAATTATACCTTAACTAACAGATAAGATTTGCGTTCGAAATATTGCATCGATCTTCTCATTCCAATGTATGAGTGTGACGACTTTGAAATGGATCTGCCAAACAGAAACCAAGTTTTGACCCATTAATGCAAACCGTAACAGACAAACGGACGGGTGGACGAACAGACAGTCAGTCGCTCCGGACAAAGTACAAAGCTTGGGGATGCACTCATTAACGAACAAGAGCATTTCACGGAACGCATGTGTTGCACGCGAAAGTCATATGATAAGTGAGAACGTGGAAAGAAAAAATATACACACTCCAAACACAGCATGCTAAAGTTTTGATAATGGTGCACTGCATAGATGTTGGTTATAAGTTACATAGAAACCAAGTTTTAAATGGATACAATAGAAATTAATTGAGAAAATGGCTTAACTAAATAAGGATACATGGAGATTACTAAAACAAGCAGACCAGAGTTATGTACCTAGTATTTTGGCGTTCTCCTGATCACATGTTATAAGTGTGACCACTTCGAAATGAATCTGCCAAACAGAAACAACATTTTGACCAATAAATGCAAACCATGACGGATGGACGAATGCATTTTCAGGCAGGCAGCCGACCGGAAGCCGGATAATGCCTCCAAGCGTTACAGACAGAGATTGATTGATTGATTTGAGTTTAACTCTGTTTTCAACAATGTTTCAGTCATATCACGGCGGCCAGTCACCAGTACTTCACACAACATACTTTTCAAGCAACGGGCTGCTTTTCCACATAGACTGTTAGCCCATTGATGAAAAACGAATGACGCTTGTCACAGTGACTTTTGTTAAACGTCCGAAAGAATGTTGGCCGAGCTGAGGTTCAAACTCACGACCCCTGGATTGACAGCCCGCGTCGCTACCGACTGAGTTACCGGGGCTCGGCACAGACAGAGACAACACATAAAGTATTGATTACAGAAGACTGGTTCTATGTGTCAAATCACGTCTGTGTTTAGGAAAGGGTTAACATTGTATGGTTATTTGCAGTTTAATTGAATCTCCGAGAAGGGATTGACAAAAACCTATTTAGACTACATTTCTAGTTTATTTGACATCTAGGACTAGATTACATGTTGACGTGTGTATGTTAAAATTAACTAACAACACTGACATTGAGGTCAATCATATGTCAGAGTGTGTTTCACTCATTGGAACTATTTTGTCCCATTAATTAATGCAAACGGATTGTTGTTCGTGATTCGGTCGAACCAATGAAATCAGTGTTTAAGCTGGTTATTACCAATATAAATAATTACCAGTACTACTGATCCATTTATCCAAACACAATCGTCACTGTAGCACCGAAAACCTGAGCGCCAAGGAAGACGGACGCTCTACCTCTACACCACACAGGCGGTCAATTATATATCAATTTATTTAAGTTAATTTAGGTAGTTTAACCCCTGTGGAATGGCCAAGCCATATCCGATGTATGAGGCTCCCCCAATAACATCCTAAGGTAGAGATGCATTCTATAACTAGTTGACGACTCGGTCAATGGGCAGTATTAGAATGGAACGCATCCCACTGTCGCCACTAGGACTCGAACCTTTGACCTCCCGCTCCCGAAGAAGATGCCTCAGACACTAGGCTATCGGTTTCATTATATACAGCGTTCCACGAGAAAACCAACATTATGGACTCTGTATAATGTATCGACCCAGATCAGCCTGCGCAGTTCGTGCAGGCTAATCCGGGCCGACATATTACGTTTCAGGGTGAAAGAGGTATAGACTAATGATTCCTGAAACATGAAATCATCGAAAAAAGTATGTCCGGGTAAGCCTGCGTGGCTTGCATAGGCTGATCCGGGTCGATAATTTACGCAGGGTCCACAGTGTTGGTTTTCTCGTGAAATCTGGAATTTGAGAAACATTTTGGGAAAAGGAGAAATTGCTCATTTTTTAAGTTTTCACTTGCAAGGAATCTAGAAACTGTATATTTAATTATGATTACGATATTTAATAAGCATAGTACTCTATACTGTACTTGTATGCCTCATTGTTCAATTTATAAATAACGATGTGGTTTTTTCCCATACTTGATAATACAGTACAATGTTTAGAATGTTAATTTATGATATGGATAATAAATATGGAAGGTATTTAAAGGTGTTGTTTCCCTTTACCCATTGATCAATTTGTGAAATTATTTGATTGTAATATGCCTGAAAGTATTAAGGGTATATTACTATTTTAAGATAGTAAATAGCCTTTTAATGTAATAAATCTACGGACAACCTAAATAGTTTGTTCTAATTCCAATTGCTTTACCCTGCAGGTATCTTATATCGTATAATATTATTATAGCATGTTATTATTTGCTTAAAGAAATACCTTAAATTTAAGATTATTAAGATACTATAACAATTATGCTATATTTACTTCGACGAATTTCTAATTAGCCACCTAGTTTTTATCATATTTTAGGAAAGTATTCGGAGAAAAATACAAATAACCAAATATAAGTTTAATACAGTTTATTTCTAATAGGCAATACAAAACTTCATTGAAATTTGATCACGGGAACAAATTTAACAGAGAGAGTTAACATGGACACCCTTCAAACTAAAACTGCAAGACCAAATCTCGTCGTATTTGATTTCGTTTCAATACTTTGTATGTCCACCTGCTGCGGCAATTACAGAACGGATTGATAGAAAACAAACCCATGTTTCTGTCAATATTTTGCACCACAGGTGCCCGCGCACAAGACCCTTTAAACATATTATTTTATCATAAAATCATTAAAAAAAATCGTTTTAGTTTTATTTTGTTTATTATAATTTAATAAAACATTATTATTTCTAAAACGAATTTATTGATGATAATATGATAAAATAAAATGAAAATAATATGTTTAAGGGTCTTGTGCGCCGGGCACTTGTGTTTTGCACTACATAACACATAATAAAACATATTGCAACTTTTATAACGACGCGTAACATACCTGTCTGATGGGGATGCCGGCACGAATCATTCAAACGGCTTGAGCGCGTTATGCAATGCTCATTCCCGCCATTTTTAATGTTTTTCATAAAAGACAATCCACGAAGAATACATCCCTACCAAATACGATAACTACCATACCGTGCACGAGGAACGCGAGAACATAGGCTATTTTCGGACCTACCGTTCCGCATGGATGATTTTGTTCATGAATACGTGTTTTAGTTCTGTAAATCGATAGATTGGTGTGTACAATACACAAATAACCAAACTTTAGATTTATTGATTAAATATATCGCATAATATCATATTGTTGAAAACGGCGTAAAACACCGTAACCACCGCGCACAACGAAGAAACTAGTTAACCTTACTCATACGAGCAATATTAACTCTTTGACTTCTTAAATTGTAGTCGAACTATTCAAGTAATGTCAGATAACCCTTCTAAACAGAACATATAAACAAGAGCACCGCGTACGGCACAGACGCTCGACTGATAGAAGACAGACAAAAAGCTGAGCTGAACAAAAAGTCTTAACCGGACGACCACGCCGCCGCCGCCGCCACCGGACGACCACGCCGGTCGACTCCAGGGTCATGACAATAGCTCTCGTTTTCTCAAAAGTCGAGCTAAAAAGGTATAATAGCCTGTTTTTGTTCTCTTAAAAGTGAAAACGTTTTTACATTTTATTTTTTCTCGATATGATATCAAATAATTAAATATAACTTTTGATCAACAATTGCAGACTCCTTACAGTCGGTCTATCGATGCTTGATTTTTCTTTTATTCCAGGTCGTTATTTCGAACTATATCTCGTTTTACATCATTTTCTAGTTCACTCGTTGATTCCACTTTTTCCGTATATGTGTGAGAAGCTAACACTCTCTTGATACTTTCAGGATTGTATAACCGTATCCGCTCGTCTGGTAATCGAATGTATTGATTAAAACATGGATGCAATAAATCGGACTAGGTTATTTTGCGGAGTTGTATTCCGACTCACGTAATCCGGAATACATATAAATGAAAAGATTTTGTTGATAATGAGATTTTCAAAATAATTAATAACCCTAATCATAGTTGTATATCCAATGTCTCAAGCCAGGATTTAGACACTGTTATATAAACCTGTCATAGAGGAAAAATGTGTGGAGAAGATGGTATTTATTATGAACATTTAATATGCGGAGGTATGTTATTATGCAAAGTATTAACACGTTTATTCTCTGCTATGGTAAATAACTGCTGCATGTATGTTCCATTCCGTATGAATAAAGGAATACTAGTCACATTACATAACGGGGACAATAAGCGTTCTAACGACCCGATCTGCTTCCGCGCTATAAAGCAAGTAAAGCGTTTGTTTGTTTGCTTTCTTGACTCGAAACAATCATTTGATATAGTTTGGCATAACGGGCTCTTCTTTAAGATGAAACAGTATGGCATTGATAATGGAATTTTAAAAACTTTTATAAGCATGTACAGTTCTATGTCAAGTCGTGTCCGTAATGGCACACATATGTCTGATTTCGTCTATTTGAAGCAGGGCACTAGTCAAGGCGGTAAAAGCAAACATCAGACGGACTATGCTTAGCATAATTAAATCGGGTAACTTTAATCCTACATCCTTAGTAAAAATGTACAAAGCTATAGTTTTGCCGGGGCCTTGTATGGTTGTGAACTATGGTGCCAGATGTCCCCAACAAATAGTTCATTACTTGAAAGAGCTCACTCATTCTGTTACAAAGTAATTCAAAGATTATCCTTCAGTTCAAACAATATGTTATCCGGAGCAGCGATCGGTATTAAACCTATCTTTTTAGAAATTGTGTATAAGAAGTTGGTCTTTACTGGTCAATTTTGAAGACTACCATATTTCATTATTTCTCAAAAAACTTATTGTTAATCGATTGTTTGATACGGCAATAATCCGTCAACGACCTCAGGCATTACCCCAGATTTATACGATATTTCAGCTAAATACGATCTTACTGGATACATCGACAAATATCCGGAGACAAGTGTCTTTCCATCAAAACTGGCAAAAAGTGTTATCCGCAACAGGATAAATCACTTTTAAGAGTCCGTATTCAAACGTGGTATATCTGAAGTATAATGTAATTGTTATTATAAGTTTCCATCTTCATTGCTATGTGCTTGTTCCTTTGTGTTTTGATATGTGATGTATATAGCTACTTTCTGATGTTGTGTTGACCTTTTCCCTCATCTAGGAGACTTTCGACCCGTCATAAATAGTAGGCACTTTAGAAAATTGTGACAAAAGGTGAAATTGCTCGTAGTGAACAATTTCGCATTTAATCAAAATGTTTTCAACGCAGTCTCAAGATATTGCCTGTAGTTTTCGTAAATGATTTATTCTTATCTATACGTCCTTAAAGCATCCATCAATCTGAAGAGTGTTTTCTCTTCATATCGATTCGGACGAGAGTGCACATACTGCATTACTTAGTCATATTACTTCTGGAATGCGGGTTATATTATATTAAGTCATGCAATCGGAAATATTATCTTTTCATTTGAAAAGTTATTGTTTACGAGTGAGTGAGAGAGCGAGACAGACAGATACAGAGACAGAGACAAGAGTGTTGTAGAGGAAACATGTATATAAATAAATACCGTGTAACTCTTTTCAAATACATGTATTAATGGACGGCATCGGTAAGCAAGACGGAATCATGGATATCAATCCAAGGGTCATAAAACTTGACTTAGCCATTCGTTCATTGAGAAACTGATAGATGCGAGTTACATGCCGTTTTCAACGATAATTCCAGTTTGCTTTTTCGTGTTGCTATATTACAAATGGTCTACGAGAAATAGAAATTTCTGAGTCGATTAAAAACAGTGATATTATTGTGCGAGAAAGTAGGACATCGAGAATACAAGCTTTATTCATTTAATTCAAATAATCTTACAAATTCAATTACAATTAAATGCGACTGGACTTCTTTAAGTCTTCACCAAACAAGCAACACGATGAGCATGGCGACTGTTACACTCAGGGGATCTGAAGAAAAAGGAAAAACTGACAACAATGCATGTATGGTAACTAATGTTAATCAAGTCTGACAGTATGGGGTCTTATGGTCTCTGATTTGGTTTGTTTGGTGTTTAACCATTTCCAACATGCAAACGCATTCCAACGTAGTAGTTGCAGCAAACGACTTTTGAAAACATTGTGGCAAAAGTAGAAATTGCTCATGATGACTAATTTCCCCTTTTGCCACAATGTTTTCAACTCTATTTAATGATTGAACTCTCATTTATGGTTAGGTTTGTTTGTAAGCGGTTTAAGGCCGCATTAAACACAATTTCAGATATACTAGCATTTAATGGGTAAGCTACCAGCACTACTGATCCGTTAATCTCATGAGCGCCAAAGAGGGTAAGCCATTACTAAAACAATTTTTAAAGTATTTGATATGAATCGGGTGTGGATCGAACATTCATCCTCCCGCATCCGACGGTATTCGATTTGCTATAAATAAACTAGCAGCACTATTTCTAGTATTTTTCAGAAAAATGCATTTAGTAAGTTTATAACAAATTGACTCAGCCAGAGTTCTCTCTGTACGCAGCTACATTAATTTACCAGACACGGCGTTCTCTCCCTCTTTGAATCCGCCGTGTCCGGGTGGTTAGTCGACAATACACATAGATGAAACACAAAAACGACATTGAACTGTTTTCGTTTGAAGTACAGAAAATATCTAGCTCTTCAAATGGTTTTCCTTTCTGTTAATATTGCAATAATCTTGCACTGTTGCAACTGATGTTTTTATAGAGAAAGAAATAGTCTAATATGAGATGGTGGTGTAATAAAACGTCTTTGTTAGGTTCACATTAGTTCTACTATGAACACAGGCTATAGTGCTGCTTTCAACAATTTTTCATTTACAAGGAGTTACCTGCATAACCCTGAGCGCCAACGAATGCATCCATTACTATCATTTTTAAAGTATTTGCGGACGTATACAAGCAACTCTTAGAGTAGGCTAAACAGATTTTAAAACAAATTGCCGCCGGTCAACAAATGCGGTGTTGATATATAGTAATGTTATAACAGTACTCATTGGATAAATAATTATTATATTGGCCGAACCTAGCTCGGCTAACGTTCTTTACAACTTGACAAAATTAAATGCTACAAGCATCATTCGTCTTATCCGTCTATATGGGAAAGCATCAAGTAGCTCGGAAAGACTACTGTATAGAGTACTGGTGTAACAAAAAACATGGAACACGTTGCTAGGTGTACTGGTGGCCATTATATGACGTTAAACACAACGTAAACAATAAATCACTAGTTAATTATACCATAAATCCGAGTCGATCCGCTAAGAACAGCATCTTTCACTATCAATTGTTGTCTAACACTGGCCACTTCATCATCGCCACCTTCTTCAGAGAGTGCACGCCTTCTTCGGCCACTCCCACACGACTGTAATACACATGCAAATTGTTAAACCATACCAATGCTAACTTTTTATTTTGTCGTTGTAAATTCAGCTGTCGTGTAATAAATGAATAACACATTCAATTAACATAGAACTACAATAGTAAATTTGCTGGTTATGAATTCATTCGACCGTTGAGATTGCACGGAAAATAAGTGAAGATTTATGTTGTGCCAATGCACATCAACGCTGTTCTATATATTTATTATCAATATTCATAGAATTGGATATAGAATCTTTATTTCAAAATACAAAGCTGGGTAAGCCAATAAAAAATACAGATTTTTCTGTAAGTAGTAGACCATAAGAAGAAGACATGCGTTGCAAATAACACTTAAGGGAGAAAAAGAACTGAAAAGTGTTTGTATAGTCTTGTAAACTATTTTAAATTACTTATTAAAATTCAGTTCTATCTTGTATGAAAAACTCACTTACAAAGTAACAGTCTTTAGCAGAGAAGCAAATTTTGACAGTACACGTTAAAGTCACATTATCGGCGTTGTAGAACTTGAACACATATAAGTCCATGTATAAGTAGGTCCAAAGACCAGTAGGATGGTTGAACCGCCTGAAGTCTGACACCAGACTGGTTTCATCGGAACATCTGAAACGGAAACAAACGAGTCGCATCAGCTCACAAGGCTGTAACACTACCTTTGTTTTATACTAATATATTATGAGATTGTTCCTTGGAAAAATAATGAAATTGATTTTGTGAACAGTGTATATCCAGGGCAACATGTACACCTACACAGTCTGGTCAAGATCTACATTGTTTACATATTACTTACAGACGCTTGTAAGAAGGTTCTTCAATCTTTGATGTCTGATTTGAACTGTCACGGTTCAGAAATTAAAACTTGTACCCTTTTGTAATGTACTTAAACATATATAGCGACATCACGTTTTATCAACTTGGCGAAATTCGGCGATAAAAGTTAACACCGTTTAAAAATTACTCCATTAACAAAAATTAACAAAACATCAAGGTTCTATATCAACACCTTATCCTCGGTTGTTAATTGTTACCCTATGGCTATTACTCCCAAAGTAGTCGAGTCTTTAATTGTTCGCCAAAAAGTGTATATCTTATGTTGTAAATGGAAGTCAATTCATTGGCATTCGAAACAAGAGATATTAGTCAAACACTATGCAACCACCCCCTTTGAGCGTTACATTTTCAGGATCGTGAGGCGGATTGAATAAAATATGCATGACCCCAATTCGGAGCTAATCAGTCATTTCTGATTAATCGGACACGTTATTTTGTGTTGAAACTCACTTTGACCTTAATCATTTACCGAATTATCTCAAAATAAAACGGTGTCATGTACTGAGCATGCCCATCCTCTCTGCCGAAATTGAGGACTGGAGTCCGAAGCATTCTGCAGTCATCAATCGGATAAGCTTAAAATATATACGGTCATCCTTAATAGTATATACAATCTGAACTAAAGGCAATCACCGCTTCTCTTTGATATCTGCAGTGTTCATTATTTACTATTTTGTAGGCGACAATCTAATATCCTTGCTTAAATGTTAATCTGAGACGACTTGTACCAGGCACCCATAATATGTATACGAGCGTTTGCTAGTTCAGTGCAGTTCAGGTATTGTTTTAATGAAATTGAAAAATACCCGTTGGTGATGACAGTTTTTGCATTACTTCCGCCTGATGCGACGCATGACAACGGCTTCATGGTATATTCACCTGCAAAGCAAAAAGGGGTATTTGTCATTTATTTAAGCATTTCTGTATGTCCGAGGGGTATTTGTCATTTATTTAAGCATTTCTGTATGTCCGACTAAGTATGCGGCACACTACTTTGAAACATTTCGGTAACAATATGGACAATCTCTATGAATGAAAATTTAAATATATAAGACTTGAAAACATAGTGGCAACAGGAGAAACTTCTCAAAATGTTTTCAAAAGTCGTCTGCTGCAAATGTGTCAAAATGCCTCTGCACGTGGGAAAGTGTTAGGTTTATCTCGAAAGTGGTGAAGCTCCACATTCACATTGTCAAACGTGGTAACACTCCATGCACATTATCCATTTATCGAAAGTGGTGATGCTTCATTTACATAGTTTAATTCATAAAAAAGTATTATTGGAAAGACCAAATTTTTTGAAATTTATTGATCTCATGACATCTGAGAGTCCAAAATTAATTAAGAATGATTGTTTTTAAATCATTTGAATTGCGAAAAACTTTGTATTTTGAATAAAAGGCATATTTACCCCTTCATGCTTTACCACTACAAAGTTCATATGTATTCAAGGTTTATACTGTATTATGTACAATACTTATATTTTCAGTTAATGGAAAGTGTAAGTTTTGTGTAAAATTACAGTGTGTTCAAACGCTAGATATAATGTTTAAAATATATGGGTACGCTAATATTTGTAATTTTTGTATTACCTATGTGAATATGTACATTGTTTTATACTGTATACTCATGGGCATGTTGCCCACTGTATTTCTCAATACAACTATGTATAGAAAGTGGTAATGCTCCATTCATAAGGTTTGATCCCAAGTCGCGGCGCTGTGGTCATGGTTGAGTGCTCCTTGGCTATGCACATTTCCTAGCCTATTAATGGTGTGTTTACCCAGGGAGCATGCATAAGTGAACCGTCGCTTTGAATACATTGAAATATTGTTGAAAACGGCATAAAACCCCAACAAAAACAAATCCATTCACATTGTCTATTTATCGAAAGTGGTAAAGCTCCATTCTCAGTTCTTATTACTTGAAAAAGTGAACTGCAAGACTCAAAATGAAAAATCATTACCTGGCGCTTCAATTTCGAACCATATTGTATCTCCTACAGTTGCTGTAGTTAAAGTTAAAGGATCAGTGATCTCAACGAAGCGAGAGATTATATCATGTTCAGGGGTCGATGATTCTACCGTGTGGTTAACGCTGAAAAACGAAAGTAAACATATGATAATTTACATATGTAAAAGACTGCACGGTAAGTATTACGACTCCTACAGTATAGAAGAGTAGAAACTGCGCTCACGATTAGTTCTAATTTGCATGAAAAATGATATCAAATCTTCTAGAAACTGTCTCACTTATTGAAAAGTACAAAATCATGTACATATATATTCTTTGTATTTTTTGGGGGAATTTACTATTTGTACATGGTTTCAAATAATATATTTTGCATTGTTTGTTATTGAACTACAATTTCAATCGGCAAGAACCGAAACTGCATGCATCATAGATTTGAAACAGCATTTTCCTTGATATATATACATTTATATTTACGCTCACCCAAAGTTATGACGCATCTTTTTTTAAAATTGCTTTCTTTCCTTAAAAAATTGTATCTGAATACTCATTATTAGTTACTGTATATCTGTTTTTGACACTCCCTTTAAGAAAATGTCGTTAAATCCCATCTCTGACAATTAATTCATCCATGCAGAACAACATATTCACTTTTGCTATTTCCCATGTGCAACCCGTGCTATTTCCCATGTGCAACCCGTGCTTACCATCTACTATGTGCTTTTCGATGTTAGAGGTTACCTCAATCAACTGGTTATGTATTGTTTATTTACTGTGATAGTATGTTGTATGACGGGTTAGAACGTTGGGCGAGTGTTTATTATAATTGGCACTATCATAATGTAAAATCAACAATAATCAGGAATCTGTGTGAACCTGAAAGCAGGCCCTTAATGGGAAACTACTATAGAAGAATAGACGTAAATCAAATACAAAGACACCTTTCAATCAATGTTCTAAGATGGATCATACATTTTAACATAACGTGATGAAGATGATGTATAGGTGTCAACATTGGTCACCCAAAACTTTTGAGGTTGTGTAACACTCAGTATTAAAACGCAGACGTCGACAACATCATTGAAATGAACATGGTTCGTGGAATATAAACAAATGAGAACAGGTACAAGTTGACTTTAGTGAATAGTGTAGATCCAGATCAGCCTATGCGGATAAAGATATACAATGTTCACATATTTATAACACAATCTTGTTATACTCTTCCGTCAACTTGAATAGTTTCTGATAATACTAAATAGAGTAGATATACAAGCTGATCTGAAACTGCACTTTTCAGAAAAACAACCTGTAAAAACATTTTAAAAAGGAAGTTCTTAAATACAATCATATTAAGAATATATGCCCTTGAAGTTCATAACAATCAGCACTTATTCCAAGAGTTTTAGTCTTGGAGAAAACGCGGCCATTATGGGACCATCAGGCTCCAATACTATATAATTTAAACTCACTGCTCTGACTTAATGTCTATTATATGATTGGAAGTGAATTCATTCCCGCAATTGATCAATCTGAAGTCTTTATTTTTCAGAATTGTATAATTTCGGACCTTGGATACATCCCTGGTATTCGATCACATCAAAACAGTGGCTCGTATATCCGAGGCTCAAGAGTCAGTGGTAAACAATAACGGCCTAAGACTAAATAACATCCTAAAATAGTTTAACGCTTCTCAATTGACATTCTCTATCTCAGAGTTGTCGTCCTTACGCTAACTTTCATAATATATCTATAGGTGCTACCTATTTACG
This sequence comes from Serripes groenlandicus, assembly GCA_031761405.1. Lineage (NCBI taxonomy): Eukaryota > Metazoa > Mollusca > Bivalvia > Cardiida > Cardiidae > Serripes > Serripes groenlandicus. Next base: position 46,945,335 of record JASEVX010000011.1, on the reverse strand, counting down.
AAAAAAAATACGCAAGATAATTATAGACAAAAATTAAAGAGCATACTTTGGCCATAAAAAAGGATTTATAAGTAATTGACTAGACAATAATAATGTTAATGTCATGTGTCTTGCATTATTAAAACATATTTGGAATTCATATTGATGTTGTCTGTTATTTTAACAGAAAATAATAAAGTAAAGACTTTCAGACAATCAAGGAATACATTTATAATGAACGAGGTTAAAACATGAGGGCCAAGACGATCCTTAATCGATCACCTGCATTATGGCAAAGAAGCAAATAGATCAGCCCTTTTCTGATGCCACCTGGCGACTGCCTTTTTCAACCAGTCAATATGACTGGAACAAATTATGTAAGGGGTCACATTTCTGCTAAACCCTTTCCCTATTAGAGACGGTTTCTGAGGCCTATGCAACAGAGGATTTAGGAAAAAGATTGTCGCCACAAGAACAATTGCTTCTTATGGGAAAGTTATCCTTTTGCTACAATGTTTGATAAATAATTATACTTTGAATGAGTGAGTCAATAGCTCATGTATAGGAATTTGGGGTCTTTCATGTGGATACCACTTTTTTGCGGAAAACGACGTCGCTCCATTAACTCCTTCTTTGGCTACGATACAGTCAAAATTTAGTTTCGGGCATAGAAGGCTAATGCTGTCGTTTTTTTGACGAACGGGAAATCATATTTCTTACAGATTTCCATTTATTTTTAACTTTTCGTACAAATATTAATTGCCACATAACACAGCACTTAAATGATCTTAAATATCGATTTAAAAAAAAATGATTAAAAAGACGACAATAATTTTCAATCCGTGTTTTTCTGCTCATTTAATACATACCCAAAATACCGACTTAAAAAAAAAAAAAAAAAAGCCGACAATAATTTTCAATCTGTTTTACGTCTGCTTTTTATACATATCCAAAATGGCGGCCCCCATGGATTTTTCCAGTTTCATTTCAGAAAGCTTCATGGGTTATTGAAAAAAAAAAAAAAAAAAAGAAATCTCACACCTGTTAACTATAAGCGAAAAAACCCATTATGTTTTTTTTTCGTATAATGAGTGGATAGGTTAGAGAGTGCTCAATGGACATTTAAAACAAAGTCACGCGAGAAAGTGGTGAGAATAATGACGGCAGGAACTAAGGATGATCCCGAAATTTGAATGATCACGGATATAAGTGAAACATAAGAATACATATTATACCTCACTGCAGTCAGGTGTCCAATAAATGTTTGGTTATAGATTTCAAGTTGGTTACACGTGAACGTGTACTGAACACCTTCTCCTCCAACGATGTCATCGGTCAAGTTTATATCAGAGAAATAGGCGGTGATACTGTAGTTCTGTGGATAAAAGTTTAGATCATAGATTAACAAATATATAATTGACATACACCATGATTCCATGCAACACTTTCCCATATATTATACATCTGCAGCAAAAGACTTTGAAAAGCTCTAGACAAATATTATGAATTTCTCTATAAACGAATGTTTCATTTTAAAATAAAATTGAAAGCATTATAGCAAAATGAGCAATTACTCGTCAATTAATTGTGAAACATGTATTGACTAAAGACACATGAATACATTATGTCGGACCAATGTAGTGGACAATGGGTAGGTACGATACCTTCGTGAATGCTCGTACAATTCGATTTTGACTCTCCATATATAATTTATCAGAACTCTTTTAACCCTCTCCCAATTGTAGACATATTTGGACGCATATGCATGAATCGTCTGTTTAACACTTTTCAGGAATTTTACTTCCATTCAAATATATGGTTTGTTTTTAATATATAGATGTTTACAAAGTCGTCTGCAGCAGATTTTTCTTGCAAGAGGAAAACGGTTACGAAAGGTAAACCAGCTCTAAGTATTGTGACGTCGTTACCGTGTCATATCTTTCCTTTACCCCAGTGGTGCCTCAATGATGAATTCAGGAGTCTACTATCAACACTAGCAATAACTGTGGATTAAGCTTACCGTCGCAGAACAGTTTACGTACAGTAAAACCTGGGTTAAAGACCACCTATGAAAAGCAATTCCCCGTCTTAAGCAACTAAACTTTTAGTTTTACAATAACTGACCCTGCAATTAATTCTTTCAGCGCCGAATTGTTTAAAGTATACTCTTCCATGTTCAAAATCGGGTGTGTCCATTTCTCAATTTATAGAGGTTTTTGGACTATTTTGGTAAGTAAAAAGGCAAACAATGCTGATTTCAGGTGAGACAGCTCGTTACGAGCTGACTCACCTGAATCTGCATTGTTTGCAAAAACCTCAATATTGCCTGTGGCGCTGAAAGAGTTAAAGACTACCTGTGAACCAAGACCAACATTATGTCCTCACATGTGTCGTCTTTATACACAGGCTCAACTGTGTAAATTGAAATGGTTGTAAGGAGTGATAGTTGTTCATTCCTGGTTGCCAGACGCTGCGGTGATACGAATGATGAATTCACGTGTCTGTGATCACCAATAAGAATGACTTACCGTAGCAGAACAGGAAAAGTATACGTTAAGATGGTTGTCAGGAGTGTTGGATGTACATTCCTTGATGCCAGACCCGTCATTATAGAAGGCCCTATAATTGATGAGTAAACTTGGATTTGGATTGTTGAAGTGAATCGTTTGATTTGGATAACAAGCTGGATAAAACAAAAAGATAACATGGTACAATCATGTTTTAACAAGAGCGCCGCAGGTGAACACCAACGCTCGTCTTATTTTTGTCTATGTCGAAAAAGGGGGAATTACTGAATAATTATTTAAGCCAGAAATAAGTGACTTGATAAAGACATATGCCTATTATTCCTAGGAATATGTGTACCAAGTTTCATTTGAAAATGTTGAACGGTTTTGAGTGATGAGATAGGGTTCAAGGTTTGCTACAATGACAACGCTGACGACGCAACAGAAGACGACACCAAGGGTATCACAATATCCGGACTTCTTTTTCTTCGAAAAACAGACGAGCTAAAAATCCTTATGAAGTTTATTTTTAGAAATACACCAGAAATACAAAGTCTTGAGTTTCAGTATTTGCGACGCAATATTAATAGTAACAATTTCATTAAAGCCGTACCTTAACTTCGCTGGATTAGCAAACGCTCGTATACTGCGAACGGTTTAGTCTTATTTTAATGAGATTGGCATAGTAAGGAATTGGCATAGTAAGCAATTGGCATATTAAGGAATCTATACTTTCCAATGATTAAGAGTTAATCGTTGTATAGGGGCTGAACTGTATCAGACGTTGATTCGTATCGTAAATAAAAACAAGAGGGCCAATGTGGCCCTCAATCGAACACCTGAATGATAGTTTAGTAGCAAATGTGTAATTGCCATCCGGCATCTATCTTTTTCAACCAATAAATGTGTCTTGATAAAATGTTGTAGAAGGTGAATAAGGAACATTTCTGATAAATGTTCTTGTATTCATAGAACAAATTTTAATAAGAATCGAATAATTCTTTCGCTATATATGAAAGCAAAATTATGGAAGCGTCCTAGTGCCACAGTCTGTAATATTTGTGAGAGATATTATCTCCTTATTAGGAGATACTAAGTCATAATTAGAAGATATTAAGTCATAATTAGGAGATACTTTCTCCTAATTAGGAGATACTTACTCCTAATTAGGAGATATGATATGTCATAATTAGTAGATACTAACTCCTAATTAGGAGATACTAACTCCTAATTAGGAGATACTGAGTTTCTCGTAATTATGACTTAGTATCTCCTAATTATGACTTAGTATCTTCTAATTATGACTAAGTATCTCCTAATTATGATTTAGTATCTCCTAATTAGGACCTAATTTCTCCTAATTAGGAGATAGTATCTCCTAATTATGACATAGTATCTCCTAATTAGGACTTAGTATCTCCTAATTAGGAGATATCATCTCCTAATTAGGAGATATCATCTCCTAATTCGGAGATATTATCTCCTAATTATGACTAAGTATCTCCTAATAAGGGGATAATATCTCTCAAAAATATTACAGACTGTGGCACTAGGACGCTTCCATACAAAACAACTTGACAAAGATAAAGGCATTGTTGAAAAAAGCTGAACTTGCTCATTATGAGCAAATTTTCATTTCGTCATACTATTTTCAAAAGTAGTCTGCTTAAGGTGCTGACTGTATACAGCTATAATAAATCCGATAACGTCATGATGTAATGGAGACCATTAGAGTTTAACCAATATTCTCTTATGTAGACGCCTTTTGACTTCGAAAACACTGTATGATGAACATTTTCTTCCATTGCCTAGATGATCTTAAAGTCGTCTGCTACACATATGTTGTGTGAATGCTTAACAGAACTCAGAGCATCATAATCAGGTAGGTTTTTAGATTTCTAAATTAACTCTAATTTACTCACTGAAATCATCCGCCCGTCTTGGTGCGTCAACTCCGCCACTTTTTACGTCACATACCAGTGCAGTCAAGAGAACGAACAATGCAAATCGCAACATCCTGTTAATAATAAAAAGATTTCACATTTTCAAGACTTCTTTCCATCAGGGTTTCAAGATATTTAATAATGTGTCATTAAAGCGGACACATTTTATGAATGGGATATGATAAAGATGAAGCTAAGTCTGTACATCTACACAGTTTGACGGGATCAATATATTTCCTCTACTGAATTAATTTGATTGTTTTGTGTTTTACGCAGTGTTCAACACTTTTACTATCACGGTGTTTCTTGGGTAAGTTACCAGTACTACTGGTCCATTTATCCCGACACCAGTGGGCTGGTCGTAATGCTTACCCACACTCATGAGCGGCCAGGAGGGAAAGTTATTATTTCCATTTTTAAAGTATTTGCTATGACAAGAACGGGCATCGAAGCAACGACCTCCCGCACCGAGGCGGACACTCCATCACTTTGCAACAGACGCGACTAACGAATTGAAGTGTAATATATGGTTACAGAACATCTGTAGAGTGAGAACATTGGTCGGACAACAGTTTAATTTCTTTCATATCACACAGCCTTTCCGAGTAAATTATGTAACACAATGTCTGTTAATACCGGAGCATTTACGTCATGATGTTCAGGTACAATGTATATAAGCCTTAGCCTAAAACAGCGACGAGGGCTTTTTAATGTAACTGACTAGAGAGGGAGAGAGGTTTGGAGTCTTGTTCGGGCTGATTTTCCGAGAGGGACGCCTAGCGGAGGCGGGTTACATGAGGGACGTAGCGCAACAGAAATAATGCAGAGTGGAAAGAGAATTGACTATAGAGTAGACGCCTATTGTTTGTAGTTTAATATACCAAAGAGAAATAATAGAGGAACATCATAAATCGAGTTGTTTCACTTGTTTACGCCTTGACCACAACGAAGTACTACAATTACCGAGACTGATATTAGCTTATCCTGATTAAAGCGTATCAGTTGAAATGCTATCCCTGCAATCCAGGGCCCAACGGAGGGAAGCCACACCTACCATTCTTAAAAGTCTTTGGTAGGACCTGAACAAATACGATTAGCATGTTCGTGATCAATGGCTAACTTGAGTACGACTCTTGACCTAGTTATTGTTAGTCAGTTACCCTTTCCAACATATAGAAATATTTTCACACAACAACAGTCAACTTGGCAAATGAAAAAATTGCTCATGAAAAGCAATCTGTCCTTTTGCCGAAATGTTTTAAACTATTTTCCATTCCTTACACTTTCATTTAAAGAGAAAATCAACATGTTTGCCAAAGTATAATCAACGACGTCTGCTGCAATATTGTTGTTAGTGGAAATGAATTAACCAATACATCCTAATATGAAAAGAGAAAACACCTACCTTACACTAAAGTATAGCTTTTTCACCACCGTCAGTCAGTTGTCAACACTGTAGAGTTTCTTGGCGACTGATACATGTACTGAGTGTGGCTTTGGTCTATCGTCTATACCAGCATGGTCGTGAACACGGTTAACTTCGTTCACGTTTTCACGTGATCTATCTATCTATCTATAATAAACACGAGGTAAGAGAACTCACGACGTGCACGTGGTAGTATGGACGTTTAAACTAATTGAATTGTCCCACAAGAAAATGGGACGTTGATATTATTTCATGTAGTCAATAAATACGATATATAGATTGTATGTGGATTTGGTTCCTACTTCAGCGCGACTTTTCTGTAACGTTTTGATGCGACGAACGGTGTAAAGTGTTATCAGATAAAAAGGAAGATGAACAATTGGTGTTGCAAATACTACCCAAATATTCTTTAGTCTCTTGTTGTTAGTCCCGGGTTCAAAAATTGAACCGCGTCATTGTAAAACACATAATAGCACATAATTGGTACACATGTCGTGATCTCCGATCATCGGAGATATTAGACTAAATAATTTATGAGATCAAATTATAGATGTGCTGCAGTTATATGGCACACATATTTTTTTTTATAAATTAAGTAGGTTATGGTGTTGTGCCATCAGCCCGTATACAGGTATACATATTGTTTTTAATGTGTGTTCATAAATAAAGTATGGTGTTGTGCCATTAGACCGTATACAGGTATACAACTTTGGTTTGTTTGTTTGTTTGTATATTGTTTTAAGCAGATTTCAACAATTGTTCAGTAATACTGCAGCGTTTCCCGGGTAGGTTACATATCATGACAACAGCGAATCAGTCGTAATGCTAATCCATCTACCCTGCGCACCAGGAAGGGAAACCATTACTACCATTTTTAAATTATTTGGGATGACCTGGCCGAAGATCGAACATTGAATCGACCTCCCATCGCAGCCGATGCGGTCTTTAATGTTTGATAAAAGCCGATCCTTGGAGGCCTTTTAGATGCCAGTACGACTAGTTGGCCAACAGAAAGTATCCTGATCTTACTGCGAGAAGAATACCTTTGAAGCTATGAAATGCACTGGGATTTTTTGCGACAGCCAGTAATTTACTCCGAGGTTAAATATAAATGTGTATGTTGGTTATGTAATGTGTGTTATGTGCTGGTATAGAAGATATTAGCCAGAGGCCTAAATATCTTAATAAAGAAATTGAATTGAATTGAATAAAGTACTTTGATTTAAGTGTTTGGTATGAACCGTCCTAGAGTCGAACAGCGATTTCCCGTCGCAGCCGAGGCAGTCTTTAGTGTTTGGTACTTGCCGTTCCCTGGAGGCCTTTGTGATGCGAATACGACTAGTTGGCCAACAGGAACTATCCTGATCTGACCTCGAGAAGAAGCCCTACTAGGCTGAAACTGACTTTATTACATTTATTAAAATGCCTTTGAGGCTATGAAATGCACTAGCAACTGTTGCGTGACCCAGTGATTTTATATATATATATTGGTCTCCAAAGCGAATAATTGAACCCCAAGTCTTCAAATTATGTGATGCTTTATATGAGACTCTTCATTTTGCATCCCTTTACTCAGACACTGCGTGCGAATCTTATGACAGATCGAGTTATGAGACCATTACGGACTATGTCAATTGTCTGAAGGATGAGTTCATTAGTGCTGATGGTGATCATATTCGTCAAGAGGATGTTTTAATTGCATTATCAACACTGAACACCGGAACAATGTGCGGTAATGATAGGGTTTGCAATGAACATCTCTTTCATACTGGACTGATCTTAAAACGTTATATAACGTGTTTATTTAACCTAATGTACTGTAATAGCTATATCCCTACTGATCTTAAACATGATGTGATTTTAACCCTTCATAAGGGTGGGGGTAAAAAGAAAAATGATTCGAATAGTTATCGAGCAATTACCCTTTCCTCGTCTATTTCAAAATTGTATGAAGAGGTTTTTATTGCGACGATTACAAGAAACTGTCAATGAACATGAACTTCAGGGCGGTTTTCAACCTGATATATGTAGTCCTATGACATCATTTATTCTAAATGAATTATAATTTACAATAAAGAAATGCATAGTAAATGGTTTGCTTGGGGTTTAGATGCCCGGCAGGCATTTGACCGGGTGTGGTATGACGGTCTATTCTACAAATTACACAAGCTAGGTGTTTATTCCAAACTTTTAAAATCAGTAATTTCAATGCATACTGACATGTCTAGTTGCGTTATGTATAGTGGGTTTTACTCAGACTGGTTCCCTCTTATACAGGCCATCAGACAATGCGGAGTTTGGTCTCCGTTTTGTACCTTATTTATATAAATCAGTTGATCGAAATGTTAGTTAGGGTTTCAAATTGAAGGGAAAAGTTATTGTGTCCCGTCCTAAGCAGACGATATGACCATTCTCGCTTTATCTGGTAAAGTCCTACAACATATGATAAATAATTGCTATCAATATTCCAGTCAATGGCGTTACCAATATAATTCGGACAAATGTGCCTTCGTCACTTTTAATGAGACCAAGCGTTCATTTACACGCAGTTCACGGTCCAGGGCCCGTATTCACCAACGCGTCTAAATTCGATTTTCGAACTAAATCTAAATTATCTGACTAAATTACGTCGATTTAGATTTGGTCCGTATTCACCAACGCGTCTAAATTGTAAATCGGACTAAATATTTAGATTTAGATTTAGTCAAAAATCTAAATTTAAAAGTTTGGTGAATACGGGCCCTGGTGTGTTGGTAAAGCAGCTATTAACTCTTTCAGCGCCAAAGGCAATATTGAGCTTTTTGCAAACAATACAGATTCTGGTGAGTCAGCACGTAACGAGCTGTCTCACCTGAAATCTGCATTGTTTGGCTGTGAGTTATAAAAATATTCCAAAAATCCTATAACATGAAAAAAGAGTCGTCCGAGTTTGAACATGGAAGAGTCTACTTTAAACAATTCGGCGCTGAAAGGGTTAAGACAAAGAATAGTATGTTCATTTAGGCATACTCTGTAACAAACTCTGTAACCTACTCTGTAACATACTCTGTAACATACTCTGTAACATACTCTGTAACAAGTAAGGGGAGTATACAGCTCGTTTACCCACAATATCTCTCATTTCATCAAACCAAATCCCATAATTATTTTGAGTACCCAAAACATATGGTTAACCCTTTCCCTCATACTACAATTCTGCAGCAGACGACATATTTTGTCAAAACATAGAAAATCTCTATAATTGAATAGATAACCTATGGAAAACGTTGTGGCAAAAGGAGAAATTGCTCGTTCTGAGCAATTTCTCCTTTTGTCACTATGTTTTCAAAAAAGCTGTCTGCTACAGATGCGTCAGAAAGCCTCTATATGAGGGAAAGGGTTAAAGGTTAAAATAAGGATTTTAGAGCTTACACAACTCCCCTTATCTAGAGCTCGGCTGAGTTCATTGTGTGGCGGCCTGTTCACCTATTCATATATGACCTGGTTTTCTCGCACCATTACTCCACACAACATACTTTCTCTTTTTTCGCATAGACTGTTGGCCCATTGGTGAAAGACGAATGACGCTCGCACAGTGACTTTTGTCAAACGCTGTAAATAATGTCGGCCGAGCTGGGATTCGAACCTCACAACCCCTGGATAAACTGCCCGCGTCGCTACCGACTGATCTGCCGGGGCTCGGCTAATTCAATTCAAGTTGTAGTATTGTATAATCGGGCCAACGGCCCATACACAAACTATAAACATTTTACATAATTGAGCCGTCCCGTGAGAAAACCAACATTGTGGACTGCGTAAAGTAGCGACACGGATAAGCCTAAGCATGCCAGCAGCCTAACCCGGACAAACACTTTACGCCTCCTGTGGATTTTCTGTTTCAGGAATCATAACTCTATACCACTATCCCCCTACGCCGGAACGTGTCGGTCCGGATTAGCCTGATCTAGGTCGATACATTACGCAGAGGCCATAATGTTGGTTTCCTCGCTGGACGACTCATGTTGTGATTCGGTAAGGGAAATTACATGAGATAAGCGTTTAAGGTAAAATTAAAAAAACTGTTAAGAGTGGCTTTAATCAATCAATCAATCAATCATTGTGGGTTATCCGAGAGAAGAATAATGATTTAACAATTGATTGATTGTTTGGTGTTAAGGCCGCTTTCAACGATTGTTCAGTTATATCATGGTTTTTCCTGTGTAAGTTACCAGTACTACTGGTCCATTTATCAAAAACAGAAGCCAGTCAATCGTCATGGTAGCCCCGAGAACCTGAGCGTCAATGATGACATCCTTTACTACCACGTCTATGGTTTGACTCCTTCGGGGATCGAACCGGAGACCTCCCTCACCGAGGCGGACGCTCCACCTCTACACCACAGAGGCGCCCAATTATATAACAAGGTATTTAAGTTAAGTTAGGTAGTTTAACCCCTGTTGAATGGCAAAGCCATATCCGATGTATGAGGCTCCCCCAACAACATCCTAAGGCAGACATGCATTCTGTACCATTCTTTAACTAGTTGACGACTCAGTAAATGGGCAGTATTAGAATGGATCGCATCCCACTGTTGCCACCAGGACTCGACCTTTGACCTCCCACTCCCGAATAAGATGCCGCAAACACTAGGCTATCGGTACCATTATATACACCGTATATTCCTGAAACATGGAATCTACGAAAAAAAGTATATCCGGGTAAGGCTGCACAGCTTGCAAAGGAAGATCCGGGTCGAAACTTTACGCAGTGTCCACAGTGTTGGTTTTCTCGTGAAATCTGGAATTTGAGAAACATTTTGGGGAAAAGGAGAAATTACTCATTTTTTAATCTTTCACTTGCAAGGAATCTAGAAAGTGTATTTTTAATTATGATTACGTTTAAATATATATTTAATAAGTGTAGTACTCTATACAGCACATGTATGTATCATTGTTCATTATCTATAAATGAAAGTGACGATGTGGGTTTAAAGTTTAAACGCTTCGATCTTTCATATACTTGATAATACAGTACATGTTTAGAGTGTTAATTTATGATATGGATACTAAATATGGAAGGTATTTAAAGGTTTTGTTTCCCTTTACCCAGTGATCACTGTTTGCGAATGTGTTTGATTGTAAAATGCCTGAAAGTACTAAGGATATATTACTATTTTAAGATAGTAAATAGAGAGAAAATCGCAAACATTTAAAAAATCGGAGAGATATTGTATTCTTTGAAATATTTGATTTTTATTTAGGCCTTTAAAATGTAATAAATCTACGAACAACCTAAATATCTTGCTTTAATTCCAATTGCATTATCCTGGAAGTATCTTATATCGTATAGAAATTATGATATCATTTTCTTATTTGCTTATAAAATAGCTTTAATTTCTGCAATAATATTAAGATACTACGCAAATTATGCTATATATGTTGTCAAGAAGTGATAACCCACCAGAAAACGCCGTGATATAAACTGTATACTATAACCACCGCGAACAACAGCCCCCCAACCCCACCCCGCAACCCCGCCCTACCACAAAAAAACCCACATCGAAGCACTATATATAGTAAGAACCCGTTCCTGCATACAACAGATCGGCAGCAGACGACTTAAATAACACATATGCAAATATAGGGGAAATCCCTATAAAAGGAGGTTTTATGATTGAAAAGAGTTGAACATTATGTGACAAATGGAGAAATTGCTCATTATTCACAATTTGTCACAATGTTTTCAAAAATTGTTTGGTGCAAATGTGTCAACAATGCGCATATATATATATGGTAAATGATTAACCTTTATGCTGCCAAAGGCAATCTAAGGATTTTGCAAACAATGCAGATTCAGGTGAGACAGCTTGTCTCTCATGAAATCTGCATTATTTGCCACTTAGACATTACGTTTATCAAATTTACTGATGGACGAAACACGTAGTGGTTCAATTTTCAACATGGAGGAATCAACTTTGTGAAATTCGGCAGAGAAGGGTTTAATCACGAGGTTATCGTTCAGTATTGAGAAGGATGTTTCTCCGTAATCTTTCAATTGTAAATGTTTACGACCCGTGGATCCACGAGTTTATGGTCCAGTACTGAGAAGGATGTTTCTTCGTAATCTTTCAATTGTAAATGTTTACGACCCTTGGATCATTGTGACTCACATACTGTTAAGATAATTATCAAATTCGCGCTTCGCCCAAGCTTCTGTTGCACTGTTGAAATAAATTGACGATGGGCTGGGATGCTGATGGGCACGTTGATTCATTCTCATTTTAAATCGAATGTCGTTTCTGGCCTGGTCTTGTCAAACAGTTCACTTATTTACAATGTTCACCTACTCATGCGTTTCCTGGTTTTCCCACACCAGTACACCACACATAAGACTTTCCAAGGAAGTGGATGCTTGTCCACATATACTGTTAAATAGCCCATTGGTGAAAGACGAATGACGCATGTCACAGTGACTTTTGTTAAACGTCAGAAAGAATGATGGCCGAGGGAATCTGCCGTGACCGTGTGGTTAGCGTCGTGAATTTAGATTGGGCAAGGCATTCTTACTAGGGAGCATGACTAAATGAACTGTCGCCGTGATATAACTAAACTAATGTTGAAAACGGCGTAACGCCCAAATTAATTAAAACAAAACTTACCGCTCATTATGCCTAGCTGATGTCTTTGGCAGCAACAAATAATCCCGAAACATGTCTCTTCTAGGTCATCTACTGTTCCAAAATGAATTATCATCATTGTTTTCTTCTCTCACAATGTTTCAAAAGAAATCTGCCGAAAAGCATTTAAAAATGTATCTACAATTGGGAGAGGAAAAAACACTTGTTTACTTACACTGTTAATACGGTATTTGATTTATTGCAGGATCAGACCTCTTGGAGATGAGCGAGGGCTATATGACCTCGGTAGACTTAACGATGATCAGGTAGGGGAAATAACCCTTTCCTACATACAAGAAAAGCTGCATGAAGACGACTGAAAATTCAAGACAAACATAGCATACTCTTTTTAAATTAAATATACAGTCCAATCTGTGTTTAAAGACCACCCGTGGGAAGAGAACAATATGGTCTTTGTTCACATGTGGTCTTTAATTACAAGGTCATTTATGCAGAAAATGATTAATTGGGAAATTATAAGTGTGGTTGCTATATACAGGGAATTGCTCATCAAAGGTGGTCTTTAACACAGGTTTGACAGTATAAAAATAGACACTGTTTATCAAAAGTTTGAATTGTTAATTATTAACCGGATAACCACTACAACACAACACCACGGAGACGGTTAAATTGAATTAACCCTTTCCCTCATATAGACGCTTTCTGACGCCCCTGCAGCAGACGCCGTTTTGAAAACATAGTGACAAAAGAAGAAATTGCACAAAACGTGCAATTTCTCCTTTTGCCACAATGTTTTCCACTTTTTGTCATAGGTTATCCATTCAATTATGGAGATTTTATATTTTTTGACAAAATACGTTCAAATTCGTCTGCTGCAGAATTGTCGTATGAGGGAAAGGGTTAAAAGTGTGACTAAAAGTCTGCTACTAGTTGGTTGGTTTTGTCAAAAGATGCACCTATGGCTATAATGCAGTGTTGTGAGGTTAGCATTAAGGCTGACTCGCTGGTGAAATCATGAATGGACTAGTAGTTCTAGTAACTTACCCAGGTAGCGCTGTGATATAACTGACCTATTGTTGAAAGCGGCATAAAACACCATACAAAATATCAAACGAACTATGTCTGCACTGCACGCTTATTTAATTCAGACACATACTCGACTATTGCGTATCGTATGTATTCACACTTACTATTACGCCCTTGTGTCAAGTGGTTGAGCATCCGTTTCCGGACCATTAATCATTTCCCCTAGACAGACACCATAATATTATGTTCCCCCCATATGTCCTCCCCATAACCATATGTCCTCCCCATAACCAAATGTCCCCCCCATAACCATATGTCCCCCATAACCATATGTCCCCCCCCCCCCCCATAACCATATGTCCCCCCATGACCAGCTTCCTCATATACAACAAGTCTGCGGCCGATGTAATTTTGAAGAAAATAAAACCAAGACACAAATATAAAATATCTGCAGATAAAAGTAGGATAATTGAAAAAAGCTGACTACATTGTGGTAATCTTTAAAATTGCTTATTACGACCCATGTCTCCTTTTGCAACAATGTTTTTTTTAAAAATAGTCTGATGTAAAAACGTTTATATACGCCCGCAAGTAGGAAAGGGTTAAAGCAAATATCTTGATACAGACACCACTTTATGATGGCACATACAGCATGACTATTCAAATCGTGTTTAACCAGGGCATAATGGAGTAAGACACGTGTGAGTAACCGTTTGACCTGTGTTACACGAGCCACTACTCGAGCTACTAAATAATATAAGTACCAATATAAATATCTTATTCAAAGTAAATGCTTAGGGTACAGAATGAATATTCTTTCCAAAAATGAATGCTGTGACATCTTAAAATAACGAAATAATTATTTCGAAATAACGATTGATTGATTGATTGATTGATTGGGGTTAAACGCCGTTTTAACAATTTATCAGTCATATCACGGCGGCCAGTTCACCTACTCATGTGTTTCCTGGTTTTCGCACACCAGTACTCCCCACAACATACTTTCCAAGCAACTGGCTGCCTTTCCACCAATGGGCTAAGACGAATGACTTAATTCGTTCGAATTAACGAAATATTATTTAAGATTAGACGAAATATTATTTCGAAACACCAAAACATTTTGTATTATATTGTTATCCTCGACACAGTTTTATGTTTATTCAATATTTCTAAAGATCAAAGATCAAAATAAATGAACATCCTGGCACTTAGTAACGTCTCAATTGTTTTGTTGATTAAATGATATTTGGCCACGTCGAACTAAAACCGACCCTTTGATATTTAAAATTAATGTCAATTTAACAATAACATGGCCGACTTGTATAGAATGTTCTTATTCATTACCATTCCCCAAAAGCTTCTAGGATACATTGTACGACTAGATCATAAACAGGGACGATCCTGTTCTGACTGCGCGGAGGCACATGCTGATCTTGATCTTTGCAGACCGTTAAGGCGCGGGGTTCATTCTTTCATTGTATTCACAGCGCAGTAAAGAGGACAGTTATACAACAGCTGAAAACAGTAACACATGCCCACCAAGTGTTTTAGACCTGCTACATGCAGTTAAATTTCGCAGTTTAGACGAGGTCGTCAGGTACGGGTTAAACTTCACAAGTTATTGTGTTAAGGTTTAAACATACTTATTTTACATTGATTGCATCAAAAGCGTTTAGCTTTAATTAATCGCGATAATTAATGCTTGTCAAATGCACCTATTAAAAGTGCCGCCAAGGGAGGTAAATATGTATGATTGCGTGTGCGCACAGGAAAGATGCTTGACAGTTTTTGCAAAAGCAAAGCCTCAGTAGAATCCGCATTTATTTTAGAACATACAGTACAAGCAGATTGTGGTTAATTCCCCATACTCTGGTACGCTTCTGTTTATCTCTAGTAGTCACTAGTGTAAACATAATTAAAGTTTAACAAGCCTGTGTTATTAACACACTACTACATACATTATATACTAATATATCAAACATGTAACAATATCAACTTGTATATTGCAATTTCAACTCTTATCCTTCTACCACGATGTTTCCGCATGTGTTCCAATAGCCAACAGTTGTTTACAACTTTCTGTGACACTGTTCATACTTCCATCTCTTCCACTGTTGCCTTTGTTTGCATGATCACCTTTAATGTCATTTGACATGAATGTATATATATGATTACATGTAACGGCTCGGAATGCATGCCAGAAAAATAAACATGCACATAGAATACTGTTTACCAACCTTGATTCAATGGGGAAAGACATCCGAATATTGCAAATATTGCCGAACGTCAAAACTGAACTATATTAACTTGTGTAGATATGTCACATTGACATGGCGGTGTAAAATTCAAGGGTAACAACTATTTTCTCTTACTGTAAAGGGTTAGTTAATTGCCGATCTTCATTTTTAAGCATGCAAGCAAATGAATATTCATTATTTAAAGTGAAAAACGTCATTCGAGCTTAGAATATCAGCGAACGTTACGTTATATTCAATCGGGTCTTTCTCTTCAATCTCTGATCTTTCTGTCGTGTTATGAAAGCTTTACAATACAATACGCATTATTGATATTATAGGTTATTGCATCAAGCTCGGGCAGAACTCCGCCGAAGGAACGAGTCCCAACACAATAGATTCCCATAATCATGCAATAACCTTTTAATTGTATAATTTGATATTGGCTATTTAAAATGTGTCGTTTTCTTTGTTTTAAACACGTCACACTATTAGAAAATTAACAGTCGTTTTGGATTGTTTAGATAAATAAACATTAACGATATATCGCGCAACTATACTCTCCTTTACGCTGGTTGCTAAGGTCGTGGAAAATATAATTTACGAACCGCCATTGTTGTCGACTCGAAATTGGAATCGTCGACAAAATGATGTGTAACGCCTTTTCTAACAGTGTTTTTCATTAAGAACTCGTATATAATCTTATTCTTGTATTTACGCCTGGATATTTGTTTTTTTATAACGATTTAGATGCCCCTTTAAATGGGACTTTGGACCTCGCAGTATGTTCAGTAAAGCGAACACACATCTTTATTATACATATAAAGGCTACTACGTTGATCAACTTCACATGAGAGGATAACAAAACAAATCTCAAGACCTACCTTTAAGACAATCATTTGCTTATTCATCCTAGCTGTTATGAATCCCTCTTTATGTGTTGATACACTTATAATAGATCGTCAACGACAATCAAAACAACAATCGAGCAATATTATTGATGTACACGTCACATTATAATTATTACGTCAGAAACTACGTACGTATTTACTAGCATAGCTAACACTATAAATAGACCAGATTGGGTTTTGTGTATGTCTATCGATTTTTTCACTACGTTTTAACCATTTTAATGACTTCGCTTGCCTGCGATGCACTAAGCCCTGACAGTAACACAGTAGAAGTAGAAGTTAGCTGGTCTCTAAATCATGAAAGGTTGGATGAGAGCGCTTTGTAACGTTGGTGTATGGAAATAGTTCCGTCCTTAGCGTCACGTGAAAAAGATTCCAGTGCAATAACAACCCGTGCAAAATCAAATGATATTGCATCCTTTGTTCATATGGAAACAAGTAGGAACAATATCAAAGTATACAATAAATAAAGCTAAGGACGGAACTATTTCCATACACTAACGTTACAAAGCGCTCTCATCCAACCTTTTATGATTTAGAGACCAGCTAACTTCTACTTCTACTTTGTTACTGTCAGGGCTCAGTGCATCGCAGGCAAGTGAAGTGAAGCCATTAAAATGGTTAAAACATCTAATTAGGCATATTTACAAATATAAATGAAATAAAAAAACATCTGTGTTGTTTAGGCTGTGTATCAATGTAGACGGGACTTGAATCAGTTTACAGATGTGATCTGCTCAAGGTTCGACTCTCTGATAGTCCTAGGAAAAGGGTGTGCTTATACAGTTCGTATTACATTGTTTGGTACATCTTTTATAGATGACACGTAGTGAAATAATCGATAGACATACACAAAACCCAATCTGGTCTATTTATAGCGTTAGCTATGCTAGTAAATACGTACGTAGTTTCTGACGTAATTATGTGACGTGTACATCAATAATATTGCTCGATTGTTGTTTTGATTGTCAAATAAAGAGGGATTCATAACTGCTAGGATGAATAAGCAAATGATTGTTTTAAAGGTAGGTCTTCAGATTTGTTTTGTTATCCTCCGATATGAAGTTTATCAACGCAGTAGCCTTTATATGTATATCAAAGATGTGTGTTCGCTTTACTGATCATACTGCGAGGTCAAAAGGCCCTTTTAAAGGGGCATCTAAATCGTGATAAAAAACAGATATCCAGGCGTAAATACAACAATAAGATAATACACGAGTTCTTAATTAAAAACACTGTTAGAAAAGGCGTTACACATCATTTGTCGACGATTCCAATTTCGAGTCGACAACAATGGCGGCTCGTAAATTATATTTTCCGCGACCTTAGCAACCAGCGTAAAGGAGAGTATAATTGCGCGATATATCGTTAATGCTTTTTAAAATTATCTAAACAATCCAAAACGACTGTTATTTTTCTAATAGTGTGACGTGTTTAAAACAAACAAAACGACACATTTTAAATAGCCAATATCAAATCATACAATAAAAAGGTTATTGCATGATTAAGGGAATCTATTGTGTTGGGACTCGTTCCTTCGGCGGAGTTCTGCCCTCGCAAGCTCGGGCAACTCAGCCGAAGGAACTCATCCAACACAATATTTTCCCATATTGATGCAATAACCTATAATATATGAGGAATATTGGAAAATATCATTACCAATATTCCCCTAACCCCAACAAGGTTTAGTATGTTCCGTTGTATTGTAATACACGTACATAATATTTACTCTAGCTTAAATTTAAATAGAACCAAATTGGTGTATATAATGTTACCCTTGGACTTTTTTCCATCTAATCAGACACAAAACGGAGGGTACGAATATGGAAGGTGGAGATTACGATCAGAGGACAGCCTTACACGTAGCCGCGGCCGAGGGTCGAGAGGACATTGTTAGATATCCTATAGACGAATGCGGGGCGAGTCGATTGTTAAGAGACAGGTAGGGCAGGATTGTAGTACTTTAAAACACGACTATAAGGCCGTAATTAATACCAACAACGGTACTTAGCGCTAAGTAATACTTAAATACTAAAGAGCATTTTTGTTCATTTTGATTCCCCAATACAAAGGCCAAAATATTTCATTTCTTAAAAAGTATTGTTATTCATCAAGCTAACTATTTATGTCAACTTAGTCATTTACTTAATGTTTTAAACAAATTTAGAGAAATACAAATTATGAAATATGCTCTTACGTCTTTAAGTATTACTTAGCGCTAAGTAAGGTTGGTGGAATTGGACTCTGGTATTTTTGTGTTTATCGAATTGACCCTTTCCAAAATAAAACAATTATAGAGCAGTCGATTTTGAAAACTTCTTCAAATTATTAATCCATCGAGTTTAAAACAGTACAAAACAAATGAAGGTCTATATTTGTGCAGGGTTAAGGGACAAATATCCTACTGATTTCCTGCGACTAGTGGCTTTATTTATAATATACCAAATAATTATTTCGATGACGAAACATCATTGTTCAATACGTAACATAACCATGTAAGGGAATGTTGTAATCTCACGTCCTTCAAACTCCGACAGCGTGGAGTCAATTACATGCCATTCTCAAAATATATTTCATGGGTAAAGAATGATATTTAATTGCTGAACACATTATTTGTCTTTCTTAAATGTTATAATGGTAATATGATAAAAGACATATTCTGCTGCAGTAACGTTACGCGGAAATTGTATATGTCTACTTGGTGAGTTGGACAATTAACATCCGGTATAGCGATGACTTTCCAGATGACTTTAAGAAACAATACAATACCATTTATCGCTACCGCATGGTCCGAAAAACAATTAACAATATAAGGTTATTCTTTAGGGATGTCATTTTTTTTCGGTTCTGCACTGATCGCAAAATACGTCGAGTTTCTCAAAACTTCTGACACAAAGTGTGCATCTGTGTACAGACGTGACAAGTATACTCAATCTGAGATCTACTCGCGGAAATTAAGGGTCACTTCCTACGATGGGAGACTTTAAATCACAGGCAGTATATGTAGCAATTTAAAACGTTAGTCAATATGACTAAAATAAACCTACCTCCGTTCTCCTCAGTATCTAATGATCAAATGATAACATAAACATAGACACACGATATTTATTTTTAGACTCGTACATCCCATAGTGCTAGCTCAATGCCCATGAATAGAGGGACTAAATTTGACCTCTCGAATAAAGACTGATGTTATACCAACCAGTAATGGTGAAATATCGTGGGATCACGCGTGGTACAGTGGGGTCAAAGATACATGGCGTGTGTCTAAGTGTTCGTTTGAGGTTGAAAGGAAGTGCTCTTTAATTTCCACAAGTAGATCTCACCAGATCGAGTATACACGTCTCTGTATACTGTTTTGGAAAAGTCATCCAACATGGTCATGAATTCCAAATGGTATCCGAAAACGTTGTCATTCTAAATAAAGACCTATGTTGTCATTCTAAATATATAACCAAGTTGTGACCTCATTTCTAAAAATGCCGCCGCGCATGTTTATGACCTGTAAATGCTTATATGCAAATGATTTACTTTTGATATTAACCATGTCATCCAAGATGGCACCCGTTTATTTATACACAATCTGACATAAGTAGGCCTACTAGCATAAGGAGTAAATAAAACATACACACTTTCCCGAATTTTATGATTTCATAAAAAGTATTTTCATAAAAAACATTGTTTCGTCCTTCTAATGAAGTAAAATGTTTATTTACCATTATACCTAGTACTTTATGTTATAATGTTTGTCTAATATTTGTCTATTTTTCTCGTAGTTACAAGTATATTTTAATTCCTTTGACGATGAAACCTGTGTTTAAGTGTATTAATAAAGCTTCTTTCTCTTCAACTGTCTTTAATTATACATACGATGGTTGTATCGGAGCATGACCATTTTGTCTCTTTTTTTTTAACTTTTGGAACAGATACGGGAGAACAGCATACGACGACGCCAAGTACTTCAAGAAAGATAAAACAGCCTCATTACTTCGGGACAAAATGATTGGTAAGCGGTTTTTATCTTCTATTATTACTTTATTATTATCATCGATTATTTTTAATTATCTATCATATTATTAATCATTTAATTTATTTTGTATTATGATTAGGTTTGTTATCGACAATACCATCATCCTCATCATCGTTTTTTTCATCAACATGTAATTGTTCTTTCTATCATTATTATGAATATGATTATTTGTAGTTTTATTTATATTCTTTCTTTCAGAGAAACATGGTGCAAAGCATGACCCACATTCAGAGGTATGTTATTATTTGATTGTTTTGTTGTTGCGCTTAGAATAATTGAAATTTGATAATGACTGCACTTTCCTTTGCAAACGCCTTGGTATGAACCGACCGGTGATCGAATTTGGCTCGCCTGCTCTTCAGGCGGACGTTATTCTCACTACACAACACACTTCTATGTATTTAATCAAGACTTACACAAACCTCTGGAGATCGGCGGTGACCACTGAAAAACCGGCACTGACATTTTGTGATTTAATCATGATTGTCATTAAGTTGAAAACGTCCGAAAACCGGCACTGACGGTTTGTGATTTAATTATGATTGTCATTAAGTTGAAAACGTCCGAAAACCGGCACTGACAGTTTGTGATTTAATCATGATTATCATTAAGTTGAAAACGTCCGAAAACCGGCACTGACAGTTTATGATTTAATTATGATTGTCATTAAGTTAAAAACGTCCGATACCCGGTTTTCTTGTGATGAGGTTCAACCAACTTTGCTTTGTTGGACGTCCTTGGTGGTGCAGTGTTTGAGCCTCCGCCTCAGGTGCGTTAGCTCGCGGGATCGACCCCTAACCAATGGATTGTAGGTTACCATTACTCACTCGCTGGTGTCAGGATAAATGGATCAAAGTAACTGTGATATTACAGGAAAATTGTCGAAAGCGAGGTTAAACATAAAAAAAAACTCACACATCTTTAAATCCAGATATTAACATATTAACATTTTCGGGAACGAAATTACATTTCCGTTTCTTTGTGAATACATTTGGACATATGCGGAAATAATGTTGACTGTGATTATCAGATACATATATTTGAGCTTATTTCGTCCGCCATGAAATTTTAAAATGTCCTCTCAAATGTATTGTTGGTGTTGTTGCTTACAGATCAAACTAGCGATCCTGAACAGTGTCATTCATATATGTTATAGCCGAGCACAAAATACATTATGTTTTTTTCCGTATAATTCTTTATTGTCAGCCACCGAGAGCTTTTGACCAAACCCAGAACGTATCACAGTGTATAAATGCAGCGTTTGAGGGCGACCTTGACTCACTACAAAGGTAAACTATAAGTATGTCTTTAATTTAGCGATGTCGTAAGGGGTACACTACCTCTTTCATTTGACGTGTAACTAATATTCCAGTGCTGCTACTCATTTATCTCACAGATTATTCTAAGAATAATGCCTATAGCCAAATGTGGCGACCTTTACTTTTGGACTAGCTTAGTTTCGGACATTCTTCTGTTTCCGGAACTAACCGATCTTGATATAGACATTTTGTCAGTGGTACCTTTGCAGTATTGAGAAACCCTTGTTCAGTTCATCTTTGATGCTATTTTGTTTTAAATTTGCTATGGAAAGATGTGTTTATATATCCAGGTTAAACGTATGACCATTGCATGTAGTGTCATTCAAAAGACTTTAAAAGGAATGGTAGTAAAGGCTATCCAACTTTGACGCTCAATATTTTGGGATTAGCATTACGATTGACTCGCTGTCAGGATGAATGAGTTATTAGTACAGGTAATTTACAAGGGAATCGTCTTGGATTGACCTTATCGTCACCCAATCAAAGTTACATACAAAATATATACAGGGGAGATAACCAATAAACATAAACGTGATAGGGAAGCGGTGATTGTCGAACGTTGGTTTTTGTGTGCGATACAATAATAGTCTTATCACGAAATTGAAATGTATTAGGTCTATTTGCGACTAATCTAATCGGGGTCGCCATCTCCAATAAATTTACAACGAAGTAATTTTATCAGATTGTAATGATATTGATTGTGCCTTTGGACAGATACGCCACCAACGGTACGGACCTATCTTGCAGCGATTACGACCGAAGAACTCCGCTCCATCTCGCTGCAGCTGAGGGACACATTCACGTCGTCGCTTTCCTATTGAAGGAATGCCAAGTAAAACCGACCTTGACGGACAGGTATATGGTCATATAAGGACATAAGGATTTTATACATACCTAATTATTACTACATTTGGCATAAATATCTATATTAAAGAACACATTTAGTTAACCTGGGTAGATGTTCATATTTTGCCAAATTTAGAAGAAATGACCAAACTTCTTAAAAAACCCACTTAATTATGTAGATGTATTGATCTTTCTGTTCACGTTAATACTAATTAGTCACTAATATTTTGCCTTGGTGGTTGTATATTTTCATATTTCCTCCATAATTCTGTTTCTGATTATCTTGTGCTCTGCCACACGTGTATCTTTACATGTTATACGTTAATGGCAACACATATGTGTTTATTTGCCAAACGATGATATTGAACTTTAACTTTAACTTGGTCATCTGAACGGGAATGTCTTTAACAAAGGTGTTTGATACAACTGCTGGTTTGTTGTAAAATAACACATATTTGATTGATCTTGGTTTTGTTATTGAAACAAATTAAACAATATGGGCTCTAGAACCAAGACATGTTACCCTGTCTAATTAACTAGCACCATGCGAGTCCAGTTATTAGCAATGATTGTTGTTTTCGACTATACAGCTTGAGTCGACCGACTCGATTTATTGCACTGACCTTTATCTCTCTCGTATCTATGCGGTCATATTATCACTAGTAATTATTCGGTCATATTATCACTAGTAATTTTTTCGGTCATATTTTCACGCGTATCTATTCGACCACGTTCTCACTAGCAATTATTAAGTCATATTTTCACTCGTATCTATTCGGACATATTTTCTCAAGCATATTCTCACTCGTATCAATTCGACCACGTTCTCACTAGCACTTATTCGGTCATATTCTCACTCGTATCTATTAAATATTGTTCACTAGTAAGTGTAAGGTCATATTCTCACTCGTGTCTAATCGACCACGTTCTCACTAGCAATTATTCGGTAATTTTCTCACTCATATCTATTCCACCATCTCCTCACTAGTAATTATTCGGTCATATTCTCAGACGTATCTATTCAACAAAATGTTCACTAGTTATTATTCGTTCATCTTCCGACTCGTATCTGTTCGGCCATTCAGCCAATATTATATTTTTATTCCTTTTCTTTTACAATAACAAACAATAAATGTTTGAATTATGTAACACAAATTTGACAGCTGTACCAAAATGTGTTTTTGTCGAAACTTCACTGGTAGACAGAGAACATAAGTATTTACAATTTGTCAGTCATATCAGGGCGACCGGTTTACCTAAGTATGTGTTGCCGAGCTTTCTCACAGCAATACTCCACACAGCATACTTCCCAAGCAGCTGCCTGCTTTTCCAAACAGACTGTTAGCCCATTGCTGACAGACGATTGACGCTTGTCACAGTGACTGTTGTCAACCGTCGAAAAGAATGTGGGCTTAGCTGGGATTCGAACTCACAACCGCCTGATTGACAGCCCGCGTCGCTACCGACTGAGATACTGGGGCTAGAACACCTTAAATATAAAATCACCCAATACTAGACTGTTCTTTGTTTTAACGGGACAAACGGTATCCTGGGCCAACTATATGCATTTTATTCTGTTTTAGATTTGATAGAACCGCCATCGATGAGGCACGTGCAAATAACCACGCTGATGTTGAAAAGTTACTTCTTGAATATACAGGTAGGAAATAATAGTATTGTATCGTGATATGTCCGCCGAGCACGACTATCAGAAGAATGTGATTGACAAAGGGTCGTGATTTGTCCCAATGTCGAGATATATCCGGGTACCATGACATCGCGATACGTCCGACTGTCGCTATATATATTTCGATATGTTGATATGTCTGAGTTATGTTTTTCATCCGGGTATCGCGATTTATTCGAGAATCGAGATATATCCGGGTATCGAGATGAATCCGGTTATCCAGATAAATCCGAATATCATGAAACATTATTGTATCAATAATGTATGGGTAACGAGATAAGTCCGGGTATCGAGATACATCCGAATATAATGTTACATTAATGTATCGAGGTATATGGGTAACGACGAGATAAGTCCTATATCGAGATAGATCCGAATATAATGTTACATTATTGTATCGAGGTATACGGGTAACGCCGAGATAAGTCCTATATCGAGATAGATCCGAATATAATGTTACATTATTGTATCGAGGTATATGGGTAACGACGAGATAAGTCCTATATCGAGATAGATCCGAATATAATGTTACATTATTGTATCGATGTATACGGGTATCGAGATAAATCCGAATATTATGTTACATTATTGAATGTAGATATACAGGTAAAGAGATAAGTCTAATTAAGGTTTTATATCGGACCATCGTGATATATCCGCGTAATTTGAAAAGATTAGGCTCGCCTGTTTTTCAAAAAAAAAGCGTCGGGGTATTGTGATACCTTTGGCCTCGTCGTCGTCGTCTGCGTCGACCGCGTCGTCTGCGTCGACCGCGTCGTCTGCGTCGACCGCGTCGTCAGAAAACGGTAACCTTACCTCATAAATCAAAAACATTTTCAAATGAAACTCGTAATACATGTGCCTAGGACCAATACGCATTTCTATTCCAAGTCACACAACTCTGGCTTTAATAATTATACAGAAACGGCCCCTTTTTTCGACTTAAAAAAAGCAGACGAACGTTGTGAGTTCGAATCTCCAATCACCAATGGGCTAAAAGTCTATGTGGAAAAGCAGCCAGTTGCTTGGAATGTATGTTGTGTGAATTACTGGTGTAACAACACTAGGAAACACATGAGAATGTGAACTTGCCGCCGTGATGTGATGTTGAAAACGGCGTTAAGCCCCCAATCAATCATATATGTAGGAATTACCTCCTTTTGCATTCATGCTTATCATTGAAGTGGATACTGATTTGTATAAATGTTTTGTAACGTTCTATGACTGTGAACTGTGAAAAGTAAGACTGATCGGAGGACCTGGCTATACATTGTCTCAAATACCTTATGGTTAACATTTGTAGAGCGCCGCTCATGTAGGTATGGTGATATTTGTCCGAAGTCGAAAGAGATCGTTATTGTTCATGGAAATGTTGATATAAATAAGTCTCTTCACTTCAAAACTATATGGCGCTATATATAAACATGTGACCGTATCGTTTTACAAATGTCATAGATGATGTGTTTTCATCTTCCAGAGGGTTCCATCCCCAATGAAATCCAGAACTTGGATCCACATTCAATCGAACTGTACGTTAAAGCACTGAAGGATGGAGTAGAAATTCCAAATACAATAAGGATAAACGTAATCGGAATTTCGAATGCTGGCAAAACAACATTAACAAGAAATCTGCTCGGTCTTCCACTGGAGAACATCGATCACACCAATGGGATTGACGTCCATGTACACGAGGCAACTGCAACAGAGAATGGAAACTGGATCAAACAGGACAACGACAAGGGGGAAGACTTACAGGGCATCAGGAGAATTGCTAAAATATCCTTATCCAACAAAGGATCTACAGCTGATTTAACTGAACTACATGAAGAAAATTATCAAGATAATGCGAAAAGCACTCTTGTTACCACGTCCGATGATGAAGCTCCTGTTGAAATCTTGGACTCAGATGGTGATTTGCATTCTCCCACAGTAAGAGAGATATCGAAAGATAACAAAGCCAAAATTCTTAAGTTTAACTCTTATATCCATGAACCCCAAAACGACGTCGAGGATCACACTACACATATTATAAATATCTGGGATTACGGTGGTCAATTCATATTCTATGCCACCCATCAACTTTTCCACAGTACTAGAGCTATTTATCTTCTCACTCTTGATGTGACCAGACCTCTCACTGAGGTAGTGAAAGATGAAGACGTTCCAGGAATAAACGAGGTTACTAGTACCATGACTGTCCAGTCTTTCTGCAAATTCTGGCTACAGTCAATTCATTCATTTGTTGGAACCAGTGACGGCGATCCTCCGGTGATTTTGGTCGGTACCCACAGAGATCTTCTCCCAGGAACTTGTGAAGAAAAAGACAAACAAGCTAAATACTATTTGAAAACCGTTAGGGATTTGTTTAATGGTTCGCCAACACAAAAACATATTCATGAGAAGGTATTCATTGTTGACAACACGATTCAATCCGATGATCAGTTTAGTCGATTCAGGAGTTTTATCGCCAATTTATTTCAAGAAAAGCAATCTTGGAATCTAAAAATTCCGGCAAAATGGATTCCCTTGGAGAACAGTTTAATGAAAAAGAAAGCACTTAAATATATGACACTTGAAGAGGTATGTAAGATTGATAAAGAGAACGTACTGCCGATCGGGGACGAAGAAGAAATCCGTGTTTTCTTGACGTATCAACATGCTCAGGGTACAATTGTCTACTTCAATGTAGAAGGTCTCTCTCATTTCGTCATATTAGACCCTCAGTGGATCATTGATGCCTTCAGGTGTATCATCACGACCAGCTCGTTTTGTAAGATAAAAAGCATACAGTGTCTGAGACAGGAACTAATCTCTCAAGGCATACTCAGACCGCAGCTTGTGGACGAAGCTTGGAGGGGAGCTAGTGATCAAGATTTCTTTGAACGAAAGGAGATTCTGCTGCGGTTCTTACATGTATTGGGCATTGTTGCGAGGGCAAGACATTTTGACGTATCAACTCATGTTACAGAGGAACTTGATTTCTTTATAGTTCCGAGTCTTCTTCAGAGATCCATCAACGATTATTGGTCGTATTTCAGGTTTGAAAACATGAACACTCCTTTGGCCTTCGTGTTTACGGAAGACATCGTCTCCCCAACAGCGTACCATCACATTACATCTGCTTTACTTGGCAAATGGCCCGTGGTTAAAGAAGCTGGCAAACTACAACTGTTTGCTGACTGCGGCATGTATCAGCTTGATGAGGAACATATTGGTATTATCAGGATGACAGAAAACACCATCGAAATCAATGTTGGAAACATGTCCGGTAATCCGGTCAACAATTGCCTTAGTGATCATATCCGACGGTTTGTAGAGATGATTCTCAAAGACAATCTGGAAAAGTTTAACGTAAAGAGTGGTCAGAAATACAAATTATGCGTAAAATGTGATCATTCACTGCATGTGCAGAGTATGCGCAAATCATTTACACCACATTCACACTTGATTGACATTAAACTTATCATGCAACAATGGTTCCCGAACACACTGAAGATAATGTCAGCGTACAGGCTCTCGCAGAAGATCACTCAACGGGAGCTCAGTAAGCTTCCAAACGCTATCGGCCTTAACTGGGAACTGTTAGGTATCTCACTCGATGTCTCCAAAATCCAGATTGACAAGATAAAAATGGAATCGCCATACTCCACAGCCGTGCAGATGTATCATATGTTCAACATTTGGTATCAGAAAGCCGGCGAAAATGCGACATGGGATGTTTTGCTTCGGGAAATGGCGGATCATTATCGAATCTCTATTGATTGGGATATAGTTAGGAACATCATTGACGATATTCCAACGGAACATACAATGCAAAAGTAGGCACCATTAATCTTCTCCTACATTCAGATGCAATCTGATGCCTCTACTCAAATGTAATACTGTCAATTTGTCGAGAGTTTTCATTGCTTTACCTTTTATGTTTTCAAAGTCGTTTGCTGATGATTGTTTGTATGTGTGGAAAAAGGTAAAGCATTGTCTAAACACCGTCAGTAACAGTTGATGGAGAGGTTGTCGTGACATTGATTTCAAAACAACAGAGGAAAATCTACGTCATATTGTGAGAATTAACAGATGTATGCGGACGTTCAGCTAACGGAACTTTTGACAATCATCAATATAAGGGCTCGGTTGACACCAACAGACACCTAAACAGTTGTTTATCCGTACGATTGATTAAGAAAGTGTTCAAGGGCGAATGCCTTTGGTTGGCACACCTACACGTTTTCGACAAGTACGTGACGATATAAAAAACTATTAAAGAAACGGTAGACCACATGATAGCGGCAGCATCGATACATAGACAAACCTAATTTCTAAAGATCGTCGGAAATCAGTAGACGACAAAACAGATATTGTTTGATTTAGTCATGGACATGTTCATACCATTTTGAAAACCAGACTTGGGTATGAATAAAGTCCATGGTAGATGGGTGCCTTACATATTGTGTGGTATGCAAATATAAAAGCTAGTGTTGATGCGTTCTGAGAAATTAATACGGCTCTTGAAAAAGGACGGCGGTCACTTCTTAAATCGTATACTTACGACGGGTTGACTTGGGTAAACAATTATGATCCTGAAACGGAGAGGGAAAATAAGGTGTTGATAATACGGTCTTCCCCACCCCCTAAGAAAGCAAGGACCTCGAAATCATCAAATATAAGCATGTACATTTTCTTTGTGGACAGTCAGAAGATGCTAATTCAACATGCTCTGTCGTGTGGCGAAACAGTGATTAAAGATCATAAGCAAAAGGGAAAGTATATTTACGCTTATTATTTTTTCACAATACAATCGTTATACTTTCATCATAAAACAATTGTATATATCAATCACTTAAACTATTGATATATTAATTCAGAAAGTAATCATTTCGTTATATCGGTAATTTCTTACGGAAACATTGCACGAACGCCTTGAGAAAAAATCGTTCGACAAATAGTGGTATTCACATATTTTTCACAACTTGGTAGAGGCCTACAGAAGATGTTTTGAATATCATTGAAACACTTTGAAAATTAGTGACGGCTATGCAAAAACCCACCGACGCCATGTCAAGAGTTATCCGTTCGTTTTGAGTTTTGTTATTAACGAGTTTAATAAGTGCTATGTTGTAGTAATAATAGTATAACGCGCAATGGCATATGTAGTATCATGTTCGAAATGCATTATGTCACCTGCATACGGAGGTAGTTTCGTGTTATGCTCCTATATATAACCTATAACACATACATTTTTATTACACTGATAATTGCAATCAGTCATCTAAAATAGTTATGAGAAAAAGTTATAAAATGATTCTACAATGGACAATATATTTGTTTTAATGTCTTTGGTACAACATTATTTATGTAACAAACGTGGTAGGTTTTATTAGTAAACGTCACAATAAATTGCAGCGCAATGTTATAAATGGCAAATTCTTGGAAGTTAAAAAATAAATGTATAGTAAATTGAAGTATTGCGGTAAAATTGGTAACAATTTGACGAAGTACTTCGATAGTACAATCGGAACCAGACAAGGCTGTGCTTGTGCTCTCTGAACTATCCTATGTTTGCTGACGATGTCTCAGTTTCGTAGCTATAGTAATACAATCACAAAGGAAAATCAATAGAATAAAGCTATTCAGTAGCAGTGTGTGTCTGTTTGTAAACAAACAAAAAACTAAAATCATAGTATTCAGAAATGGAGGCATTGTCAAGTAAACAGAACAATAGTTTTATAGTGGAAGTATATATCTTAGGGTTTATATTACAATTAAATTATCGTGATCAAAGACGCATCATATGTTATATTTACAAGCTAAAAAGGCAATTAATTATATTTTAAGATTAAGCATTTTTTTTTATTCATTGAGCTAAAAGACATATTTAAAATATTTGATGCTATTGTTAAGCCTATGTTATACCACGGATCACATATTTGGGGCTAAAAGACATATTTAAAATATTATAAGTATGTTCAGAAAATTGAAAAAGTTCAAATACTGTTTAGTTAAAAACTATGTTACCTTTCATACAATACATGCGATTTTCTGGCTTTGGGAGAATGTGGAAGATTACTACAACATATATATCAAATTGTATCACATTTTGACTAAACATCATTCGTATGAATAACACTAGATACCCTAAACAATTTTACTTTATGTTGCTGCTATTAGATGAATCGGATAGACGCACCTGGGCTGCTATTATAAAGGGTATACTTTTGTAAGCATGGGTTCGGATACGTGTTGGTATTTCATGACGTTGGTAATGTAAATACTTTTTTAAAGCTTTTTTCACAGAGGAATAAGGATTGTTATACCCAAAGATGGCATGCTTATATTGATGAGTCGCCTAAAGAAATCGATTATAAGTATTATAAGTATTTCAAGTCGTTATTAACGCTTGAGACCTATCTTAATACAGATATATCTTATTTATTAAAAAAAAACTTTGTCTAACTTTAGATGTTCGTCACATGACCTGATGATAGAAAAGGGCAGACACTTATCTGTAGACAGAGAACATAGGTATTGCCAACTCTGTATACAACATAATATCGACACTATTGAAGACGTATATCATTTTTTCTTCGAATGTAATTTTTATGAATTATTACAGATATACTTTTTTGATAAATCATCGCTCAGGAACAAACATCTTAACCTTTTGCATTATATTAAAAAATGTTTTTGAACTACGAAGGTATATGCTACAATAATTAAGTTAAGCATTAAATTTGTGATATTCTTGAAATGTCCCGAACCTAGTTTACATGAAAATTTCATTTGCTTATTATCATTGTTTTGGTAAATTGTAGATTATCCTCTCTGTCACCTGTGAACTTAATATGTAAATCAGTCGCCTGCTAAATTGGTAATAGTACCGTTTTATTGAGTCGAAGACAACCTATGAAGAGGGAAAACCGCCTATTTCGGGTGAACCCCCCATCAGTGTTGTCCGTCTAAGAGTTCGTCTACTGCAAATGATTGTGTTGATCTCTGTATATAATGTTATTTAACATATATTGGCTAACACTTTTCTTTTTCCACAATGTTTCAAACTAAAGGTTCTACTGCAAATGAATCCAAAGTCATATAATAGCTGGAAAAGGTTACATTCAAAATGGAAAAAAATGAAAAAAAATATATAAATGTATATATATATATTTTCGTATACGTTTTGGAAAAATAATCAAATCAATTTGATTGAAATTGAAAAAAAATATAATTAATATAACCATATGTAACTCTTGTACATACCATGAATTATATATATGTTGTTTTATTAAAAGAAATCCACTATTTTGTTGGCAGATTGTAATAATCATAACCATATGTCACTCTTGTACATAAAAGAAATTGTATATATGTTGTATTATGGGCCGAAGGCCTATATGCTTAAGAAATCCACTAGTTTGTTGGTAGATTGTGGCCAATTTGAAAACCCGATTTATCTCACTTCCCCCATTTCATTGTATTAACGTCTCAGACATAACGAATTGACACATAGCTCGGGCTAGACAACAATTCAATGTTCACTCGCCCATATGAGAATGAAATCCCAGTCATGATAGAGGTTTGTTTGGTGGGTGTTTTACGCCGCTTTCAACACTTATTCAGTAATTTTATGGCGTTTCCTGGGTAGGTGACCAGTTTAACATGACCATTTAATTTGAAACCAGCGAGTCAGTCCTTATGCTAACCCCACAATCCTGAGCGTCAAGGAGGGCAGCCATTAATACCATTGTTCAAGTCTTCGGTATGTCCCGGCCGGGTATAAAACTCTCGACCTCCCGCACCCGCGGCAGACGCTCTACTTCATAACCACTGATGCGGTCCAAGATACAGGAAGATATAACATAGAAGAAAATACGACCCATGAAGAACTAGATCAGCAATGCATCTCTACAAAACATGATCGTGTTTGTTTTAAACTTATACATCTGAAGGAGGCGACTTGTGAAATACACGAAAGCAAAAATATCTCTGAATTCTGAATAGTGTGGAAAATATTGTTAGAAAAGGAGGAATTGTTGCTCATTAAGCCAACAAACCTGAAACAGACAGCTTTGTAAACAACTACATGTAAACAAAAATCGGGAAAATCTCTACATTTTCAATAGTTTTGAAAACATTGTGGAATAAACGATACATTTTTCATTATGATCAGTTTCTCCTTTTGTCACAATGTTTTGAACAAATTCGTCCGTTGCAGAATATGAAACAGCTCTCTGAAATTATTGTTTATACACTGAAAAGATCTGAAACATTTTCACAAAAGGAGCAATTGCTCATAATGAGAGAGGCCGACGATAAAGGTCCCCGATTCGAATCCCGTGATGAGTGGGTTCTGCCTCAAGGGTTTTTCTACACAAACGAAGCGAGTTCTCTGGTCCACAGGAAGCAGGCATCGAGCGTGATTAATATAAGCTTGATCGCTGAAAAATAAATAAGTATAAACCAATGTATCCGCGTACAGTGAAGACTCAGACAAGCCTGTTCATTCACAGTCATGCGGGAGCCTTCACCGTCCGCATTATATTATCGTATTAACCTAATTGCATCTTGTAACAAACTTGAGGTGTAGCCCCAGGAGTTGTACGACAGTATATCGTTAATTGGTGCCAAAAGCGGAGAGTTATTACGACCGAAAATCGCAAAATGTAGCACATATGTGATATCGGTTTACGTTTAGATGTGGCACATATCATATGTGATATCGGTTTACGTTTGGATGTGGCACATATGTGATATCGGTTTACGTTTAGATGTGGCACATATGTGATATCGGTTTACGTTTAGATGTGGCACATATGTGATATCGGTTTACGTTTAGATGTGGCACATATGTGATATCGGTTTACGTTTAGATGTGGCACATATGTGATATCGGTTTACGTTTGGATGTGGCACATATGTGATATCGGTTTACGTTGGCACATATGTGATATCGGTTTACCTGATTCTATAGATTTTACCTGATCATGTTTCCACAATGCATTTAAAACTGGACTGCATCACAAACGTTATAATTTGTCTTTATCGGATTAAATGATATCTTATCTTATAAACCTAATTGCATCTTGTTACAAACAACTTGAGGTGTAACCTCAGTAATTGTGCGACAGTATATATCGTCAATTGGTGCCAAAAGCGGAGAGTTATAAAGACCGAAAATCGATAGATGTGGCACATATGTGATATCGGTTTACCTGATTCTATAGATTGTATCTGCTCATGTTTCCACAATTCATTCAGAACTGGACTGCATCACAAACGTTATAAGTTGTCTGTATCAGATTTAGTGTTAACCACCCCTTTCCCACATACTTTAATTTTGCAGCAGACAACTTTGACAATATCTCCGCAAAGGTAAAGACAATGTAGTATTTTGTTATGTCTGTGAACTAGTTATGTGGAGAACCTATTGTTGGAAAAGGATAAATTGCTCATGGTGAGCAACTTCTACCTTTTGTCACAATAATATCAAACTTTGTCTGTGCAAAGGCGACACAATGCGTATACACGTTGCAATTGTTTAAGAATAACGTCTCTAATTATTTTGTTAAGTGTTTAGGGAAAACGATTTGTAAACTTAATTATACCCAAGAGTCCCGTGGCTCAAAATCCTATGCGTTGAAATTTGTTTCCGAGTAGAAAATCCCAGCCTTTGCTGTGTAAATATAGTTCGAACTTTCTTAAGTTCACTTATTTGTTCATGAAGTTCTACTTTGTGACATTGGATGTGTCTGAAACAATCGTATATGAAAGGTCGACATGAAATCTGCAGAATGTAAATAAGTCGCTTCCTTCGATTGCAAGGGCGGGTCTCAATACACCTCCATACAGTGAAGACTCAGGTCAGTCTGTTTATCGACATATTCTCACCAGAGAATTCACTGTTCACCGATAATCTATAGACTTTAATGTATCCGTTTTGACAAATCCCCATTTTGCCGTACGTCAATGTAACATTACATGATGCCAAAACAGTAAGTCATCTAAACCCCAAACCGTCAAAGAAGCCTCAAAAACCACAATGGATGAATTTTGTTTGGTGGTTAATGCCACTTTCATCAATTTGTCAGCGTTTCCTGGAAAAGTTACCAGGACTACTAATCGATTTATCATTACACCAGCCAGTCAGTCGTTTTACTAATTCCGCAACCATGAGCAATTACTACCATGTTTAAAGTCTTTGGTATGACCTGGCCGGGGATCGAACCCACGACCTCCCGCACCCAAGGCGGACGCTCTACCATGTAGGTGGTCATCAATGAGGACAGAACGTTACCACGTCCTTGGAAATCAAACGATAAGGCTTTCGGGATCTTGCGATTCATTAAGAACCAGAGACTTCTCGTTTGTTTTGCTGTTCTACAACGCTTTAAACCCTTTCCCTCATACGACAATTCTGGAGCAGACGATTTTGAATGTATTTTGTCAAAACATAGAAAATCTCTTTAATTGAATGGATAACCTATGACTAAAGTGGAAAACATTGTGTCAAAAGGAGAAATTGCACGTTTTGTGCAACTTCTGCTTTTGTCACTATGTTTTCAAAAAGCCGTCTGCTGCAGAGGCGTCAGAAAGCGTCTATATGAGGGAAAGGATTAAGGTATTTCCACACCTTTGGCGAGAAAAGGTTTAAAGTATCC
Organism: Serripes groenlandicus; assembly: GCA_031761405.1. NCBI lineage: Eukaryota > Metazoa > Mollusca > Bivalvia > Cardiida > Cardiidae > Serripes > Serripes groenlandicus. Next base: position 46,910,162 of record JASEVX010000011.1, on the reverse strand, counting down.
AATATCTTCCAAACTTGGCATACAAGATCACTGACATCTATGCTTCTCAAACGGCAAGATGCATATCTAATGAATACACGTGATCTTGACGTCAAGTGGCGTCAAAATGTCGTACTTAAGTCAAGTTATGTATACAGGTCCTGTTCATACAACGGGTATATGTCCGAATTGTGAATGCCGATTTTCATGATTTAACTTTCCGTTATTATGTGAAATACTTGTCCGTACTTTTAGTCATATTTTCCAATCATGTGATTCACACAATGCGTTGGGATTTATGGATATAGCGATTTTCCATTTCTATAAAGTTGTATATTTTCAATTTCAGCGGTTCAATTTTTGACGTATTTCTAAAAAGTAGTTCTATTACCCTATCTGAATTTTGAATTTATTATACCTCACGTGACTTTGTAATGTTAAATTCTCATATACTCGTCATGGGCAATTTCTTACTGTCTCATGCTAACAGTATGTTTTTGACCGGTTAACAGTATACTGTTACATGGCACGCGCGTTAAAATGTTGGTTATGCACGTGCATGACATCATTTCAAACAATAACGTCACATTTTAGACGCGCGTGCCATGTAACAGTATACTGTTAACCGGTATATTCATATGTGTGTGGTAGATCTACCCATGTTCACCTCCCCTATAAAGGTACACAATAAATGGAATAAACGTGTAATTTTGTTCGGTATAATAAAACAAATATTGCATGGCTTCCAGTGTGACAGTACATATTGTCAACATTCGGGTAAATACTGTTAACCTCGGCTTCGCCTCGGGAAACAGTATTTTCCTCATGTTGACAATATGTACTGTCACACTGGAAGCCATGCAATATTTATATAATGTTAGACTCGAAACGTTTTGACGTAGATTTATCGAATAAAACCGATATGTTGTCAAATAGATTTTTTTTTAAATCGACGTTGAAAACAAGGTTGCCCTTAACATTTTTTTGTGAATAACCGAACAGACGTTGCGCATTAACGCCGTTGTTAAAACTAGCTCCAATACTATGAAAGTACTCTATGCTTAGAATTTATGCTCTATTATCTAATTGGTCAGAAGCAATTTCATTCCCGAAAATTGACCAATCAGAAGACTATTTTGGAGCATGGAGTTTAAGTCCGAGAACAGAGAATGTTTTATAGTTTCGAGCCCTGATCTGTTTGAACTGAAATAATTACGTAGGATAATAGTATGGTTTAGTGTTTTCTTTAAGTAACGATTGATTGATTGATTTATTGGGGTTTAACGCCGTTTTTAACAATTTCTCAGTTATATCACGGCGGCCAGTTCACCTACTCATGCATTTCCTGGTTTTCTCACACCAGTACTCCACACAACAATCTTCCCACGCAACTGGCTGCTTTTCCACATAGACATTAGCCCATCGGTGGAAGACGAATGACGCATGTCGCATTGACTTTTGTCAATCGTCGGAAAGAAAGTTGGCCGAGCCGTGATTCGAACTCACAACCCCTGGATTGACAGCCCGCGTCGCTACCGACTGAGCTACCGGGGCTGTATACATGTATACTGTACGAGTTAACGCGAGTGTAGTCGAGTTCTGGTAACATCTGCTCGAGTTTATGACTAGAAGTGACGAGTACACTAAGAGAACTGCACGAGTTAAGTCAACACATGACGATATGGGTAAAATAACAGTAATCCGGCACTTCTTGATCAGTGGTCAGTTTGATCTCATATTTATGATATTACATTTATGGCCCATGGTGGTGATGACTGGGGCTCAGCATCGTGTTCTACAGCTACCTTCTTATTTCTGGGTATCCCTTCTCTTTTGGGTCATGATTGTTCCGAAGTGATATGGAGTGGCCGAAGACTACAGGAAAACCGATGCAATATGCACTCTCAAAAAGCATCATAAGTTGCCAGAACTGGTATCAATGTAGAACAAAACACGTTCAAAATCGTACAGATGTTGAATAAAAGTCATGCAAACTCGCTATCTTCCGGGTACATGTTGACCAGGGATCGTGTTCATGTATTTCCAACTCGCACCTAAACTCGTAGCATGTCGATCGAATTTTGTATACGGCGAGAAGCGGCGGCAAGTAGACAACACCTTATCAATATATGTCTTCGACATACGACAACTTTAAACCGTTTAAAATACTCGCCGCTCTTTGCCGAGTACTGGCGACATAAAGAGACATGATGAGACATCTATTCGATATGTTCAGATACGTGTTCGAGTCCTACACGACAACCGAAGACTAAAGGCGAGTTATCACTCTCCACAACTCGTAGTCAAACCACGTAACAGTGTGACCTGGCCCTTTTTAAAAGTGCTGAACTCCAGATTATAAATGGTATAGTCAAAGTTTTAAAACTGTTCGAGAGTTGCCTTGAATTATAAGAATCATAATTCTGGGATAAAATTAACTTAGTAATTTAAATTTCCAATATAATAAACATCTAAATATTGATCGTATATGCTTCATTTTTATTGGGTAGACATACCCAGTCAGCCAAGTATACATATTCATGACTTTCAATTGTCGGTTTTTCGACATTTACTGCCAAATAGTTTTGAACCATTTATTACTTTCTTTGTTGTCACTATAAGAAATATTTGCTGAAGTTTCAACATTGCAAAATTGTGATTTCCAGCTGGAGTTCAGCACCTTTAAAACAAAGAAAGACGTTGGGAATGTCGTCATACTGTTCGAATGTTTATGGGATAAAGGCAGTTTCAAATAGTTTAGTTAATATCGAAACACCCCGTATATCTTTAAAGTATTGGGTTAAATGTATCAAGTGATTTACTTTCACAACAATTTTAGCTCGTAATTGATGCCTTTAGTAGGAAATACAAGAATTTATGTCTTAATGTTGCCATCTAATAGTTCATGTAACAGCGAATTATCTTGTAGCGGGGAATATAATGACTGGAATTACCCTGATCTTCCTATATCGAAATTAAATCACATTCCAGAACTTGTTATATACATTGTACATACAAGACTTTACGAGTGGCGCTCTGCGAAAACGAACCGTAATGCATTTGCGACACGTTTATATTCAGATAAAACGCAAATGCAACAAGAACTGTTACTATTTGTCTCACCGTTCCCTTTTCTCTGTCTCCAGCGAGTTAACCTTCAATCATGAGCGTCGTAAAGCAGATAAAGTCTTTGATATGACCCGGTCGAGAATCGAACCCGCGACTTCTTGTACACAAGGCGGACACATTTCCATGACACTACACGTACGTCCATGTCGTTTCAAATATCGTCTGTTAATCCTTTAATTATGAACGACGTAAAGAAGATAATATATTTGATATGACCCGGTCGGGAATCCAACTCGCGACCTCCTGTACACAAGGCGGACACATTCCCATGACACTACGTTCAAGTCGTTACAAATGACGTCTGTTAGTCCTTCAATCATGAACGGCGTTAAGTATTTGGTATGACCAATTTGGGAATCGGATCTGTGACATCATGCACACGAGGAGGACATATTACTATTACACTACGTACTCGTTTTTACAAATATCGTCCCGTGTTCGGTTTAAAGTCATGGCTGTCATGTCATGGTTAATTTCACTTGGAAAATGCACATTGTCTAGCCTAGGACTAGTTTGTTTACCAAGGGATCATGAATAAGTGATCGTTTGCCGTGATATAACTGAACTAATGTTGAACCCGCCATAAAACCTCAATAAAACAAAGCTTAAACAACATCGAATATTACATTTACACATTAGACAGAAATGTTATTTCACACAGCCGGTAGATTGCCTAACTATCCAGAGTTTTACCTTAACGAAAGACCAGATAACATCCAACGAACTATCCACAATTACATACTAACAGCTAGTCACAGTTACATACAACAAGATATAGAAAATAAGTAAAACTAAAAAACTATTCAAGATATGAAAATAAAACAAATATTTTCTGGAAGTATGTTCTTCTATTGCAGTAGATAAAGATATTTTAATATACTACATGTTTTGATAATATGTTATCCTTATGAAAAATGTAAGTCTATTAATTTTTTGAAAAAAATAATATATATAATTCAGAAATCCAAATATCTGTGTCTTTTAAACCAGTCATTGTTCAAAATGCAAAGAAATCCCAGTTGTTCATTGTATCTCTAACTTTAGTCGAAATGTTAAGCTTTCAGAATATGTATGTTTTGTTTATGTGCCAAATGTGACTTCAAAGTTGTATTTGCTACAAAATGTGAAAATTTTGAAAATTTTATTTCCATGTGTGATATTTTAACCAGATAACAGGTGTACAGGTGGAGTTGCCTATCCCTATTATCTACGTCCCTGCTACCATCTATCACAGTTACATACTACGTGCTATAATGAACAATTACAAATTACGAGCTATGGACAATTATGCACTAGCAGCGAGTCACAGTAATCACAGTAACAAACTATGATATATGAACAATTACATACTACCAGCGAGCCTAAATTTACATACTACCAGCTAGTCACAGTTACATACTACCATCTATCACAGTTACATACTACCAGCTAGTCACAGTTAAATACTACCATCTATCACAGTTACATACTACGTGCTATAATGAACAATTACAAATTACGAGCTATGGACAATTATGCACTAGCAGCGAGTCAAAGTAACAAACTATGATATATGAACAATTACATACTACCAGCGAGCCACAGTTACATACTACCAGCTAGTCACAGTTAAATACTACCAGCTAGACACAGTTACATACTAGGATGTATGAACAAAACATACTACCAGCTAGTCACAGTAACATACTACCAGCTAGTCACAGTTACATACTACGATATTTGAACAATTACATACTACGATATTTGAACAATTACATACAACCAGCGAGTCACAGTAACACACTATGCTATATGAACAATTACATACTACCGCCGAGCCACAGTTACGTACTAGGATGTATGAACAAAACCATACTACCAGCTAGTTATAGTTAAATTCTATCAGCGAGTCACAGTAACATACTAGAATACATGAACAATGACATACTACCAGCTAGTTATAGTAACATACTAGGATATAAAAACATACTACCAGCTACACTAGTAACAGTAAAATTCTAGGATACATGAACAATTACATACTACCGGCTAGTTATAGTAACATACTACCAGTTAGTCACAGTTACATACTAGGATATATGAACACAAACATACTACCAGCTAGTCACAGTAAAATACTAGGATATATGAACAATAACATACTACCAGCTAGTTATAGTAACATATTACCAGCTAGTCACAGTTAACATACTAGGATATATGAATAATTACATATACCAGCTATTCACAGTTTACATACTAGGATATATGGACAATTACGTACTAGCAGCGAGTCACAGTAACACACTATGATATATGAACAATTACATACTACCAGCGAGCCACAGTTACATACTAGGATGTATGAACAAAAACATACTACCAGCTAGTCACAGTAAAATACTAGGATATATGAACAATTACATACTACCAGCGAGCCACAGTTGCATACTAGGATGTATGAACAAAAACATACTACCAGCTAGTCACAGTAAAATACTAGGATACATGAACAATTGCATACTACCAGCTAGTCACAGTAAAATACTAGGATACATGAACAATTGCATACTACCAGCTAGTTATAGTAACATACTACCAGTTAGTTATAGTAACATACGACCAGTTAATCACAGTAAAATACTAGGATACATGAACAAAAACATACTACCAGCTAGTCACAGTAACATACTAGGATACATGAACAATTATATACTACCAGCTAGTCATAGCTAAATTCTACAATCGAGTCACAGTAACATACTAGGATACATAAACAGTGACATACTACCAGCTAGTCATAATTACATACTACCAGTGAGTCACAATTACCACATATGTACCACATAATACGAGAAATGGACAATTACGCACTCCCAGCTAGGCACAGTTACATACTACGTGATATTTTCAACTATAAAATACTACACGATATTAACAATTACGTACTACCATCTTGTCATAGTTACATACTACGAGAAAGGAACAATTATATACTACGAGTTATGCACAGTTACATAATACATGCACCAGGTAGTGACAATTAAAAACTACGGTTTATGAACAATTACATACTATGAGATATGAACAATTACATATTACGAGATATGAATAATTACATAATACGAGATATGAACAATTACATACTACGATATATGAACAATTACATACTACGAGATATGAACAATTACATACTGCGAGATATGAACATTTACATACTACGAGATATGAACAATAATATACTACGAGATTTGAACAATTACATACTACGAGATATTAACAAGTATATACAACGAGACATGACCAATTACATACTACGAGATATGAACAATAATATACTATGAGATATGAACAATAATATACTACGAGATATAAACAATTACATACTACGAGATATGAACAATTACATACTACAATATATGAACAATTACATACCACGAACTATGAACAATTACATACTGCGAGATATGTACACTTACATACTACGATATATGAAAAATAACATACTACGAGATATGTACACTTACATACTACGAGATATGACCAATTACATACTACGAGATATGTACACTTACATACTACGAGATATGTACACTTACATACTACGCGATATGACCAATTACATACTACGAGATATGTACACTTACATACTACGAGATATGACCAATTACATACTACGAGATATGACCAATTACATACTACGAGATATGAACACTAACATACTACTAGATATGAACAATTACATACAACGAGTATTGAACAATTACATACTACGATATATGAATAAGTACATACTTACAGCTAGCGACAGTTACATACTAAGCTATGGACAATTACAATGTGAGAAATATCCAAAGGTAAATACTACTAAATTTTCGTAGTTACGTTATACAAACTATCCACAGCTTTTTGCTGGAACCTTGGTTACCCGCTCTCCAGGCGGACACTCAAACTGTTACACCACTGAGGCGGACGTGATCGAACCTTGGTAACCCGCTCTCGAGGCAGACGCTCTAACTAATACATCATTGAGGCGGACGTGATCTCAAATTTCAATGTCTCCATCTATATACATCAATGATATGACCTGATTTGGCCCAGACATATCTATCATCGTTACTTGTCTTCGGTATACATTAGTAAGCGGGGAAATTGTCATTCGACAAACTCTGCCATATTCTACTACCGTTACATCGAGGGCTTGGCGTGAAACAATGGTAACTAAAATTAGTATTTTTTTACCAAGGTTAATCACCTCGCCTTAAAGTCTTTATAATCGTTAAATCATTTTTCTTGGTAAACAATGGAAATTTAGGTGCCATTGCTCGTTCTGAGCAATGGCACATAAATTTGCATTGTTTACAAAGGGGTCCAAATTATCCCTAAACAAGGGTTTTCAAAATAGGTTTTTAGTTGCAACCTTTTGACTTGTCGAGCTTTGCATTTGTAAGAGTCCATAGTCAATTCTAGCACTATCAAGATATGAGCCGTCCGGCGCGAAAACCAACATTGTGGACGTAAAGTATCGATCCGGATCAGCCTAAGCATACCGCGCCGGCCTACACGGATAGAAACTTTTCACCTCATGTGGATTTCCTGTTTAAGGAATCATTACTCTATACCTATATTCCCCTGTGACGGAATGTTTCGGCCCGGATCAGTCTGCACGGACTGCACAGGCTGATCTGGGTCGATACAAAACGCAGATGCCATAATGTTGGTTTTCTCGCGGAACGGCTCATATAACTGTTGAGCAGTCAACAATTTAATGCCAGGTCGGAGGGTACGGAGGTGCCCGCTGGCCTGACTCTATACTGCTGGCACAAATCATACACAGTCGGTTCCAATGTTCAAAGTGTGAAACCAATGACACCCAAGGACACGCACTCATGTTCACCTGATGAACATGTTGTTTCGTCAAGAAAGAAACTACTTTGTTGAACTTTTCAAAACTGACATTTCCGTTTTATGTTATATTTTGTTCTGCTTCATTTAAAAGTTATTTCTTGAGCTGTCAACAGTTTAAAGTCTGTTCAGACAGTGCGGAGGGGTTAAGATGTGGGAAAGTGTTATGTTCCATGATAACGCAAACAAATATGTTTTATCTTTTACGCAAGTAGATAGCGTGAATTGTTTATATTATGCCCTCCTTCACAAAAACACTCATATTTGAGCTAAAGGCCAAGAGAAAATTCACCCGAATGGCTGTTCGGCTCCGTACGGATGCATACGGAACGGCATGTGGAAGCTCCAAAAATGTGTTGTGCATATTCAAAATAATTTTCATCGACCATCCAAATCATCCGAATGTTGCGTCCATGTGTATTCGGGAAGCATTTTAGGAGCATACGGCATATACGGAAAACGTTCTGGAAACATGCGTCTAGTTCTTGGTGCATTCGGAATGAAAATTTGGAGGTGTTGGGTTCCGTATGCTTTCCGAACACTCCGACTGAACATAGAACAGACGAACCCTATCCGAACGCTTTCATAATTCTTTCATAACATTTTCCGAACTGCTCGTACACTTTCAGAATGCACAGTATATTCCGTATGCTTTCAGAACACCCTGAATGGACATAGGACATGACGAAAGCTTCCGAACGTTTTCAGTATCCTTTCCGTATTTTTTTCATTGATGCCACGAATAGCCAGAACCCTTCCAGTATCCTTTCAGAATATTTTCCGAACTGCTCGTACACTTCCAGAACGCACAGTATGTTCCGTATGCTTTCCGAATACCCCGAATGGACAGAGAACATGACGATACTTTTCCGAACGCTTTCAGAATGCCGGTGAAATATTTCCGAATGCCGGTAAAGTCCGCAAACTTCCTATAAATAGGGGAGCTCCTGTCAGTACAATTCATATGTTTCCTGACTTCCAACCTGTCAAAATCTCTGGAGAGCAACAGCAACATGCATCAGTTATTACAGCAACTCGATGGGCCTGCAGTGCGAAGAAAAGTGAGGGTAGTGGGTCTTGCTGCACTCTACCTGACTGGCCGCCATGACATAGCATTCGCATAGCAACGCCAGGAGGAGGAAGAGAAGGAGAGATGAAGAAGAGGTCCACGTAGTTTGAGGACATGCTGGGTCCGACCTTGGCTAAACGCCGGGAGGAGTTCGGCTGGTATGAGATTATCATCGTCGAGCTTGAGAATGAAGACCCCAGGGAATTCAAAAACATGGTGAGGATGGAATCTGCCATGTTCCATGAGCTGGAAGCAAGATTGACACCCAGCATGCTGAAAAGGTATTCCAACTTTAGGAGGGCCTTCACGCTAGGGTTGAAGCTGGCTATCACCCTCAAGTATCTCGCTACAGGCATCAACTATAAGACTCTTTTGCAGGGTTTCCGGCTGTTCATCAACTTTTATTTATTTATTGGGGTTTTACACCGCTTTCAACATTATTTCAGTTATATCACGGCGATAGTTCACTTATTCATGATCCCTGGGTAAACACAGCAGTACTAGGCTAGAAGATGAGCCTTGTCCAAGGGCACTCCATCGTGACCGTAGTGTCGCGACTGTGGATCGAAACCGGGACACCCGGTTTCGAAATCCCCGACGCTAACCATTCGACCACAGCGGATTCTTGTCCATAAACATAAACAACATCGGCCTTATCGTCCGTGAGCTATGCGGTACCATAGTTGAAAAATACGGGTAAGAGGTGATCAACTGCCCTGAAACAGAGGATGAATGGAAGGAGGTAGCTGGCAACTTTGCCATCCGCTGGAACTTTTGCCATGCTCTTGGTGCCCTTGATGGGAAACATGTCAGGATTAAGAAACCACCCAAATCCGGCTCAACCTACTACAACTACAAGGGATTATTCTCCATCATCATCATGGCCCTGGTGGATCCTGCCTACACATTCATGTGGGTTGAAGTTGGTGCTAACGGTGCATGCTCAGCTGCTCAGATCTTTAACAGCTCCCAGCTCAAGCAGACGGTCTTAAATGGTACATTGAACATTCTGCAACCGGAACCCCTCCCTGGGGATGACCAGTTCATGCAATGCTTTTTGATCGGGGTCGACGTGTTTGCACTACGCCAATTGATGATGAAGCCATACTTCCGACGTAACATGTACCAATATCAGAGACTATTCTACTATCCCTGCTATCGGGCCAGGCGTGTGGTGGAAAATGTCTTCGGGGTGTTAGTGATCAGATTCCAGTGCCTGCTGACGTGCCTTCCCCAGTGACCAGAGTATGCAGAGCAGATTGTGATGGCCTGCGTCTTCCTGCACAATCGCAGGCGCACACAGTTTCCTGGAGACCAGAATGAGGTCATGAACAGAGAGGACGAGGACCACAATTTAATATCCGGCGCGTTTGAGAGATGGAAGAGACCTCCCAGACTTGACTCGCCACTTGGGCGGCAACCCTGACACCATAGCTTCCAAGGACTAGAGGGATATACCGAAAGCGTACTACAACTCTGATGCAGGTGCTGTTGCTTGGCATACGGAACCCCCAGCACCTCCACATTTTCATACCGAATGCACAAAGAACTAGACGCATGTTTCCAGAACGTTTTCGGTACATGCCGTTTGCTCCTAGAATACTTCCCGAATACTTCCCGAATACACATGGACGCAACATTCGGATGATTCGGAAGGTCGATGAAAATTATTTTTAACTTGCAAAACAAATTGGTGTAGCTACCTAATGCCGTTCGTATGCATCCGTACGGAGCCGAACAGCCAGTATGCTCCTAAATCACACCGAATATGATCCGTTCGCTTCCCGAACATCCAAATTCGTATTCGGAAAGCAAACGGAATGGCATTCGGCCCAATGTGATCGGGCCATTAACGAGTTTATTAAAAGTGATAATAAATAAACACGAATGAGATATTTATTTATCACATAAAATGATTTATGAGGCGTTTTTCGAAAAAATGTTCATGAAATATGCCGGTTTTTGCGCCAAAGGGACTAACGTCAAACCGCTGACGTGACGTCATTTTCATAGTTTGTTTTCCGTATTGTAACACAGTCTTGAGCGTAGGACTGGAAACCAAACTAGTAGTTTCATATGATATGGGATTTTGACACTCACAATGAGGACTTTATGCGATAGATAAAGATATTCTATCCCCTTTCTATATATCATTTAAGCAGTATAAAGGTTCTACAATAACTAACCAATTTTATCAAAGATTAGCTTAATCTTAAATATAATAATAATGAATATATCCTGCAGATCTTCCTCGGGCGTGGGTCAACTGTTTCTATACAATAGATACTGTAATACATATTTTATTATAATAGGAGACATTCAGGCCAAAAGATGGCAATTATTTCATCATCAATTCAACTTTACGGTTGACAATTTTATCTCCAGTGAATATGCGACGCTAATTAAATTATTGTGGGCGACGTATAACGAGTCTGTTAAGATATATTCCTTTCCGGAAATAAATAGTCTTTGACAACACGTGTATTTCGTACATTTTTGTTTTGTTCATATGAGTCGTTTCACGAAAATCAATATTATGGACTCTGCGTAATGTATCGACCCAGATCAGCCTGCACAGTCCGCGAAGGCTAATCCGGGCCGACACATTCCGCATCAGGGGAATATAGGTATATAGTAATGATTCTTGAAACAGAAAAGCAACCAGTTTCTTGGAAATAATGTTTTGTGGAATGCTGATGGGAGATAGCCAGGAAACACATGTGTAGGTGAACTGACCGCCGTGATATGATATAAAACAGCGTTAAACCCTTATCAATCTATCAAACGACACGCCTCCGTTCTTCTATCGTTTCCCGGATGTAAATTGGGTGATGTTTCGTAGTTTACAATCAAGCGCATACGTACTAACACTATTGTGGACTCTGCGTTAAGTATCGACCCGGTTCAGCTTAAGCATGCCGGTGTTAGTACGTATGCGCTTGATTGTAAACTACGAAACATCACCCAATTTACATCCGGGAAACGATAGAAGAACGGAGGCGTGTCGTTTGATAGATTGATAAGGGTTTAACGCTGTTTTATATCATATCACGGCGGTCAGTTCACCTACACATGTGTTTCCTGGCTATCTCCCATCAGCATTCCACAAAACATTATTTCCAAGAAACTGGTTGCTTTTCCACATAGACCGTCAGCCAATTGATGGAAGCGAATGACGCTTGTCACTTTGACTTTTGTCAAACGTCAGAAAGAATGTTGGCTGAGCTGGGGTTCGAACTAACAACTACTGGACTGACAGCCCACGTCGCTACCGACTGAGCTACCGGGACACCGCGTGCCGTTTGGATGGTCCCAAACCCGATTACATTACTTAACATATTGGGAAATGTTTATCTTTTTATTCAATGTGGGATGTATGAAGAAATGAGTTAAACACAGTTTTGACAAAAATAAATATTTTTTAGAAAGATAGCTACGTTCCCAAATAGCCAAAATACCAGCTTGTTTTCTTCGATACCTTTATAGACAATTAGTAACTATCGACTTAGAGAGCATCTTACTTGCTTGTCAGTTGAAAACATCATTAGGTGCTCCACTCCGGTTCACGTTGTACATACATAAGCTTGAAAGAAGTGAGGAGATTCTGTCAACGTGTGTAGATTCTTATGAGATTAAGCAGATGTATAGGTTAATCTGAAACAACACTATTCAGAAATAACAACTAGTACCCTTTCGCATGAACGCGCTTATTTATTGATGCATATGTTATGCAGCAGACCTTCAGTAGACACGATTGCAGTTTGGGGTCATATAGATGCCAGCTATTTAATCATAAATTTCTCTAAACGATAGACGCCGTTATTTCTCACGTAAGTTTAGTGTTAATTAAAATGGTGTGGGGGATGGGTAACGGGTTTCCATAAACAGAGTTTCCATTGATTTTGAAATTAATGTCAACTTTAGCGATAATTGAAAATTCATCATTCCAATTAATTCTTTCAGCGCCGGATTGTTTAAAGTAGACTATTCCATGTTCAAAATCGGGCGTCTCCATTTCTCATGTAATAACAGTTTGGACTATTTTGATAACTAAAAGGCAAACAATGCTGATTTCAGGTGTGACAGCTCGTTACGAGCTGACTCACCTGAATCAGTATTTTTTGCAAAAACCTCAATATTGCCTTTAGCGCTGAAAGAGTAATAAACGTTATATGTAAAAACAAACCCAGCAACGAATCGAAAGACGTATTTTAAAATACTTGTATTTTTCAACGTGTTCAAACCAATTCGAACCAACAATTTTACCCCGTTTTCCCGATGACTTCGCTGACATTCCGATGACTTTCGCATGTTTTCGGAACATGCAGACAACTTGGGCTCCCTTCTTTTTCTACGATTCGGTGACCTTCGCCTATCTTCGGAACATGAGGAAAACTCGAACCTTCTGTCGAGGTCCGATATGTTAACAGTATGACAGCCGACTATCACGGCATTATGCGATAGTTCAGAGTACACAATACCAGACACTTCTATAGCTAATTAGTGTTGGATATGGACCGTCACCGCGATTCAGTAGTAGGTGTTATTTTGAGAGGGACGCTTGCAGGAGGTGGGCAGACATGTTAGATGCAGCATTGCAGATATAATTCATACAGTGGAGTGCGGCAGGGTTTCTGATGTGCGTTTTAATATCATGGCGGAACGTGAGTCTGAATCGTTCATAGGAACGTGAGAGACGCAGAAGTTTTAGCGTATTTTGTTGTAGACATTTTATTTTAAAGTTCTCTGCGTTACGGCAGTATAGAAGAGAACGTATCTCGTAAGATGTACGAATCACAAGCTGGTAGTTATTGCACGTGTTAACCGTGCAGTGGGGGTATATAAAAAGGATGTTTTTGGCGGGTTCTCGTCAGCTCGACGCAAGACTTCTAGCAGTTGACTTTGCGATATCCGAATTTAATATAGTTAGTATATGAATACAGCATTACTTATAAGACGGTATATAACTTTTATATAAATTTATGAGATACGTGTCTATGTACGGTCTTTCAATTGCGCATGTTTTCCAGAGTTTCTCATTTAAAAATGTTTTTATCTCTGATTTTTACCCCTGGGTCAATTGAATGATTTCTGTGTACAGAAGTATCAGTGTCACAGTGCCATATTACATGTTTATGTTTATGTTAAATGATTGCATGCTTTACAAAAGACTTCAATGTACAATGCTTGTCTTTTAATCAACTGCAATTAAATTGCTGTCTTGCCCATGCAAAAGGTGTTTGTTTGCGTTTAGTAGTGTTAGGACTTATCATTTCCTAGACTATGTATTCAGTAGTTTCAAAATGTAGAAAATCCCAACGCGAAGAACATACGAATCGGTATCCCTTCGTGTCACATTAGATCACAATAGATAACAGGCGTCCGAATTTCCATTACAGAAGAACATAGGGTAATAGGGTAAAAACACACAATACTTCGATAAAATACTCAAAAAGTATCTCTATGTTGTCCATACGCTCAAAAGAAAACTCATCCGCATTGGGAGCAGGAATACTGGGTTAAATCACTGGTCGAGTCAAACCAAATAATTTGAGCCATCCCGCGAGAAAAAACAACATAATGGCCTCTGCGTAATGTATCGATCCAGATCAGTCTGCGCAGTCCACGCAGACTGATCCGGGCCGACACATTCCGTCCCAGGAAGATAGAGGTATAGAGTATTGATTACTGAAACAGAACATCCACAGGAGGCGAAAAGTGTCTATCCGGTAAGCCTGCGTGGCATGCTTAGGCCGATCCGGGTCGATACTTTACGCAATGTCCACAATGTTGGTTTTCTCGCGGGACGGCTCAATTATAACTGGTAATGTCTAAGACCCTTGGAGCTCAGGATTACGTGGATATCATCACGAATGATGTATCGATAGCAGGATAAATATTGGTACAACTGTTAAGTAAGCATAGAAACGCCGTGATAAAACTGAAGGGCTGTTAGAAACGATGCAAAACACCATTAATACAAACATACAGTATTAACAAAAGCATTGACTCGGTGTGCAAATACAATACAATACAATACAATATAAACAATATTTTTTATTTCGATGCTGAGTATGTACATAATACATAAATGACAGCTCTGCAATATATTATACAACTTGATCAGAGGGCAACAAAATGCGTAGTATTTAAATAAATATGATAGAGAAATTGAGAATAAGAGAAAAAGAATGGAGTATTATATAGAGAGAGAAAAAAAGAAAGAATGTACAGAATGGAGGATAGAAGCATGTTTTTTTTAGTTTAAATATGTTTGTTAAGCATGTTTATTTGAAAGCTCAATACAAAATATATTTGAACACTTTTCCAAAACTTTAAAAGATGATAAGTTATTTCTTTTAGAAATGCATTTGCGAACAATGGAGGCACTGGCGAAGCTGTTCATCCGCACAGTGTCACCAGAGCCTGCACTGTCCGTCTTCATGTAGTTTCGTTCTGGAAGCATCTATTGGCAAACATCTGCAACTGAAGCCCCACTTATTATATGTCATTTAGCCTTTATGTTGTACATGTGAGCCGTTCCAAAAGAAAACCAATAGTGTGGAAACTGCGTAAAGTATCGACCCGAATCAGCCTAATCATAGCCGCGCAGGCTAACCCGGACATAAACATTTTGTCTCCTGTGGATCTTCCGTTACAGGAATCATTACTCCATACATCTATCACCCTTAGACGGAATGTGTCGGTCCGGATTAGCCTGCGCGGTCTGCGCAGGCTGATCTGGATCGATACATTACGCAGATAGAATAATGTTGGTTGGTTTTTCCTATGATCCCATTACGGCGAGTCAATTAGACTCCAAATCCCTTGAAGCAGCTCAAATGTTTATACTTCGTTAGACATTTGGTTCATTATACATGTAGTGGTCAGCATGATATAAGTTATCGGGTTTGTTACTACCCAAAACAAATCCAATAATGTATTTATTTCGTCGACCACTTTAAACTGAACTATACTGTAACTTGTTGATATGTGTTGGTAGCATAATATGACGTCATGAGTAAACGATTGATTAAAGAACTGGAATAGATATATTATTTTAAAAAATACACCGGTTCAACATGAACACATTTATTTCAATTCATTTCATTTCTTTCTGGGTAACTGGTAACCTTTGAGAGCCACTTTACGAAAACCAACCTTTGAACTGACTTTTTTACTTTACTCACCCCCTATGGAATGTACTCACCCCCTATAGAAATATAAGGAGTCTGCACGTGACACGCTTTAACCAATGAAATTGCTAGAATTTCGTGGGAGGCGAAATAAAATAATATGTTATGTGTTCCAGGGTGAAAGTAACCCCTTGGAAAAACAAGCAAGCATATGTTCGGATGATTATTGAACAACTTGATTGCAATCACTGATGACTCTGGTCGGACTGCACTTATTGATAAGACACATTCCAAGCCTTTTTTGTTTACCCAAGGGCTCATTTATTAGATTTCTGTCATGGTAATATTATTAAAATAATGTTGAAAACGGCATAACACCTAAATAAACAAACAGACAAGTCGCGAGACACAATCATGCGACACAAGACGCTCATTACCTAGATTAGCGCTAATTGGTTCTGGCTTTTACCCTGTGCTTAAATGACAATATCGTAGATGACGTTTAAATAGTCTAGACGGTTCGTAATAGGTCTCCAGAGATAATGTCCTGTAATTGACTCTCGCCTGATAAAGAGGCACCATCTTTGTTCTTTGAATCATTCATAAACATGACCAGCGAGAAACCAGTGAGACACGCATCTTTGATCGCCAGATGTTACATATGAGCCGAATTACGAGAAAACCAACATTTTGGAATATGCGTAAAGTATCGACCTAAGCACAGGCTTACTCGGACGGACACTTTTCACCTCCTGTGGATTTCCCGCGTCAAGAATCCTTTCATTATACCTCTGTCTCCCTGAGACAGAATGTGTCGGCCCAGATAAGCCTGTACGGACTGCGCATGGCTTATCCGGGTCGATATATTACGCAGAGTCCATAATGTTAGTTTTCTCATGGAACGGCTCATATGTATGGCGATATGAGCCACGTACAGCGAATAAGAGTCTAAATGCATCTGTGAAAAGTGTGAATTAAATGAACACCCCTTGTATATCTCATAAAACTAATCCACGTGCGTCTCACTGAAATACTTCATTTGGTTACTTGTTCGGGCTGTTAAGCTAGGGGTAGTGGGTTCCAACTCCTGCTCGGAAATTTACTATAAATAAGGCATCGCTATATAATGGTAGCTTACCAGTCTTGTAACCATTGCTGGTTCATAGCCCGACGTTCTTTTTACCTATAGTACGCGGAATACTAGACCAACATATGGAAGGACAGCAAAGGCTCTGGCGATACAGTACGTGCAGTGAGCGGATCAAAAATACAGTTATTTAGGGAAATGAAAAATGCAGTATTAGTGAATGGCAAGATTTACATAGACATGCGCGTTTCAGACTGAAAATGAAATAATTGAAACGCGAAAACCAACTCCTTGACGTTTTAATGTTTTGAAATTAATAGCAATACGATAACATTGCATAGTAGCATGTGTAGTATGCGTCATAAACTTTCGTCAGACACTTAACATGGATTCCTAGTAACCTGATCAAACTACTTGAATATCCGATCATATTTCGTGACTCACTAGTCGACAACTGTCTAACTACTTAAATATCCGATCATATTCCATAACTCACTAGTCGACAACTATCTAACTACTTAAATATCCGATCATAATTCCATGACTCACTAGTCGATAACTATCTACCTACTTGAATATCCGATCAAACTCAATGACTCACTAATCGACAACTATCTAACTACCTGAATATCCGATCATATTCCATGACTCACTAGTCGACAACTATCTAACTACTTGAATATCCGATCAAACTCAATAACTCACTAGTCGACAACTATCTAACTACTTGAATATCCGTTCAAACTCAATAACTCACTAGTCGACAACTATCTAACTACTTGAATATTCGATCATATTCCATGAATCACTAGTCGACAACTATCTAACTACTTGAATATCCGTTCAAACTCAATAACTCACTAGTCGACAACTATCTAACTACTTGAATATCCGTTCAAACTCAATAACTCACTAGTCGACAACTATCTAACTACTTGAATATTCGATCATATTCCATGAATCACTAGTCGACAACTATCTAACTACTTGAATATTCGATCATATTCCATGAATCACTAGTCGACAACTATCTAACTACTTAAATATCCGATCATATTCCGTGACTCACATGTCGACAACTATCTAACTACTTAAATATCCGATCATATTATGTGACTCACTAGTCGACAACTATCTAACTTCTTGAATATTCGATCATACTCCATGACTCACTAGTCGACAACTATTTAGCTACTTACATATCCGATCATATTCCATGACTCACTAGTCGACAACTATCTAACTTCTTGAATATCCGATCATACTCCATGACTCACTAGTCGACAACTATCTAGCTACTTAAATATCCGATCATATTCCATGACTCACTAGTCGACAGCTATCTAACTACTTAAATATCCGATCTTAATTCCATGACTCACTAGTCGACAACTACCTAACTACTTGAATATCCGGTCAAACTCAATGACTCACTAATCGACAACTATCTAACTATCTAAATATCCGATCATAATTCCATGACTCACTAGTCGACAACTATCTAACTACTTGAGTATTCGATCATACTCCATGACTCACGAGTCGACAACTATCTTACTACTTAAATATCCGATCATAATTCCATGACTCACTAATCGACAACTATCTAACTACTTGAATATCCGTTCAAACTCAATGACTCACTAATCGACAACTATCTAACTACTTGAATATCCGATCATATTCCATGAATCACTAGTCGACAACTATCTAACTACTTGAATATTCGATCATACTCCATGACTCACGAGTCGACAACTATCTAACTACTTGAATATTCGACCATATTCCATGACTCACTAGTCGACAACTATCCAACTACTTGAATATTCGATCATAATCCACGACTCACTAGTCGACAACTATCTAACTACTTGAATATCCGATCAAATTCCATGACTTACAAGTCGACATTTATCTAACTTCTTGAATATCAGATCATACTCCATGCCTCACTAGTCGACAGACAACTATCTAACTTCTTGAATATTCGATCATACTCCATGACTCACTAGTCGACAACTATTTAGCTACTTACATATCCGATCATATTCCATGACTCACTAGTCGACAACTATCTAACTTCTTGAATATTCGATCATACTCCATGACTCACTAGTCGACAACTACCTAACTACTTGAATATCCGGTCAAACTCAATGACTCACTAATCGACAGCTATCTAACTATCTAAATATCCGATCATAATTCCATGACTCACTAGTCGACAACTATCTAACTACTTGAGTATTCGATCATACTCCATGACTCACGAGTCGACAACTATCTTACTACTTAAATATCCGATCATAATTCCATGACTCACTAATCGACAACTATCTAACTACTTGAATATCCGTTCAAACTCAATGACTCACTAATCGACAACTATCTAACTACTTGAATATCCGATCATATTCCATGAATCACTAGTCGACAACTATCTAACTACTTGAATATTCGATCATACTCCATGACTCACGAGTCGACAACTATCTAACTACTTGAATATTCGACCATATTCCATGACTCAATAGTCGACAACTATCCAACTACTTGAATATTCGATCATAATCCACGACTCACTAGTCGACAACTATCTAACTACTTGAATATTCGATCATACTCTATGACTCACTAGTCGACAACTATCTAGCTACTTAAATATCTGATCATATTCCATGACTTACTTGTCGACAACTATCTAACTACATAAATATCCGATCATATTCCATGACTCACTATTCGACAACTATCTAATAACATGACCCGATTACCATCATTTTCAGTTAAAACTCTTTAATCATAAAACTTTCGACTACTTTGTCTCTATCAAGATTGAAACATTTTACGAAAGACATTCTCACTAAGTTTCTTCCGTTAGGAATACCAAATATATACAAAGAGTTTACGTCTTCATATATATATACAGTGACGTTTCAAGAAAATAAATGTGTCAACTGTAAAGTCAGATGAAGGAGAAAATGATTATCGCATATTGGCGAACTCACCTTCAGTTAATATACTTAATGTCAAACGATTATAAGTGTACATTTAACCCCTTTCCCTCATACAACAAATATGCAGCAGACCTGAGGACTTTATAATCATATAAGCAAAGCCATTGACAAAATCGATCAATTAAAGTACAATTATTGACTAAAGTTGAAAACATTGCATGGCAAAAGGAAGTATTGATCATTATGATCGCTTCTATTTTTCGGCGATAGCTGATTAACGTCAGTTTTGACCTAGATGTTAAACAAATGATCTAGATTGTAGACCAATCTAATGTTGTATTTAATGAATAATGTCGAAGAAATAAAGGAAATGAAACGTTTTAATTGGTTCATAGTAAGTTGGCGATCCTACGAGAGGCACTAATAAGGTGAAGTTTTAAAATAAAATGTTCTGCATACATAAAATTTTAATTATTTTCCTTAAGCAATGCGTTTCAGTGAACACGTATGAAATAAAATACTTACATGTATCGCAAAATATTAATTATTTTTGAAACATGATAAGTTTTCAGTTATTTATCGTTCAATTGAAACTATACACCTCTTGGGAGCCTCGCGTAATCTCCAGTCATGTGGCGTATTCTCGGCTTTGATAACCTATTTATAGAAACTGAAGTAGATTAGCCTTTACACATAGATTATTATTATCATTTAATAGTTGATACTGGGATAAAGATATAAACAAGTTGATTCCATCGTTTCCATTTACTATTTAATAATTTCTGAGAGTTTACATCAGTTTGGCTGACACGTGGTTCTAAAAACGAAAAGAGATGAACAAAAAAAACGCGCAAGGTACACTCGATTACCGATTCTATATTTTTAAAGAACAATGTTCTAATCGAACAATGTTCCAACTGGTTCACGATTATAATGCATTACCGATTCAAGGAGCTGTCGAATTCTTAGATATACAACATAATTGCGCAAATTGTATAATTCATGGAAAATTACTGATTGTTTTGATTATTAACAAAACCTTTCTGATATTCAAGTCAAATAATATGCGCATGTTCCATTTCTTAGTGTTTCCTCATATTGATCGCCGTTTAACTTTTTTAAAGATTTGTCTTGTTTACAATGATTTGAAAATTCGACGCCCAAGATGGACGTCAGAAAACGTCAAAAAGCGTCTGTAAGTGTCAGAGGGTTTATATGGGTAATATCAAACGGCCATGTGTGCACATTTAATTGTACCCGTTATGGTTTAACTCAGACAGACACGCGGCACAAGATTGTTTTAATTTGGATTATTTCTACTTGCTCAGTTGTTTGTAATATCAACTGTACAATAACATTTCCTAATAATTGACGATAACAAAGAAGAAGTGGTTTTATATAAAAAGAAACTTCTAAAATGTGCACTCTAGAATAATGTCTAAACTTTTTGTTTTCAAAGGATTGACCTTTAAACAGTATGGAAAGGTTTATCCTAGCGTAAATCATGGCGAATCGATCCATCATAACGACCCATTGACGCTTACGATTGTCGACGAACAAACAAGAACATATAAAAACACGATCAAACCTCAAGGACATTTTTACATACCAGCATACTTGTTTGTTACTCAGAGAATGTATGACGTCTTATCTAATATATCATGGCAAGCGGTTTTACTATTTATTTGTTTTAGAGATAGCTCTCTCAATGTTATATATTGAGGATATTTCATGAGTGCTTATTCATTATCACTTTTAATAAACGAGTTTACCAAGATTATATGCCGCGAGAATTGTCGAGCGTCATATTAAGCGCAATTAACGTGTTTATTAAATGTGATAATTAATAAACACTAATAAGATATTCTATTCATCAAACAAAGTGGTTTATGAGGTGCATTACGACTAAATGTAACCCGCTGACGTGACGACATTTTCAAAGTTTGGCCTCCGCGTTGTAACAAAGACTTGAGCGTAACACTGGAAACCAAACAAGTAGTGTCATATAATATTAATGTAATATGATTTTGACACTCCCAGATAGGGCTTTATGTGATAAAAATATATCTCAAATGAATTAATAGTAAAACGGCTTGCCATATCCCTGAATGAAATGATTCAATTTGAAGGAGGCGAAACTGTTTTCTTTTCTTGGCAAAGCACTGAAGTTTCTGACAAGTTTAATGAGGTTTGCAGAAGTTCAAATATACAGTCAAATATTACTTTTGACTGTCATGTTATTAACATAGCTAAATTTAAATTTAAAAGAATAATTACGGGACATTTTGGTCATGATATCCCACGTATACTGTATAACCATGATTATGACTGTAACGATACATTCGAATATTCGATATAATCGAATACAGGCCTGTCCGAATCGTACTCGTTATTTGGTTCACCCATATTCGAATATTCACGAATATAATCCAAACTTGTATACTCTAAACTAAAATCAATTTAATTAAACTACAAACATAACAAACCTTTTGTCAGACTTGCAAACCTATTCAGTTTCATATAGCGCATTCGGCGCTATATTTATATATTACCCCTGCCACAACAGCTGACACTTTGTATTCTTTTTTTTCCCTAAATATATTTGATGATGTGTTCGCTACGATGTATTTGACATACGGTTAATCGGTTTTTAATTAAATCTGAATTATAATATTCGACTGAAAAGGTCGGAGAATTCCCAACAAACTAAAACCAGAACGCGTCAACAAAAAATGGCGAACCACAAGGAACTCGAGATTACTATTGAACCTCCGGCCAAATCAAGTACCCCACCCACAACAACTGACCACTAATTTTGCGACATATTTTTTATTAATTTTCTCATAATATATTTGATGTTGTGTTCGCTACTATGTATTTTGAAATACGTTTGTGTGTGTTGAAAATGTGTTTTTAATTAATTTTGAATTATAATTAAATTAAAAAGTTAGGACAATTCCCAATTAATGACAACCAAAACCCGTCAACAAAAAAATGGCGAACCCCTTGAAAATTGACAATATTGAACCTCCGGCCAAATATGTCAGCTGTTTTGGAATGTTTCGGATTTCCGAAAGGACTCAAGGGAGACTTTCCATTGCTCACTATCAAAATTGGTAAACATGAAATCGGGTAACAATTAGTTAAACGCTACATTTAATTCAAAAGTACCTCTCTTGTAAAATCAAAGTGCTTGAAGTAAATAAGTTTATATTCTTTTGGGGACAAAAAGTCAAATACGTTATTAACCTTTATACTGTTCTAGTTGGATTTTATTTGTCAGAAGAGTAACAAGACTTTCTAGTCAATCATTATACTTTCTTAAATCTGAATTATGATTTCTTTTGTGTTTACATGTTTTTAAATACATGACAGTATTCGTGAATAAATATTCGTATTCGTTACCCTGTATTTGTGATAAGTATCGTATTCGCCACCTAGTGTATTCGTTACAGCCCTAACCATGATGCTTATAATTATGTCAGTTTTCTGCTCGGCACCCCATGTAATCCGCTTTACTCTGTTCTTAGAGATCGATACGTTTTCATAAAGCTCTCCTTCAGATTTGTCCACCATGCGTGGAAACGTTATACTCGTAATCAAATATGAATATTGTTTTTCATAGCACTGTCACGTTCCATAATTCATTCAACTCTACTTTCGCTGTCGCTTTAAGAATGCAGCGGCTAGTGTGAGTATTCATCTCTATTAAACCGCTGCAATTACTATTTTGGTAGTTGGATTAGCCATGGAACGTATTATATGTAGATAATATACATTTTTGACAGTTATTTTCCATGTGTGAGATTTATGTGTGAAAATGTGATTGCATGTGTGTGTATGTGGGTGTATGCATGATAATATCATTCACATAACCACTTAATTGTGAATTCCATGTATGTCAAATCTTCAATTTATGGAGGTAATACAGTAATATCCATGGTAATTTACCAGTACTACCGGTATTATTTATCCTGACACCGATGCATCAGTCTAATTGCTTTCCCCGCAACAGTGAACACACAGGAAGGAATCCATTACTAGCATTAATAAAATAATTATATGACCCGACTGGGGATCGAACCTTTGGCTCCCGCTGTCCAGGGCGGACGCTCTAATCATAATACCATGGAAACAGTATAAACGAAGTGAAAGATTGTTGCAATATTACGCGTACATAAACGAGCCAACCAATGAGAAAACCGACAATATGATCAAATTTGAAATTATCCCTTTTTCGCATGATGTGCATCTTTCATCTTTTACCAGTTTTATGACAATGTCATAATTATAAATGGTATATGTTAACGACTTAGAGTTTGGATTACGATACATTCTCTAAATCAAGACAGAGTATGTGGGTGAAAGCAATGTTGATAAACACAATAAAACATATAATTATACAAAAGTATTAGTGTAATTCATTCTTCGTTTGGTTTTGGATAGACGATAGACACTATTTTATTGACGTAAACTGCATAGTTTCAAGTGAAACAACACATTATAGTAATATATACAATACAAAATATATAATTAATTACAATAAACATGAAATATTCAAACAATCGAATGTTTATCATTCAAAATAGAAAAAAGAATATAAAAATATTTCTTGAATAACTCCATACAGCTACAATAACACATTGATGTGTAGTGTGTATTTATACTGGATTGGTGTAAAGCGTTAACTATTTGAGAGGAGAAAACAAACCGGACGACATTTGCGGTCAGTTTAGAACCAGATCAGACAGCATATTAACGCAGTCCTATATGGTTTCAAGATACCTCTGTAAAACAGTATCCATTTAGATTGTTAGCATGAATGCACAGGCAAATGCATTAAATAAGATCGCTCATTTTATATTGAGTCAGGAACGGGTTGTTTATAAGGTAATTTACGCCGATTTCGACAATTTGTTAGTGTTATCACGGTGTTTCCTGGGTAAGTTACAAGTTGTATTGTTCCATTTATCCCGACAACAAGGGTATTCGTCGCAATGCTAATCCAGGAATCCTGAACGCCAAGGAGGAACCACCATTAGTACTATATTTACTGTCTTTCATATGACTCGACCGCGGATCGAACTCGCTTAGGCGAACTAGGTAGGCGCTTGACCACAACACCACAGCTGGATAATTTGAAAAATAAAGTGTACCAATAGAAGCTTAAACTATTTCGAGGCAAAGCTCCCAGTTTTCGAATCGTAAGGGCACAACTTGCATTACGGCAAAACGATGATCTTATTCAGGAAATGTCTTATCATTTGTTAGTATTTTGAGCGTAACGAGGTTTCGCCTGTCTTTATGCCAGACTTATTTACCCTCTTAACGTGTTCAGTGCCAAAGGCAATTTAAGGCTTTTGCAAACAATGTAGATTCGGGGGAGACAGCTGTCTCTTCTGAAATCTGCATTATTTGCCACAAAGACATTAAATTTTACCAAATTTCCCATTGGACGAAAGATGGAATGAACCAATATTGCTGATTATGAGCAATTACCCCTTTTGCCCCAATGTTTTCAGCTCTATTCGATTATTATTAATCGCCGGGCAGAGGCCCGCAACTATATTTCAAAAAGTTTTAAAAAATATTTAGGTTGTGATTGTTTTTAAATCACTAACTTTTGATATATTTTCAAAAGGAATTCATGTTTCCTACATTCCTGTTTTGTCATGTTCCCCCAAAAAGGGTGACAGCTTGCTCTCTGATTGGCTAGTTCGAAATCCTTGGTTCATTGACGCCGCGTGGAAACGAGGTGTCAGTATTGAATAGGTTTAACTTTTGTACCATCGGGTGACGTAATCGAATAGGGAGCAACCAACATTTTTATTATAAAGAAAAACTCTGTAATATGTTTGAAAAAAAAACCTTTATGAATCAATAAATTATATTAACTGATTTAAGAAACAACACGATACAAAATACGTATGTCTTCTACTGTTATTACAGAACTTTAGACACATTTAATTTGTATTTAATAACTTTTCACCAACTTCCTAGGCTAAGCTTTTTTTAATAGTTTGGTTTACGGCCCTGACCCGATTCATCAAAGCTCAGAAAAAAAGTTCACTTTTCCCAAACTTCCTAGGCTACGGTTTTTTAATTATTTGGTTTAAGGCCATAAAGAAAAAGTTTCGGAGGATGTTTCTGTCTATTTATAAATTTCAGTTGTATTTCTAAACTTAAAATGTTTCTCCCCATACAGTTTGTTCACTCAAACCATTGTATTCTTGCTATATGTTGACTATACATGTGAACTTTTTCTTTTAATTTCATAAATGCTCAATTTTGATAATAAATATCTTTAATCTTGTTAAAATTACTTTATATGTTTTGTTTATATACTCCCGTTCTTGTTATCATACTTCTGCTAAACTGGAAGGAGAATATACTACCCCCAGGTGAGCAATATAGGCACATATTGGCCTTCTTGTTTAAACAAAGGGACATTTGGCCTTCTTGTTCAAAATATTTACATCCTGTCTGTTTGCACATGTTAATTAAATGTACTGAACTGCACCCGCTTCCTTTAAGTTATGCTTCAAAATCATGCGCGGCGTCTTTGATGCTTTTCATCAAAATTCCTCTTGTCTTTAATTTACTTAGGAAAACATTTGATTCACCACAGAGACTTAACCCACAATATATTATTCACATAAAAGATAATATAGAATGCTTTTTATGCCCCCCCGGAATCTCCGATTCGGGGGGCATATAGTTTTTGGCCTGTCTGTCTGTCTGCACGTTGGTCTGCACGTCTGTCTGTCTGTCTGTCTGCACAAAAAAAACTTTAACCTTGACCACTACTTTTGAACCATAACAGGTACGGCTACCATATTTCACATGTGTATTCCTTGTGACATGACCTTTCTGTCAGTACCAAAGTTTATGACCTTGCGACCTTGACCTTTGACCTAGATGTAGTTTTTGGCCTGTCTGCACGAACAAAACTTTAACCTTGACCACTACTGTTGAACCATAACAGGTACGGCTACCATATTTCACATGTGTATTCCTTGTGACATTACCTTTCTGTCGGTACCAAAATGTTTGACCTTGCGACCTTGACCTTTGACCTAGATGTTGCCATTCTCAAAAAAAACTTTAACCTTGGCCATTACTTTTGAACCATAACAGGTACGGCTACCATATTTCACATGTGTATTCCTTGTGACATGACCTTTCTGTAAGTACCAACATTTTTGACCTTTGACCTAGATGTAGTTTTTGGCCTGTCTGCACGAAAAAAACTTTAACCTTGACCACTACTTTTGAACCATAACAGGTACGGCTACCATATTTCACATGTGTATTCCTTGTGACATTACCTTTCTGTCAGTACCAAAATGTTTGACCTTGAGACCTTGACCTTTGACCTAGATGTTGCCATTCTCGAAAAAAACTTTAACCTTGGCCATTACTTTTGAACCATTACAGGTACGGCTACCATATTTCACATGTGTATTCCTTGTGACATGACCTTTCTGTCAGTACCAACATTTTTGACCTTGCGACCTTGACCACCTTTGACCTAGATGTTGCCATTCTCGATTTTTTTTTTAACCTTGGCCATTACTTTTGAACCATAACAGGTACGGCTACCATATTTCACATGTGTATTCCTTGTGACATGACCTTTCTGTCAGTACCAACATTTTTGACCTTGCGACCTTGACCTTTGAACTAGATGTTGCCATTCTCGAAAAAAACTTTAACCTTGGCTATTACTTTTGAACCATAACTGATACGGCTACCATATTTCACATGTGTATTCCTTGTGACATGACCTTTCTGTCAGTACCAACATTTTTGACCTTGCGACCTTGACCTTTGACCTAGATGTTGCCATTCTCAATTTTTGTTTTAACCTTCCCCATTACTTTTGAACCATAACAGGTACGGCTACCATATTTCACATGTGTATACCTTGTGACATGACCTTTCTGTCAGTACCAAAATTGTTCACCTTGCGACCTTGACCTTTGACCTAGATGTTGCCATTCTCGAAAAAAACTTTAACCTTGACCACTACTTTTGAACCATAACAGGTACGGCTACCATATTTCAGATGTGTATTCCTTGTGACATGACCTTTCTGTCAGTACCAACATGTTTGACCTGGCGACCTTGACCTTTGACCTAGATGCCATTGGGGGGCATCAGTGTTTCACAAACACATCTTGTTTTTCCTCGAATGCAGTGGAATAAGTACTACAGCTTTGCTATTTATTCGACAGATGCTCAAAAAACATAATATTACATAGTAAAATGATTAAATATGGGTGATATTAAATGTTTATTTGGCTTGAAACAAATTAAAAAAAGAACTAATTCTGATAAACAATAATTTTAGAAATAAAGAAAATCGATTCTTTCGCACCCAATTAATTTCATACTTGCCTCCTTTTAAATAGTAATAGGACTCGCAACTGGCATTTTTCTTGCGCCATACATGTTTTGTATGCATTAATGATTTAAATAAATATGGTATTTCAAGTGTGGTCTACTTTTTAAACATATGAGGATAAATTTTAACATCTGTGAAATACTTATTAAGATTATGATTAATCAAAGCGCCGAAGGCACGGTAGTGGCGATCGTGTAGATCGTGTAGAAAATCCTTCAAAGTAACAAGTAGTATCTCGGTGTAGGCCTTACGATTTTCAATAAGCTGCATCTTTCGACGGTAGAATAATATAAGTTACGTTCTAAAATGGGTTATGATTTGTTCAAATAAGGCCATACCAAATTGAAGAAAAATTTAGTTGGTACCCGATAGACCACCGTTTTAGCTCATTAGAATGTTTGTCTTGGTTATTTGTAATCTAAATGTATTGGATTATTACATGTTCATTAACAGGTCGCTAGGCCGTATTAAGATAAAATATGTTGCACACTTTAGAGACTACATTTTCGAATTAAGCATGTTGAAACCCTGTGTCAGACTATTTCTCAGATGCAACATCTTTTTTCTCTGAATGGTAATCTTTTTACAGAGAAAATGACTTAATTATCATAGAAAGGAAAGACAACTTCAGTATCCTTTAGTTTGGTGTTTGTTTCAATGATGTCTGATATTGAACAGGTCTGTTCAATTTAGTTCCTTCACATTGAGGAAGTTAAACTGCTTTGAAAATATTGAGAGCAAAACAAACACAAAAAATGCTCATAATGAACGATATCTCTATTTGCCAAACTGTTCGATTGATACAAATATAGGCATATATGACGAAGCTCGATCTCCAACTTAATTGCGCTATACCTTCAGAATTGATTGCTAATTTACGCTAGAACGTACAGTGAGGGTTGCACTGAGGTGACTCAGCGCTGCACAAACATCACTGAGTCATCTCATTGTAAACATATTCCAAAGTACAGGTTTATAGGTTAAACAATGTTACATATTCATTGGAATTCTCAGATGACCTCAAATTGTAAAATTCAATTGAAAACAATGTTAAATATCAATAGAGAGACGTGTACACTTAATTTTCATCATGGTTAAATCATTTAAATACCAAATGTGTCAGAATAAAAATACATATATCAAGTACATGTATCATTATGCAGATATTAAAATTAACAGGACCAAGATCATCCTAATTATATCAACCTTCTAACACGTTAGTGATGGCATAGTTGTTAATGGGTCCAGAAAATGTAAATGAAATGAAAGCTGTTGTTTCTTACAAGCAAAGTGTGTCAACAAACCCCTAAAGTGTTGACAATGTCTTTATATTTACATCAATGCAACAGCTGGCAATTACTTTAAGACGCTTTTCCAAGAATACATGTATAGTATATATTTTATGAATAGCCTGGGTACCGAGGATGGTACTTTACATGTTACGATCAAGAACATCATCTAGACGCTTTCATATATTGCAACAACTACAAAATGAAGCGTTTATAATATAGATGATAATTGATTGTTTCAGTGTATTATTGAAATTTCTTTCATCAAGTGAAAGGCAAAGGTGATATTTTCAAGAGTGGCGTAGCCACGAGTGAAAATATAACCCTTTGCTTTTCACGAGATGAAAGAAATTTCCATAATACACTTAAACAAACAATTATCCTATTTCTTTTATGCTTTAAATGAGTTTTCTGAATTTGCTGAGGTGTAAAAAGTCACATACATTACTTATGCTGACATGGTAGTAAATTCCCCCGTTAGACCCCCAGTCGTAATTCCTTCCTCGTATGTAGCGCCAGTCAAATTACAAGAAAGTTAGCGTAATGCGGTTGACATATTAGGTAATCTTTTTTCAGTAGACAGTTTCGTCTGTGGATTGAAGAAATTACGCTAATTCTGTAGTATTAATGTTCATGTCATGTTCTTCAAATAATCAAGCTAGCTATATTCTTTATGCGTTTCCTAAAAACATCCTTGTAAACTGAACTATAATAAAGATGGGAAATTAAATCCGATTATTCTCGTAGATTTGTCTACGCAAACAAAACAGAAAACAAACCGTGATGCATCGTCATCAAGTGATTTAAACATACCATTCGTCTATTTTTAGGTGTAATGTGAACCAAATCGTCTCTATTAAAGGTGTGAATTTAAGTGGTCTATGCAATGCCATAATTATTGGTCATTTGTATAGTTTGTCTTGACTCGACTGGGAAATGTTGACACCTTGTAGGCGAGAGACAAATATCAATATATAATTTGACACTTGGTTGACACATAGACATTTCCATTTAGGTTTATGACTGAACATGTGTATAACAATAGTGTTACTCTTACGACTATATAATTTGATACTTTTTCAACCACTCTGCAATCTTAAATTGATGTTCATCTAATCATTATCTACGTGAAATTAAGTTTAATATGGCTAGATACAAGAATGACGATTATTTTTTCTAGGATGATGACCTTGATTTAGATTTTATATTATGTGATTTTACTGCAGATGAAAATGACCATAAAAAACATAAGGTTAGCGACATTAAAGAAAATAAGGTTAGCGATCAACAACTGTATTCCTGTCCTAAATGTCCAAAAGAATACAAAACTATCTCGGGGTTCAGAGGACACGTGTTGAAAAAACATGACAAACATTTGAAAGGTTAATATTATTATTCTATCTCTTTTAACGACGACTAAAAACCTAGATCATATTGAACCAAATCGCATTTTTTTTTCAAAAATGTAAAAATCTTCACGAAGTAGCTAGGGTCAGGGGACAATGTCAGAAGATTAGGATTTATTTCCAGAACACTTTTACTTTGCTTCGATGTCTTCAAGATTCTGCACGGTCGAGGTATTTTAAGTATTTGTTTAAGACTGCACAAAAAGATGAATATTCTGAATTTTAAAAAATATGAAAAATGCAATTTAGGGAGACAGATTTGCATGTTTTGTTTAAAAAGTGGAAACCAGTAATTAATTATAGTTTTTTATTTACATACCATTAGCATATTTCGAATAATCATTTCGATAAAAAGTTGAAAACATTGTGGGAAAAGGTAATACCCTTTGTTTTGAACAAATTCTTAATTTTCCCACTATGTTTTCATATCTTCATTTTCTGCAAAACTGTCAAAAAAGTTGACTATAAAAGGAAAGGATATACATTATTTAAGGAATTATTTATACTCAAAATATATCATAGGGCCAACACTACAATTGTTTTTTACAAGAAGTCTTCTAATGAAAAAAAGTAAATATATTACATAAATTGATAACATTCTGAGCCAAAGTATTTTACAATTTAGAGAACCAAGAATTAACCCTTTTTCATATGAAGACGCAAACTGCTACCGACAACTTTTGAAAACAGTCTTTCGAGCAATTTCTCCTTTTGTCACAATGTTTTCAACTACATGAAGTGAAGATATCTTTTTGTGCCTCTCTGATATTTGCCCATTTTATCATTTAAGCACTTTCCTGAATTGTTTTAACCATTACCCACACTTATACGAAAAATCTGCAGCATACTACTTTGAAAACATCTAGACAAAAATATGAAAATGGAAGTTTAATTATTAAACAGTGGAAAACTTTGTAGCAAAAGGAGAATGCTCATTATGAGGAATTTCCTCTTTTACCACAATGTTTTATAAAATTCAACTGTTTTTAAAACACTTACAGCAAGCAACCATAAAGTAGAAAGAGCCAGTTCTTCAACAGACATCCCCAAGACAAAAACAAGTAAAAGGTCACAATTCATCCCAAATGATATTTACACAGATATTTTTGATGCGGCATACATTGGCGGACTTGAAGAGATAGAACAAAGCGCAATACATCATTTATTTGGAAAATCTCCGATTTGTGTCATAGCTGGGTATTGCAAGAACAGTGATTCTTTTCGAGTTGGTATGAAATATCTTTTTGGGCATTTAGCATCACAGCAAGTAAATATTATGCTTAATGAAGACCGTGAAACACTTTTTAACCAACTGCACATTATGCAATTCAGCACAACAATTAAAGATTTGAAACAGACCTTAATTTCAGAGAACTGCCCCTATCAGGATAATATCAATAGTTTCATACAAATATATTTGCTTGAATTAATCAACTCATTGCTTGTCAACTTTGCCAAAACAATGAAAGCAAAATCAAAAGAAGAAATGAAAAGTTTAAGTGAAAATGACCAGAAAGCGCTGTTCTATATTTCCGGGTATATAATTCATGCATTGAGAAAAAAGTACAGTAAAATTAAAAATGAAACAGAAAGATGCTCCAAAACAGAAACCATGGATTCATTAATAACAGATCTAATACATGAATCCTACAGATCTAATACATGGATCGAGGTGGACTGAAGTATCCTTCAGACACTTTCTTCCTGCTTGTAAGATCTATGGAAAACTCATTACGCAAAGAACCATCCCCTTCCCTGACAAAAACCTATGTTAAATAAACAATACTTGAGGACTACATGGTTAAATTTTACAATGAAATATTATTTCTAAATAATGCTCCAAGTCAAGTGCAGGAAGAAATTACTGTAAAACATGAATATAACTACATTGAAGATGTCATGAATCTATTTGTGACAATACGTGGATTTGCTGTAGCCAGAGTAGAAAGAAATAAACTGAAGGTCCAAAGAAAATTAAGTCTTCAAACCAAATCCGCACCTGGGGGAAGTTTCAGAGAAGCCCTAAAAGAAAGCTGTAAAAACGTCCAATGACTTTATGAGTGTTCCTAATCACCAATAGCACTAGAATGATAACATAAGTGAATTAAATGATCAATATTTGTTTATATAAATAAACATTAAATAATTTGCCACTAACTATTTTTTGGGTGTTTTTTTTACGCTATTTTCAACATTATATCAGTTTTATCAAGGCAACATTTCACGTATCCATGCTCCCTGGATATATAATCAAGTACTACTACTAGGCTAGGAAATGTGCCTTGTCCTAGAACACTCCTCCATGCAACTGGGGATCGAAACCAAAAAGCCCATTTCTTAATCCCCACCGCTGACCACTCTGCCAAGGCTTATTAGGAACAGCGCTTAATTCTTCCATGACGATAACTGAAACACAGATGTTTACGCTTTCCCAGAATAGAGACATACTTTGTCAACCTCTTTATAACTAATTAACTCTTCCGACTTACACAAATTTATTAATTGTTCCTTTTTGTTGTAGACAGTTTCTATATATTTGACTTATTTCCCTCGTATAGACGCTTTCTGACACCTCTACAGCGGACGACTTTTGAAAACATTGTGACAAAAGAAAAAATTGTTCAAAACGAGCAATTTCTCCTTTTGCCACAACGTTTTCAATTTTTTCAGTAAATATACCGTAATTTATATTATTAAAGATTTGACACAGACCTTAATTTCAGAGAACTGTCCTTTTCAGGATAATATCAATAGTTTCATACAAATATTTATAACAATTTGAACATCATACTGAAATTTCATAAATATTAAACAAAGAATAAACTCACGACAGCTATTTAAAAATTTATCAATGTTCATACATGTGCCACTAATCCTTAAATATGGATACTTTTTGTGCATTGGACTGGTTTAATGTAAGTGTATGAAATGCTGCAGATGAAATGTTCTTTTGATCGGTGTTTTCAGTTTTTTACTAGCTAAAATAGTTCAGTTTATACAGTAAATTAAAAAGAAGATTTTTTTATTTTATTTTTCAAAGTTTCCCTTTGCCTACTAATATTTTTGTTCTTATGTAGATATTTGAATAAAATCAAAGTATCAATTTAAAGACATATCATATCTGAACATCATAATGAAATTAATTTTAATTATTTGGTTTGCAGTATTACGTAATCTCTTCAACAGACTGTTAAAACTTGGCTATATAAAATTTGCTGTTGTTGTTGTTGTATCTTGTTAGCATTGTGGCGATTGTCAAACCAATAGCCATAAACAGGAGAAAGTTCATGTCTTCAGCAATTTAACCATTTACTCAATGTTTTAAACGTTTAAAGGTTTTCAATATTGCATGGAAAGGGTTAAATAGCTGTTTATTGCATGTATATCTAAATCCCAAACTGTATTTGTTTTGGTTTTATTGTGAAATTTCAGACATCCTGCAATAAGTCCTTAATGAAAACAATATGTGTATGACTAATAGTATGACTAATAAAAGTCAAGAATGCGTGTGGTGAAAAATCAATAACTGCAGTGTTTTCCGGCCACATTGATGCCTTGCATCAACTTTCTCTTGTACTTTTATTTATATCGATTTCAATGTTTTCTTACATTTTTTCAAATCCTTTTGCTGCAGATTTATTGTATGCGGGAAAGAGTTAAACGTATTCCAAGTGGAAGTAACTAGAAAGACAAAAGTATTGTTGGATTGTGTATTTTGACTTTGTGTGTTTTTATTGGCTATGGTTTCCCTTCGCTCGTACATGTATATATATATATATATATATATCCATTTGTTTATACGTTTTTATGGTCGTTTATGGCACTCTCAACACTTTTTCAGTTATATCATGTCGTTTCCTAGGTAAGTTACCAGTACTTCTGGTCCATTTATCCTTACCCCAGTCAGCCAGTCGTAATGCTTACCCCGCAACCCTAAGCGCAAAGGGGACAGCCATTACTACTAAAGTCATTGGTATGAACCGGCGACCTCCCACACTCGAGGAGCACGCTCTACAACTACACCACCGAGTTTGTTTATTTTTTTATATGGTGTTTTTGGCACTCGCAACTATCTTTACAATCCTCAGCGCCAAGGAGGAAAATCCATTACTACTATATTTAAAATCTTTAGTTTTGCCCAGCCAGGGAAATAATTCTCGATCTTCTCCACGCGAGGGGAACGATGTACAACTACATCAATGAGGCGGTTTTGAAAAGATAAGGTAGGCCCAATGGAAGGTTAAACTATGTCGAGACGAAGCTTATCTAATCCCCAAATCTTAGAATCCGAGATGCGTCACGGGACAATATATGAGCCGTTCCTCGAGAAAAACCAACATTGTGAACTCATTTTCGCCTCCTGGGATTTTCTGTTTCAGAAATTAAGCTATACCTCTATTTCCCCGAGTCGGAATTTGTCGGCCCGGATTAGCCTGCGCGGACTGCGAAGGCTGATCTTGATCGATACATTACGCAGGGACCACAATGTTGGTGTTCACGTGGAACGGCTCATATTATTAGTTTCGTGATTTGAAGGTAACAAAGCTTCGTCCGTCTGTATGTAACACTTACTTTCCCTCTATTTAATGTAGACATGCGAACACATGCTATATAATACAGGCCATTCTTACGAAATCGCTTGACTGGCTAGATCAGCCGCCCCTCCGGTTTAGCATCAGTTGCTATTATATAAGCGAGCTGCTTGGGAGGCTACACTCATATCTGTTTTATCAGAGAATGCGTTTAGGTGTTTCAAATTAATACGTTTGTTCGGCGTGCATGATTGTTTTTAATTTTCTTTGGGCAAAATTGCCAGAAAGTGATCAAATGCATTGTATTTTGCGTAACAAATAAACCGAAATTCAGGAATTTAATCAATCTGCGTGTATGCACATTCTCAGCATAGCACGGTACCTCAGTCGGTAGCGACGCGGGCTGTCTATCCAGGAGTTGTGAGTTGGAACCCCAGCTCGGCCAACATTCTTTCCGTAGTTTGACAAACGTCATTGTGACAAGCAGCATTCGTCTTCAACCAATGGGCAAACAGTCTATGTGGAAACACAGCCAGTTGCTTGGAAAGTATGTTGTGTTGGGGACTGGTGTGAGAAAGCCTGGAAACACAGGCGTGGTGAACTGGCCGCCGTGATAAGACTGTAACATTCTTGAAAACGGCGTTAAACCCCAATCAATCAATGTATGCACATAATCACCCGAGTCTTCAATCTACCAAGATGCAAGATGACCCTAGATCGCCAGAGGCGGCTTATACGAAAAAAATAACTTCAAGAAATATGCAGAGGAAATGAGCAATGTTCTATAAATACACTCGTTGGAAAAGTCATTTCTGAGCATCCATGCTAAAATGCTTCAATGTAAAGGGCAGAGCAGATAAACATGATCTAAACAACTAATTCAGTAACCGAAATAACTGAAATATTTACAGCTGTGTAACTGTGTTTGAGTATAAATAGAGTCACCATATTTTCTTTGTAGCATGCAAACTGGTTTTTTATTCGTCTTTTATTCGTCCTTTCCCTAGTTTAAAGTGACGGTCTTAATTTGGTTTAGACCTTATTCATAGAGCGAGCATGCCTTTTAGCTAATAAAACAATTCACTCATGCATCGAATTAAGTTGAAAACATCGTGGCAAATGGAGAAATTGCTCATCGTGTACTTTGTTTATGTACAACATATCTTAATGTTAAATTACAACAGGATGTAGCCAAAGAATTTATGGCTGCTATAATTTGTAACAAATTGCATTGACGATTGACACTTGTATTTATATTGGAACTTTAGTGTTTATGGTATGCAGGTTAGTTTCATGGAAAACAAACGTATATTTGGGACGAAGTGTTAAAGCTTAATATATTGATGTCAACAAAACACCTTAGATAAATACAAACTAATATATATAAAATGATATACTAATATGCCCTGTTATTTGCGTTGGTGATTCGATAAAGCTAGGGAAGATGGTCGTCGTGGTATAACAGAAATACCAATTAAAACGGTTTTAAATCCAAAGAACAGGTACCAGGAATGAGTGGTTCCTTACTTTGCAATAACTAAAATTACATGTAAAGAAATGTTCTGTATTCTGTCAACAAGTTTTCAAAGCCGACTGCTGTAAATTTATTTTGTATTTGGGGAAACGGTTAATCACATGGACCTATCGTTTATAGATATGACCGGCGTTTAGCGATAGTACTAATAAAGATACGGTTCTAATTCTGTGCACACAGTATATGCATCTAAGAAGAATGGAGTAATGCTAGAGCATCCACCTCGGTCATACCAAATGCGTTCAATGTAAATAATGGCTGCTCTCCTTGGCACTCAGGGGTGTGTGGTTAGCATTATGACTGAGTCGCTGGTGTCAACATAAATGAACCAGTAGTACTGGTAACTTACGAAGAACATACCTTGATAAAACTTGCAGATAGCAGGTATAAAATACCAAACAATAAAGAACGAGAAGCCGGTAGTCGACGTGGTATTCGCCTTTGCATATCTTGCAAACTTCCGGCTCTAGCTCGGAAATCCGAGGTCGGAGGTCAGTCGCGTAGAAAAACTTTTTGTAGCTCTTGAATAGCTCTATGAGGTGGTACAATAAAATTGCTATCGAATACAACCACTGCAGCGCTAGGGGCGATTAAATTCAAAAACGACTGTAAACAGACCCTTTCTTTCAAAGGTTACCATTTGGAAACGGCCTAGATCAAAAATCGTTACGGATACGTTTTTTTCTAAATATCTCTACACATTCAAAACTGTAGAAGAAGATAGAAAAATGGTTTGGGTTGTTAAAACGCGCTTTTTTGCCAGCTGCATAGCAACGGCTATCTTTGAAAGATTATCATTTGAAAACAAAGGCCTAAATCAAAAATCGTAACGGATACGTTTTTTCTAAATATCTCGAAGTATCTATAACCGAAGTTTCAGTACTCCACATTCAAAACTGTAGGAGAAGATAGAAAAATGTCTTTTGTTCTTGAAACGCGTTTGTTTTGCTAGCTGCATAGCAACGAGTGGGTCCTTAACAACGAAACTCGTACGCGCACACCCTGAGCTCCTTTAGCACCTATTCACCAAGTTTCATCGGTATCGGCAAGTCGATTTGGGCTGTGGAGCGTCGCTAAAATAGACTTGACTGACATACAGACATCGTATCGAGCGGTCTCACCGGAAATCAGCATTGTTTGCCCTTCAGTTCTCAAAATATTCAATCACTTTTATTACATGAGAAATGGAGACGCCCGATTTTGAACATAGAAGAGTCTACTTTAAACAATTCGGCGCTGAAAGAGTTAAACAAACTTACATGTAAACGAACGTTTATTGCTCTGGAGAAACTGTGCGAATATGCATTAATACCCTATATCCCCTGACGAGACTAATACACTATCTAGACGATACCAACACTCTGAAGATTAAGTGAGGTCTTGTCTTGATGATCGAATGTGAACAGAAATAATCCTCGTTACTTTTGCGTGGTGTAGATCAGGTTGTTTCTAATAAATACCCACAACATGCATCTTTGTCTTTTCTAACATTTTATAGTTTGAAAGAAAACAGTAAATTTAAGTTTCCAATATATTCTCTAATATGTATCAAGTACATAGGTCAACCATCATGATATGTATCAAGTACATATGTCAACCATCATGATGTGTCTTGTATTGGAACAGTCAACTTTTATAATGAAACTAGAAGAGAAATCTTGCATTTGAAATCAGTTGCTACTTACTTACACAGGAGTTAATGGTAATACCTTGTTCGACACTAGTCTTACAATCTTGCACATTTTATTTCTACTACCAGTAATGAATTAATTCTAAACAGGACCAATGCATTTTAGCTTTATTTGAGTGGTCCTCTCACACTTATGAACATGTTTATAATTGGAATTGTATAAGTTTCAAATCCATTGGAAACTGAGACAAAATCGTGAGTATTGTATTCTCACGAAACAAGTAATTTTGTTTTAATATTATTTAATTAAGTTCCACTTGTCAGGTTACTTGGATTTATCCAACAACTAAGTTAAGGAAGTCGATTTGACTTTAGGTGTCAAAGCATAGTGATAACATAAGCACATGTGTCGATTGAGAACTTGAAGAAAGGGGGGAAGCAATTGCGTTTATCTTGTCCCAGTTGAATGTGGTTGACCAAGCACTAAGTAGGTCATTTATGGACCATGTTTTAAATTCCATGCGATCCCCAGCCGCGGCACTAGGGTCATGGTGGAGTGCCCTTGGGCAAGGCACATTTTCTAGCTTAGTACTGGTTTGTTTACCCAGGGATCATGAATAAGTGAACTGTCGCCGTGATATAACTGAAATATTGTTGAAAGCGGCGTAAAACCACAATAAATAAATAAATAAATAAATTAAATTCCATGACTTTTTTCTTTGGGAAAAGATTATTTAATTCTGGAATAATTGTGGATTTAAAAAACGGTTTGTTGAGGTGCCTTACCCATTGGTTTATAATTTGAGGTCTTACCTGTCCATTTTGGACATATGGTCCCAGTTTTCGGACGTTAAAAGTCCGTTGAAAAACATTTTTCCAAAAAATAATGGGAGAGTGAAAGTAGACTTTATTTTCTTTGCACTAGCAAGTCGGGCTATTTTTTTTCGAATTTTGACTAGTCCAAAGGAAAATCTACTAGTTTATTGCTGTTGGACTACTGCTATTTTCAATCACTGCTTTCTGATGCCATAGCAAGTTCTCCGTAGAAAATAAATATACTGAGCAATTTCTTCTTTTACCACAATAATTCAAAAGTCGTTTGCTGCAGAATACACAAAGGGTCTGTATGTAGGTAAGGGTTGATATCTCAGTTTTATTTTTCTAAATATTTCAGAATAGAATAGAAAACATTGTGGCAGAAGGAGATACTGCTCTCTATGAGCAATGTTTCGATTTGTCACAATGTTTCAAAAGTTGTTTGCTGCAAATGCATCTGCAAGTGGTAAAAATGATATTAAAATATTACAAACAAATCTTCTTTGACAAAAGAAATAGATGAATTTCTTTTGTCAGAGGGAACAAGGATTCCAATTTACAAAGGGTAAATGCGCGGTGCAGTGTTTACAAACTTGTCTATATTGGCGTAGTGATATACAACTAATTTTGTTCACTTACATTTGATATTTACACAAAAAGAGACTTGTAATTGTATTTGGTTACCTAGAATAAGCGGAATTTATTTTACTCATTTGATTTCTGTATATGTTTGAATTCGTAATTCAGTCTAGAATGTTTTGCACTGTGTTTCTTTGTTGGCGTTCATAGTCGTTTACATCACTTGACTTCAAAACCTCACTTGTAACTATGATAGACAGGATAGCGCAAATCTACCAAAGACAAGTCCGTGCATTGGAAAAGGTACGAATTGGCATTTCTGAACAGAGTAGATTCATACTTCACCCTGTCCATCGCACCCCTTATTAAAATATAACATAACATAACATAACATATACTTAATTTAAACACTAAGCATTATAGCTCTTAGTCAAATAATACAAATATAATAACATACAGTGGAAAATAGCATGGCATGGTACACATGTACATGTATAAACAAAACCATAAGTGTAGACATGAGGTGAGAGCACTGCCTAAAGAACACATATTAGTTTAAACATATGTTATTGACGTATACATAATACACAATATGATATACAACATTCATTATGCATATGACAAAAGAGTTAGACTACATGTTCTAACAACTTAGATTCAGTCCATCCCTTTTGGATGACATACATCATATACTGTCTTTGGATTAACAAATAGTTAAAGGCAATATAGATTACATAAAATAGACAATTTGTTCCGACTGGAGTTTGCAAGACAATTTTTTTTTTTTATCTTACTTCACTAAATAAGTGGTTGGTACACTTAAAAAACAACCAAATGTGGTATTTTGGTTTGGACAAGAGACCCGGGGAAAAGCAATATTATCTATTCAAACATTCCAGAAT
Source organism: Serripes groenlandicus (assembly GCA_031761405.1). Classification (NCBI taxonomy): domain Eukaryota; kingdom Metazoa; phylum Mollusca; class Bivalvia; order Cardiida; family Cardiidae; genus Serripes; species Serripes groenlandicus. The sequence goes on along the minus strand of JASEVX010000011.1, from coordinate 46,868,823 downwards.
CCCTTATGTAAGTCTGCACCGTCAGGAAGATATTTGAGTTCTCATAAACACTCAGATGATTTGAACCATATGGTAAAATATTCAAGTTTAATGGGTGGTATATTCTAAGTTGTCGAAATAGCAGAGTTCGTTGTTGGTAAAATCTATGACATCTAAAAAAGAAATGTTAACAGTCTTCTAACCCATAACCACAAACTCACATTCCATTGTCGCATAGATTGTTATTGTACAAGTCAAATTTTAAGTTAATGCATTTATTGCGAAGACGCGTGTGTATTATTGAAAATGTGCGTTACATACAGTTGTACTTGGGAACATCTTCTTTACTTTGGACTTAAAGGCTGACAGAGAAGTTATTGATTTTATGTTCTCGGGTAGTTCATTCCACACAGATACAGACGAAGGGACAAAATAACTGGCAAATAGTTCTGTTCTTCTAGCAATTACTTCTATATTAGACGCATTTCGCAGGCAGTGAATATTCAGTTCGATTACCAACTTGTGACGGAACAATTTCAATTAGATAGTTGGGATAATTTTAAATGTTAAAATAAGCTTTTGGTACTTTCTTTGATCAGATAATTCTAGCCACCCAAGTTCCTTGTGTAAATTAAAAAGAGAAATTGATCTGGTTGTACCAGTGGCAATTCTTGCTGCTCTATTATGTATTTTGTCTAGTGAATCTTGTTCGGTTTTCGTGCAGTTGTCCAAAACCACAGAAGCATATTCCAACAGTGGACGGAGAACATAAGTATACATTTGATTAAGTGAATCTCTGCTTAGTCTGAATTTAAGTGCTATCATCATACCCAAAACCTTTGAAGCTGATTTAAGGATGTTTTGTTTGTGGTCTTTCCATTTAGCATTACTACTAAGTGTTAAACCTAAGTGCTTATGTCTATCAACAAATTCTAGTACTATATTGTCAAAACCAAGTCTTGGAAAAGGAACAGTTTTTTTAGTAAACAACATGGTCACATTTTTAGACGGATTGAAAGAAACTAACCATTGCTTAGCTTGGATATATCACATAATAGCATACAGATATTTTGTTGAGCATCAATCGACGAAATGATTTGATGGTATATGTCAATCAATTGATTAACTGTTGAGTGACCATTTAGAAACCCAGACTAGAGTGGGTGAATTAAGTGATTTGGCCGAATATGGTTGTAAACTTGTTTGTATACACATCTTTCAAATAGTTAACCTACACAACTCAATAATGATACTGGACGATCATTTCCGAAAGAAGACGGATCTCCTTTTTTATATAAAGGTAGAACATTAGATTGTTTCCATTGAAAATGGAATATTTCAGATTTCGGATTTATTAAATAGCATACTCAAAGGTATAAAAATTGTAATGTTTTTTTGCTTTTAGTAATTTGTGACTAATTAACTCTGACATGTGTGAGTTTAGTTTGCGAGTTTTTCAACAAATTCGGTCAATTCTGTTTTAGAGTCGTCAACAGTTGATATAGAAGCAAAATAATAATTCAAATAATTTGCCTTTTCTTCTTCTGAGTAAATCAATGTCTCGACGTTATTGTCTGTTGTCTTTATAATAGGAATTGAATTTGAGTTAACGTTATTCTTTATTAAATTTCGCAAACAAGACCAATACTTTTTAGGGTCGTTAATTAGATTACTTGATAGAGACTCATCAATATTGCAGAAGTATCGTTGTTTTGCTGATTTAATAAGATTGTTAACTTTATTACGTAGTATCTATATTTTAACCAATCAAAGGGCCGTTTGAGTTTTACTGCAAGCGATATTTGCCTTTCCCGTTTCGTGGAAAATTTCCTTATTTCAGAATCGTACTATGGTTGGTCATTAGGGCGCACGACAACTTCTTTCGATGATATGCAACGATTCATTAATTCGGACAAAGTTGTGGTAAATTGCTTACAAGTGTTATCAGTATTTAGAGAAGTTATAAAGTCCCAGAGCGAGAGACCGTACACAACAAAAAAGATGTACGATACTTCACTTCAACCCAAATTGAATGAACAGAATCCATTTCTATATCTCATCGTTTTTTCGAGTGTAAAAGACCGGAGACATACACTGTCAAACCACCAGAGTGAGATGTGAGATCACGACTGAGAATTATGCGGTTACCGACATCTAATATCAAGTCGGAATCTAATACATTATTATCTAGGTGAGGTTCAGTAAAACACAACATTTCAATATTTGAAAACTGATCAGATACATGTATGAAGCTACGTTTGTTTCGAATGCAACGTATATTCAGGTGTAATATTGACAGACAAGCGTTATATTTGTAGTGTTCTCTGACTGAGGCCCGGGATTTAGCTCCACATCACCACACACAAGTAGCCACAAAAAAAGTATAAAACTAAGTCGATGTGAAAAATCATCCAAACAGGACATCATCACAAATGGGTATGCAGAATATAAACATTTTCTGAAACCGCGATTAGCTCGAGCATGAAACAGTCCGATTTTCGTGGGCCAGACAATCGTATAACAACTTGCTTTATGACGTTGTTTACCCTCGTGCTCGGCATTAATGCCATTTGACGAGCATCGCATCACAAACTACGGTGGATCAAATAACGTAACATGTAGGTGTGCGCACGGATACCACATCGCATGCGCGAGCGTCACATCAGTCACCAAGGACACATATACAAATACACAAGTTGGCTGAAGCTTCTAACGAGCTTGTGAAAGGAACAACTAACCAGTGTTATCTTGATCAGGCTTTGTATATGTACATGCTGATCTTCTCTGTTCAAAACAGCCAATTTAAAACCTTTCCTATGGACTGAATCCAATTAGCATAAACCAATAATTCCTGAAAATTAAAATGAGACAGTAGCATGTGTATATCATCTACTCGCATTTACTTAAGTCTGTAAAACCATGAGCATCTCTTTGGTAGAATAGCCTTTTAAACATTAATTAGGACATGTCTTCTCTTATCACACCGCTGGTGTGGTTGTAGACCATCCGCCTCGGTGCCGGAAGTTGTGGCTTCGGTCCCCAGTCGTGTCATGCGAAATATTGTAAAAAGGTAGTAATGACTTATCGTCCCAGGTTCTAAGGATAGTGGGGTTAGCATTAAGCGTTTGTGTCCGGATAAATTGACCAGTATAACTGGATACTTATCAATAATTCGCAGTGATGCGACTGAACATTGTTAAAATTTGCGTAAAACACAACACAAACATTTCTTAAATTATGTTATACCAAGTGAATATGTGGTGAATGTGATACCTCTGCTCAATACTAGGGTGATTGTGGTACAATGGCAGAGCATTAATCTCAATCCCGCCATGAGCGGATTCTACATTTGGGATGTTTTCCACATAACTTGTATGAACATTGGAATGAATCAGGCATAGGGTATTGATTTGCCCGGAGCGCCATAATTCCCTCTCCCCCGAAGCCCTTAACCCCCTGTGATGGGTGAAGTGGTAAATTAACTGCTCTCTTCCGAGAAATCACGGGACGAGTTCGATCTTCTTCCAAATACTTTAGAATTATACTAATGTATTTCCTCCCTGGCGCAATCGATTGCGGGATAAGTATTACGACTGACTGGCTCGTGTCAGAATGAACGCGTAGTATCGATAACTTACATAGTAGATGTCGTGATATACTGAACATTTGTTGAAAGCGGCACAAACTACAAAACAAACAAATTATCAGGAGCTCTGCCCATTTGAGCTGTCATGCTTCTTACACTCCATCGAAATTGACTTCAACAGACTCAAGTGTAACCCAACTATCTCCAGATTTGAATGATATCACGGCGACTAGTTCTCCTAACCATGTGTGACACTGGTTTTGTTTCCGCACACGTTTTAAAGCAGCATCATTCAAGGGTAACTTACTGCCTCCCTACATTAATTATGTTATCCCATTGTTAAAATGCAAAAGACGCTAGTCGCAATACAACTACTTGTCAACCATCGAAAGGAAGCAACGAGAGAGTCGGGTACCGAACTTACGATTTGATTTATAAGCCGTGGTCGATACTAATCGACCTTCTGCATCATTGAGCATCGTGTATATTGTAATATATATATTTAGTACATACTACTTAAGTATTTAACTGTAAAAGCAATTACTTGTTTGATAACTATTTTTCTCACATGTTGTGTCCGCATCAGTATTAAAAGAAGCATCATTCAAAGGCAACTGACTGCCTTCCTGTATAAATTGTTTTCTTCAATTGGTGAAATACGAAAGACGATAGTCACAATACGACTACTTGTCAACCATCAAAAAGAAGCAACGATATAGATGGGTTTCGAACTTACGACACCTTGATGTATAAGCCTTCGTCGATAACAATCGACCTACTTCACAAATGAGCACCGTGCATATTGTTATATATAAAATAATTACATAAATGTATATATATATATTTAGTACACACTTTTTAATTATTTAACTGTGAAAGCAATTACATGCTTGACAATTATTTTCTATACAATGTATGCTAATTATGTTTGTTATGCATAATGGACTTATATGCTTATGCTCTGTTATGTTTTGTTCATATCTAACATGTTCTCATATATCGAATTCCCTAGACATATTAGCTTATTGATCATAACTTCTTCTGACTGTGATAAACAGAGGATCCCATAATAGCGGTCAGCATATCGTCATTTATCATTTCGTAGTTTTTGGAAGAGAGAAATCAACCACACATGGAAAGCGTTTGAAATCTGGAACAGTATCGTATGGGTCTTAGCAATACAGGTTTAACTCTTTCAGCGCCAAATGCAATATTGAGGTTTTTGCAAACAATGCACATTCAGGTGAGTCCGCTCGTAACGAGCTGTCTCACCTGAAATCTGCATTGTTTGCCTTTTAGTTACCAAAATAGTCCACAAATTTCATAAATTGAGAAATGGACACACCCGATTTTAAACATGGAAGAGTCTACTTTAAACAATTCGGCGCTGAAAGAGTTAATAAACAAATTGATCGCACGTTATTGTAAAGTCGCCACAGCTCTGTTGGTAATTACGAGGGATACAATTCAGTGCTCGTTAGTTCGAGTCCCGACTCCGCCATTCGTTCTTTCCAATCAATCGACCGCCTCTGTGGTGTAGTGGTAGAGCGTCCACCTCGGGGGCGGGGGGTCTCGGGTTCGATTCCCGGCCTGGTCATAGAAAATACTTAAAAGATTGTAGTTATGACATTATCTCCTAGTAGTGCTGGTAAATAACTCAGGAAGCGTCATGAAATAACTGAAAATACCAAACAAACAAGTCCAATCAATCATAGCACGTAATGTGCGTTTTTAATTATGACTTCAAGCTTACGGTTACTAAATCAGTGTGTGTATACCACGTGACTTTGACGTCACAAATGCTTCGGCGGACAACACTACTTCGGTTTAGAAGTAAAAACAAAGGTTACTTTTTTATTTCTTCATCATTTATAATGAAACGCGCTTACATAGCCCTATCTCCGGAATTAAACGGAGTTTGATTAGTGGTTTAGTTTCTTCAAACACTTCGATGAACCTTTCTCAAAATGTACTAAGATCGCAGACAGCCGGAGCATTATCAAAACTGGATATTGAGAACAGGTTCGTCGAAGTGTTTGAAAAAAATAGACCACCAATCAAACTCCTGTAAAAACCGGAGATAGGACATTGTAAGCGACATAGACTGCGCCATCTTTCATTAAAAATGGTTGAGAAATACACAAGTTACCATTGTTTTTACTTCTTATCAAGAGCAATTATTGCTGTCTGACGATGCAAATATGACGTCAAAAGTCACGTGGTATACACACACTGTAAATACACCTCAAACAATTAAACAAGGATACCCATGCTGGAATACAATCTTTGTCAAATCAGTGGGGAAGGGGATTTATTGCAATCTGATTTTTTTAGAATGTAATATCATCACTGATTCATGTGTAACTACTCACTTGTACTTCTACCAACTGGAGGAAGAAATAATATGATTAAAACAGAATGTATCATTTGACCTACGACCTACATTAGACTCAAAACAAATGGCACGCATATAAAAGTTCCCGTCCCTAGCAACTGCCGTAACAATGCTTCCTGTTTTTACACTAGGGGGTTTAGGTCTTTTTATATTCAGAATAGCATGTGAGGAGATGAATGGTTTAATTTACACAGTAAACTCAACTTGAAAAACCTCACGCACTAGGTGGAGGTAGTTGGTATGGAATAAACAAAAGGCAGAACCCACTCATCACGGGATTCGAATTCGGGACCATTCATACGAGAAGCCGATGCTCCACCACTTCAACACCGTCATCACGAACGTTTAGGTGAACAACTACACATTTTCGTTCCTTACCAAGGTAAAGGTAGGATGGGGATTTGGAAACGATGTGTGTAACGGTTTGCAATTTAACGTTAGACAAACCGCAACTAAAACCGTTGCCTAGCTAAATCATAGCAATCAACGCACGAACATGTGTAGACCATGTTTGATACACCCTTAACTCCATCAATCGTTGTAGATTGCATACAGTGATATCATGTGATATGAGTTAAATATAACTGCTTGTGTGTCCCTACATATTAACCTGTTTTTAACTTACTTAAACAGCTTGTGTGTCCTTACTCGAGACTGTATTGAACATGGAAAGACACTGATATAGGCCTAACACCATTTTCAACAATTAGTAGGTCACTTCACGGCATCAAGTTCACATTTATATTGTTTTTCCTGTCTTCCTCAGACTATTACCACACTAACAAATATTTCCAAGTACCATTGCTGGCAGACGAATGACTCTTGTCCCAGTGACTTTTGTAAAACGTCTAAAAGAAAAACATATATATATATATGTATATATATATATCAGAATGGCATGAAGGGACAGTGTGTGAATTGGAGTTCCGTTTTTTTTAAATTTGACCTTTAGCGAAAAGTGACAGTGGTGATACGGTGTTCCAAAGTGGGCCACGTTCTCACGGTTTCCGAAACAGTGGTGTCCATGTTTAATGATGATGATTGAACCCTCGCTTTTCGGCGAGCTAAATCCTTTTCTATTTTGTTTTCAATTCAATTGAAGAGGTTTAAAAGTAATTCAAGGTCACCGGCCCAAAATACATTACATACAATATATATACAATACATAGCAAGGTTTTATCACGGGAAGGTTTCTCGATAAACTTGGAATATTAATTAAACATGGTTATTTCCATTTATCTTGTTATATAAGTTCAATATGGTATACATAGCAAGTTAATTTACGTAGTTTCATATTGGTTGGAATTCATAAGAGTATAGAAATCATTTACATGCGTTCCATAACGGTATCAATTAAAAATGTAGTGAGCACGAATGTTGATATATTTACTACATACAAAGAAAACGCGTTCCTTCTAATATAATGTATGATCTCCATTCTAATTAGAACTTTAAAGATGACAGGTAAATCCTTTCAGTGACATATATATTCTTTCTGGGAAAATGACATAAATTGTTATAACTGAAGGTTTCACTTTGTTGATTTACACTAAAATGAAGAAGGAATTAATTTTGTATTAATTATACCACCTAAAGTGCAGCTCGAAAAGGCACATTTTTAACATTTTACAAATTGATTAAACGATAAAGCCAACAATTGCGGAGGATGTTTTCAACATAGCGAATATTGTAATCAAATTGCGTTCACGCCTGGAGTATTGTTGCGGTATTGCATCCTTCGTTAGGCTTTTTGTTTGTATTATCTCAAAAATAGCACATCGACAGGACACTTATTTGTTATCCGGAAGTAGACTGGATAGTATGCCTCTTCAATAGGCCCATACCATGACCAAAGGTCCCGGGTTAAAATCCCGTGATGAGCGGGTTCTGCCTTTGGGATTTTCCACACAATCGGCGCGAGTACTGGTTAAGTCTCCAGGAAGCAGACGTCGAGCGTGATTAATATAAACTGTAAGCTTGTTTCGCAGTCGAGGTAAAATAAATAAGTTGAAACCAAAACGACGGGAACAGGTAGCGAAGCTGGAACCCCAAACGTAATCTACCCACCATGGCGGATTCATGCATAAAGAAAAAATAGCACAACCCTTGGAACTATGCATCGCCCATTGGTCCACACCATGACAGACGGGAAGATGGGTGGAACCGGCAACCTCCGTACTCAATTCTCCATCGCTACCTACCCACCATGACTGATTCATGCATAATGAAAAAACAGTATAACATTGGCAACTATGCATTGCCCATTGACCCCAACATGACCAATGCTAAAACGGATCGAACTTGATACCAACGTACTCAATTATATAACGCTACTTACCCACCATGACGGATTCATGCAAATTGGAGAATAAATATAACGCTGGAAACTATTCATTGCCCATTGGGCCACACCATGACTGACGCAAAGAGGGATCAAACCTGGAGCCCCCGTACTCAATTCTCTCCCTCTTTGGAGAATTCATTTGTTAGATTTATGTTTAAGAAAATATCCGCATAATGCATTGCTGGTGGTATGTTTCATTATAATATATGCCAATACAGAAATATTGTATTGAACATTTGAATGTTCGTAAGGAAGGTAATACGAATTCATTCTAAACCACTATCGATGCTTTTTTTCCGAATATCAGTTGGCAGATATAAGACATTCGTATGACGTGATACATTGAATGCAGGAATCATGTCTTATGTAGTTATTCAGAAGATGACAAACTGAGAGAGAGAGAATCCGTATCCACAATTCCACTTAGGTTGATTGACATATTTTATGAGCCGTTCCATATGCAAGGTTAAAAGTTGCCATTTCTGCTGAGTGTACATTCAATTCCCGCGTGTATATCGGCTTAATCTTGTCAGCATTAAAGGAAACCGCCGTGGTTGGCCGAATGGTTAGTGTCGGGTATTTGCAGCTGTGTTGTCCCGGGTTCGATTCAAATTCGCGGCGGTCATGGTGGAGTGCCGTTGTGCAATGCCCATATCCTAGCCTGGTACTGGTTTGTTTACCTAGGGATCATGGATACTAATAGTAAGTGAGATGTCACCGTGGTATAACTGAAAGACTGTTTCAAACGTAGTTAACCCTTTCCCTCATGTAGACGCTTTCTGACGCCTCTGCAGAAGACAGCTTTTTTGAAAACATAGTGACAAAAGAAGAAATTGCTCAAAACGAGCAATTTCTCCTTTTGACACAATGTCTTCCATTTTTAGTCATACATGTAGGTTATCCATTCAATTAAAGAGATTTTCTATTTTTTGACAAAATAAGTTCAAAGTCGTCTGCTGCAGAATTGTCGTATGAGGAAAATGGTTAAGCCCCAATAAAACTTATCAGCATATTCACCCGCTGACAGAAGCTGCTGACTATGTTTAAAGTATTATACAAGAATCCGCTATGGTCGAGTGGTTAGCGTCGGGGATTTCGAAACCGGGTGTCCCGGGTTCGATCACCAGTCGCGGCACTACGGTCATGTTGGAGTGCCCTTGGGCAAGGTACATTTTCTAGCCTAGTACTGGTTTGTTTACCCAGGGATCATGAATAAGTGAACTGTCGCAGTGATATAACTGAAATAATGTTGAAAGCGGCATAAAATCCCAATAAATAAATAAATTAATTAAAATATTATGTAAACTGTTTACATATTGTGGTTCATGTATAATCAAATATTTGTAATTATTACATTATCCGAGAAGCAAATTGATTTTCTGCACGCGTTATAGTTTCCACCAGTTCATCGATATTTCTCCCCCTAAAATATACTTATATATACAAGTTTAAGAAGTCTCTTAAATCAGTGGTACTAATTCTCATAAAATGAATGAATACTCGTTGCGAAACGATGTCTTAACTTTAACTTTTAAGGTTATGGTGGACACCATCCTCGGTACCCATGCTATTCATAAAATATATGATACCCTGGGCAAAATGGCTAGCGAAATTTCGTTAAGCATGCACCACGAGTCCCTCCGTAACTACACTGTAATTGTCGCGTCATGCGGCCAATCCAGCGGCTGCATTTCACCTCATAAATTATTCATGAGTAAGAGAATTGTACAGCCAATTTGCCCAGGGTATCATATGTTTTATGAATAGCCTGGGTACCGAGGGAGGGTGGACACAAAATGACTAAAGGAGAGACTAGATCAACAAGTATGAAAAAGAAAAAATGTTGTGCAAAGTTAAACTGAATCGTTGCACTATACTTATCATAATCCGCGAAGAGTACATTGAACTTTTAGATGTGTCATTACCGCCTCGGTGGTGTAGTGGTAGAGCGTCTGCCACGCATGCGGAAGGTCGCGGGTTCGATCCCCGATCAGGTTATACGAAATACTTTAAACATGGTAGTAATGGCGGCCCTACTCGGCACATAGCGCTGTGTGGTGAGCATTACGTCCTACTCGCGTGTGTCAGGATAAAGGAACCATCAGAACTGGTACCCAGGAAACGTCGCGATATAACTCAAAGAGTGTTGGAAGCGTCGTCAAACCTATAACAATGACGAAGGTTAAACTATTGATAAATACATAATTATTATCGAGTTACATGTATTATGCCCATGGTAAACTTTGACTTCATGAACGGGAATCGTTCCTGTTGTAAGACTCGATAAGACAACCATCAGTCAATCATAGACACAACGTCATTGATGTGCGTTATTGATGGCAGTCGCTATCATTGTTTGTTAGACTCGATAAGACAACCATCGGTCAATCATAGACACAACGTCATTGATGTGCGTTATTGATAACAGTCGCTATCATTGTTTGTTAGACTCGATAAGACAGCCATCGGTCAATCATAGACACAACGTCATTGATGTGCGTTATTGATAACAGTCGCTATCATTGTTTAATAGACTCGATAAGACAACCATCGGTCAATCATAGACACAACGTCATTGATGTGCGTTATTGATAACAGTCGCTATCATTGTTTGTTAGACTCGATAAGACAACCATCGGTCAATCATAGACACAACGTCATTGATGTGCGTAATTGATAACAGTCGCTATCATTGTTTGTTAGACTCGATAAGACAACCATCGGTCAATCATAGACACAACGTCATTGATGTGCGTTATTGATAACAGTCGCTATCATTGTTTGTTAGTCTCGATAAGACAACCATCGGTCAATCATAGACACAACGTCATTGATGTGCGTTATTGATAACAGTCGCTATCATTGTTTGTTAGACTCGATTAAACAACCATCGGTCAATCATAGACACAACGTCATTGATGTGCGTTATTGATAACAGTCGCTACGATTGTTTGTTAGACTCGATTATACACCCATCGGTCAATCATAGACACAACGTCATTGATGTGCGTTATTGATAACAGTCGCTATGATTGTTTGTTAGACTCGATTAAACAACCATCGGTCAATCATAGACACAACGTCATTAATGTGCGTTATTGATAACAGTCGCTATGATTGTTTGTTAGACTCGATTAAACAACCATCGGTCAATCATAGACACAACGTCATTGATGTGCGTTATTGATAACAGTCGCTATGATTGTTTGTTAGACTCGATTAAACAACCATCGGTCAATCATAGACACAACGTCATTGATGTGCGTTATTGATAACAGTCGCTACCATTGTTTGTTAGACTCGATTAAACACCCATCGGTCAATCATAGACACAACGTCATTGATTTGCGCCATTGATGGCAGTCGCTATCATTGTTTGTTAGACTCAATTAAACAATCATCGGTCAATCATAGACACAACGTCATTGATGTGCGCTATTGATAACACTCACTACCATTGTTTGTTAGACTCGATTAAACACCCATCGGTTAATCATAGACACAACGTCATTGATGTCCGTTATAGATGGCAGTCGCTACCATTGTTTGTAAGTCTCGATTAAACACCCATCGGTCAATCATAGACACAATGTCATTGATGTCCGTTATAGATGGCGGTCGCTACCATTGTTTGTAAGTCTCGATTAAACAACCATCGGTCAATCATAGACACAACGTCGTTGATGTCCGTTATAGATGGCAGTCGCTACCATTGTTTGTAAGTCTCGATTAAACAATCATCGGTCAATCGTAGACACAACGTCATTGATGTCCGTTATAGATAACAGTCGCTACCATTGTTTGTAAGTCTCGATTAAACAACCATCGGTCAACCATAGACACAACGTCATTGATGTGCGCTATTGATGGCTGTCGCTACCATTGTTTGTAAGACTCGATTAAACAACCATCGGTCAATCATAGACACAACGTCATTGATGTGCGTTATTGATAACAGTCGCTACCATTGTTTGTTAGACTCGATTAAACAACCATCGGTTAATCATAGACACAACGTCATTGATGTGCGTTATTGATAACAGTCGCTATCATTGTTTGTTAGACTCGATTAAACAACCATCGGTTAATCATAGACACAATGTCATTGATGTGCGTTATAGATAACAGTCGCTACCATTGTTTGTTAGACTCCATTAAACAACCATCGGTCAATCATAGACACAATGTCATTGATGTGCGTTATTGATGGCAGTCGCTACCATTGTTTGTTAGACTCGATAAGACAACCATCGGTCAATCATAGACACAACGTCATTGATGTGCGTTATAGATAACAGTCGCTATCATTGTTTGTTAGACTCGATTAAACAACCATCGGTCAATCATAGACACAATGTCATTGATGTGCGTTATTGATGGCAGTCGCTACCATTGTTTGTTAGACTCGATAAGACAACCATCGGTCAATCATAGACACAACGTCATTGATGTGCGTTATAGATAACAGTCGCTACCATTGTTTGTTAGACTCCATTAAACAACCATCGGTCACTCATAGACACAATGTCATTGATGTGCGTTATTGATGGCAGTCGCTACCATTGTGTGTTAGACTCGATAAAACAACCATCGGTTAATCATAGACACAACGTCATTGATGTGCGTTATTGATAACAGTCGCTATCATTGTTTGTTAGACTCGATTAAACACCCATCGGTTAATCATAGACACAACGTCATTGATGTGCGTTATTGATAACAGTCGCTACCATTGTTTGTTAGACTCGATAAAACACCATTCGGTCAATCATAGACACAACATCATTGATGTCCGTTATTGATGGCAGTCGCTACCGTTGTTTGTAAGACTCGATTAAACAATCATCGGTTATTCATAGACACAACCTCATTGATGTGCGTTATAGATAACAGTCGCTACGATTGTTTGTAAGACTCGATAACACAATCATTAATCAATCACAGAAACGACAGCAATGATGTCTTTTTTTCAATATCAGTCGGCATAATATGCAAGACTGAATGGGGTGGAACTCTGTTTTAAACATTTTGTTTAGATTTATCTTGGTGACCAGCTCGCCTTATCCAGAACTCTACACAACAAGGCTACTAGCTGCTGCTTTTCCAAAAATGTTTTAAGCCAATTGGTAGAAGACGAATGACGCCTGTCGCCTTGACATTTTTCTTACGTCAAAGCCGAGCTGGGATTCAAAGTACCAACGCTGGTTTGACGGTCCGCGTCGCTACCGACAGAGCTACAAGGACTCGGCACTATTTTAAGAACTCGAGATTACACTCATTTTTCTATCACAGTCAGAAACGACGTCAATGATGTTCATCGATTATGATAGTTAGAAACATTTGTAAGACTGGATTATACATATAACATCTTACATGAGTATTCATCTTATACTGAAATAATTGAATGAGTCAATGAATGAAACAGTTAAAAATGAGGCATTTCCCGATTATTGTTAATATGTATATTAGACGACAAGTTTTATAGATACAGTAGGTGGTAGAGGTATAGATTAATGATTCCTGATACAGAAAATCCACAGGAAGCAAAAAGTATATATCCGGGTACGCCTGCGCGGCATGCTTAGGTTGATTCGGGTCGATACCTAACGTAGATTCCACAATGATGTTGCTCATAAAGCATTTGGTCACATGCAGTCACCACACACTTCAAGGAGATGTCTGGAGGATTTGAACGTGTTAAGGGAAGAATCGGATTAGACTGCGGCCACGCAAGCTTTTCTTGGTTTTCACTGATATTTCCGTGTGACGTCTTTCACAATCGTCTGGCCTAGATGGACCAGATCGCCTCAGTTACGTTTTGCTTTTAAAAGAGTCGCGGGTTGGATCCCCGACTGGATCATACCAAAGACTTTACAAATGGTAGTAATGAATTTCTCGACTTAATTATCTCGTGCGCACGACTTAATTATCTCGTGCGCACGACTTAGAAACTCGTGCGCACTACATTGTATCTCGTGCACACGACTTAATTATCGTGTTAACGCACGACATAATTAACGCACTATGTCTGATTAACGCACTATGATTGACCGAATATGACCTAATTAATACGAATTAATTAACGCACGACATACTAAGTCGTACGCACGAGATAAATAAAAACGTACACATGTCACCTCTGTGCCACCCACCGTACGTTATGCATCAATCAATAACACTTTTTTAGATTCTTCACTACTTTAGAACATGTAATAAAACCTCGTATTATCCGATAGCCTATGTATTTTTAAAACTCTTGCCAACATACAACAAACCCTCAGAAGGCGTCATTAAGCAAACTTAGTCAAAACTATGAAAAATCTCAATGTATGAAATAATAAATTATTGTTTATGTTTAAAAACAACGTGGCAAAAAGAGAAATTGTCAAAAATGGTTTCCAAAAATTGTCTGCTGCAGAAGCCACAGTAACGTGTCTATATATGAACAGAGGGTTGGTTAAATCATTGCAGTTCAAGGCTATGGTTTAGGGTACCAGGTACAAACACATTGTACCGACCCACCCGTTTGTTAAACGCACGGAACCATTCGTCGGGATAGAATTCCGTATCAAAGATTAAACAACCTAAATGGAACTTCAACCCTTTCTCACTTACAGACGCTTTCTGAAGCTTCTATATCATACGAATTTTGAAAACATTGGATCAAAAGGAAAAATTGCTCATAAATATTGATTTATCCTTTTGCCACAATGTTTTAAACTATATCGTAGTATCAAATTCTCATTTATAAAGATTGCTCATACTTATGTTTTACCTAAATGTTTTCAAAGTCGTCTGCTGCAGATGTGTTGAATGTAGGAAAGGGTTAAAAGGGCACAAACCCATTAATCGTAACTCGTGTTTACATAAACTGGAAGAAGAAAAAGAAAAATCAGAGAAAATATACAAAAATAACAAATCTGAGCGAATATCGAGACTAGAGGAACAGACAATCAATACTGATGTTGGTTTTTCTTTCTTTTATTTATCGCTAATACTATCTTATATTTACTTAACCCTTTCCCACATACAACAAGTCTGCTGCAGACGACGTTGAAAACATAAAACATAAACAACTCCCTTTAAATGAAACTACAATAATTGAATAGAATTGAAAACATGGTGAAAAAAGGAGAAATTGCTCGTTTTGAGCAATTTCTTCTTTTGTTGCCATGTTTTCAAAAATCCGTCGGCTTCAGATGCGTTAGAAAGCGTCTAAATGAGGGAAAGGGTTAAATCAAACAGCCACTCATAAATCCGTTCCTATGACGTTGTTTTTCTTAAAAGAAACAGCTCGGTCATTCTTATTCTCAGACCATTGACCCATTGAAATATGAAGCTAGTTTCAAAGTGTTTATGTTTGATCGGAGTTAAAACGCCGTTTTCGAAAATAAATCAGACATATGACGGTGGCAAGTTCATCTATTAAAGTGTTTCCGGGCTTTCTCATACCAGTAATCAACACAACATACTTTCTAAGCAACTGGCTGCTTTTTCACAAGGACTGTTAGCCCATTGGTGGAAGACGAATGTAGGTTGTCATAGTGGCTTTTGGCAAACGACAAACATAATGTTGGCCGATCTGTGGTTCGAACTCACAGTCCCTGGATTGACAGCCCGCGTCGTTGCCGATAGTTTAAGCCTTACCTACGTGCAGCATATTTGGATGAGTTTGCAGCAGAAGACTTTTGAAAACACAGTGGAAAAAGTAGAAACTGCTCATTTTGATACATTTTCCTGTTTTGCATCAGTGTTTTCAAACGTTTACTATAATTACGTTAACACTTTCCCTCATACAACAAATCAGCAGCAGACGAATTTGGAAATATGTGTACACAAATATGGATACTCCCTATATATGAGGGTATATTTAATGAAAAAGGTTGAAGCATTGTGGCAAAAGTAGAAGTTCCTCGTCTGTAACGGAGGCGTCAGAAAGCGTCTACATGTTGCTTCTCTTGTAAACCGCTCTATCAAACTGTTACTTGTATATGAGCCGTTCCACGAGAAAACCAACAGTATTGACTCTGCATAAAGTATAGACCAGGATCACACTTAGCAGGAACCATAGGCTAATCAGAGCAGAAACTTTTCGCCTCCTATGGATTTTCTGTTTTAGGAATCTTTACTCTATACCTCTATCCCTACGAGACGGAATGTGTCGGCCCGGATTAGCCTGCGCGGACTGCGCAGGCTGATCTGGGTCGATACATTACGCAGAGTCCATAATGTTGGTCAGGCTAAGGTCGGGAGAGAATTCTTAGCTAAATATAACGCGGTAGTCGCTTGTTGTCAATACTACAATAACATGTTGTCTTACGTATAGTTCATAGCGTTGGTGAAGCTGAAGGATATCCTAAAATCGATATCAAATCAACAACATTCACGTAATGGTTGAATTATTTTAACCATAAACCCTTTCCGCCATATAGACGTTTTCTGACGCCTCTGCAGCAGACGGCTTTTTGAAAACATAGTGACAAAAGACAAAAGAAGAAATTGCTCAAACGAGCAATTTCTCCTTTTTGCCACAATGTTTTCCACTTTTAGTTATAGGTTATCCATTCAATTATAGAGATTTTCTCCTTTCGATAAAATATGTTCAAAATCGTCTGCTGCAGAATTGGCGTATGTGGGAAAGGGTTAATTTAATACGGGCGGCATTTAACCCATATTTCCCGAAACGACTTATGAAAACATTGTTTGAAAAGAAGAAATGGTAGACGGTGTTTAGTATCTTCTTTGCTTACAATCTTGTCCACTCTTTGTAAAATATATTCTCCCAAATATCTAGATTTTTTAGTAACCTCTTTGACGTTTTCATAGCAGACGACTCTAAAATAACAGTGAATTGTCGGATGTGGAATCTGTAACAAGGTTAGATTGTCTAGAAGTATAGCGTTCATTGCCCCTACCAGCCATGTATCAGTGTCAGTTCAATGTACCGGTGGAATTTTCCGACATACTATAAGTCTTCAGCTGGCGACCTTGAACAAATCTACACAAAAACAGTACAAATCTCTATAAATGAAATTATAAATATTGAACAGATTTGAACAGATTTGAACGCCTATGGCTAAAGAAGAAATTCCCCATCATGAGTAATTTCTTCTTTTCCCACAATTGTTTCAAAAGTAGTCTACGGAGGAGGATATTATTGTTTCCGCAAACATCAGCATTCGAGTCTTGTCTACAATAATAGTATAACAGATTAGGTTATTTTACAAAAGATGAAATAACGATATATGTCTGGCAGAAATCCAGTTATAGTTTCAGAATAAATATTACTTTTTGCCTGATGTATTTAAAATTGCTAACGCAAGGGTGCATTCAGAGTTGCCTTTAAACACAAAGCAAGTTCTCGGGCGTGTGCTGGTTAAAAACCTGTTAACTATGATAGGTTGTTTCGGCTACCAACCTCCAAACGACCTTTTATATTATGTAAACATGAATATACCCCTTAATACTATGTATGCCTGAATTTAAAACCTTATAAAGATGGATGTTGACGTCTCTGCAGAATTATACGACTGGTATAGTAATTGAGACAAAAGCAGTTGGCTATTACTGAACAGTTTCTCATTTTGCCACAACTAACTCTGTTCCATAATACTCTCCCATTGACATAGATTTGTCATGTCTTTACTAATTTAATTAATTGAGACAAAAGCAGTTGGCTCTTACCTAACAGTTTCTCATTTTACCACGGCTAACTCTGTTCCATAATACTCTCCCATTGACATAGATTTGTCATGTCTTTACTAATTTAATTAATTGAGACAAAAGGAGTTGGCTCTTACTGAACAGTTTCTCATTTTGCCACAACTAACTCTGTTCCATAATACTCCCGAATAGTAATATGGAACAGAGTCAGTTGTGGCAACATGGGAAACTTTTCATTGACATAGATTGGTCATGCCTTTACTAAACTGTTTTCGAATTCTTTGCTGAAGATTTGTTTTATTAGGGAAGAGTTTAAATTAACATTATTATTTTCCTGCTGGTCCAATTTACAAGTTCAGTCAAGCTTTCATCATTTCGCACAAATGAGCAAGCAGTTACAAGTCATTTCCACGCTTCGTTTAAGATGCATTTGTGGCAACCTATAGCGCCGATGAGAAAATATTGAAATATTTGGTATGACATAACCTGACATAGCCTCCGATGCAGACGCTCTACCCATTGTTACAAACATCCTTGAACGTATTGGAGAAAAGTTAAGCTCTAGATAAGGATAGTGGTTTGCATGGTCTAAAATCCTTATTGGACCCTCTGACCCTATGTTGTAGGTACTAAAAAGAATGGTCTCAATTAAGGCGATTCTTATGAGTTATTGAGTTGTCTTACATAGTTCATAGCTTTGGTGAAGCTTAAGGAAATCCTAAAATCGATATCAAATCAACAACATTCACGTAATGGTTGAATTGTTTCAACCATTTACTTAATACGGGCGGCATTTAACTCATAAGCACCGAAACGATTTATGAAAACATTATTTGAAAAGAAGAAATGGAATTCGGTGTTTAGCTTCTTCTTTACATACAATGTTGTCCACTCTTTGTAAAATATATACTTCCAAATATCTAGATATTGTAGTATCATCTTTGACGTTTTCATAGCAGATGAATATAAAATAACAGTGAATTTTCGGATGTGGAATCTGTAACAAGGTTAGATTTTCTAGAAGTAAAGCGTTCATTGCCCCTACCAGCCATGTATCAGCGTCAGTTCAATGTACCGGTGGAATTTTCCTACATACTATAAGTCTTCACCTGGCGACCTTGAACAAATCTACACAAAAACAGTACAAATCTCTATAAATGAAATTATAAATATTGAACAGATTTGAACAGATTTGAACACCTATAGCTAAAGGAGAAATTCCCAATTATGAGTAATTTCTTCTTTTCCAACAATATTTTCAAAAGTCGTACACGGAGGATGATATTATTGTTACCGAGAACATCAGCATTCGTGTCTTGTCTACAATAATAGTATAACAGATTAGGTTATCTTACAAAAGGTGAAATAACGATATTTGTTAGGCAGAAATCCAGTTATAGTTTCAGAATAAATATTACTTTTTGCCTGATGTATTTAAACTTGCTAACGCACGTAATAAGAAACAAGGGTGCATTCAGAGTTGCCAAAGACACAAAGCAAGTTCTCAGGCGTGTGCTGGTTAAAAGCTGTTAACATGATAGGTTGGTTCGGATACCAACCTCCAAACGACCTTTTCTTTTGTAAACATGAATATACCCCCTTAAAACTATGTATGCCTGAATTTAAACCCTTATAAAGATGGATGTTGACGTCTCTGCAGGATTATACGACTGTTATAGCCATTGTGACAAAAGCAGTTGGCTATTATTGAAAAGTTTCCCATTTTGCCACAACTAACTCTGTTCCATAATACTCTCCCATTGACATATATTTGTCATGTCTTTACTAATTTAATTAATTGAGACAAAAGCAGTTGGCTCTTACTGAACAGTTTCTCATTTTGCCCAACTAACTCTGTTCAATAATACTCTACCATTGACATAGATGTGTCATGTCTTTACTAATTTAATTAATTGAGACAAAAGGAGTTGGCTCTTACTGAACAGTTTCTCATTTTGCCACAACTAACTCTGTTCAATAATACTCTCCCATTGACATAGATTTGCCATGTCTTTACTAATTTAATTAATTGAGACAAAAGCAGTTGGCTCTTAATGAACAGTTTCTCATTTTGCCACGACTAACTCTGTTCCATAATACTCTCCCATTGACATAGATTTGTCATGTCTTTACTAATTTAATTAATTGAGACAAAAGGAGTTGGCTCTTACTGAACAGTTTCTCATTTTGCCACGACTAATTCTGTTCCATAATACTCTCCCATTGACATAGATTTGTCATGTCTTTACTAATTTAATTAATTGAGACAAAAGGAGTTGGCTCTTACTGAACAGTTTCTCATTTTGCCACAACTAACTCTGTTCCATAATACTCTACCATTGACATAGATTTGTCATGTCTTTACTAATTTAATTAATTGAGACAAAAGGAGTTGGCTCTTACTGAACAGTTTCTCATTTTGCCACAACTAACTCTGTTCAATAATACTCTCCCATTGACATAGATTTGTCATGTCTTTACTAATTTAATTAATTGAGACAAAAGGAGTTGGCTCTTACTGAACAGTTTCTCATTTTGCCACAACTAACTCTGTTCCATAATACTCTACAATTGACATAGATTTGTCATGTCTTTACTAATTTAATTAATTGAGACAAAAGGAGTTGGCTCTTACTGAACAGTTTCTCATTTTGCCACAACTAACTCTGTTCAATAATACTCTCCCATTGACATAGATTTGTCATGTCTTTACTAATTTAATTAATTGAGACAAAAGCAGTTGGCTCTTACTGAACAGTTTCTCATTTTGCCACGACTAACTCTGTTTCATAATACTCTCCCATTGACATAGATTTGTCATGTCTTTACTAATTTAATTAATTGAGACAAAAGCAGTTGGCTCTTACTGAACAGTTTCTCATTTTGCCACGAGTAACTCTGTTCCATAATACTCTCCCATTGACATAGATTTGTCATGTCTTTACTAATTTAATTAATTGAGACAAAAGGAGTTGGCTCTTACTGAACAGTTTCTCATTTTGCCACAACTAACTCTGTTCCATAATACTCCCGAATAGTAGTATGGAACAGAGTCAGTTGTGGCAACATGGGAAACTTTTCATTGACATAGATTGGTCATGCCTTTACTAAACTGTTTTCGAATTCTTTGCTGAAGATTTGTTTTATTAGGGAAGAGTTTAAATTAACATTATTATTTTCCTGCTGGTCCAATTTACAAGTTCAGTCAAGCTTTCATCATTTCGCACACATGAGCAAGCAGTTACAAGTCAGTTCCACGCTTCGTTTACGATGCATTTGTGGCAACCTTTAGCGCCGATGAGAAAATATTGAAATATTTGGTACGACATAACCTGACATAGCCTCCGATGCAGACGCTCTACCCATTGTTACAAACATCCTTGAACGTTTTGGAGGAAAGTTAAGCTCTAGATAAGGATAGTTTTGCATGGTCTAAAATCCTTATTGGACCCGCTGACCCTATGTTGTACGTACGAAAGAGAATGGTCTCAATTAAGACGATTCATTTGAGTTATTGAGTTGTCTTACATAGTTCATAGCGTTGGTGAAGCTGAAGGAAATCCAAAATCGATATCAAATCAACAACATTCACGTACTGGTTGAATTATTTTAACAATTCACTTAATACGGGCGGCATTTTACCCATAAGCACCGAAACGACTTACGAAAACATTATTTGAAAAGAAGAAATGGCAGACGGTGTTTAGCTTCTTCTTTACATACAATGTTGTCCACTCTTTGTAAAAGATATACTTCCAAATATCTAGATTGTTTAGTATCCTCTTTGACGTTTTCATAGCAGACGACTCTAAAATAACAGTGAATTGTCGGATGTGGAATCTGTAACAAGGTTAGATTGTCTAGAAGTATAGCGTTCATTGCCCCTACCAGCCATGTATCAGTGTCAGTTCAATGTACCGCTGGAATTTTCCGACATACTATAAGTCTTCAGCTGGCGACCTTGAACAAATCTGCACAAAAACAGTACAAATCTCTATAAATGAAATTATAGATATTGAACAGATTTGAACAGATTTGAACACCTATGGCTAAAGGAGAAATTCCCCGTTATGAGTTACTTATTCTTTTCCCACAAATATTTTCCAAAGTCGTCTACGGAGGAGGATATTATTGTTACCGAGAACATCGGCATTCGTGTCTTGTCTACAATAATAGTATAACAGATAAGGTTATCTTACAAAAGGTGAAATAACGATATTAGTTTGGCAGAAATCCAGTAATAGTTTCAGAATAAATATTACTTTTTGCCTGATTTATTTAAAATTGCGAACTCAAGTAGTAAGAAAAAAGGGTGCATTCAGAGTTGCCAAAGACACAAAGCAAGTTCTCGGTCGTGTGCTGGTTAAAAGCTGTTAACATGATAGGTTGGTTCGGCTACCAACCTCCAAACGACTTTTTCTATTATATAAACATGAATATACCTTTTAAAACTATGTATTCCTGCATTTAAAACCTTATAAAGATGGATGTTGATGTCTCTGCAAGATTATATGACTGTTATAGCCATTGTGAGAAAAGCAGTTGGCTATTACTGAAAAGTTTCTCATTTTGCCACGACTAACTCTGTTCCATAATACTCTCCCATTGACATAGATTTGTCATGTCTTTACTAATTTAATTAATTGAGAAAAAAGGAGTTGGCTATTACTGAACAGTTTCTCATTTTGCCACAACTAACTCTGTTCCATAATACTCTACCATTGACATAGATTTGTCATGTCTTTACTAATTTAATTAATTGAGACAAAAGGAGTTGGCTCTTACTGAACAGTTTCTCATTTTGCCACGACTAACTCTGTTCCATAATACTCTACCATTGATATAGATTGGTCATGTCTTTTACTAAGCTGCTTTCGAATTCTTTGCTGAAGATTTGTTTTATTAGGGAATAGTTTAAACGTTAACATTATTATTTTCCTGCTGGTCCAGTTCACAAAGTTCAGTCAAGCTTTCATCATTTCGCACAAATGAGCAAGCAGTTACAAGTCAGTTCCACGCTTCGTTTAAGATGCATTTGTGGCAACCTTTAGCGCCGATGAGAAAATATTGAAATATTTGGTACGTCATGATTGGGAATCAAAACCTGACATAGCCTCCGAAGCAGACGCCCTGTACATTGTTGATTGATTGATTGGGGTTTAACGCCGTTTTTAACAATTTCTCAGTTATATCACGGCGGCCAGTTCACCTACTCATGCATTTCCTGGTTTTCTCACACCAGTACTTCGGACAACAATCTTCCCAAGCAACTGGCTGCTTTCCCTCGTAGACTTAGCCCATTGTTGGAGCTGAAGGAAACCCTAAATCGATATCAAATCAACAACATTCACGTAATGGTTGAATTCGTTCAACCATTTACTTAATACGGGCGGCATTTAACCCATAAGCACCGAAACGACTTACGAAAACATTGTTTGAAAAGAAGAAATGTCAGACGGTGTTTATTTAGCTTCTTCTTTACATACAATGTTGTCCACTCTTTGTAAAAGATATACTTCCAAATATCTATATTTTTTAGTATCATCTTTGACGCTTTCATAGCACAGACGACTCTAAAATAACAGTGAATTGTCGGATGTGGAATCTGTAACAAGGTTAGATTGTCTAGAAGTATAGCGTTCATTGCCCCTACCCGCCATGTATCAGCGTCAGTTCAAGTTACCGGTGGAATTTTCCGACATACTATAAGTCTTCAGCTGGCGACCTTGAACAAATCTACACAAAAACAGTACAAATCTCTATAAATGAAATTATAAAAACAATTCCGATGAGAAAATATTGAAATATTTGGTATGGCATGATTGGGAATCAAAACCTGACATATCCTTCGAATCAGACGCCCTACCCATTGTTACAAACATCCTTGAACGTTTTTGGGGAAAGTTATGCTCTAGATAAGGATAGTTTTGCATGGTCTAAACTAATTATTGGACCCTTTGACCCTATGTTGTAGGTACTAACAATAATGTTCTCATTAAGACGATTATTTTGAGTACCCACAACATAGGTTTTAGTTGAGTCATACGAGAAATATTGTCGGGAAAAGACCAGTTGGCTCCTTTATATTTAGTCATCTGGGAAAATCCTGCCTATCCAGTAATACTTTCAAGCCTCGAAATGACGATTTTCGTCTGACGTGGCTCATCGAGAGAAATAGGAAATTACTGCGGAGGCGGAACTACTTCAATGTAAGAATAGATTTAATCATACGTAAGACATTAAGGGGGTCAAATATATCGTTGACTTGTGTTTGTTTGTATGGTGTATTATGACTCTTTTACAAATTCAGTTATTTCACGGCGTTTCCTTGGTAAGCCAAGAACGGAAATCCGTTTCTTCAAAGAAATTAAACATATCAGATTAGTAGTAGATTCGTGTATTTGAACTTTGTTTGAGGTTATACGCGGTTGTTCAACAGCTACAAGTTCACATTACCATGTATTTCCTTGCTTTCTTACAATGTACTCCCCATAGCATTATTCCCAGGCTAGAGCACTAGATAATGAGGAGGGAGTGAACTGGTCTTTTCCCATCCATCTCTCTCTTATGACTCCACTAAACCCTATGTTGTGGGTACTCAAAATAATTGTCTCACTGAGACGATTCTTTTGAGTACCCACGACATAGGGTTTGAGTATCAAATAAGGATTTGGGGATGTGAAATACTCTTCTTATCTGGAGCTCTGCCAAGGCTATAGTCTACCTTCCATCATATACTGCTAGCTCGTTGATGAAGCAACCCATTGTCTATCATCGGAAATATATTAATAACCGAGCTATGGTTCGGGTTCGAACCCAAGACCCATTGATGAATAGCCCTTGTCGTTAGCGACAGAGCTTTCAAGGCTCGGTTAAGGATTATGCTAGAATAATTCGGAAAACTGCACATGAAAATAGGTAGACACGGAAACTTGGTGACAGGTCGCGGTACATGTATATATATATATATACGTCAAATTACGTCGAATACATCCGCGGCGATGCTGATCTATCAAATAGTCCCTCAAAAACATGTGTGTGCGTAGAAATTAGTGTATATCTTCACCAGAAAGCATTGAATATATGACATTGAGTTTATAGTTATTGTAAATATGTATAGGATGCACTGGAAATTTGATCCTTTTTAGTATTTGGTCCTTGTTTGAATGTGAACATAGAGTAAGTGAAAAACAAGTTTCGTCCGAGCCCGATTTCGTTTAAAATGAGGGTAACCATCTTTGCAGGGTTATTTATTTCTTGCATAATACATGACCTCCAATTTGTCTTTGGATTATTTTAAAGCTTAGAGGTAACTCATTTCAATATTAATCTGTTCTACCTGTAAAACGCTTTGAAAGTGTGGCATTTGAGGGTTGAAACTGGTTTATTTACAAGGAAACAAAGAAGGCATTTATTTGGTGTATTGTGACATTAAAGTTGATATGGTGATAGACACATTCACGAAGGTACCGTGTCTTCCCTTTGTGTGCGTGTACAGTGAACAAACGGTATATGCGCCTGTATGCGGCCAGCTAATTTGCACAGCAAATCGCACGTCAGACCTCTAGATACGGGTCTTTTTGTATGTTTTCTAATCCTAATTTGACACACTTACCCGACGATTATTTTGTGTTACCACCACATAGAGTTTGGTTGGATGATAACAGAGATACTGTGGCGAAAACCGCTACTTATACTTATCTCTTTCAGCGCCAAAGGCAATATTGAGCTTTTTTGCAAACAATACTAGTTCAGGTGAGTCAGCTCGTAACGAACTGTCTCACCTGAAATTTGCATTGTTTGGCTGTGAGTCATAAAAATATTCCTAAAATCCTGTAACATGAAAATAGAGTCGTCCGAGTTTGAACATGGAAGAGTCTACTTTAAACAATTCGGCGTTGAAAGGGTTAAGCTGTACTGTAACCTCACGTTACTATGTCTAAGCATGTTAGAGACAAATGATATGTTCACGTTTAAAGTGGCATTTCTATGCAGAGGGGAGAAATTAATTTAAAAAAGAGTTGAAATCGATTTTTCTAAAAATAAGAAGTTGAATGGGTTTGGGATTAACAACAAACATGTTACACAATAGCACACACTGACGAATTATACTTTTCTCCAAGATTTCAGGAGTTAAAAACGGATCCGTTCATGTACATTATGTCGGTTAGAATAGTAAACAGAGCATAAATGCACACAACTGTTATAAAAACACACTCAGTTCAATGTTTAGACCTGCCAGTGTGACCACATATCGGGATTTCTCTTTGTCCTTATTAAGTATATTCATTTAAGGTAAATGACTTTTAAAACTTCCCTTTTACAATTTATATACACATGCGTGAGTTTTACAAATTAAAAAAAAGGGACAAAGGCCGGTATATCAATTTAATGTATGTACATTTTTAGTTAAGCGAAATTCATACTGTATCTAGTCTAAACAGTAAAATAGATAACCATTCTACTTAATTGGTAACCTGCCTCATACGCTTTATTATTTCAATAGTTGAACCAAACAAAGGTCTGGTTCCTTTCATCCTATATATTACGCAGTAATAAGAGGAAGGAACTGTTTGTATAAACCCTTATGCTTATCCGTTATATTCAAACAAGCATAACATATTCTACAATTATCTGCTCTTTTCCTTATCTGCTTCATTAATTGTCTATGTGATGTAATTGCTTGAACCGGAAACAAAAAAATGACGTCTGCTCGTTCGACATTTTGATGAAACAATATCAGAAAGTGATGTTTTTGAAGTATACTCGTGTTGTAAATTTCTAACACCTTTACCGTTCATATTATTATACCCATTCAATGTTTTGGGTCTTAATATCTCAACAGGAAACTCTCTCCACAGTCTGTAACTTAGCCCCCGAAATTTCGTCAGAATTGATGCAGAGCTATTATCTTATCTCCAAATCACCATGAAGTCAATTAGGGGTCTGCGTGGCTATTTTCACAGCATGCATGCCACCAATTAATTTCTGACCATCATCGGGTAGCAACTGAATAGGATGTTCTACCTCATTTTAGATCAGTTATATAGCTGACAGACCATGTTTGACATTTGTTGTATTATATTTTCATTTCAAAGAAAAATCAATAAGG
Organism: Serripes groenlandicus; assembly: GCA_031761405.1. Lineage (NCBI taxonomy): Eukaryota > Metazoa > Mollusca > Bivalvia > Cardiida > Cardiidae > Serripes > Serripes groenlandicus. Next base: position 46,841,744 of record JASEVX010000011.1, on the reverse strand, counting down.
AAATGGTAAGATTTATAATTTATATTTGGATTTGTTATACTTATTTAACTCACATACAACTGTTCTGCGACAGACTACACTTAGACAAACAAATGAAAATCTTTATAATTGAATGTATAATTATTAAATAGACTTGAAAACATTGTGGCAAAAACAATGTTTTCAATAGCCGTCTGCTGCAGAGGCATCAAAAAGTAATGGGAAAGGTGGGAAAGGGTTAAAACAAATGATATCAAAGCACAGTTATGACATCAATTGTATGTTACTTTTTGTATATAAACACATAACTAAGGAACTTAAAATTAATGAAAATGTATACTATACACATTTACCAGTTTTGCAATGTTTGTATTAATTAATTAAAGTAAATAATATTTGATACTTGAACAGACATTTTAAATACCACATATTTTATCTTTTTGAATGTTTACAGTTATATCAAAATCAGATCATCACTTATTGAAACCAGGTAAAATCAGAACTTATATGTTTTAAATATGCATTAGATCTTTATAGTTTATAATGAAGTTTAACATACATATACAGTTACTTTGATTACCAATTGTTTGTTATCAGATATTTATTTTCTTTTGTAGATTGATGTTATATGGTGATAAGGAAATGTTCACAGACATTCAAGATCTACCAAGATGAAAATACAAATACAAATGAAAAGGTTATAATTCTAGAAGTTTTGTCTGCTGCAGATTTGTTTTATGTTGGAAGTGGTTAAACCCTTATCCACTATCATGACTTACCGATACAAAACAAAAACAGATTTTCTGTGTCTGCATTATTTGACAAAAAATGATCATAACAGGGCTTCAATACGAGTAGTTGATTGTCTTTGGTCCATTTATCTTAAGGTTTAGTCTTATATGTCACTTTTCATGATCAGTTTAACTCTAAATCATCTCATTCACTTAAAACACAGACCCTGCAAGGTTAATTATCCTACATAAAATACTTAAATCTTCAAATACCGATATCTGCATTACTAACTACAGATTAAATTTGTCTAATGTTTGTGGATTTAAATGTATTTTTTTTTCTTCATGTGCAACGAAATATTGCGGCTTCTGTTTGATGCTTTGCGTCAAACATTCGTCTTGTTGTATAATAGTGCTTTAACACTAGATAAACACACTTATTGTGTATCTGTACTTCAATGAACTGTGTTATTTCTATAACAGTTGACCTGTATCCCCCCAATGTTTGTATTTGACCCAATCTTTAAAGAGGTATAATTTAGTTGTGATTCGTTCCCGTTATTTCTTGCAATTCCTTAATCGGTACCTACCGAGCTGGGAAAAACTATTTTACTTAGATAATTAAAATATAAAAGCTTTCTCATACTACAGTCTAATTAGAATCAAACATCACCTCATAAAGGTTTATGAGGTAAAACAATTGTGATTTGACTTATATCTTTAAGAATTTCTATAGAAATGCAACTTTAAAAAATATAATTCATGATACTTGCATTCAAATCAAACTGCACCAACTTTTCCTATTAAGATCAGAATAGTTGCAATGGTTGTCATTTTACAGATGCACGAAAGTTGATTGATTCCCTGTTTAGCTCTCAGGCTCTAGCTCTAATTTTGTAACGTTTGAATCGGAAATTACGTTGGAATTACATTCGTTATTAGAATGGCCCTAGGATTGAAACTTCGATTTAAAATGTCCCTTATGCCGACTTATTCGACTTCAGTTGACGATTTAGGCTGCCCCCGACACCACCACACCACCCCGTAACCTCAAACACACTTTCTTTAGATTATCGTCAAGCTTACAGAAAACTCTTTTCAATGATATATGGCGTTATATCTGTAAAACGTTCTGAAAGTGTGATAATTGAAGGTTGAAACTGGTTGATTGACATGGAAATAAAGAATGAATTTAATTGATGTGTTGTGACGAGAAGATAAAGTGTAAGTTAAGTCCATTAAGCGTCGAATTGATTGAAGTAGACCCTTCCATATTCAAAATCGGACGACTCTATTTTCATGTTATAGGAGTTTTGGAAGATGTTTATAACTAAAAGCCAAACAATGCTGATTTCAGGTGAGACAGCTCGTCACGATCTGACTCACATGAACCTGTTGTGTTTGCTGAAAGAGAATGTACTCAGAAGTAAACATCAAAAATGAATCAATCAATGTATCCGTCCGGGAAATTCTATTCCAATGTGTATGTCGACTAATTGAAGTAATTGAACTAACACTGATTGCCGAGGACATGAAGCTGACATAACTATGGAGACGCAATTAGATCGACTCCGGGGATAAGTGGTTACGGTTCTGTCATACCAAAGACTTCAGAAAATGGATATTATAGTCAAAGTTTTAAAACTGTTTGAAAGTTGTCTTGAACTATAAGAATCGTAATTCTGGGATAAAACTAGAGTAATCATTTCCATTTTCATTACCATAAAAATCTAAATATTGATCGCTTATGCTTCATGTTTACTGGGTAGACATACCCAGTAAGCCAAATCTTTTCATGGCTTTCAATAGGCAGTTCCTCAATATTTACTTTAAAAATAGTTTGATCTACTTCTTATTTACTTTGTTGTCACCATTTGCAATATTTGAAGAAGTTTCAATATTTGACAATTTTGATCTCCATCTGGCACCTTTAAAACATGGTAAAATTGTCTCCCCTTAATGTTGCAAAAGATGCGAGCGATGCGCTGGTGTCAGGCTAAATGGAGCTAAATGACCCAGGAATCGGCGTGATATAACTGAACTGCTATTAACACGGAGGAAAATACCATCTAAACGAACAAACGAAACAAAAGCGTTTCTGATATAATTCTCTAATGTGGTTTCAATCCCATTACGTAAAGAAGACGAAGTCTAATGTGATTCCCAAATAGATTTAACCCTTTTCCAATCGCAGACGCATTTTGACACATTTGCAGCCGGTTACTATTGAACATATTGCGGCAAAAGGAGAAATTCCTCATAATGAGCAATTTCTCCTTTCGCCTCAGAGTTTTCAACTTTATTGAATAACTACACGTTAATTAAGAGAGAGTTTTGACATTTTGGGTACATGTTTTCAAAGTCGTCTCCTGCAGATTTGTTGTACGTGGTGAAGGTACAAACGCCTCTAATATCATTCTAGCGGTATATTTCACACCCTTCAATTACATCAGCTCGGGTTCTGAATCTATTCGTTTTTCTTACACAAAAAAACAAGATCCATGGATGTTTTATATTATGTGTGAAAAGAAAGCACTGTTGCACTGTTGATAAGCAGAGCTCTTCATAAGGGGCATATATCCCTTTTTTGGAATTCAAAACCCTATGGTGTGTTTACTCAGAAGAAGCGTCGCACTGAGACGATACTTTTGGGTACCCACAATATAGGGTCTGGTCGAGTAATAAGATAGATATTGTAGGGAAAAGACCGATTTACTCCCGTATATCAAGTCATCTGTATGAAGCTGAAAAATAATAGATGTAGGCAGGCTTATGATTTAAACTTATTTTTTTACATCGATTGCGAAACAAGATTTAAGCTTGTATTAATCACGCTCGATGTCTGCTTCCTGAGACTTAACCAGTACTTGCGGCGTTTGTGTGAAAACACCCCAAAGTCAGAACCCGCTCATCACGGGATTCGCACACGGGACCTTCGGAGCGAGAGGCCGACGCTCTACCACTGCACCACTGTCTTCCACGAGACAGGCTTAGCACTGGAATGATAATTGTCTGCGTACGTGTTGCAACAAACAACCAAGCAACACTAAAATGTCTTAAATACAGACGGACTTGAAAACTTGACGCGTTTTGCCGTCTCTGCAGCAGACGACCTTTGAAAACATTGTGGAAAAAGGTGTAACTTCTCATTAAGAGCAATTTCTCCTTTTTCTTGCCACCATGTGTTTAACTCCATTCAACAATTAATCGTTTATTTACAGATTTCTTTCAAATGTATTACGCTATATCGAGGGCTTGGCGTGAAACAGTTGTAACTGAAAACCTATTTTGAAAACCCTGGTTTAGGGGCAATTTTGACCCCTTTGTAAACAATGCAAATTTAGATGCCATTGCTCAGAACGAGCAATGTCAACTAAATTTCCATTCTTTACCAAGAAAAATGATTTAACGCTTATAAAGACGTTATAGCGAGGTGATTATCCTTGGCAAACAAATACCAATTTTAGTTACAACCGTTTCACGCCAAGCCCTCGATATGCTTTCAAAGTCACCTACTGTAGATGTGTTTGTATGTGGGATAGGGTTAACCCTTCCTTACATGACCGAATGGATGAAAACCCAGACAAAGCATTCCCATAAATCTCATATCGGGTTTGCGATTGTTTCTAAATTGCAATGCTCAGCCTTATGGACTACCTTTACCCTTTCTCACATTCAACATTGCTGCAGCAGACGACTTTGACAAAAGCTTAACAAAAACATGTAAAATCTCTGACAGAAAAAAAGTTGAAAACATTGTTGAAAAGAAAAGATCTCTCGTTTTTACCACGTTTCTTCTTTTGTCACAATGTTTTCAAAAGTCGTCCGCTGCAGAGGCGTCAGAGAGCGTATATATTTGGGAAAGGTTTAATTAAAATTTACGAGTTATCTTAAAACATCCTGTCTCATTGCGGTTTCCTATTCACCGCCTGTGTGTCGTTACACAGATAAAAACAAAGTTTTACATCGCATCAAGTCCAAAAGTACATGAGTAACATGACCGCCTCGGTAGTGCAGTGGTAGAGCGTCCGCCTCGAGTGCGGGAGGACGCGTGTTCGATCCCGGGCCGGATCATACCAAAGACTGACGACTGACTGGCTGGTGTCAGGATAAATGAACCTATAATATTAGCAACTTACCAAGGAAACGCCGAGACATAACTGAACAATTGTTTAAAGCGGCGTTAAACCCCAAACGATCAATCAACCAAATGGACATATTCTTTTGATATACAATATACAAACCAGTACTTAGCTAGGAAATGTGCTTTGCCCGAGGGCACACCACCATGACCGATGTGCCGTGACTAGGGATCAAACCAGGTACATCCGGTTCCAAATCCACCAACGATATACTCTCGGTTACAGCGGATTTCTATTCGATGTCCGTATAACAATTATACAATTCCACAGTTCAATTTATTGTTTATAATGTTTTACGCCGTATTTCAACATTTCGGTAAATTCACGCCGCCAGTTCACTTATTCATGATCCATGGATTAAACAAATCCGTACATGGTTATAAAATGTGCCTTATCCAAGAGTAATCCGTCATGACCGATTTATGCGTGTATCGAATCCGGGAGTCGAGTCCCGGTAGCTCAGTCAGTAACGACGCGGGCTATCAATCCAGGGGTTGTGAGTTCGAATCCCGGCTCGGCCAACTTTCTTTCCGACGTTAGACAAAAGTCATTGCGAGATGCGTCATTCGTCTTTCTACCAATGGGCTAAATCTATGTGGAAAAGCAGCCAGTTGCTTGGGAAGATTGTTGTGTGGAAAACTGGTGTGCGAAAACCAGGAAACATATGAGTAGGTGAACTGGCCGCCGTGATATGACTGAGAAATTGTTTAAACGGCGTTAAACCCCAACATATCAATCAATCAATTAATCGAATCCGGGATATATGTGTAATGTTCGGGGTTCAGGCACCCAACGCTAAAACATCAATTCGTGCTCAAGTATCTGATTGGACATAAATAAATTCATTTTCAAAAAATGACCAATCAGAATACTTGTCTTTCATATTCATATCTGAACACAGAGAACGCGTTCAGAGTTATAAAGTGTCGGGACCTGAAATGCGTCGTGGCCGTGTGGTAAGCGTGGGGTATTTGGAACCGGGCGTCCCGGGGTCGATTCCTGCTCGCGGCAGTCATATTGGTGTGCCCCTTGCGCGGGATAGCCCGTGTCCTATCCTAGTACCCGTTTGTTTACCAAGGGGCATTGGAAAAGTTTATTTTTTCGTCCCGATTAAATTTAATGAAGATAAAATGGCATAAAATATGTTGATAAAATGACATAAATGATATTGATATGATCAAATGGCATAACTTATGATGACAACATGATATAAATTATGTTGATAAAATGATATAAATCGTGCTGATAAAACGGCATAAAACTCTTGTAAAAACAAACCAAAGTTATCCTGTTCCACACATAAATAATTTGAGTCAGTGCATGGAGAAGTGTACGAGAACGAATGTAAGGACGTCTGATTCGTCTTAATATGATTCAATATTCCTAAAAGCCAACGTGTACCTTTTCCCGTAAACAGGCCTATTTGTTTTTGGCATAAGCGTTCGGGTGACTTGAACCATAGAAGGAATGTCACACTATGATTTATTTATTGTTTGGTGCTTTAAGCTGCTTTCAACAATTTTTCAGTTATATACCGTCGTTACCAGTACTACTGGTCCATTTATCCATATACCAGCCAGTCAGTCGAAATGCTAACCCCGCAACCCCGAGCGCCAAGGAGGGCAGCCATTACTACCAATTTGGATGTCTTTGGTATGACCCGGCCGGGGATCGGACCCGTGACATCCTGCACTCTTGGCGGACGCTCTACCACTACACAACCGAGGCGGTCCACACTAGGAAATAACTCCATTAAAGGTTACCGGACCGACTGGAACGAGTGAAAGGACATAAACATGTAATTCCAATATTAAGGCCACCATCATATCGAGGTCTTGGCGTGAAACGGTTGTAAGTAAATTTGCTATTTTTTTTACCGAGGTTAATCACCTCGCCATACGTTTTTTTTCTTGGTAAACGATCGAAATTTAGGTGCCATTGCTCGTTCTGAGCAATGTCACCTAAATTTGCATTGTTTACAAAGGGGTCAAAATTGCCCCTAAACCAGGGTTTTCAAGATAGGTCTTAAGTTACAACCGTTCCATGCCAAGCCCTCGATATAATTCAGCATGTATATTTGCAATTTTCAATATCCAAAGCTATCAATAATCATTACGCTTACATGTATATGAATATATCAATTGTAATTGGACAATATATCAATAATTTCACCGAAAGGGTCTTTATAGGCGTTTAGAAAGGTTTTGTTAATAACATCTTACGTAATTCAAATGTCTTATAATAGGTACATACATATATGTTGAAAATTATAGATCGTTGATTTTCTTTTATTTCATTCTAAAATCGTATAAAAAGACAAAGGTTTCCTTTTCAAAATCATAGTATTCCAAAGTATGTTTTTCTTGGTTGTTTATAACTATTGAATTCAAGGAAATAATGGATTATCGTCTTCTATAACATGCGACGAGCATGATGATATAAGATACATATGTGTTAAGCTAACTTATGGCATAATTCTGGGCTTAAAATAGACTTAAGGTGTTAATAATACTACGCCCTAGGGCAATCATTGAATCGGCATTCGTTTCTGAGAATAACAATTTCATCGTTCTAACAAATAATATTAAAAATCGATTCACATTACCTAGATTCACTCTAGATATCCAATATTCAATATATAATGTGTTTCATACAATAGTTTGTTATCATCGTCACTCTGTGAAATAAATCCATAATGCATTTAAGACCAGTGTAGATAAAGATCAGTCGGTTAAACCACTTAATCCGCTCTGGTTTAACATTGTGCGCCATTTTCCTTTTACAGGAAACTTCTATAGAACAGTATACATTAGTGTACTTATCATAAATGCCAAGCGTATGAGCCGTTCCACGAGAAAACCAACATTGTGGACTCTGCGTAAAGTATCAACTCGGATCAGCCTAAGCATGACGCACAGGCTTACCCGGACCGACACATTTCCCCTCCTGTGGATTTTCTGTTTCATGATTCATTACTTTATACCTCTATGCCCTGAGACGGAATGTGTCGGCTGGGATTAGCATGCGCGAATGGCGCAGGCTGATCTGGGTCGATACATTACGGAGAGTCCATAATGTTGGTTTTCTCATGGAACGGCTCAGGTTTGATTCTCATGAAGTGTAACAATTACGTTAAGGTTGTTATTCTTCCTTGAGGCTGCTCAAAAACAAACCTTTCATTCTTACGGCAAGTCATTTTATATTTATTCGTTTGAGAGATATCTCTCTAAATTTGAGAGATGTCTCTTTAAAAAGATATATATATGTAATTAGAGATACATCATGCTTTTTAGAAGATATCGCTTAATTAGAGAGATATCTTTAACTCTTTCAGCGCCAAATTGTTTAAAGTAGACTATTCCATGTTCAAAATCGGGCGTCTCCATTTTTCATATAATAACAGTTTGGACTATTTTGATAACTAAAAGGCAAACGATGCTGATTTCAGGTGAGACAGCTCGTTACGAGCTGACTCACCTGAATCAGTATTGTTTGCAAAAACTTCAATATTACCTTCGGCGCTGAAAGAGTTAAAAAGAGAGATATCTATGTAATTAGAGATACATCATGCTTTTTAGAAGATATCGCTTAATCAGAGAGATATCTTTAAATCGAGAAATGAGTTAAACGGCTTGCCATATATTCTCTCCTTAACACTTCATACGATCTCTCAAAATATGTTCACGTCACTTCACTGCAACGAAGGACGAACGTCTGTGAAGGCAATTAGGTCCGGTATATTCTATATTGAGCAATGTATCTCTTAGTTGTATCGGTCAGTCGATAACGATGAGAGCCAACAATCCAGCGGTCGTGAGTTCGAACCCCGGCTCAGCCATTTATTCTTTACCGATATTTGAAGAGAGTCACGGTGACTTGTTCGCGAACAGTCATGGTGGAGTGTCCCTTGGGCAAGGCACATTTCATAGCCTTGTACTGGTTTGTTTACTGAAACCCTACCAAAGTAATGTTGAAAAGCGGTATCAAAACTCCAGTAAAATCAATAAAACCCAATTATTGTTTAGCGGTACTGCAGACAATACAAGCTTATCGTAATTATAACTTATACGCGGACCAAGTCTTGTTTAGCGGTACTGCAGACAATACAACCTTATCGTAATTATAACTTAGACGCGGACCAAGTCTGGTTTAGTGGTACTGCAGACAATACAACCTCATCGTAATTGTAACTTAGACGCGGACCAAGTCTTGTTTAGTGGTACTGCAGGCAATACGACCTTATCGTAATTATAACTTAGATGCGGACCAATCATAGTTTAGTGGTACTGCAGGCAATACAACATTATCGTAATTATAACTCAGACGCGGACCAATCATAGTTTAGCGGTACTGCAGGCAATACAACCTTATCGTAATTATAACTTAGACGCGGACCAATCATATTTTAGCGGTACTGCAGGCAATACAACCGTATCGTAATTATAACACGTGTAGATAAGTGTATTGACCTGTTTTCAAATGCGAAAGGATTCAAATGCATTCAGTTTTTTCTGATTTGTTTAAACCTTTCCTTGACTTAATAGCGAACCTTGCAGATCCAGATTAGTCTGTATAGATTCGCAGGCTGATCTAGATATTCGCTGGTCGGAAGTGCCCTATGGTTGGTTTTAAGGAGAACATCGCTCATGTATTCCATAGATCGGCATGATAGGTTCTACATAACAAGTATGTAATACTGTAAAAGACACGTTCTAAATACCAAATGAGCTATCCCACCAGAAAACCAACATGATGGACACTGCGTAAAGTTTCGACCCGGATCAGCCTAAGTGTGCCGTGCAGGCTAACCCGGACAGATACTTTTTCGCCTCTTGTGGATTTTCTGTTTCAGGAAAGATTTATCTATACCTCTATTCCCCTGAGATGGAATGTGTCGGCCCGGATTGGCATGCGCGGACTGCGCAGGCTGATCTGGTACGATATATTGCGCAGTGTCCATAATGTTGGTTTTCTCGTGGAACGGCTCAAACACTTTAATCATGGTAGAAGTGACTTCTGTCTGTGGTGCTCAGAGTTGCGTGGATATGTATATGATGAATGCACTGGTGTCAGGATAATCTTGCCAACAGCTCTGGTAATTCACCCTAGGGCATCCGTGATATGACTCAGAAAGGTTGTCAAAGTGGGTTAAAAACACCGAACTAACTAAAAAGACTTGCTCGGGCATAGTTGTTTATCTTCAACGACAAAACCCCTAAAAATCTATGCATAGACAAGTTTTATCCTGAGATGAAGGGAAACTCATCCATATTCATGAAGACAAGTTAAACCTTTCGGTCGCTGTCAGGGACGTTCCAGGAATCCGTTAATTACTTCCTATGTCCGTCAAGAAACTTGTAGAGAATGAATGGATTTACCAGGCAAAGATAGTCCACAAAGCGATTCTTGTTATGAGTTCTCGGTATGTGTGTATATATTTGAGAGAATATGTAGGATTTGCATACGGTTTTATGCAGCTTTTTCTACTATGTTTCCTGGATAAGTTTATCCTGGCACTAGAGAATCAGTCGTAAAGCTAACCCGAAAACACTGAGCGCCATGTAAGGAAAGTCTTTACTACCAGTTTTAAATATTGATAACAAGTACAAATCACATGTACATATTCTTCACAAATCAAATGTATACCTTCTGTACAAATCACATGTACATATTCTTCACAAATCAAATGTATACCTTCTGTACAAATCAAATGTACATATTCTTTACAAATCAAATGTATACCTTCTGTACAAATCACATGTACATATTCTTTACAAATCAAATGTATACCTTCTGTACAAATCACGTGTACATATTCTTTACAAAGCAAATGTATACCTTTTGTACAAATCAGATGTACATCTTCTGTACAAAGCACATGTACATCTTCGGTTCAAATCACATGTACATTTTCTATCAGATCAACTGTACATGTTCTGTACAAATCACACGAAGATCTTCTGTACATATCACATGTACATCTTCTGAACACATCACATGTACATCTTCTGTAAAAATCACATGTACATCTTCTGTACAAATCACATCTACATCTTCTGTATATATCACATGTACATTTTCTGTACAAATAGCATGTACATCTTCTGTACAAATCACATGTACATTTTCTGTACGAATAGCATGTACATCATCTGTACAAATCTAATGTACATCTTCTGTACAAATCACACGTACATCTTCTGTACACATTATATGTACATCTTCTGTACACATAGCATGTACATCTTCTGTACAAATTATATGTACATTTTCTGTACAAATCACATGTACATTTTCTGTACAAATAGCATGTACATCATCTGTACAAATCTGATGCACATCTTCTGTACAAATCACATGTACATCTTCTGTACAAATCACATGTACATATTCTGTACAAATCGCATGTACATCTTCTGTACAAATCACACGTACATCTTCTGTACAAATTATATGTACAGCTTCATTACAAATAACGTGTACAACTTCTTTACAAATAACGTGTACATCTTATGTATAATTCAGACATACATCTTTTGTACACATCCTATGTATAGCTTCTGTACAAATCACAAGTACAACTTCTGAACAAATCACACGTACATCTTCTGTACAAATCACATGTACATCATCTGTACACATCTTCTGTACAAATCACATGGTCATTCTTTTTTACAAATCGTGGGTATATATCCCAAAGTGTCGAACCTTTTCCTACATGCAACACATCTCGACAACTCTGCGAAGGAGATTGACCAAAGACTTTAAAACGGGTAGTAATTGCTGCCATCCCTGGCGCCCAGGGCTGCGGGGTTGGCATAGCGACTGACTGAATGGTGTCAAGATAAATGGATCAGTAGTACTGGAAACATGCCTAGAAAACTGCCATGATTATAACTGAAAAATGGTTGAAAGCGACGTAAAACACCTAACAATTGAAAATATTACAGCAATAAATATGGAATATATATATAAATGAAACAACACTTATTGAATAAAGTTTAAAACATTGTGGCAAAAGGAGAAATTACTCATTCTGAGCAATATTTCACTTCGCAGCGATATTTTCAGAAATAGCCTCATCCTGAGACTTCAGAACTTTCTTGATGCAACCAGCAGCCACGTAGCCACTGTGAATGTGAAAGGGTCTGGTTGTGATATAAATTATAACGTTTGGGCGGTAAAGTTTATTTTGTTTTATTTCCGTTTTGAACAGCATTCCAGTTGTAGTACGGGGCGACTATCAACGTATCCTTGGTCGATATGTCTAAACGGTTGCCAACAGAATATTTTCTACATCGATTTATTTTAAATAAATCAGGGTAATTTTTAAAAAAAACGCCGACAGAAATTTGTGGTTGACACATTAGAGGATATCGTTTCCTTAACTCTTTCAGCGCCGAATTGTTTAAAGTAGACTCTTCCACGTTCAAACTCGGACGACTCTATTTTCATGTTATAGGATTTTTGGAATATTTTTAAAACTCACAGCCAAACAAGGCAGATTTCAGGTGAGACAGCTCGTTACGAGCTGACTCACCTGAATCTGTATTGTTTGCAAAAAGCTCAATATTGCCTTTGGCGCTGAAAGAGTTAAATCGAAAGGGATATTTATTTTTAATGTAGCATCATATATGCAACATTATAATTATATTTCATGTAGACATTTTCATTTTGCGGGAAATATGATTTGATAGTATCTCCAAAGCATATGCAGTCAACTATGTGCATTATATCACAAAGTTATCAACCTTCTGACAGATGATTTGTTGAAACGATATGATTGACACTTGCCTATTTACATGGAAACAACAACAACAACAACCGAAGTATTAAGTTGGGTAATGGTACGATGATCAACATAGTATGTTACTTAACGAAACGTTAGTCGATATATATTGTACAGTAACGATGCAATGATCATACTATCGTAGTATGTAACGATACAATGATACACTGATCACCATGTCATATTACAAAACAATACAATGATACAATGATCACCATATCATATTACATAACGAAACAATGATACAATGATCACCATATCATATTACATAACGATACAATGATACAATGATCACCATATCATATTACATAACAATACAACGATACAATGATCACCATATCATATTACATAACGATACAGTGATACAATGATCACCATATCATATTACATAACGATACAATGATCACCATATCATATTAAATAACAATACAATGATACAATGATCACCATATCATATTAAATAACAATAGAATGATACAATGGTCACCATATCATAGTACATAACAATACAATGATACAATGATCACCATATCATATTACATAACAATACAATGATCAACACACTATGTTACTTAACAATAAAATGGTCAATATTTTATGACAAGTAACAAGACAATTTACAAAATGCTATGATACAGTGGTTATATTTTTAAATTACGTAATAATACATTGATCAACTTATGTAAATACACGATTTAATGACCAACCCATTCTGTCACATAACAATATAGTGATGAACATAATAAGTCAAGTAACGATACAGTGATCACAATACTATGTCACATTGCATTATAGTTGATCAACACATTAAGCGACGTAACGATATAATGATCAACATATGCTGTCACGTAACGATATAATTATCAACACATGTCGTCACGTAACGATACAACGATCAACACATTTCGTCACGTAACGATACAATGAAAAACACATTTCGTCACGTAACGATACAGTGATCACACATGGCGTGACGTAACAAAACAATGATCAACACATGTCGTCACGTAACGATACAACGATCAACACATTTCGTCACGTAACGATACAATGAAAAACACATTTCGTCACGTAACGATACAGTGATCACACATGGCGTGACGTAACAAAACAATGATCAACACATGTCGTCTCGTAACGATACCATGATCAACACATGTCGTCACGTAACGATACAATGATCAACACATTTCGTCACGTAACGATACAATGATCAACACATGTCGTCACGTAGCGATACAGGACTAACACATGTCGTCACGTAACGATACAATGATCATCACATGTCGTCACGTAACGATACAATGATCAACACATGTCGTCACGTAAGGATACAGTGATCAACACATGTCGTCACGTAACGATACAGTGATCAACACATGTCGTACCGTAATGATACAGTAATCAACACATGTCGTCACGTAACGATACAACGATCAACACATGTCGTCACGTAACAATACAATGATCAATACATGTCGTCACGTAACGATACAATGATCAACACATGTCGTTCCGTAACGATACAATGATCAACACATGTCGTTCCGTAACGATACAGTGATCAACACATGTCGTCACATAACGATACAGTGATCAACATATGTCGTCAAGTAACGATACAATGATCAACACATGTCGTCACGTAACGATACAGTGATCAACATATGTCACGTAGCAATACAGTAATCAACATGGTATGTACCATTACAATACAATGGTCAACATATGTCACGTAATTTAAAAAAGTGTTTATGGATTTCATTCCGATTCTTTACTTACTCATTTTAACCCTTTCCCACATACAACAAAGCTGCAGCAGACGTCTTTGCTAACATATCTGTAACAGATTGGGAGCCTCTTTAAATGAAGAGTTATTGAATAGACTTGGAAACTTTGTCAGAAAGCGTCTGTATGTGGGAAAAGGGTAAACTTCCTATTGGCGGTTTTCGTAAGGCCTGGCTTAATCAAAGAATCATGTCAAACCGCTGCACGGGATAAATATTTGTAGTTTGTTTTACAACCCATTCGCCTCATGCGTACAGTACCATCTATTGTCCGTTCTGTTTGCTCTTTAGTTCCACACATTCTGTTTACACTTTCTTTGTTTACTAAACGTCAACTAAATAAACACTTTATTTATCTGCCTCGTGAAGGATTCATGTTTGATTTCAATTGACATATTCACTCTTATGACGTTTGAACACATGCAATACAATGTCTTTGTAGTTGGTGATTTTCGTTTATTTAAATCATAAGTGTTTTCATTTTACAGCTAAACTATTTCCAATAATATAATTTAAGATAATACGACTGACATATAAACATATATACAACCAGTTTCATTACAGTCCGACAATAATGGTCTCTATAATGGATCATTCTAAATAGCCGTCTTTAAATACGTTCATATACATTAACATATCCTCTTAAATATTAACAACCGTGGTCAATTAATTTTGAACAACCGAATTAGCGCCCATGTGCCATGAAATTAACTTTAACACTTGTTCAAGTTAAAACCGAGCAACAGCTAGTAAATATGGAATTCGTACATGTGCGATATATCTCTTATATTGATCTCACGGGCCTTGTGGCCTTTTGAACTTGTATTTGAAATAATGGTCTACAATTAAATTTAATGTCTTGAAGCCTGAAACATTCTGTTTGACGTCAAACAAGTCACAGTGTCGAGTGTTGTAATATATGTATATGAGACTCATTTTATTTCGGAGATGGTTTGAAAAATAAACGACTTTAAATGAGGATAGCTCCGGCAAAACCAACTTTATGACACTTGACCAGTTTTATCAGGCTTTGAACTGTTCGTATATTATTTATAGAAGAAGAGGAACTTATAGATGGTTTCAAAAAATATCTGTAAAACTGTTTTCACTTGAAGCCTTCAAGATAGATGCACAAGGCTGGCCTTCATCTACAAACTGATATTCAAACTTTTGAACCCGTGGAAAACAGCTCCATTCATATTTATATTCGGTCCAACCAGGGCTTAGTTAATGATATTCAAGAAGAAGAACATCAGCAAGATGATGATGACTAGAATGAAGATGATCGGGGCCAGTATTGAGTACATGCCAATCGCGAATGTGAAAAACGTGGCTTCATCCTTTGGTAAAGCCTCCGTGACATTAAACATCGTCTAAATAAGTTTGATATCACACCAACCGAACTTGTCATCATTTAACTAACTCCAATAGCACACGATACGAAGTTACCTAAATATCACCTATACTATGTGTGCCTCGTATTGTTGCGTGCAGTTTGACGTGTGATGCGTACTATCCACAAGGCAAACACGGATTTATTTTTGTTAGGTCTGGCCTGAGCTAATTACTGTAATGGTTTGGTTTATCATAACGTAACGATAATCAATATAACTACAACAAACAACAGGCGGTTGTATGATCCAGAATAATAAAACAATACGAGAGTTAATTGTTGTCTGGTCTAGACACGCGGTTGTATTGTCAAGAAAACTAACACAAATAACGTGCGTTAATTTTGGCTCAGATTGTTGTAGTAATGTCCATAAAGCTAAAACAATAAACGTGCGTTAATTGTGGTCTAGTCTAGATACGCCGTTAGCTCAGATTATTGTAGTAATGTCCAGAAAGCTAACACAAATAACGTGCGTTAATTGTGGTCTAGTCTAGATACGCCGTTAGCTCAGATTGTTGTAGTAATGTCCAGAAAGCTAACACAAATAACGTGCGTTAATTGTGGTCTAGTCTAGATACGCCGTTAGCTCAGATTGTTGTAGTAATGTCCAGAAAGCTAACACAAATAACGTGCGTTAATTGTGGTCTAGTCTAGATACGCCGTTAGCTCAGATTGTTGTAGTAATGTCCAGAAAGCTAACACAATTAACGTGCGTTAATTGTTGTCTAGTCTAGATACGCCGTTAGCTCAGATTGTTGTAGTAATGTCCAGAAAGCTAACAAATAACGTGCGTTAATGTTGACCTCGTCTAGACACCTCCTTAGCTCAGATTGCGGTAGTTTTGTCAAGAAAGCAATTTAACAAAAACAACGTATGATCAATCTTGTCTGATGTTAAATATGTTTTTGTAATTCTCGTATCATCATAAGCCCAATCACTTCCCGTTCGTTGTCTTTCTACAGTGTCCTTTTCTTTAATCCTTACATTGAATTTACGTCGTACATTACTTTTATATAGGAGGAATTTTTTTGGAGAGGTGTTTTGAATCACAATATATTTATCAGTAAAACTGAGGATTATTGTTCAATCAAATCCAGTTGAAATTTCCAACCACACCCTTCCTTTAGTAAAAACACACGGGAATTTCAATTGAAATGACAATACTACAGTCAAATTTGAAATCCAAGTGAAAACGCTTTAACGCATTAACAATCCAGATGAAATTACATTAACACATTGAACATCCAAAAGAAAACTCATTAAATGAGTAACACTCTAAGTGACATGATGTTATCACAGAGAACTAATAATTGTTATCGCACTGACACATTTGAAATGTAAGTGATATCGCATTTACACAGTGAACATCCAGGTGATATCGTATTAACAAAGTGAACATCCACGTGATTTCGCATTAAAACAGTGTAAATCCAAGTGGTATCGCACTAAAACAGTGTAAAGCCTAGTTATTTCACATTAAAACAGTGTAAATCCAAGTGATATTGCATTAAAACAGTGTAAATCCAAGTGTTATGAAGTTATCATAGAGAAACTACAAGTGGTATCACATTCGTTCCGTTATATCACAGTCTTTCCCTGGTAACTGGACCAGTTAACACAAACGGTCTTGTCACCTCATTCGGTCTATATACTCTATTGATACAATTGAAGCAATCTGGTGACTATGTGGTATATAAACAGCTAGTGGTGTAAGAGATCGACCGGCCGTATCTGAAAAAAAAGAAAGAGAAATTAAAGATTGCCATGACTTGATTTCAAACATTTACAAAGATGTTTTGAGTATCCGCAGTTTTGATCTTGCTGCAAACTTTTCTATTTCTGCTACTACCACTTCTTCTACTACTATTACTACTACTACTACTACTAGTTTAAACTTATTTATTTTACATCGATTGCGCAACAAGCCTTCAGCTTAGATTAATCACGCTACTACTACTACTTCTACTACTACTACTACTACTACTACTACTACTACTACTACTACTACTACTACTACTACTACTACTACTACTACTACTACTACTACTACTACTACTACTACTACTACTACTACTACTACTACTACTACTACTACTACTACTACTACTACTACTACTACTACCACTACTACTACTACTACTACTACTACTACTACTACTACTACTACTACTACTAAAACTAATACTAATACTACTACTACTACTACTACTACTACTACTACTACTACTACTAATACTACTAATATTTCTACTACTACTGCTACTACTACTTCTACTATTACTACTTCTACTGTTTAGCTACCTCTTCTTCTATTACAACTTGTACTATTACTGCTACTTCTAATATTTCTACAACTACATCTTTTAACAAGTATTCTACTTTTACTGCTACTTTTACTACTATCACAATTACTATTACTGCTACTTTCACTGCTACTACTAATACGTCTTTTATCAATTCTTCTACTATTCCTGCTCCCTTTTTCTTCAACTTCGAAAAATCCTTCGCAAAATTGTGCTACTGCTTCTACTTCTTAACCTTCGTATACTCCTTCTCACAATATTTCTGCTGCAACATATACTTCTGCCTATTTCAAAGATGTTTCTTAACATAGTAGTTTCTGATCATGTTTAACATATTTCAATCCCAGTTTACGTTACTGGCACATCATTATATGAACCCGAAATTCAATGCAATTAAAACGAAAACAATAACTTTGACAAGCGCGGTTAATAAATTTAATAATCATGTTTCCGAGCGTCATATATTTTTCATAACGAAAATCACAAATATTCCAAATGTGCTGGAAAATAATACTCTTATAACACGCGGGACAATATTAAACCGAGCCTGTGATCAATAACTTCAACTGTAGAACATCGACAATAAGCATCCCTTTGATGTCTTGGAAATTCGAGATTTTCTTTGCGTCATGCCTGTCAAAAGCATCTTCAATCTCTATTCGCTTACGCTTTTTCTCCAATACAGACGACATTTGAACCGTTCCACGAGAAAACCAACGTTATGGACGCTACGTAATGTCCATGCAGGCTAATCCGGGCCTACACATTCCGTCTAAGACGGACAGAGGTGTAGAGTAATGATTCCTGAAACAGAAAATCCACAGGCGGCGAAAAATGTCTGTCCGGGTTAGCCTGTGAGGCTTGCTTAGGCTGATCCGAGCGATACTTTACGCAGAATCCACAATGTTGGTTTTCTTGTAGAAAGGCTCATTTGTTTTTTTGGTAGCAGACAACTTAATTTTTATTTTGGACTAGAAGGAAAACGTTTTTCTAAGACGGACAGAGGTGTAGAGTAATGATTCCTGAAACAGAAAATCCACAGGCGGCGAAAAATGTCTGTCCGGGTTAGCCTGTGGGGCTTGCTTAGGCTGATCCGAGCGATACTTTACGCAGAATCCACAATGTTGGTTTTCTTGTAGAAAGGCTCATTTGTTTTTTTTGTAGCAGACAACTTAATTTTTATTTTGGACTAGAAGGAAAACGTTTTTCATAATAATTTAATCCTGGTTTTCCGCCAGTATTTACGTTCTGTATCGTGAGTTTTAAAGCAGACGACTCTAAACCCTTTCCCACATACAACACTTCTGCTGCAGACTACTTCGAAAACATCTCGGCAGAATTATAGAAAATGTCTATGAACGAGAATACAATTAACTCTTTCAGCGCCGAATTGTTTAAAGTAGACACTTCCATGTTCAAAATCGGGTGTGTCCATTTCTCAATGTATGAACGTTTTGGACTATTTTGGTAACTAAAAGACAAACAATGCTGATTTCAGGTGTTTGCAAAAACCTCAATATTGCCAGCGGCGCTGAAAGCAATTAATCCATTTTCCACAATGTTTTCAAAAGTGTTCTGTTGTTTTTGCGTTGGTGCGTTTGCAAAATTATATGTCCCTGTAACAAAACAAAAACAAAACTTAAAACACGAATGTTGTGTTAGTCTGTTGCCCCCGAGTCGCTGTTGGGAATACGCAAATGTATTATAGCATAGAAAGAAGGCAAACAAAACAAGCTTTCTTCCAAAGAAAGATATTACTAAACCCACCCTTAATGCGTTTATGTAATGGATCGGATCGTATCATTCAATGTTCATGGGATTCCCTTCCTACTTTAAAATCGACAATATATACATCGATTCATGTACATTTACATGTAATTGAAAAATTACCCTTGTCCATGATGATGATTTGATCCTTTTTTTATTCAACCATTTTTCAGTCATATCACGGAAGCCAGTTCACCTACTCATGCAAGGCACATTTCCTAGCCGAGTACTGGTTTGTTTATCCAGGGATCATAAATAAGTGAACTGTCGACGTGATATAACTGAAATAATGTTGAAAGCGGCGTTAAACCCTAATAAAACAAATCATCTACTAATTTATTTCCTCGCATTTTCACACACAGTACTCCACACAGCTGTCTAACCTAGCAACTGATTGCATTACCAAATAGACTGTTAGCCCATGGAGGACGATGACGCCTATCGCATTGACTCGACCGAGATGGGACTCAAACTTACAACCGATTGATTGACAGCAATGAAAGCTACCGACTGAGCTACCAGACCCGACCCATCATGGTCGAACACACGAATACATTTTATTTATTTTAATTTATTGGGGTTTTACTCCATTTACAACTTTATTTCAGTTATATCACGGTGACAGTTGACTTATTCATGATGCCGGAGTAAAAAAAAAACAGTACTAGGGTAGGAAATGTGCCTTGCCCAAAGGGCACTTCACCATGACCGTCGTACGGCGGATTCCACACGAATACAGCTCGCGTACTTATGTAGAACAACAATAAACACAGGAGACTGTACATCCAGAGAAAGGTTTTATCGATGAAAATCTTAATAGCGAGTATAGCCTGAAATGCAACATAATTCATTTTACGAAGACTATTTCTAAACCACAGGCTCTAAAAAACAATGAAGAGGAACACAAATATGAAATGTTTTTCCAATATAAATGTACAGATTAAATCTTTAACACGCGATACAAAGTCAACAACTTCAGGAAATTCACAATAAATTGGAAAAGATGAGGTAGAGAAATGCTGAAATTAGTAATATATATATAATTCAAAGTTAGCGGCTTAGAACTATTGGCGTATTTCACGAAATATAAAATCGCAACTATTTTCGCTAACATTGATATTGACAAAACCGCATGAAAATGTACCCCAAGATGAAAAGAGTACATTGGAATAGTTGGCATTTCTGAGGCTTGGACCCACCAAAGTACAATAGGATCTGCACTATTCCGTAAAGCCAGCGTGTACATTTATTCATGTACAGGCACAACTATATCAATGGCACTGAAAGCAATCGGGAATTAGCTTATATCTCCGCTTGCTGTTTAGCTGCTGGGTTCACTTTTTGATATAGAAATCCGCTGTGCTCCAGTGGTTAGTGTCGGGGGTTTCGAAACCGGGTGTCCCGGGTTTCGATCCTCAGTCGCGGCACTACGGTCATGGTGGAGTGCCCTTGGACAAGGCACATTTTCTAGCCTAGTATTGGTTTGTTTACCCAGGGATCATGAATAAGTGAACTGTCGCCGTGATATAACTGAAATAATGTTGAAAGCGGCGTAAAACCCCAATAAATTAATAAGGTAGTCGGACAGATCACTCATATTATCTCAAACAATTTCGGTATCTACTCAAAATACACGCATATCAAATATTGTATATCAAACAAGTACGGAATCTACTCAAAATACACGCATATCTCTCATAATATCACAAACAGTTTCGGTATACACTCGAAATACACGCATATCTCTCATAATATCTCAAACAGTTTCGGTATATACTCAAAATGCACGCATATCACTTATTATATATCAAACAATTTCGAAATCTACTCATAATACACGCATATCAAATATTGTATATCAAACAAGTACGGAATCTACTCAAAATACACGTATTATCTGTTATTGTATATCAATCAGTTTTGGTATCTACTCAAAATACACGCATTATCAGTAATTATATATCAATCAGTTTTGCTATCTTCTCAAAATACATGCATATCACTTATAATATCTTTCGAAGTCCACTCACAATGCACGCATGTCTCTCAAAGTATCTCTAACAGTGTCGGTATACACTCGAAATGCACGCATATCAATTATTATAAATAAAATATTTTCGGTATACACTAAAAATGCATGAATATCGGTATCCACTCAAAATGCATTCATATCACTCATACTATATCAAACAGTTTCGGTATATACTCAAAATGCACTCCCATCAATTAATATATCTCGAACTGTTTCGGTATCCACTCAAAATGCATGCATATCACTCATCATATATCAAACAGTTTCGGTATACACTCAAAATGCACGTATATCAGTTATTATATCTCAAACCGTTTCGGTATAAACTCAAAATGCACCTATATCACTCATAATATATCAAACAGCTTTGGTATACACTCAAAATCCATACATATAACTCATAATATATCAAACAGTTTCGGTATACACTCAAAATACACGCATATCACTCATCATATCAAAAAGTTTCGGTATACACTCAAACTACACGTATACAAGTATATACACTTAAAACGCACGTATATCACTCATAATGTATCAAACAGTTTCGGTATACACTCAAAATGCATGCATATCACTCATCATATCAAACAGTTTCGGTATACACTCAAACTACACGTATATCACTGGTAATATATCAAACAGTTTCGGTATATACACTCAAAATACACGTATATATCACTGGTTATATATCAAACAGTTTCGGTATACACTCAAAATACACATATATCAGTTATCATATCTCAAACAATTTAGGTATCCGCTCAAAATGCACCTATATCAATAATAATATATCAAACAGTTTTTGTATAAACTCAAAATACAGGCACATCAGTTATTATATCTCAAACCGTTTCGGTATCCACTTAAAATGCACCTATATCACTCATAATATATCAAACTGTTTCGGTATACACTCAAAATACACGCATATCAGTTATTATATCTCAAACCGTTTCGGTATACACTCAAAATCCATGCATATCACTCATAATATATCAAACAGTTTCGGTATACACTCAAAATGCACGTATATCACTCATAATATATCAAACAGTTTCGGTATACACTCAAAGTCCATGCATATCACTCATAATATATCAAACAGTTTCGGTATACACTCAAAACCCATGCATATCACTCATAATATATCAAACAGTTTCGGTATACACTCAAAATGCACGTATATCACTGGTAATTTATCAAACAGTTTCGGTATACAATCAAACTGCATACATATCACTCATAATATATCAAACAGTTTCGGTATCCACTCAAAATGCACCTATATCACTCATAATATATCAAACAGTTTCGGTATACACTCAAAATCCATGCATATCACTCATAATATATCAAACAGTTTCGGTATACACTCAAACTGCAACTGCATGCATATCAATCATGATATATCAAGCAGTTTCCGTATCCATTCAAAATGCACGCATATCACTCATAATATATCAAACAGTTTCGGTATACACTCAAAAAGCACGTATATTACTCGTACATGTAATATATCAAATTAAATGCACCTATATCACTCATAATATATCAAAGAGTTTCGGTATACACTCAAAACGCACGTTTATCACTTAATATATCAAACAGTTTCGGTATACACTCAAAACGCACGTATATCACTCATAATATATCAAACAGTTTTGGTATACACTCAAAATACACCTATATCACTCATAATATATCAAACAGTTTCGGTATGCACTCAGAATGCATGCATATTCCTCATAATATATCAAACAGTTTCGGTATCCACTCAAAATACACGTATATCACTCATAATATATCATGCAGTTTCGGTATCCACTCAAAATGCATGTATATCCCTCATAATATATCAAACAGTTTCGCTATTCACTGAAAATGCAACTATATCACTCATAATATATCAAACAATTTCGATATACACTCAAAATGCAAGCATATCACTCATAATATATCAAACAAGTTTTGGTATACACTCAAAATGCATGGATATCACTCATAATATATCAAACAGTTTCGGTATACACTCAAAATACACGTATATCACTGATAATATATCAAACAGTTTCGGTATAAATTCAAAATGCATGCATATCACTCATAATATATCAAGCAGTTTCGGTAATCATTCAAAATGCACGTATATCACTCATAATAGTTTCGGTATGAACTCAAAATGCATGCATATCACTCATGATATATCAAACAGTTTCGGTATACACTCAAAATGCACGTATATCACTGATAATATATCAAACAGTTTTGGTATACACTCAAATTGCATGCATATCACTCATAATATATCAAACAGTTTTGGTATACACTCAAAATACATGCATATCACTCATAATATATCAAACAGTTTCGGTATACACTCAAAATGCATGTATATCACTCATAATATATCAAACAGTTTCGGTATCTACTCAAAATGCACGTATATCACTCATAATATATCAAACAGTTTCGGTATACACTCAAAACGCATGCATATCACTCATAATATATCAAACAGTTTCGGTATACACTCAAAATGCACGTATATCACTCATAATATATCAAACAGTTTCGGTATACACTCAAAATGCACGTATATCACTCATAATATATCAAACCGTTTCGGTATACACTCAAAATGCATGCATATCACTCATAATATATCAAACAGTTTCGGTATACACTCAAAATGCACGTATATCAGTTATTATATCTCAAACAGTTTCGGTATACACTAAAAGTGCACGTATATCACTCATAATATATCAAACCGTTTCGGTATACACTCAAAATGCATACATATCACTCATGATATATCAAACCGTTTCGGTATACACTCAAAATGCATGCATATCACTCATTATATATCAAGCATTTTCGGTATACACTACATATGCACGCATTTGTACAGGCGATTACTCCTACCAACTGTACACTTTAAATAGCTTTGCAGCGATCCGCATCAACACCGACCCTGACGTGTAAATTAATCAGATTGATAAAGGAAAGTACAAAGCACATCAGATGGAACGGGCTATTAGACAAGTGCCTAGTTATTTGACATTAAGTGGTTGTTAGCCTATTAAGGCTTAAGCGGTTTAGTTCGGCCCGATTTCCGGGTTATTTAGATAAATGTCAAGAGCAGCTTTAACCGTCTTCGCTTCCATTACGATAACAGAGAATGTTTATGGTATTTGTGTAAACCTTTCCCTGACAACAAATCTACAGCAAACGACTTTGAAATTATCCGAAAGAAAAAAAAGGGAACATTTCTTTATATTAAAATTTATTTTAAGATGAGAGTTGAATGTTTCCTTCCTCCCGCAATGATTTCAAAAGACGTTTGCTGCTGAGGCGTCAGAGAGTACCTGTATGCCGGAAGGAGTTTTTCTCAAAGGGTGCTTCTCTCCGAAAATCGATCGTATGGCATTTATGACCAGTTAAGATGCAGATTAACTCACGCATATTAAGCACGCATACACCTTTCGCCAAATAGTCCTAGACGATTTCGAGAAGCCTCCGAAAAACAGTATCCATTTGTATCCTTTAGCATGGATGCGCACACAGGTCTTGTTCCATACGTGTAAATATTACGTAAAGGTTGATTCTCATGGAACACCGCGTGGAACACAAAACGTATAATTATTACGCGAAGGTTGCATTGTCTTCAGCACAGCTCCAATGAAGCGCGTCATGCAATAAGATTAATTACAGCAAATTCGAACGATGGCGAATCTAGTAACGCCTTAGCTTAACGCACATATTCGAAGCAATCGCCACTGTCCGGACCACACATGTAAATATCTGGGAAATTATAAGTCTAATGTTTGGAAAAAAGTTGTAGGTAAAAGGTAAAACTTTCTCGTTTTGAACATTTCCCACATTCTCCTTACAAACGACTGCTGAAGAGACGCCAAAAGTCATCCGACACATGGATTGGGTTAAAAGACAGCCCCCGGTCCAATTCGTACTTACATTATGGCTTATTCCCTCGTCCAATGAGATTGCATATATATTTCATCGACATAGAAACGTCTTTCTCGCGAGACTGATAAGGAAGGATTTGTACATATAGTGCCATACGCCGTTTTCAAAGAATGTTCAGTTACACACGGTATTTCCTTAACCCTTTCAGCGCCGAATTGTTTAAAGTAGACTCTTCCATGTACAAACTCGGACGACTCTATTTTCATGTTATAGGATTTTTGGAATATCTTTATAACTCACAGCCAAACAATGCAGAATTCAGGTGAGACAGCTCGTTACGAGCTGACTCACCTGAATCTGTATTGTTTGCAAAAAGCTCAATATTGCCTTTGGGGCTGAAAGAGTTAATACGTTACCAGTTCTACTAGTCAATATATCCTGACTCCAGCGAGTCAGTCGAAATGTTAAGCCAATCAGAATGCTGAGCGCCAAAGAGGGAAAGTTAATACTACCATTTATAAAAGTATTTGGTATGACAGTTGATTGATTGATTGGGGTTTTACGCCGTTTTTAACAATTTCTAAGTTATATCACGGCGGCCAGTTCACCCACTGATGCATTTCCTGGTTTTCTCACACCAGTACTGCACGCACACAACAATCTTCCCTAGCAACTGGCTGCTTTTCCACATAGACTTAGCCCATTGGTGGAAGACGAATGACGCATGTCGCATTGACTTTTGTCAATCGTCGGAAAGAAAGTTGGCCGAGCCGGGATTGAACTCACAACCCCTGGATTGACAGCCCGTGTCGCTACCGACTGAGCTACAGACGAATACCATTACAGGCAGATACTTTTTTCACATTATTTGATATTTCAGGTTCAGGTGGGTTTTTTTCTGAAACTTTTCTATTCATGTAGAATATTCGATCAATAAAACGTCAAACCTAGACTTGTCAGATAAATATTTCAAATGCTGACAATTAAATGGGTTTGCGTCATTTGCGGTGAATATTATTTATCTAGAACAGTCAATGGTGCAACGATTTATTGGCTAGTCCGTACTTACAAGAATCATAGATCTAAACATGGTTAATGAACTGGTCTTTTCCCCTACAATATTAATCTTATTACCAAACAAAACCCTATGCTGTTTGCACTTAATGTAAACGGTTAAGGTATGAACGAATATGATATAGGCGCGTTATCCACCAAATAAACTCTTTCAGCCCCGAATTGTTTAAAGTAGATTCTTCCATGTTAACAATCGGGCGTCTTCATTTCTCTTGTAATAAGAGTTTTGAAATATTGTTATTACTAAAAGACAAACAATGCTGATTTCAGGTGAGACAGTTCGTTACGAGCTGACTCACCTGAATCTGTATTGTTTGCAAAAACCTCAATATTGCCATAGGCGCTGAAAAGGTTAAATCGATAAAACCGCAGCAAATCTCTATAACAGAAGAGAACAACACAACAGATGCTGGGTTCGGGCGTTCAAATCGCCGCTTTGGTAAAGTGGAGCAGTAACCAGTTGATAACTAGAAAAAATGTATGATTACAATGTAGGTTAACTGGCCACCTCGATCCATAAAGATGCTAAATGGCTGCCGAAATAATTTGTCTCAGTGTAAACGATTGACCCGTCGCTATTTTTTTCGAAAGAAGGCGAGTAACATTGTTAAGATGTCTAATAGCATCGTAATGTTATTGATCCGCCATATTGATAAACTAAACTGGTCCCCGGACTTGTCCCCGGAAGTCAGTATTATTTTCCATTTTCTAACTCGCCAATTTCTGTGAAAGTGTAATTCTTTTACACAAAAATGATTTTCTTAATACTTTAAACATTTCATGATTTTTCTCTTCTGTTCTTACATTATTATTTAAGTACTATATTTTCGATATTTAAATTTTACTTTATGACTCTTGGTACTCTTTAAAGACAATGCACCCTGAAGGTAACGGTGACATAACGATGACAGTATACACCTGAGCGGAGATTTGAACTCACGACCCCTGAAATGATGATTCATCGGCGTTACTGTATCAGTTATTGCGGGTCGACATGTAGGACCTAGGAGAGAAGGCATTAACTGCAGTACTACCATATGAAGTAGATTTGGTATGGCCCGACAATACATCGAATCCATGTCTCCCGTTTGATACGAGCGCTCTGTCCCAGTGAGTCACATCCTCGGTGGTGTAGTGGTAGAGCGTCATCCTCGGTGGTGTAGTGGTAGAGCGTCCGCCTCGGTGGTGTAGTGGTAGAGCGTCCGCCTCGGTGGTGTAGTGGTAGAGCGTCCGCCTCGGTGGTGTAGTGGTAGAGCGTCCGCCTCGGTGGTGTAGTGGTAGAGTGTCCGCCTCGGTGGTGTAGTGGTAGAGCGTCCGCCTCGGTGGTGTAGTGGTAGAGTGTCCGCCTCGGTGGTGTAGTGGTAGAGCGTCCGCCTCGGTGGTGTAGTGGTAGAGCGTCCGCCTCGGTGGTGTAGTGGTAGAGTGTCCGCCTCGGTGGTGTAGTGGTAGAGCGTCCGCCTCGGTGGTGTAGTGGTAGAGTGTCCGCCTCGGTGGTGTAGTGGTAGAGTGTCCGCCTCGGTGGTGTAGTGGTAGAGTGTCCGCCTCGGTGGTGTAGTGGTAGAGTGTCCGCCTCGGTGGTGTAGTGGTAGAGTGTCCGCCTCGGTGGTGTAGTGGTAGAGCGTCCGCCTCGGTGGTGTAGTGGTAGAGCGTCCGCCTCGGGTGCAGGAGGTCTTGGGTTCGATCCCCCGCCGGGTATTACCAAAGACTTAAATAAATGATAATAATGACTGCCATCCATGCCATTCAGTATTGTGGGGTTAGCACTACGTCTGACCGGCTGTTGTCAGGATAAAGGGGCTAGTAGTACTGGTAACGTACCCAGGCAACGCCGTGATATAACGAATCGGTGTAAAACACAAACTAATCAATTAACTGCCCCACCGAGTCAGCGAGGAACAACTCTTTTAACCCTTTCCCGCATTCGACAAATCTGCAGCAGACGACTTTGAAAACATTTATAAAACAACATCGAAGGTCTCTATAAATGAAGCTTTAACAGAGTTGAAAACGTTGTGGCAAATGGAGAAATTGCTTGTTCTGAGCTATTTCTCCTTTTGCCACAATGTTTTCAAACGTCGTCTGCTGCATGGGCGTCAGAAAGCGTCTATATTAGGGAAAGGGTTAATTAAATAACAGTCCAAGCTCACCGTGGTAAGTATTGGATTGTGTTCATAAAGTTCTGAGATATAATATTCTGGGAAACAATTTCCCTCAGGGCTATTCAGAAATAGGGACAAATATTGACAGAATTCAGTTCTATTCGGTCAATTGATCTTATAATCAGAGCTCTAGATAAGGGGCGTTTTGCATGTTCTATACTCGTCATTGGACGCTCTAACCCTATCGTGTGGGTACTCAACAGAATCGCCAGACTGACACGATTATATAGAGTATCCACAACATAGGGTTTGGTTGAGAAATAAGGCAGATATTGTGGCGAAAAGACCGATTTATACCCCCTTATCGAGATTGCTGCTCCTCGTAGCAGCACTAATCTCGCGGCGTTATCACATGTTCTAGACAATCTCTGACAATAATATATACACGTTTGTAAAATGAGGACATTACGCTCGTTTCAGATTCAATTTGGATATTAAAATATTTCAGAACCAATGGCAATAGTTAGGTTTTTGAAAACAATACAGACTTATGTGAGTCTGCTCGTTTTGAGCTTGAAATCAGCATTGCTTGCCCTTCAGTAATAAAATTATTTTAAAACTCTTACAACATGAAAAATGGAGTAGCCCCATTTTGAACATTACATAGTCCACTTTAGGGAATAAAGCGCAGAAAGAAGTAAACATATGTCAATTATTCGTTAAGTAACCTGCCTTATTCTAATTTTAAGCCGCTTTCAACAAAGTTTCAATTATATCACTGCGTTTCTTTGGTAAGTTACGAGTACACGTACTATTGGTCCATTTATCCTGAAACCAGTCAGTCAGTCGAAATAATAATCCTTCAACCCTGAGTGCCAATGAGGGCAGCCATTATTACCATTTTATATCAGACAAGTTCGGAATCTATTCAAAATACACGCATATCAGCTATTGTATATCAAACATTTTCGGATTCTACTCATATCAGTTATTTTATATCAAAGAAGTTACTCAAAATACATGCTTATCAGTTATTGTATATATTTATGTATATTGGAATGACCCAGCCAAAGATCGAACTGACGACCTCGCGAACCGAAACGGACGCTCTACCACTACATCACCGAGGTTGTAACATGTTACACGACGCAATGTAAATGTTGGCGCTTTTAGAAAACCAATCGTAAAGCATTTACGACCAGTGTATATATCCAGATCAGCTGGCGAATCCGCTCATTATAATCTGTCCCTGCACTATCCATCAATTTGTATCATTAAGCATGGAAGCCGAAGTAGACTCCGAAACTATTACACTATTAAAACGTTATCAGGGCTCAAAAATTAGCCCCATGCTCCAAATAAGACTTATGATTGGCAAATATCGAAATTGACCATTTGTTTTGACCAATCAGATTATTGAGCACACATTTTCAGTTAAGAGTAATCTTTTATAATATTGGAGCCAGGTCTTCTTCCACGTGTGTAGCAAATACACCGCCCATATGTACATGTAACATGAACACTTTGTATTTAATTTATAATATTTCGCTCAAATTTAACTTTGCGGTATTATGATTTAATTCTGGTCATTTTCCCGCCGATTGGTGTGACTGTGATCATGCAAAAGACACGATTTGAACATTAATCAATCATTTTTAAAATCGATACTTATGAATAGAAAGCTGCTGTATACTTTTTGATTACAACTATTATTTACGTAATAGTTAGAAATAAACGAAACGGAGAGTATGAATCATTTTATTTCTAGTTTACCCGTTCCTCATAACAGACGACAGCAACACTATTCAGTTTGATTGTACATTTGTCTATATAACACAGTCTCACTTGTAATTCCCTTCAATACCTTATTTTTTCTAGAATAACATTCGAAATAAATAAGTTCCAGATATCATTCATAAATAACTATTCTATACCAAACAAGGTTCAAAGTGCCATTTCCGGAAAGAAATCTCAGTAATTTCAAGGTGTTTTAGACGTACGTTATTTTTCACTTTAGAGCGCTTTCACATCTGATGTATATATATGTTACAGTCAAATAAGCTTTGTTTGCCTTTTTTTCTTCGTAATATTGGTAGGACCTATAAATATAGTATGTAAGGAAAGGTAGCCAATGCCTGGGAATACTAAAGTGAGGAGTACCGATGCCAGAAAGCCACGAAATACAAGGTTAGGTGATCCGACAGCCGTGATTTAACAAGTTGAAAACAGCGTTAAACTTACATAAATTAACCCACTTTAAATTTTTTATTTTTTTATTTTGCTGCGATTATGAAGAGTTTTGTTGCCTTTCCAGTGACGATCATCTTTTAAATATCGTGAAAGAAAGACTCAAGTGTATCAGTTTCCTCTTCAGGATAATATTTTGAGAAAGAAATTCTTTCCTTTCAACATCAAATTCCTTCAGAAATGTCCAGAGCAGATGACATTTAAATGTCATATCTGATAAACGATGTGTAACAATATGGCCTATGGCCACTGCTTTCATTGCAACCCGTGTTTCCATGACCCAACCAGAATTGTAAAACTGTCCCATTTCGGAGTCAGAATTAGCTACTGAACTTTGTACAAAACGCTATAGACTATAATATAATGACCAAGCTGTTCCTTTAATTAAGTGGTACCCATCGAAAATTGTCGTCCGGCCTGGCCACAGTTTGGTCAATCCTTGTTATAAAACTAGTTCGTGACCCTAGTAAAAACTGGCTATAACCAGTTCTATGTATTGAGGCCGAGCTAAGGTTTTGGGGAAACACATTAAAATTACGTACTTCGTAAGAAGGCCAGAACTTATGTCTGGGCCTCGACTTGTTAAAATTGTACAAATTTGGTCAGATATAAACTCTTACCCAGACTGATAGATTCATTCTGGCTCGTAACTTTGTTTGTAGGAAAGCTCATCAGTTACACACGTTTTTAGAAGAACATTATTTGCTTATTTAAGCCGAATCATTTTAGGAAATATACAGTCTCGAAATTGACGTAATTAAATAGTTTAAAGGAAGAACACTGTTGACTTTATTTTATTAAAGATATATATATTGTTGAAAGTGCTACATAATCTAATTTGGTGCCGTGACCAGGATAAGTCACTGGAACGTCGCGGAACACAACGTGAAGGAAATAAACACAACGCGGAGGACAAAAAGGTATTATCATTTTTGTAATAAAACTTGTTTCTAAATAAAATGGCTGAATCTGCTACCGAAGTTAGAGAATTAACACAGGCTATAAATGATAACAATACTCATCTCAGGGTTCATGCGCAGAGTCTAGACATAAATGCCAGAACAATGGTGGACTGCACCACCAGATTAGGGGAACAGTTAACAAACGTTCATATAGAGGGGGGGGGGGGGGGGGGGGCAGAAAGAAATTAAATCAATTTTCCCTTCAAATTCGCATATTCCCATATTTGACGGAAATCCACATTTTTTTGAAAGTTGGATTAAAGAAGTAGAAAAATTTTCTTTTCTCCACGACAATAAGTCACATAGAGACGGACGACCGGATGAATACAAAAAACGCGAATTAATATGTTGGCAATGCAATGAAAAGGGTCACTCAGCTAGGAATTGCCAAGCAAAGAAAAGTAATTTAAACTAATAACGCTGATGCGTAATGAAGCCGACACATCAGCGGAAACGACCCCTAAAACAGAAAAACACAAAATTAATATAACAGGTAATCCGAATTCTTGTATGATAACGGTTCAAAAACAGAAAATAAGAGCGCTTCTTGATAGCGGTGCGTCAACGAGTTTAGTGAGTTTAAAATTTTACCAATCCTTGCCAGTCAAGCCGAAATTAGAGAAAACAAATTCACATTTAGAGTCAGTAGAAGGAGGTAGTTTGAAAATTAAAGGTAGAATAGAGTTAGATTTTGAGATAAAAGGTTTGAAACTTTCTCACAAGTTCTTTGTAGTAGATGGCATTAATAGAAATGTAATTATTGGTGAAGATTTCCTTAATTTCTGGGGTGTCAGAATCTATTATGATTTAGGTTTAATAAGGCTTAAAAAATACATACATACCGTTTTTGTCCGACAAACACATAAACGCTGTTTGCAGATTAAATAGTACTGTTACATTGAGACCAGGTCACTCGTACATACTTAAAGCTAGAAAGAAGGGTGTTGTAGTAGGTAGAGTAGAAATTAGTCAACCGGAAAGTATAAACATGTATAACGATAGGCAGACAGGTCAACAGGTCACTAGTAGGCCATGTAAAGAGGAGATTATAAAACAAATTTATTCTGACCCAGAGTATCAGCGCACTATAGAAACTCTAGTATTAAGATATTTAGATGTATTTGCTTTTAGAATTACTAGACTAGTAGTAATGTAAGAACTGTAATAATTACTTAATGAAGTAATGTAATTGATGGCTTCAAGTGTATATTATAAACCTTGTGTTGAATAATATACATAGTTTTGATATATATATAGAACTTAATTAGTGTATAATAGATATGAGAAGAGAAATCATAAGTATAGTTAGTTAGTATAAAAGTTGTAAGTATTGAGTTATAATAATCCAAGGAGGAGTAAAGCAATTGGAGTAGCAGTAATGGTTAATTACGGAGGCTTACAAACCGAACTTATATCGGGCGCGGGTATTGACTGCGTTGGATGGTATTGACGTCCATTTGTTGAATAGGTCTTGACGTAATTGTTATTAAGTCATGATTATGGGTATTTTACAAAGGAATTTGCGGACCAAACTTGATGGGCATGAGTATTGATTGTGTAGGATGGTATTGACGTCCTTTCGCTGAATAGATTCCGGTATAGTTAAGACTTGTGAGTGATATAATATCAGCATGAACCATATCACGTTGGATGGTAATTGACGTCCTCTCACTGTAAGGTCTTGATAGTGTATATTAAGAATGTTGTTTATCTTCTATTTTAGACTGGCTAGGCAAAACAAAGATGGTGTATCCATCACTGTTGTTTCTTGTTATAACTTCACAGACTTTAAAGTCTGGAATAAATTCAAACGTTTGAATTTGCTCCAAAACAATTCTATCAATCTACCGGCTAAGTTAATAGACCTTGAAGAATTTCCCTTGAATGCGCTAATACACGAACTTGAGCAGTTAAGTCCAATGGTAGAAATGAGTAACCCTCAATTTCCTTCCTGGGGATATGTGATTATTATCATTAGCATAGTCATTTTTGTTATTCTTTCGATCGTTTGTTACTGCAAATGCCGAAATTCAAAAGTCATTCAGTTAATCAGATCAGCCAATAAAAATAGAACAAGTAAACACATGATGATAAAACCCAAGGACATTCATGACGAGAAACCTGAGAATACGGGTATTACTGGAAGCTACCGAGATGACGTAATGTCGATGGCAACTCTCCTAGAGAAGGAAAAGCAACAAGACGAAAACGAAACCGAGGAACGTGCCAGTGAAGGCAATATAGTTCGACAGAAGTTTCCTGCTCTTGACTCCACTTCGACCTTCATTCTAAGGAAGGCGACGTGATATACACATATGCAGTGTAATTACATATTGTGTGTTATTATATATATTGGAATATACACAGATTTTATTATGAAGAATTAACATTCTGACGCAAGTGAGCCAGTAACCCTATACCGAGTGGATTGAACGGTTGTAAATACCACTCTCGTTGGAACATTGATTGATCGTAGGGACGATGGAGTTGGCTACGGTACGACGGTGACGATAACATTGGTTATGGTACAACGACGGGGGCTGATGTTAACGACGCGATCCAGCAGCGAGACGAAGTCTTACAGTGAAAGCATAAAACATGACTTTAAAATTTGATTCTAAAAATTATGCTATATTAAGACTTATTTAAGTTGTTTCAAATGTATCTAGGACTCTTAAGCCTATCAATAAAACACCTTCTACTCATTGGATTATAAGTGACTATTCGATTACTCAAAAGTTATAGGACTGAACCAACTCACTTGTTGTTTATAATTGTATTATTAATTCTTGTTTGTTATATATGTGATTATTGTTTATAATGTTTAGTTACGAATGAGTATATCAGACAGAAATTACATGCATACACTTTGGCATAAGTATGTAAGTTTCTAAAATAAGTATGGGGGGTATGTAACAATATGGCCTATGGCCACTGCTTTCATTGCAACCCGTGTTTCCATGACCCAACCAGAATTGTAAAACTGTCCCATTTCGGAGTCAGAATTAGCTACTGAACTTTGTACAAAACGCTATAGACTATAATATAATGACCAAGCTGTTCCTTTAATTAAGTGGTACCCATCGAAAATTGTCGTCCGGCCTGGCCACAGTTTGGTCAATCCTTGTTATAAAACTAGTTCGTGACCCTAGTAAAAACTGGCTATA
The DNA here is from genome assembly GCA_031761405.1 of Serripes groenlandicus. Lineage (NCBI taxonomy): Eukaryota > Metazoa > Mollusca > Bivalvia > Cardiida > Cardiidae > Serripes > Serripes groenlandicus. Next base: position 46,806,342 of record JASEVX010000011.1, on the reverse strand, counting down.
ACCAGTTCTATGTATTGAGGCCGAGCTAAGGTTTTGGGGAAACACATTAAAATTACGTACTTCGTAAGAAGGCCAGAACTTATGTCTGGGCCTCGACTTGTTAAAATTGTACAAATTTGGTCAGATATAAACTCTTACCCAGACTGATAGATTCATTCTGGCTCGTAACTTTGTTTGTAGGAAAGCTCATCAGTTACACACGTTTTTAGAAGAACATTATTTGCTTATTTAAGCCGAATCATTTTAGGAAATATACAGTCTCGAAATTGACGTAATTAAATAGTTTAAAGGAAGAACACTGTTGACTTTATTTTATTAAAGATATATATATTGTTGAAAGTGCTACAGATGACAAGAACATATGAGCGATGTTCCAGGAAAATCAAGCTTAGCGTAATGTTTACAAGTATAGATAAAATCGATCTGCTCAACAGTGGTAAAGGATACACATCGATACTAATTTCAGATACTCCCTGAACCGCTCTTTTACGTATTGGCGAACAGTGCAGAGCCTGCTCAAGCTTCGCGGAAGTGCAGGTTGATCTGGATATACACATGTTGTAAATGCCCTTTTTTGGCTGGCTTAAAGCATTGCTCATTTAATCAAATGGCAACCGCCAATGATACCATCAACTATAAATATACTATGTAAATGTAACAGACGAAGGACAAAGCACAGTATGTCTGATAAATGACCGACCCAATGTTGAAAAACTGATAAAATAATCGTTTAACATACAAGTCATGTACAATTAGAGTTGGTGTGTTTGTACGGTGGTTTACCTAACTTTTTGACAAATTTGTTTTTATATCACGGCCTTTCCTGGGTAAGTTAACTTCTGTTTCGTTTATTCTGGCATAAGCAAATCCGTCGTTATGCTAACCCCGCAATCCTGACTATAATACTTTGTAATGTTTTCGTCAATAAAAACGTTTCACTTGACTATATTCGGATCAGTTACATCTACACGTGTTACAAATGTACACATGTTAGCTTTTATGGATCTCTGGTCAATTTTAAAGGTTTGGAGAGAAGGTTCACTAACTGACGCACTCTGTAGAAATAAGGGGCGGTTATTCGAAACACTGTGTAGTGGTAGAGCGTCCGCATTAGGTGCGAGAGGTCGGGATTTCAATCCCCGATCGGGTTATACCAAAGACTTTAAAATTGATAATGATGGTTTTTCCTCCTTTGCGCTCGGCATAGTGGGGTTATCATTACGACTCACTCGCTAGTGTCAAGATCAATGGACCAGTAGTACTGGTCCTTTTCCGAGAAATCGCCGCGATATAACTGAACACATGTTGAAAGAGGCGTAAGACACCGAAACAAAACGAACAATGAAGAAACAATCTATGAGGATGGGTATTAGAACCAATACACACACAACTGTTATTTGAAGTAATCAGACGCGGGCGGTAATTTGAATCAATAAACACGGACGGAACAGACAATCAGTGAAGGTTATCCTAATAGCAATTAATTGTTTGGATGTTTGTTTGGTGGTTCACGCTGCTTTAAACAATATCTTAGAATATTACCACCATTAATTACTGGTTCCTTTATCCTGGCACCAGCGGATCTTTCGCAATATCAGTGAAGGTTATCCTAATAACAATTAACCCTTTCCTTCATACGACAATTATGCAGCAGACGACTTTGAACGTATTTTGTCAAAACATAGAAAATCTCCATGATTGAAAGGATAACCTATGACAAAAAGTGGAAAACATTGTGGCAAAAGGAGAAATTGCACGTTTTGTGCAATTTCTTCTTTTGTCACTATGTTTTCAAAAAGCCGTCTGCTGCAGAGGCGTCAGAAAGCTTCTATATGAGGGAAGGGTTATTTGTTTGGATGTTTGTATGGTGTTTCACGCTGCTCTAAACAATATTTTTAGAATATTACCACCATTACTGGTTCCTTTAATCGTGGCACCAGCGGGGCTTTCGCAATGCTAAACCTCACAAAACTGATCGCAATGAAGGGAAATTCATTAATACCTTAACCCTTTCCCTCATATAGACGCTTTCTGACGCCTCTGCAGCAGGCGGTTTTTTGAAAACATAGTGACAAAAGAAGGAATTTCTCAAAACGAGCAATTTCTAATTTTGCCACAATGTTTTCCACTTTTAGTCATAGGTTATCCATTTAATTAAAGAGAATTTCTATTTTTTGACAAAATATGTTCAAAGTCGTCTGCTGCAGAATTGTCGTATGAGGGAAAGGGTTAACATAAACAAACAAATGAACACTGATTTACAAAACTAAATCGTCAACGATATTATGAAAACACTTATTCTACATCCACTTTATCCTGGCACCACCGCGTCGCAATCCTGAGAGAAATGGAGAGCAAACTGTTAATACCTTAACCCTTTCCCTCATACGACAATTCTGCAGCAGACGACTTTGAACATATTTTGTCAAATAATGGAAAATCTCTATAATTGAACCTATGACTAAAAGTGGAAAACATGGTGACAAAAGGAGAAATTGCACGTTTTGTGCAATTTCTTCTTTTGTTACTATGTTTTCAAAAAGCCATCTGCTGCAGAGGCGTCAGAAAGCGTCTATATGAGGGAAAGTGTTAATATAAATAAACAAATATACACTGACTTACTTACTAAATCGTTCACGGTATAATGGAAATACTTATTCTACATCATCTTTATCCTTGCACCACCGATTCAGAAGTCGTAATGCTTAACCTGACAATCCCGAGAGCAACGGAAGGAATACCTTTATATAAACAAACAAATCATATAACATGATAAATATACTTAGTCTACATCCACTTGTGTCGGTATAGCCATGACTGAACACACTTTAAACTAAACATTGAAGTAGTTAATCCATTTTCAATGCAAGTTTATATTAAGCATCCAACAAACCGCCGTTTAACGGAATGAATACCACACTCTCATTCCACCAAGGCTTACATATCGAGGGCTTGGCGTGAAACGGTTGTAATTTAAAATCTATTTTGAAAACCCTGGTTTAGGGGCAATTTTGACCACTTTGTAAACAACGCAAATTTAGGTGCCATTGCTCAGAACGAGCAATGGCAACTAAATTTCCATTGTTTACCAAGAAAAATGATTTAACGCGTATAAAGAGTTACAGTTACATAAAGTTAGTTACAACCGTTTCACGCCAAGCCCTCGATTTGAGTGGTGATCTGCGAAAACCAACCGTAATGGATGCGTTAGCGACCAGTGTGTATTCAGATTAGCCAGCGTATCTGCGCAGTCCGATATGCATCTACACTGTTTTCAAATTGGTCCTATCATGTTTCAAGACAATTCTGTAAAGCAGTCTCCACTTGGAGCATAGGCAGGGATGCGTGAGTAAGTCGTTGTCCACAGGTCAACAATTCCGTTGAGGTTGGTGTTCGCAATAAAATAAATCTCAATCAGACAATACCTTTTAATACCTACAATATATAATTTGGAGGTCAAAAGAACATTTCAGAATATCAAATACGTCCTTTATATAGCGTTATGTTTGTATTCCCTAATTATCAAGCGTGTCGTTTATTCCTCAATTACCAAACGTTATATTTATTCCTTAATTATCCTGCATTTTATTCCCAAAACTTGTAAAGAGAACTTTGTGGTCAGTTCTCTTTGAACTACTACGATCCGTCATGGAGGCATACAAGTCTTCGGCAAATACAAAATACAACACAATCGCTTGTCCTATGTTTAGCGATTTTCTCGGAGAAGAAAACCGGGGTGTACGTTATATTCCAATACTTTACTGGGGGACTTTGACAAATAACCGAGGCAAATAACCGTCTGCAATCCAAAACCACAATACAATACTCTAATAATCACTTATGTCCGCTTCTCGAATTATTCCGTCGTTAAGGAAGCAGTGGGACGTTACGAAAACCAGTCTGGTGAAATAACTTGCGTCTATTACACTCAGATCGGTTTTCGTTGAAAGCCGGAGGTAACATTTGCTTAACCCTTTCCCTCATACGACAATTCTGCAGCAGACGACTTTGAACGTATTTTGTCAAAACATGAAAAATATCCATAATTGAATGGATAACATATGACAAAAAGTGGAAAACATTGTGGCAAAAGGAGAAATTGCACGTTTTGTGCACTTTCTTCTTTTGTCACTATGTTTTCAAAAAGCCGTCTGCTGCAGAGGCGTCTATATGAGGGAAAGGGTTAATACTTTCCCACATACAACAGATATGCAGCAGACGACTTCGAACACATTTAGCCAGCAATAGAAAAAAGCTCTCTTGATGAATAATTTGAAAAAAAATTGTGATAAAATGAGAAATTGCTTTTAAAGAGACTTTTTTCCTTTTATAACAACGTTTTCAACGGACTTCTGCTGCAGAGGGGCCAGAAAGCGTATATATATATATTTATATATATATGGAATGGGTTACTCCTTTAACTGGAGCAAAAACCGGCAGCAGGTTACGTATGAAAGCATTTATACCCCGAGAAATTGGTCATTATGTGCCAATTTTCATTTGTTCACAATGTTCTCAACTCAGTATATAAATTACTAACACATTACCAATCCTTCAGCTTTTAATTGTTTCTCCAAATGTTTCTAGACAGACAGCGTAAAAATGTCATATCAGGTTAACGCTTCATTAATTCAGCCCTTTGTTCGGTGCCATTTCACGTAGCCAATCCACCAATCAAATTACACACTTTTAAACCTTCGGTACGAACCATTACAACACGTGACCTACAACACTGCCACACTGAATTCAAGGCTTCTTTCGGTTTGCTTCGAACATACATTTAGGTTTATGTACATGCCGTTGAACATGGTAGAAATAATTCATCACAATATCGCATTTCTTGAGGACAATGTGAACGTGAAATTAACAAATGAATCAATACCATACATTCACTCTGCTAAGCAACATAAATAATTATGGTCTGCATTCAGATATAAATGTCACTATTTCCGAAATCAATTTCAATGCTATCAATTTTAACATGCCTGACGACATTCCGGTTGTATCCTTTATCGTGTAAACGAGGATAATAAAACTAAAACAATGAATGCCACTCACTATTCTTTAATTAGAAGATATATTTTTCACTTTTCAGATTTAATTGTTTCTTTCCTTCACGTCCCTTTCAACAGTATTTCAGATATATTACGTCGTTTACCAGTAGTTCCGGTATCACTTAGCCTGACATTGATTTGCTACAGTTTTTAATGTTGAAATGCAAAACTAAGAACCAGGGAAGAAAGCCATACATACCAATAGGTTGCTTTGACCAGACCGGGGATCGAAGCCTGATCTTCCACTCCGCAGTCGGACACTTTAACAACAACACCAAGGAAACGGTTGGCGCCTTTCAGAATAATTTCTCAAAAAATATGGTTCTTCTATATTTTCATAACAAAAAAATGCTCACCGTTAATGGCTGAACATTGTCTAATACCTAGCGTTCAATTCAGACCATTATCTTATTCCTAACGTTCATGACTAAACATTGTCATATTCTTAACATTTATGGCTGAACCTTGTCTAATCCTTAACGTTTATGGCAGAACCTTATCTAATCCTCAACGTTTATGGCTGAACATTGTCTAATCCTCAACGTTTATGGCAGAACCTTATCTAATCCTTAACATTTATGGCTGAACCTTGTCTAATCCTTAACGTTTATGGCAGAACCTTATCTAATTTTAACGTTTATGGCTGAACACTGTCTAATCCTCAACGTAGATGGTCGAACATAGTCTAATCCTCAACGTTTATGGCTGAGTATTTTTCTAATTCTTAACATTTATGGCCGAACATTGTCTAATCCTCAACGTTTATGGCTGAACATTGTCTAATTCCTAACGTTTATGACCGAACATTTTCTAATGCTTAACGTTTATGGCTGAACATTGGTTAATCCTTTACGTTTATGGCTGAACATTGTTTAATCCTCAACGTAGATGGTCGAACATAGACTAATCCTCAACGTTTATGGCTGAGCATTGTCTAATTATTAACTTTTATGGCCGAACATTGTCTAATCCTCAACGTTTATGGCTGAACATTGTCTACTTCCTAACGTTTATGGCCGAACATTGTCTAATCCTTAACGTTCATGGCTGAACATTGTCTAATCCTTAACGTTTATGGCTGAACATTGTCTAATCCCTAACGTTTATTGCTGAACATTGTCTAATCCTTAACGTTTATGGCTGAACATTGTCTAATCCTTTAACGTTTATGGCTGAACATTGTCTAATCCTTAACGTTTATGGATGAACATTGTCTAATCCTTAACGTTTATGGCTGAACATTGTCTAATCCTTAACGTTTATGGCTGAACATGGTCTAATCCTTATCGTTTATGGCTGAACATTGTCTAATCCTTAACGTTTATGGCTGAACATTATCTAAACCTATACGTTATGGCTGAACATTGTCTAATCCTCAACATTTATGAACGACATTGTCTAATCCATAACGTTTAAGGCTGAACATTGTCTAATCCTTAACGTTTATGGCTGCACATTGTCTAATCCTCAACGTTTATGGCTGAACATTTTCTAATCCTATACGTACATGGCTGAACATTGTCTAATCCATATCGTTTAAGGCTGAACATTGTCTAACCCTTAACGTTTATGGCTGAACATTGTCTAATCCTCAAAGTTTATGGCTGAACATTGTCTAATCCTCAACGTAGATGGTCGAACATAGTCTAATCCTTAACGTACATGATCGAAACTTGTTACATGGTTGAACATGTCTAATCCCTAACCTACATGGTCGAAAATTGTCTAATTCCTAACGTTTATGACTGAACAATGTCAAATCACAAACGTTCATGGCTGAAGATTGTCTTACCCCAAACGTTCATGACTGAACATTGCCTATTCCCCAACGTTCATGGATGCACATTGTCTTATGCCAAACGTGTATGGCTGAACGCTGTCTAATCCCTAACGTTCATGGATAATCTCTTAAATTGCTAACGTCACTGGCTGAACATTGTCTACACACCATAGTTCATGGCTGAACATTGTCCAATCGCTCACGTATGGCTGAGCATTGTCTTAACCGAAACGTTTTTTGGCTGAACATTTCTAATCCCTAACGTTTTTGGCTGATTGTTAACGTCAATGGCTGAACATTGTCTAATCCTATACGTACATGGCTGAACATTGTCTAATCCTATACGTACATGGCTGAACATTGTCTAATCCTTAAAGTGTATGGCTGAACATTGTCTAATCCTTAAAGTTTATGGCCGAACATTGTCTAATCTTTAACGTTTATGGCCGAACATTGTCTAACCCTTAACGTTTATGGCTGAACAATGTCTATTCCTTAACGTTTAAAGCCGAACATTGTCTAATCCTTAACGTTTATGGCTGAACATTGTCTAATCATATACGTTTATGGCTGAACATTGTCTAATCCTCAACGTTTATGACTGAACATCGTCTTATCTCTAACGTTTATGGCTGAGCATTGTCTAATCCTTAACGTTTATGGATGAACATTGTCTAATCATATACGTTTATGGCCGAACATTGTCTAATCCTCAACGTTTATGGCTGAACATTCTCTAATCCTTAACGTTCATGACTGAACATCGTCTTATCTCATGGATAATCATTGCCTAACTACAACTTTAATGACTGAAAATTGTCTAATCCCTTACGTTTATGGCCGAACATTTCCTAATCCGCAACGCCTATGGCTGATCATTGCCGAACCCCATCTTTCATGACTGTACATTGTTGTATCCCTTATGTTCATGGCTGAACATTGTTTACAGAACGTCTCTGATTGGTCAAAGCAACTTCGTACTGCCAAATAACTTATCAGAAGTCTTATTTAGAGCAAGGAGCTCATTTCTGGACACACAGAACGTTTTCAGAGTTTTATAGTTTCAGGACCGTGTCTTATTGTAATTATCAATAATGTTGTTGTCGAACTGGGAGTGAGGTACTATAATTGGGGAGGAATTATTATACCAAAGCACGCACAATTCTAGGATCGTTGATTCTAACGAACATCGTTACGTGAAGCTTATGAAGCGTATATATAGTGTGCAACTTATTACCTGAAATTGCAAAGTTTTTGTGTATTATAGTGTCGCCGGTCATAAAGGCTTTCGGGACCATTATTAAGTAGCTGGCGGCTAAAGTGGAAGCCTTAACCACTAGGCTATCTGTAAAACAGATAGACAAGTAATGTTGTTAATGTCCCAAATAATGATCAAGGTGTCATTCCATGAAGTTAATGACAAGTTGCTGAACAATTCAATAACCCCAACAAGAGGTCCAGATAAGGCTCTATCCCACATAATATCTCTTTTATTTTACGTACAAACCCTATGGTGTGGATACTCAAAGAATCGTCGAATAAGTCAAATAAGTCAAATAATAACTGGTCAAATAAGGATTTAGAAATAAGCAATATATCTCTTATCTAAAGTTCTGCATAACTAAATTATTAATCAAATTGGATACTTCTTTGTGCAATATCCGGTTGTATGTGTTTTTGCAAAGACATGTTTTTTTACGTTGTTATAGTTCATGTGGACCTCTGGATCATAAGAAATATAGTTTTGATAACAAATTGAAAACATTGTGACTATGGAGATATTGTACATCTTGAGCAATATCTCATTTGTGTACAATGTTTTCATAAGTCGTCTGCTTCAAAAGAATCCTAACGCTAATTATTTTCTTTTCTAAAGAAGTAACATTGATCTGCAGCCAAATGCTTGGCAAATTAAATAATGTAATCTGTAATATCAAATTGTGTTTTCTTCGATCGAATACGTGCTCTTTAATTTACAAAATTACCAACACATGCCACAAAAAAATGATGCCATCAGCTTCAATACACACAAACATTTACAATTCGATTAAGTCCTCTTATGTTAGTTTAGTTCAATTTTCGAGTCCTCAAAATATATATTCCTGTTTTGCAATGCAAATTAAAATGACTTTCTTAACAACTTATATCAAAATGGTAGTAAAATTGATAATTTAATCAGTTGATTCATTCACTGGTGTTTAACGCCCTTTACTTTAACCCTTTCAGCGCCGAATTGTTTAAAGTAGACTCTTCCATGCTCAAAACCCGGACGACTATATTGTCATGTTATAGGATTTTTGGAATATTGTTTATAACTCACAGCCAAACAATGCATAGTTCAGGTGAGACAGCTCGTTACGAGCTGACTCACCTGAATCTGCATTGTTTTCAAAAAGCTCAATATTGCCTTTGGCGCTGAAAGAGTTAAACGGTATTTCAGTTATATCGAGGCGTTCGGTTCACCACCTACTGTGTGTGTTCATGCTAACTTAGACCTGTAGCTCACACACTATTCGTCCTATGTAACTGGTTACCTTCCAACATATACTATTTAGCACAGATCAATGAAATATACTTCATAAGAAGCAGTAACAACAGTTCTCTACATTGGGCAAGTGTTTAGCTTGCAAAAATAGATACCCGCGTGTTAATCTTATATGCTACACTGTAATACACTGACATTGTTTTACGACGTTTTCTGTCTGGTTTACCAACAAACGATGTGTATACTTAAGCCGTCCCGCGAGAAACCAACATACTCTGCGTAAAGTATCGAATCGGGTCAGCCTAGGCATGCCGTGCAGGCTAATCCGGACAGACAGTTTTCGCCTCCTGTTGATTTTTTGTTTCAGGACATTACTCTATCCATCTATCCCCCTGGGACGGAATGTGACGGGCCGGATCAGTCTGCGCGGACTGCGCAGGCTGGTCTGGGTCGATACATTACGCAGAGGCTATAATGTTGGTTTTCTCGCTAGACGGCTCACTTTATTTGTTACGTTAACTTATTCCTCCAATGAAACCTACTAAAAACAAGTATCCAATCTAGTACATGTTGCAGTGTCATGGGTCTACAATATTCCATATGTTACAGTAATGTATGAGTTAAACGGATGTTTTCTCTTGAATAAAATATTTTTCGAAACATTCAGTGATTCAAACAACTCATCACGAGGTTCAATCAGCTATTTACGGATCGGCTTGTATTTAATCGATGCGTCGTATACAAACAGATAACACCTATAATGTAGCAGAACTATTTACATGAACACTCATTGATGAACCTGTTTGTTGCGTTTTATATGTAAGGTGTTTTACGCCGCTTTTAAACACTTTTCTCAGCTATATCACGGAATTTTCTTGGTCAGTTACCGGAACTACTAAGCCATTTATCGTGATAGCAGCGGATCAGTCGATATGTTAACACAAAACTCCTGGGCGCAAGTAGGGAAACAAATTACTACCATTGTTAAAGTCGAACCCGCGACCTCCCGCATCCGAGGTATGTGCGTATATTTGCGATAGCGATATAGAAGGAGAGCCGAGCCCCAGTAGCTCAGTCAGTAGCGACGCGGGCTGTCAATCAAGGAGTTGTGAGTTCGAATCCCGGCCCGACCTACTTTCTTTCCGACGATTGACAAAAGTCAATGCGACATACGTCATTGGTATTCCACCAATGGGCTACGTCTATGTGGAAAAGCAGCCAGTTGCTTGGGAAGATTGTTGTGTGGAGTACGGGTGTGAGAAAACCAGGAAATGCACGAGTAGGTGAACTAGCCGCCGTGATATAACTGCGAAATTGTTAAAAACGGCGTTAAACCCCAATCAATCAATCAACCATAGAAGGAGAGTTGACAAATCTTGTCGCCAGTGTTGGTTCATGCCAGGCGTACGTATTTATTATATGACGCTGGGTACCCGACTAGCAATGCTGAACTGAACACCCAATAAACGTTTCAAACGTGGGAAATCCTTGCACATGTCAAGACACCATAACTCCAATAGTTACAATCCCATGACTGATACATCGCGTGACTCAATCTATTTAGCTTTGATGGGTGGGAGTAGCTTGCCTGTTTTCATACAGGTTAAGCGGCTTTGTTTTTGCTGTGGTCGAATATCGTTAACTCTTTTGCTGCAAACGGCAATTAAAGTTTTTTTGCAAACAATGCAGATTCAGGAGAGACAGCTCATAACAGCTCCATAGTTTGCCTCTACTAAGACATTGAGTTTTTACAACATTTCATGTTAGACTAAAATAGAGCGGTCCAATATTCAACATGGAAGATTCGACTTTATGGAATTCAGGGGGGGGGGGGGGGGGGGGGGGGATTTGACCAAGTGAGGTAGGGATTAAAAACAAAAATAACACTTAATAACGGGTATGACCACCTATTGAGTTGACCACTGCATTGCATCGCCGGCGCATATAATGGACTAAATTGTTGATTTCTGCCTGTGGAATATTGTTCCATTCCTGAATGAGCGATTGACGAAGTTCGCCGCAGTCGCGGTACTACGGTCATGGTGGAGTGGCCTTGGGCAAGGCACATTTTCTAGCCTAGTACTGGTTTGTTTACCCAGGGATCATGAATAAGTGAACTGTCGCCGTGATATAACTGAACTAATGTGAAAAGCGGCGTAAAACAACAATAAATAAATAATTGACGAAGTGCGTTGACGTTAGTAGGTGGGTTGGGACGACGCCTCATTCGTCTGTCTAGATTATCCCAGGCGTGCTCGATTGGGTTGAGATCAGGAATTTTTGCGGGTCAGTCATCAATGAAATCAATGTTATTTGTAATAAGAACATTTAGAGTGTCTCTAGCTGTGTGAGATGTGGCATTATCATGCTGAAAAATCGAGATGTTGGTGTTGTTATGGGACAGCGGAATGACGTGATGAGCGAGAATGTCATCGCGGTAACATTGAGCATTTAAATTGCCATTAATGACGACTAGTGGTGAACGATAATCATGGGCAATGGCTGCCCAAACCATGACAGAACCGCCACCCCCGAAACGATCATTTCTCTTACGGTAGACGCGCACCCTGCCATCAGCACGATGTAAACAAAATCAGGATTCATCCGAAAAAAGAACGGTATTCCAGTGTCCGAATACCACACGGGACATGTTGAACAAATTATGCACGTGCAAATCGAGTTTCACGTTGTCGACGAATAACAGAGCAAATACAATCGATAAAATTCGTGAATCCTGATAACACAGGTCAATGCTAATATTACCTGTCTACTAACTTTACACAATTATTTCTTTAACACAACAAACACTATGTGTAAACATCGGAAGTTTCTTTTTTTGTTCAGTATATGTATATACGTCCTTCTTTGCACAAAATGGTTTTACTGTGTCAAGGGAAGAGTGCGAATGTTTTGCCTGTTTTGGCCAAACATATTAAATACGCTTTAGAAACAGAATACAGAACAGAATTTTATTTGTTATAAGTAGATACATTACTTTTAACAATTTTACATAAATAGAGAGGCAACGAAGAACAAATACATATAAAATACATTACAATTTGATTGAGAAATGGTTACTTTGCTGTTCTGCGTGTATTCGCACGAAAAATAAATTTCATTAAATTAAATATTGTTTTCTTGTTACCTGATATCATCAGATTTTCAAATTTATTTAAATTTGGCCATGTATAATAGTAGGGTTTTAGATATTCTTTGCGTAAGTCTGTGAAATAAGGACAAATAAGTAGGAAATGATATTCACTTTCGATAGTTTTCATATTACAAAAAGTGCATAATCTATTTATTTGCGGGATATTGAAGTGTCTCCCTTTTTCAATTTCCAGGTCTTGTGAGGATAGTCGGAATCTAGTTAAACATATTTTTAATTTTTTGTCTACTTTGTAATCTAGATAATTTTCAAATTTAAATTCATGTTTAAACATGCTGTAATAAGTTAACCTAAGCTTTAGAAACAAGAACTCACTACATAAACAATTTAAAAAATGATTAACCTGTGTGTTTCTTTATTTTTTATTTTTTATCTTTTTATTTGTTTATATATTTTCAATCTTTTTTCCATAAACATTTCGATTATTGTTCATTTGAAAGATGACATGTCATGTACATATATGTTAAATTGTGTTTTATGACTAGAAGCCGTATTAGGTTATGTCAATACAATTTTGTCTTTGTCTTTGTCGGGATTTTGCCGATATGTGTCGATGAATATCATACGTCAAATAACGCCAAATACATCCGCGTTCATGCTGATAGCCACACAGCTACTCTTTGCGTAGAAATTAGTGCATATCATCACCAGAATGCATTGAATATATGACATTGAGTTTAAATTCATTGTTAGGGTGCACTGTAAATGATTTAATTGATAATTTTTAGTATCTGACTTTGATTGAAAGTGAAAGTAGAGAATATTATGAAACAACTGTTTTGTCCGGGTCCGATTTTGTCCAAAATGAACGGTAACCATTTTCGCCTGGGGAAGTCTTTCTTGCATAATGCATGACCCCCAATTGTCGTTGGATTGTTTTAACGCTTAGAGGTAACTCTTGCCAATGCTATAAGATATTCTACATAAAAAACGCTTAGCAAGTGTGACAATTGAGGTTTGAAACTGGTCGATTTACATGGAAACAAAGAAGGAATTTATTTGGTGTATTGTGATCTCTAAGAACATTTTCTCGAAAAATGGATGCATTGAATAACTTTTTGAATGATTCTAATAACTACGACAAATGACCAGTATATACACAGAATAACCCTTTATCCATCGGACCTCGACTGCCTTCGTTATTCATTTCAGTTTATTCCGAAATTAGCATCAGAATGTTTATGCTTATGCATGTAGATGCATGCTTATAATTTTGATAATATCCACGAGAAAACCAACATTATGGACTCTGCGTAATGTATCGACCCAGATCAGCCTGCGCAGTCCGCGCTTACTAATCCGGACCTACACCTTCCGTCTCAGGTGGATAGAGGTATAGAGTAATGATTCCTGAAACAGAAAATGCACAGGAGGCGAAAAGTGTCTATACGGGTTAGCCTGCGCGGCTAGCTTAGGCTGATCCGGGTCGATACTTTACGCAGAGTCCACAATGTTGGTTTTCTCGTGGAACGGTTCAATTATACTGATGTTTTGCATTTGCTACGTATGAGGGTCTTTTATGTTTCATTTCATGAAAAGCAAAATGCTATTTATTTGAATTATTAATTTAGAACTAAAGGTTATTATATATGAGTGTACATGGCCGAGGCTTAAATAAATAAATTAAATTATATGTAAGTATTTATCATGTCAATTATGCTGGATGAACGGTCTACAGGATTCTAGAAATTCGGACAAATGTCGGCATGAATGTCGCCGTGTCTAGGGATAATTGAAATCTTATTTAACTCAGACAATAAAAATGTCTCCGTCCGAGATTTTATCGTTTCGGTCTCCATTTTATGGCCGGAGAAGGAGACGCAAAGATCAATATGTGTCAGCCCGTATACAGCTAGCAAATATTTTCAACAAGGACATTCTAAAACGTGCGTGTACAGCAAGTAAATAAGTTTAACATGGACATTCTAAAACGAGCTTTTACAGCAAGTAAACAAGTTCAACATGGACATTCTAAAACGTGATTTTACAGCAAGTAAATAAGCTCAACATGGACATTCTAGAACGAGCGTTTACAGCAAGTAAACAAGCTAAACATAGACATTCTAAAACTTGATTTTACAGCAAGTAAGCAAGTTCAACATGGACATTCTAAAACAAGCTTTTACAGCAAGTAAATAAGTTCACCATGGACATTCTACAACGAGCTTTTACAGCAAGTAAACAAGTTCAACATGGACATTCTAAAACGTGCTTTTACAGCAAGTAAATAAGTTCCACATGGACATTCTCCAATGCGCTTTTACAACAAGTAAACACGTTCAACATGGACATTCTACAACGAGCTTTTACAGCAAGTAAACAAGTTCAATATGGACATTCTACAACGAGCTTTTACAGCAAGTAAACAAGTTCAACATGGACATTCTAAAACGTGCTTTAACAGCAAGTAAACAAGTTCAACATGGACATTCTAAAACGTGATTTTACAACAAGTTAATAAGTTCAACATCGACATTTTTAAACCATTTTTACGAAAAGCCAGGAGACAGATGATATTTCACAAGATGCAAGTTACGCCCCTCCGTGAAAAGTATAATGATCGACGTCATAAAACATAATTAGTTAATCTGTCCATTCAGGACTTCGATTTTACGTAGTACCTGTAACGATACAGATTCGTTAAGTGCGTCAATGGGAAACGCTAAACGTTGACTTCGTGTAAAGGGTACAACCACACGAGCATGTGCATATGCACAGTCTGATCAAGATCTACACTGTTCACATATTACTTACAAACGTTTGTAAGTGGCTCCTCTCAACTCTTGCCGAGTCCGATAAGACGAATAAAATGTACGGGCTGATCTAAATATACATTGAAATGTCAACGTCTACCTTGTCCCATGGTTGAGTATATGACAAGTGTTATCCAGGTCAAATGACCTTTGCACGACCTTTGCACAGGACACTGTCTAACCCCTAGATCACAAACACAAAATCAGCAGCAGATAACTTTGAACAAACATTTAGGCAAACACGTTAAATATTCACTGACAGAAGTACGGTTTCTCTCCATGTGAGATCTTCCATTCAATATCAGATAAATTGCAATGTTTAGTCCACAGGTGTTTATAATTTGATACCCGAATAGTCTATTCGTAGTTGACTAGAATCGATATGATGTCATTTTTCATTACGTTATTTTCGTGGCGAATTGTTTGAAAATCGCCACAATGCTAACAGAAACAACAACAACGAAAACATTTACATAGTCAGTTTTGAACTGCCCGTTGACCTTTTATTCCTTGCTGCAAAACCAATTAACCTACATCCGTTAAACCGCCAAATATAGTTCTATCAGTGATGCAGAGACACGATTAATAATAATCTTGTCAGTCCTACTTTGGTAGCGGATTGATACTAAGATTTGAGATTTATTGACATAATATCTACATAGAGTTATATTATGTAAATGTTATATTTCTTCATGTTTGGGCAGATAATAAATATCATTACGCGTCTGGAAATTACAAAATGTTCTATAAATAGCTCGCGAGAATGGTTATCGATTGTTCTTAAAACTCCATTTTATAAACGCTTTTTTTTGTAGTTGTTGCAATATATGAAAGCGTATAAATGATAAGACTGGTTTAAAAGGTTAAAAGGACTCGATGTCATGCAGTGTACAAGTTAGACACGTCTGTACGTTCTAGCGTCAATTAGCAATCAATGCTGAAAGTGTAGCCGAATTGAGTTGGGGATCGAGCATTATCGTATATGCCTATATATATTAGCAACCCCAACTTATCAGTGATTATCGTATACGCGGTCTGGAAATGTCAAAAATTCAAACCCTCGTGTTACATTTTTACCAATATTTTTAACAACTAACATCGTAGGGTACTATAAAGTTTATTGTATTGAAGCTAATTGAAATCTCTAACTAACTGTGTAATTAAAGATCTCATTAATATTCACGAAAACTGCATAACCTATCAGATTAAAGGATTAGCTAGCTTCCGGAAGTTGCTGCAAGGTTGTAGGACAATCCTACGCAAAAATATAGTGCCGAGAGTTTCACGCTAAATAGTTCAGAATTCAAACATGTTATCATTATGCAGCATATTTTTCGAAAAACTACACTCTTTTAACTTTATTTTGATTCAAAAATCATGTTTCTTAGACGAGGATTACTTACTCGCAATTTTCCATCCGCCATTTCGGCTGAGACTCCATAGATAAACGATGTAAACATTGAACGATTACGACATTTTTAGCTTTAAAACCGACGATTACATACATTTATTGTTTTAGGTAAGTTCGAATATAATTATTATGAAGAAATTATATGACATTTATCCATAATAACTATTAATTTGTCATTTCAGGGTTTGTTTACTTTCACTTGCGTATGCAAATGACGAGGTCAAAGTTTACTCAAAGTTCAAACCTATCGTCTTTAGTTTTGTTTTCGTTTTTCGGCGATTAACTGCAATTAATAGTTAATTGATATATCTTTTTGACAAAGTATGTAACTTTGCATCGTCAACCATTTGAAACATTCAGTCCATTTCGTGCGAATCAAGCAACAGTCAATCAGTTGTGTTAACGATGTTTCTCATCGTTTCGTGCATTGCTATTCGAGTCATATTATCGTATGTGAAGATATCATTTCAAAGTTACTTTTTATTTTAACAATCAAGTCATGTCCAATGGGAAAATGTGTTTAACCCTTTCCCACATATATACACATCAACAGATGAAAACATTGTGGCAAAAGAAGATATTGCTCATAATTTCTCCTTTTCCTACAATATATATTTTTCTTTATTCATTAACTATGCGTTCATTCATAGTGATATTCCATATTTTATCATAATGTTTTAATATCTAGCTGCTGCAGATTTATTGTGTGTGGGAAAGGGTTTAAGGGGATTTTTTACTTTATTTTTTACTTAGGAGCTGATACTGTAAAACAATCCAACAACTTTTAATGACATGTAAAATGTATCCTATACACTATATACATTAATTGTCCCTGCTAATGTTATAACTGAAATATAGTTTCTTTTAATCTGACTTAACCCTTTCCCACTTGCAGATAACTTTGACAGCATTGTGGTAAAAGGAGTAATAGGCAATTGGCAATTTCCCCCTTTTGACAATGTTTTCAACTCTGTTCAATAATTATACTTTGATTTATTCTTATTCCAAAGTTTTGCCTAGATATTTTCCAAGTCGTTGTATGTGGGAAAAGGTTTATCCTTTTCCACGTATAGACGATTTCTGATGCCTCTGCAGCAGACAATGTTTGAAAACATTGTGGCAAAAGGATAGATTGAGCAATTTATCCTTTTGTCACAAGGTTTTCGTCTCTATTGGATTATGTAACTTTCATTTATAGAGATTTTTTCATATTTTGCCTGGATGTTTTCAAAGTAGTCTGCTGCATATTTGTTGTATGTGGCAAATGGTTAACACATATTTCCTGATTTATTTCAGCCGAGACAACTGGTATTCTGGTATGAATTCAACATTGATGATGCCTTCCCTGGTCCATTATGTAAACAACATCACATAAGTTCTGCAGATTTAGAAAGTGTAAAGTTACTTGATAAAAAGGTCAACAAACTTTCAAATGGACTTGTTTTAGAAATCAATTCTTTTTTGGAAATATAGGTAGAAATTCTTAGGATCTGTTCATGTGTTGTCGCAGTTAGCTCCCTGTCTGAATAGTGCAAACATTCATGTGAAATCCCTAAAATGCAAAGTTTCTAGTATCCGAGAACAGAAAACGGAACTTGCTTCCAAAAAGAAAGTGCCCGGTGTAAAAAATGTGCAGGAATTATTGAACAAGTATTTTGCCCCACCTCAATCAACAGAAAAGTTGAAAAATAACTCTCATCCGTGTGAATAAGAATCAGAGAAAATTGACTCATTTACAGAATCTATAAAGCAGGTCAACAAAACATGTTTAAGTGGTGAAACAGCCATTATAAAAACCAAATCAGTTGGATTTCAGGTATATCAGGATGACAAAATCTTTGAAGATTGTGATGATTCATTAGTGAAGGACACTTACTTACTTAAATACAAACATGCTAAACAGCAGAAGATCAGTCTAAATTTGCAGACAAAAATTGACAAGCAGACCGAAGTTTTGGGAAGTTTAAACAACAAAATTGGACATTATTCAACAAGAAATGTTAATAAAAGGGATAATACAGCAAAACAGTATCTTCATAAATTACGCGATATGCAGCAGTTAGTTCTTAACCAAGAAAATAATTGAAACGTACAACTGCTCGATTAAAGTTTAGTGAAGCGTCTGTTAAGACACTTTCCAAGGACAACATATTGGTGAAAAACAAGTTACATCAGAGATTTGAATGAGCATCAGACAATGTGGATATTGAAAAACTAAAAAAGTGACTGCGCAAAAAAACAACAGCTACCTCAGAAATGAAGTTCAAACACTGCACCAAAAACTTCAACTTGGACGAGAAAAGAGTTATATTACAACAATCAAGTGCAATGACTGTGCGTATCTAATAGAGAATCTCCAAGACTAAGACATTAGAATATTAGAAATAGTAAAAGAGCTGGAATTACTGAAATCTGATAAGATAAAAACAAAATATGATGATGGCAGCTATAGTAATAAAGTACGTCTCTGTGTTATCGAGCTATCGGGTTTGGAAGTAGCTGTTGAAAAAGTTTCGCCCATCATTCAGTGCATTTAAAACCACTTGTTTGACATGACTTTGAGCAAGTCCGACCTTTCGAACTCAACAACCACTCCGTCAATAGTAGATGAAGGTCATGTCCTTGCCAAAACATTGATCGCAGACAACCTAGACAAATCAACAAATTGGGGTTTATGTCGAGATGGGACTACTAGAAGAAAGGAGAAAATCTTAGATACTTTCGTGGCTCTTTTACAGTGGAGATGTGATCAGTTTAGGGTTTAACCGTGTGTCTAAATAAAATGCTGTCACAATAAATGAAGTTACGTAGACTCATTTGAAGGAACTGAAGCGTTTACACACCAAACTATCAACAGAAAAAGACCTGGAAGCAACCTTTGTGGCTCGTTCACTCGAAAAACTTTCACTTACAATGAGTGACAGGGCTAGTAATGAAAAGTTGGCCAACAAGATTTTAGATGAATGGCGAGACCAGGTTCTGCAAGACTTCAAAGGTGACAAGGGAGTTGTACACAATTATCACTGTATGGCCCACGTCTTGCTTGGTTTTTACAGTTACACAACTCCTGGTGTTAAGACATTGGAAAAAGAGCTTGTCGATAGTGAAGGAATATGTCACTGAATGTGTTGTCAGGATAACTTCAGAAGTATTCGGACCGGCAGCTGACCACCATGGTGTAAGGGATAAATGGGAGGCCTATTGCTTCATAAAAGGGATACAGTCTGTAGTTTCAAACTAAAAGGACAATAGGTTCAATGCTATTTTTGAAAATGCTGCTGAAGTGTTTGTCCATAATAAAGACCTCATAACAGTGTTGAATACAATTAAAAAAAAACAATCTCAAATTGAAAGCTGTAAAGAAAGACTTGAATTCAGAGACTGTGTTAACTCTACTTCAGTGTTATGGTCTCTTTTATGTTAAGGTTACAGGCCTCTACTGGAATATGGTTACTTCTGGCAGAGTGACATACGTTGATTTGCCTCCTCATGTAAATGAATTGAAAGATTATCTTGAGTTATGGATTGAAAACCCAGCAGAACTTCTGAAAGAAAATGAACATTGGTCCTCGAGAGATCCCCTAGACATCAAAGAGGTGAATCATCATGCAAGACTTAATTCACTGTTTACAGTTAATGAAGAAAAGAAGGATCTTCTGCTGAAAGCAATCAGTACTGTGGCCACTGGAATGACTGCTTGCATTAAAAAACAACTGATAGATTTCTGAGAGGGTGGACGTTACTACAAATCCTCCAATGAAAAGGAAAAGAAACCAACAAAATCTGCCATGGTGACTAATTTAGAGTGTGAACACCACTTTGGAGATCTCGACAGCAGTCAGAGAAGAAGACCCAGAGCATCAATGCACCATCATTCCTTAATCCAACTTCTGAAAAGGAACAGAGTGCCAATGATGAAATGGTTGAGTAAAGTGAAAACAAATGAATGCGAAGAACTCCTGCAGACAGCCAAGTAAGGTGGTAGAGAACTCAGGAAAATTAACATTACAAGTGAAAAACAAGTTGTGTCAGAAATACACTCTGAAATGATGACGAAAAAGGAAGATAGTGTAAATCTTCGGATAAACAATCAAAACGCCGCACAGTTTGTGAGGAGGAGTCGGAGGAAGTGCATATTGTTGACCATCAGTTTCAGAAATATCAGTTATCTCAAAATGAATATGTAGCCATAGCATATCAGGATTCATGGTACCCGGGGTTTATTGAAAAAGTAAATGATATTGGTAATGCCACAGTAAAGTTTATGGCACCTTGTAAAAAGTCAGGATGTTTTCAGTGGCCAAAGAGAGATGACCGGTAGACTGTTGACAGTCAGTATATCTTATACAAAGGATTTGTGCCGGACACGTGTAGTTCTGGAAGACAGTGGTCCATTAAAAAATATGGCGAGATATGTGAACTGTTTGAAACATTCCAGTACTTGTTTTTTTAAGTCAAAATTAGAAACTGTATTTATTATACTAGTTATTGTACATAGTCTGTTATTATTAATTATTATTACTTATATTAGTTAAAAAAATGTAAAACAACATAGCCAGGGCTTCCCAACCCTGACTGTTGTTATGATTTATTGCCTGGGAAAATAAAAAAGATTAACCCTTTCCAACATACAACAAATCTACATGTAAGTATCATTATTAACGAGTTGAAAACCTTGTGGCATCATGATTGTTTTGGTTTTGCCACAATTTTTTCAAAAATGGTATGCTGCAAACACGCCTGCATGTGGGAAAGGGTTAAATAGTGAGAAACTATAAAGTTTCTTTGTTTAAGCCTGTTTTAATCCACACAACAATCTTCCTAGGCAACTGGCTACCTTCCAGCATAGAGTAGACTGTAACCCCAAGACGAATGATGCAAGTAACAATGACTTACTTTTGTCAATCATTCGACAACTTTTAGAATATGAATCAGAAAGTGTGGAAAGTCTCTGTAATAAACAAAAGTATTATTGAAAAATTGTAGGAAAAGGAGTTATTCCTCATGATGTTCTGGACACTCATTTCTGCAGCTTGAGAATGTTGGACTTGCAGTTTCAAATATATTTCATGAGTTCTGATGTTTTTGCCACGACTGGATATAATGATGCGTATTACCTTGATTTAATTTGTGAAACCTTTTTTTTTGTAACTTTGTTTTGTTCATTTATCAAAAACTACAAATGCTACATGTGAATAGATCACATTATTGAACTAAGCAGGACAAATTACACAAATCTACAAAGTTTCATTAAATTATCTTCATTAGAACAAAAGTTATAACAAATCTTGATTTCGTCGGTTCCGCGCGCGCAACATAATTATAAGTGCGTTATATAAGGACAAGTTTCCAGTAATAGGTTGAAATTTAGAATATTAAATGTATCATAACTAAACTGTCCCTGAAAGCTATTGAAAATAGCTTTTAAATAAGCCCAACTTGAGTTAAATAAAACATGTTTGAAAAATGAGCTGAGGTTGCTATATATATTGAAAATCGCAAGGCCTACACCGAGATACTGCTTGTTACTTCGCAATATTTTCTACACGATCGCCACTACTGTGCCATTGGCGCTTTAATTTAAAAGGCGGATTAGTATTTCTGAGGTCTAATTTCGTAATTATTCGAGTAGGTCCCGATTGGAAGACTTTCGTCGGTGGCCAATGTGAATTTTTGGACCGGCGAGCAAACAGTAAAGCGGGAGGCGCTAGAACAAAAGGGTAACGTTTTGACGAAGGACGTTTTCCGGAGAAGGCCGAGAACCGTAATGGGTTCGGGGCAGTCGGGGTCTTAGGCCTACCGAGCGTAACTTCCCTGCTAATAAACTTAAGTTCCTTGCACTTAAATGGGCAGTGGTAGATAAATTTAGCGATTATCTTTATGGAAACACTTTCAAAGTCCGTACGGATAATAACCCGTTAACATATTGCCTTACGACAGCAAAGCTTGACGCTACTTCTCATCGCTGGTTTGCTGCGTTAGCTATGTACAACTTCAGCCTCCAGTAGAGATCTGGAAAAAGCAATATAGATGCTGATTTCTTGTCACGACACCCTGTGACGGATGATATGATAATGACAGTGTCCAAGCTGTAATTCAAGCGTCTTTGCTGCCTGCCGAACAATCGCCTGCTTTCGAGTGTGTGTCATTTTCACAGCAGCTTGACTTGGATGCAACAGCCACACCTCTTTCAGACGTAGACTGGAAAGTAGAGCAAAAGAAAGATGCAACGATTTCCAGAGTGATTTGTCTTCTCTCATCTGGACACAAACCAACACAAAGACTGAGTGCAAAAGAGTCTAAGCCAGTTCGCAGATACCTCTGGGAGTGGTCCCACATCTTTCTCAAGGACGGACTTCATTATCGCCATGGTAAAGTCTGTGGACATGATGTTGACCAGCTTGCTCTGCCAGAAACATTTTTAGACTTAGTAGTTTCTAGTCTACATGACAGTGCTGGTCACCAAGGAGTTGAGCGGACAGGTTCATTAGTCAAAAGTCGATTCTTTTGGCTCAGCAGTGACAATTTCCTTGAGCATCGGATTAGGAAATGTGCACGATGCATTCGACGAAAAACTCCTTCTACTCGTAGTACTGGTCTAGTTCCAATCCAGTCATCTTACCCATTGGAGATTGTATGAATAGACTTCTTAAAATTGGAGATGTCAAAAGGTGGGTATGAGAATGTTTTGGTCATTACTGATCTCTATACCCACTTCGCTCAAGCTCTCCCTACCAAGAACCAGACAGCACGAACCACAGCTAAGGCACTTTTTGACTAAATATAAAATATATTTCATGATAAGTAGGTCCCGATTGGAGGCATTGCATTCAAAGCACACTTACTAAATATGAAACCGCTTTAATGCAGTAGTGGTAGAACGTCCGCCTCGGTTGAGGGAGGTCGCAGGTTCGATCCCCGATCGGGTCATACCAAATACGTTTACAATTGTAGTCCTTGGCGCTAATGATGTTTCGGTTACCAGTACGACTGAATCGCTGGTGTCAGGAAAAATAGTCCAGTATTACTGGTAACTAACCTAGTAGACTTCGTGATATATCTGAAAACATTTTGAGAGCTGCCTGACACACCATCAAACAAACAAACACATTTGTTGTCCTTCCTGTGGGGCCGATTTTCAACAAAGATGGCTCAACTATATCTGACGGTCAAAGGGAAACAATTCATTTTTAGATTTCGAAACCAACAGTAAAATACAGTTGGGGGCGCAGTCCCTGATGCAATTATAAATCGGGCGAGTTAACTAATAAAGTTAAATTATTTAAGGATTCAGATGGTAATGATGATGATGAGTTAAATCAACCAGAAAGATACATAAATTGATGTTTTTTATATAACATAGCGGCAGCATTTCCTAGGTGTATCAACATTAACAACGGAAACGTGCACATTTACAAGTACATGGCTTAAATAACTAACTAAGGTGTAGTAAAAACAGAAATACAAATCAATCATACAATTTGGATAAAGAAAAAATACAAATAGTAATAAAGTTCACCTGAGTATATATTATATATGGCCAGAGATAATCATAATCTGTAAACGCAATGGTGTAATGTATCGAGTGCAAAGATGTGTGAAAGAAGGAGGGTAATCGGGATGTTTCTTCAATTGACCAGTTAATCTTATATACCTGCATTTACATAATGAGATAAAATATACTAAATACTTTACAACTACGGGAAATACAACATAGCAAATGTATGTATTATAAGTAAAACAAAATCGATATGCTTTGACACTGTTTAATTTTACTTTAATGAACTTCATCCTATGCCAGATTTTCCCTTTTCAGAATAAAGTCGTACTTGACTTCGATCAATAGAAGACGAATCTGTTCGGCAACTGATCATGAAAATATGTTATGAATGTGATGAATGCAAGGTAAGATAAAAAAAACCCAATACAGATGCATATTAATCAAAGAAGCCAAAATATACTGTAAAATGCATCACTGAAAGGACAAAGAAAACGTCTCAAGCATATTAAACATTGGTCTTCGAAATAACCAGGTATT
Organism: Serripes groenlandicus; assembly: GCA_031761405.1. NCBI lineage: Eukaryota > Metazoa > Mollusca > Bivalvia > Cardiida > Cardiidae > Serripes > Serripes groenlandicus. Next base: position 46,781,652 of record JASEVX010000011.1, on the reverse strand, counting down.
TTTGCATCTTGTTTTGCTCGAGAACCAACACCAGAGGGGTTGTTATGCACCATAAAAAGGTCTCTGATAATAAATGTAAGCAACACTGGATGATTCGTCAGTTCTCTGTGAACTCCACTGGAGGCATTGTGGTGCATGCGTGTCCAAACAGCAGGGGTTTTCTTCCTGTTTGACCTTTTGACCAACGAAGAACTCATTAAGTATCTTACTAAAGCCGCATAATCTTTCGAAACGTCTGTAGTATGAAGTGAAACCCAAACAACGTCTTTCTTCTTGTGTACCTTTTGGTACTTACCATGCTTTAAAATCACAGTCTCTTGAAAGAAGTGCACTTATTAGTCGTTAATATGATACAAGATAGAAACAAAGTTGTATTTGATTAGGTTATGAGGTTATGATCTGGCAATACACTTAATATAATATTCCAATATCTTTTAATATTCATTATAGTGGAGAATATTATGATGTCATTAAGATAAACCAGACACCGTAGACGAGTTTAATTCTCCCGTGCACCTTTCCATTTACCACTGTAACGTAGCTGGGCATTAGTCAGTTCATAAGGCAAATGATAACATACGTACAATCCAATTAGACAATTCTGACGACATTCTGACGACATTCTGACGACATCCCTGCATTCGACGCCTGATCAAAACACATCAAGACCAGTAAGTAAAGAACATTTGAATCAATATCTATGATCATGATTAATACGTATTGCTCTTTAAACACAATCAAATTGATAAATTAAGAACAAGTGTCTATTAAACATAGGGATGATATATGCTTTCTTCCAGTCAGTTTCTTTAAAATGATCTTGGGTTGAAAATAAAATATTTGCAAACATGCATGTATTGATTGAATAAAAATCGCTTACAGAAAAAACGACAGTATGAAGTGCTTTCTTTTTCCCTTCGGCTTCTGCTCAAAATCACGAAAACATAATTTTTGTCTCTATCAAAACAATAAAACTTTTCATTTGCGATAGTAACTCGTATTTGCTAATTTTCCAAAGCAATGGTCTATGCTGACCTGACGGGAGGTGCGATTTTGAAAATTGATATTAAACCGAGATTTTTGTGCAGAACACATTATCGAGCGTTTATTATTGGCACCAGGTCGTGTTTCTAAAGACCGTCTAAAAGTGTCATGGGCTTTCACAGCATCGACTAGTGAAGGGGCAGTTTTCTGGGGAGACTCACAGTCTTCTTCCTGTGGGTTTGGGTCATTTTCAACACAATAACGTGATGATAATATATAGGTATCATTCGTTTCAGAATAAACTACATGTAGAATGTTCAAATCTGCTTTTAAAGACCCACTAATGACACGAGATTCACGATAGATTTCCATCAATCTAGCGATGGGAACATCGACATCGTCGTAAAACAAATCACATGCCTATACACAATTCAGAAGATTATGTTGTATCGTATGGGGACTAACCATACACCATGCTGATTGTTTCATAAAACGCAGAGCACAACACAAACACTAACTCTTAGTATCAACACATTCTAACTGCTTCCTAATTAATTGGTGGCGAAATGGATGTTTAAGGGTTTCCATGAGACCCTGGTCCATTGACGCTTGTCTATTATCATAGCGACTTTTCTAAATGTTCTCCAAAGAATTGTTTGCCAAGATATTTCGCAGCCATTTCGTAAAACATTCACCTGCTATCCAAGAATTCTTGTTTCTATCATAGTCGGTTGGAATGTTCTTTACGGTTCTGAAACCTCGGGGCTCGGGGATTCTGGTATTTTTCTGGTATTTTTCGATAACGAGTATAGGATTTTTTTTTATCTCATATCATGTTAGACAAAAACCATTATAGTAATACGGTCTTTACTGCGTTCCCACCTTGACATGAGACGTTCTTAAACACTTGAGTACGATTGTGAGTAAGTTTGTATCAAGGATGGCGTTGTAGATGGCACGACGTCGAGGATAGTATTCTCGTAGCATGGTCGTTAGTTGTCGTAATCATATCGTCGGAGTCTTGGTTTTTGGTCACAGATAGTATATAATGTGGTATCGTTCTTACCAGTCAGTTCGAACTTGTCATTGCCTAGTTCAGCGTCGAGAAAAATGCATTTTCCAGTAATACAGGACAGCTAATGGAGCTGTTTTTGTCTCCAAATTAGATAAACCAGAGCAAATGGGCTATTCTAACTCTTTATAATAGCCCTCGCTCGTGTTACGACGCTAATACTCACATTTTGAGCAGCCTTCTTTCATTGTTTCTTCACCCACCTTGTAAACCCTGCAAACATTAGCGCTTATGATCTAATATTCTCTTCGATGCTCTTGCCGACGTAGCTATCTGCCGTGTCTGGATCTTTTACTAATTTACTCGGCTTTCTTTTAAGTTTGATATGCTTTCGTATCTTCAATGTTTGCAATGGATGGGGCCGAAACAAATATGTGAATACTCGTGCAATACTTAAAAAGATTTTTAGAAATAACATTGACATATATTAGAAAGAAAAAAAAACCGATACTAGAGCCTTGAAGGACACCATCATGTATTAAACTTGACCTTAAACTTCATTTAAATGTGACAACACTGACATATTGATGTCGATTTGTAGAATAAATCTTATATCCATTTCAGAGGTTAATCAAACTCCCTAAAACGATACACAGATTTTGCTGTGAATCTATGCAGAACAATTTCATAGTACATTTTTTACTCAGCAAAAATAGAAACGTCACCGTTTTGTCGCTTCAATGAATTTGTCTGTATATGTGTTACCAATCTTATATACATGTATGTATTATCCCTGCATTGTTAACTTTACCATCGTGTAGAGTTTAACAACTGTACACCTCTTCATCGTCGTCAGTGACTGAAACGTTTATTTTCAGGGTTTTCACGTGCACGTTATTCACTTGATCGAAATGTTCATTCAGCCCATGTCATGCGATATAGGTTTATCGACAAAATTAAAATTTCCTTAAATTTGTCACCGCTTTCAACATTTCAGGGCTTTCTAAAAACAAGCGAAATCAAGTAATTGGGAGGAATGACAGCAAGAGCAATGGCTCGATACCGACAGTGTGCTTTTCAGGATCATTCGAGACTAGGAGACTAGGAAGAACCCGCTTGACAATGGATAGAACCGACCTTTACATAACACTGGGTTAGCGTCGGGGATTTGGAACCGGGCGTTCCGGGTTCGATCACCAGGCGGCGTTGTGGACATGTTGGAGTGCTCTTGGGAATGGCAAATTTCCTAGCCTGGTACTTGTTTGTTTACACAGGGATCATAAATAAGTGAGCTGTCGCCGTGATATAACTGAAACAATGTTGAAAACGGCATATAACCCCAACACAAACACAAATATATAACACTGACGCACTTACGTCAACGTCGATTGCCAGCCGCTGCCACGACTAGACGTTACGGCGTCTTATAGCAGATACGAAAACGTTTGCGTGGCAACGCCCAACCATTCAGACCACACTGCCCTTACACCGATTAAATAATGACCCGACGTCACCGAGCTGGCGCGACGTTTTTTGTATTGGAGAAGGGCAGACTGGAGTCAAGTATTATTTACTGACTAATGTCGATTCACTGTCAGTCACGCAGATGATAGGTTAAGCGTATACAGGCTCAAATATGAGCGCGCTGCAGACTGTTGCGTCACAGAGAATAATGTGTTTGAAGCAGGGTGTGATTGTTTGGTGTGGGTGTATGGTTGACCGCAGGAGATACTTGGCTGTTATAAGGGAAAACAGCCGTAATGCACAACGCTATGTTTCTGAGGTATTTAATGCACATGCCTTACCATGAATTCATCGCCATGGCACTGGTGTAATACTACAGCAAGATAATGCCCGCCCTTATGTAGCACGGTTCACCACTCAGTCGCTGGGTAGGAACAACGTTAAAGTTCATCCATGGCCGGCGATTTCTGCTCAACCCAGTTGAGCACATATGAGATGAGTTGAATCGTAAAGCAACAGCAAACCACCAATTTATGGCCTCCCCTGGAGATCTTTTTCTTTCGCCAACACTTTCGCTGAATTGAATATAGAAATGAGCTAAAATAAAAAATTGGAGCCACAATTTGAGCCAACTTTGAAGCCACATGAAAACAATAATCAACGAATAAAGGGTATAAAAACACAGTAAAACCAAATGTATTGTTCGTTTTCTTTAATTTCGTTCAGGTCTTTTCATTAACCAAGAGCACATGTTTTATTTATGAAATAACATAACATGTATGAAAAGCACAAATGTTTTCATTTCAGTTCCGTTTAAAACAAGATTATATTTGCATATGTAAATACCAAACTTATCTTGAAGAATGTTGAGAATACCTGACACAAACTTGTCACCAATAGAAATGCGCTGCTTTTCACCATCACGAATAGTGTAACCCTTACATTCACAGGTGACCAAACCATCAGAGTCAAATGTTGGAGCAGATGGAACCTTCTGGAGGAAGAGGCTACAAGGACAGCAGCAAAATAGGACTCTAACAAGGGATTGACACCAGAAAAATCTATTTCACTCTTCTGAAAGAATTTGGATTAAACAGACAAGGGTTTTAACACATCAGCCAACAAATGGAGCACATACAGGAATCTATAACATGCATACTCAGGGCTTTACCATCCTCCATGAAAACAGAAATTAATTCAGAGAAATTTATAACTACAGAGTCTTCAGAATTTAACCTACGTGTATGGAACACCTGCTTGAACCTAGAGGGTTGACCACCGAACAAACGCTGAATAGACTCCCAACATATTCTCTGGGCAAGTATGGAAAAACTTGAACACACTGTTCAAGATTTCTTGGACCTTAACAAGATTGCATCAGCACTAGTATCCAACTTAGAGCTTAGCGATGTGCAAATCAATGAGTATCCAAACCCAAGGGATGTCCTGTCTAATCCTAGTGACTACTCCAGATATATTTCCGACCATCACTGCAGCACCATCATTGCTAACCCCACTTAGATTTTTAAACCCTTGTTTCTACCAGAATTTATATCAAACAACAAGTAATGAGCCCTTCACGTTGCGTGCTCAAAGAATTCGACTAATGCGCAAAGATGCTGACGGCAATGATGTAAACAATCATTACAATCATTGTAAGGAGTTAGGGTTTTCCTTTATTAAAGCATACATTGTAGAGGCAGTTTGTGATTACTTTGAAGTGGACGACACCAGCACAGTACCCAATATTACTATTCCCGACACTTCAAATATGAGTGAAGCTGATATACAAGACTGGTTTAGCAATTGACTCAAGCCGATGGTCACAGATATTCTTTCTTCTAGTCGAAGTCATTTAGAGGGACATGGTCATAACAACATACATCACAAAGGATGTGACCACGTATCTGATTATGCTAAAATAGTTTTAGAACTGGTCCTTGTCTACATGGAATTAAACGATATAGTGAAACTGCCAGACAGAAATCGTTTATTAGCAATTATGAAATTACTTATGCTAATCTTAAAAGGTCATAACAACAAATCCAAATATGCTCTTGATATTTTTATGTCAACAGTATGCTATTCTAAGTGAAAGAGTTGCACATTCAAGCTTGTATGGACTATTTGTAAATAATGGGGGGGAAATGAACACACACATACCTGCAGACCTTCAAATAGAGTATTTGGTAAGGCTAACAAAAGGACATTTGAAATCAATGTGTTCAAATGTTACTGAAGCTTCAATGAAGAAAAGGAGCTCAGCATTCTTTGGTATGCAGGAAATATGTGATAATTTTGACAATGAAACACACATTGTGAAACGAGCACAAAAGCACCAAATGATATCATCATACGAAGATGAAAAGCACATTGTAAGCGACTTGAGGTCTCTGAAACCTTTCCAGCAAAATTGTGGCAGACGCATTGACTCGTTGAAAAAAGTATCAAAAAATCCTGTCACCAAAGTTGAGATTGAGAAAGTTGTTAAGTGGATCGAAACCCACAAAGTCAACTTGTTTTATGAATTAGGTCAGTAACAGATTTCTGTGGAAAAGGTAAACTGAAGTCTGTTTAGTGATATCAATATATATATTTAACATTATCTTGTTTAAAAAATGACAAATTCAGAATCTACAGCAGACCAATTTGGAAAAATTCTCGACAAAATCTGTAAGTGAAAGTAAACTTAATAACTTTCAAAAGATTGTGAAAAAGGGAACAATTGTTCATGATGACCAATTTCTCCTTGTGTCACAACGTTTTCCAAATTATTCTGCTGCAGAGGTGTCAAATGCATCTATATGTGAAAAACAGGTTTTTGGGTTCATCAATTAAATTTTTAAACAATATTATATTTGATTACAGAAAATAATTATTACTGGTATCAATTAAAGAGTTTCAAATTTTGAAATTATTATAATTATGATTATGTAATTTTACTGGGTTTGATGTTGGAGACCATGTGTGTTTTTAAAAATACTTAACATTACTAAACCTGTTCCAATTGTTTAATGACATAAAGATGATGTCACAATATTTTCAATAAACATCAATTTGATATTAAAATTGAATTTAAACATAAAAGAAACAGAATTGTTTCAATCATGATCAAAGAAACTTAGGTTATATTTTCACTAGTAGCCACTTGTAGGTGAAAATATAGTCTAGGTTTCTAACTTTAGATCACTGGGTGAAATAAAATTCAATCTTACACCAAAATCAACACATTTTCTGTTTCTTTTAAGCTATCTACATTAGAAAATATTCTCTTTAACCCTTCCCCTACTACAACATATATGCAGCTAAAACATAGAAAGTCTCTATACATAAATGTATAATTAGTTTTTTATCAATTACTGAAGAAAGTTGAAACATTGTGGCAAAAGAAAAGAAACCTCATAATGAACAATTTCATCTAATGTCACAATGTTTCAAATTTTTTCCAAAGTTTTCAGGGAGCGTCTAAATGCAGGAAAGGGTTAATACTGGTGTTTCTAACTATGTGAAGTGAGACATTCTACTTCAAAGCCAAATTAGTGAAATCCCATTCAATTCCAAGGTTTTCGGTGCAAACATCACAGCAGTTGTGTGGTTTGTTAACAGTTTCAAAACCAAAGTAACTATTTATTGTTCTCCGCCGGCATGTATAGTTATTAACACAATATTCCTTCATATCTTTTTTCATACTAGGAAGTCCAACGGCAGCTTTGTTGTAATATAAAATGGCATCAGCTTCATCACTTGATATGCCAGCCCTCCCTATCTCTTGGACATAAGATGTGAAAGAATAGAAAGAATTTAAAAAACTTTCGGCATGAGTAACTATGTGTGCAATCTGCAAATTATCTGAACTTTTGGCTTAATATTTATCAGATTATTTCTGTTCACAAGTTGAACAATTTAGATTATACTCATACTATGTAAGTTATACACAGGTGTGTAGGCTCATCTGGCTCTTAACGCCACCAATACAGATCATGATCAGAATACACATATGTGATCTGGATCTAAACTTGTTTCACATGTCCTATAAAATATGCTATAACTCTAGTTTAGTACAAAGTCAGAAAATATTAGTATTTTCAGGATAGATACCTTCATGCTTCCTCACAGTCTATGTGTGTTTTTAGGCAGATTGAAATTCCATAATCTATTCATAAACTTTTATGTTTCTGATTGCCACACATTTTATTGTACATGTTGTATACATGAAAAGAACCTGTGCATGACATTATGTACAAGTTTGTTTTTGAACACATTATTATAGATTTAGATTATATTGTACATCTACACAGTCTGATCAAGATCTACACTGTTCACATATTACGTAAACTAGCTTGTTAGAGTATTCTAGCAAAGTTTGTAGATTCTTATATGACATAGTTGATGCACAGACTGATCTTATCCTACACTATTTTGGAAATTACAACTTGTACCATTTCTCATATAACATGTTAACTTATAAATTGTTGTGTATATATATATATATATATATATGTGTCAAATGCAAATATAATTCAAAGAAATTCCAAATCTTTTTACATATTTAGTTAGAATATTTTTCGCCAATTCATAACCATACCCTATCCAATTCATTGTTTTGCAATGAATTATTGTTATTTGAAAGTACTCTAGTTCCTCTTTCAGTTTTTGTAATACTGGTTTAAAGATGTAATCATACGGTGTATATGACGAGTTCCCCTTGGTGTTTCCACTTGGCCTTTGCTTTACCATAAGCATGACATTTTCTGTAGATGGGCTCGAGCACACAACCTTATATCCCTTCTTCAACTGCAAACTTTTGTCAATTTCAATTTGGCCTGATTTAGTGATAGTTGCCGAAAGTGCAATAACTTGGCAGGAGAATAAAGATCTTAACTGATAAAGTTTCTTAAAGTCTGGTCTAAATTCTGTTCCCCATTCAATAATACAATGGGCCTCATCAACAACTAAATATATGTTTTTGTTTTGAACTTTTGAAGAACAAAAAAATCTGTTCATTTCTTTACAGTCCAAAACTTGCTCTGGATGACAAAATACGAAACTATAACTCAAGGAGTGGAGTCTTTCTGCGTTGTTTTTATCTGAGGTGATATACATGGCCTTATCTCCGAGTTTCTTCACTTGTTGCTGTATAATTGCATTGAGGGGTACAATAACAATCACCAAACAGCTCTCGTCTATAAATGGTAAGAGCTCGTATATAAGAGACTTTCCATAACCAGTTGGCAACGAGCATATACAGTCTGTCTTTGACATAATCATTTTAAGCGCCTGTTTCTGTAATGGTTTCAATTCTGGTATTGACATACTGTATAGTTTGCAATACTCTGATAGGGCATAGGAGACTTTGTCACCCTGTAAAAAAACGCAATACATTTTTTTAAAAAAAGCCAAATTAAACAGACTGTTATATTGGAATTTATAGAATGCTTTCCTTTTAACCCTTTCCTACTTATAGACACATTCTGATGCATATGCAGCCGAAAACTTTTAAAAACAATGTGATAAGTGGAGAAATTAATTATAATTAATTATAATTCTCCTTCTGCCACAAGGTTTTCAACTCTATTCAATTATTAAACATTCATTTACAGAAATTTTGGCCAAGCTGTTTTCAAAGTCGTCCACTGCATATTTGTTGTATGTGGGAAAGTAATAAGTTAACCATACTTGAACTGTTCCCATACAGATTAAACCTTCAATTTATCAATACATGTTTGCCTTTCATTATAATTGCAAATCAGATTGCACATTCTCTGTTAACTGTTAAATTCAACAGGGTTTATCCTTTATTAACCCTTTCCCACTAAGTGACATATAGACGCATTCACTTATACCAGGGTACAAATTCACTTACTCCAGGTTATAAATTCACCAAAATATACAGGTTACGTTTGAATATGTGAAGTGAATAGGCTTGATATCCAGTTATTTCAACTGTCAATAGAAATTCAGAAATAATTTGACTTGAGAAATCAGAGACTATATGTCTGTGAAGAAATCAAATAAACAGTTAACATTTAAATCTTTTATAGTAAATTGTTCAAAAAAGAGCATATATTGCCAACATCTGGGACCACTAAAACTTATAATAAAGGAAAAATATGAACATTTAAATGATATACACGTATCACATAATGATAAAACCATTTATTTCTAATGAGATCCTGTGTATCCGCATTTCAAATACATTTTCATCTATCCGAAATAATACTACTCGATAACAAATTATTTTCTTCCAAACAGAACAAAGCATCATAAAATGAAAACATGGAATAAATTTATTACCTTATTTTAATAAGATAAATGAATTATTATCCCGATGGTCAACAAAATAAGAAATTTAGATATTACCTGATAGTCCATCGCGTCTTCCATTATTTGGTTTGTGCCTGACCCTTTACATAGTAATAAGGGGAAGGAACCCCAGACTAGGTTAGTATAAGCGAACCTCATGTTCTAAATTGTGACATTTTTCTTCTAAATATAAATTACAAACTAACTTCTGAACATTTTTACGAATATTCATGAAGTCAACGTATCTATCTATTTTCAAGTGAATGATGACGTCACGAGTCCCGAGTCACTTCATAGAAGATGAGATTCATTTCCTTTTCGCCTGCTACACTTATGACAAATCAGAAATTTATAGTTAAGGAAATGTTACTATAAATATATATATAATATATATATATATACGTCCTTCTATGCACACAATGGTTTTACTGTGTCAAGGGCAGAGTGCGAATATTTTGCCTGATTTGGCCATATATATTGAATACGCTTTAGAATCAAGAACTCACTACATGGCTAAAAATGGAGTTTTTTTTATACATATATGTACATATATGTTAAATTGTGTTGTATGACTAGAAGCCGTATTAGGTTATGTCAATACAATTTTGTCTTTGTCTTTTTCGGAATTTTGCCGATATGTGTCGATGTATATCATAGGTCAAATAACGCAAAATACATCCGCGTTCATGCTTATAGCCACAAAGCTACTCTTTGCGTAGAAATTAGTGTATATCATCACCAGAATATGCATTGAATATATGACATTAAGTTTAAACTCATTGTTAGGGTGCACTGTAAATAATTTATTTGATCATTTTTAGTATTTGACTTTGATTGGAAGTTAAAGTAGAGAATATTATGAAACACCTGTTTTGTCCGGGCCCGGCTTTGTCCAAAATGAACGGTAACAACTTTCGCCTGGTGAAGTCTTTCTTGCATAATGCATGACCCTCAATTGTCTTTTGATTGTTTTAACGTAATTCTTGTCAATAATATATGATATTCTACGTGAGAAACGCTTAGAAAGTGTTACAATTGAGGTTTGAAAATTGGTCGATTTACACGGAAACAAAGATGGAATTTATTTGGTATATTGTGATCTCTAAGGAAGTTTTCTCGAAAAATGGATGCATTGAATAACTTTTTGAATGATTCTAATAACTACGACAAATGACCAGTATATATCCCTTTATCCATCGGTCACCGTTTTTCTTCGCTATTTAGTTCAGTTTATTCCGAAATTAGCATCAGAATGTTTATTGTAATGCATGTAGTTACATGCTTATAATTTTGATAATAATTGAGCCGTTCCACGAGAAAACCAATATTATGGACTCTGCGTAATGTATCGACCCAGATCAGCCTGCGCAGTCCGCGCTTGCTAATCCGGACCGACACATTCCGTCTCAGATGGATAGAGGTATACAGTAATGATTCCTGAAACAGAAAATGCACAGAAGGCGAAAAGTGTCTGTACTGATTAGCCTGCGCGGCATGTTTAGGCTGATCCGGTCGATATTTTACGCAGAGTCCACAATGTTGGTTTTCTCGTGGAACGGTTCAATTATACTGATGTTTTGAGGGTCTTTTATGTGTTTCATTTCATGAAAAGCAACATGTTATTTATTTGAATCATTCATGGACATTCTCAAACGTGCTTTTACAGCAAATAAATAAGTTCAACATGGACATTCTAAAACGTGATTTTATAGCAAGTAAACAAGTTCATCATGGACATTCTAAAACGTGATTTTACAGCAAGTAAATAGGTTCAACATGGACATTCTAAAACGTGATTTTACAGCAAGTAAACAAGATACAAAATACGTTTGTCTTCTACCGTTATTACAAAATATTAGACACATTTAATTTGTATTTAATAACTTTTCCCCAACTGCCTAGGCTACGCTGTTTTTAATAGTTTGGTTTACGGCCCTGACCCAATTTCATCAAAGCTCAGAATAAAAGTTCACTTTTTAATTGTTTGGTTTACGGCCCCAAAATTCGCAGGATGTTTATGCCTATTTATAAAATTATGTTGTATTTCTAATTTTAAAACGTTCACCCATAAGTTTGTTCATTCAGACCTTTGTATTCTTGATATATGTTGACTATACATGTGGACTTTTTTTAAATTTTATAAATGTTTAAACTTTGTAAAATTACTTCGTATTTTTTGTTTATAAACTGATTCTACACGGATCAAATGTACGGGCTGATCTGAATATATATTGAAATGACAACGTCTACGTTGTCCAATGGTTGAGTGTATGACAAGTGTTATCCAGGTCGAATGACCTTTGGATGACACTGTCTAACTCATATCTCACAAACACCAAATCAGCAGCAGATAACTTTGAACAAACATTTAGGCAAACATGTTAAATATTCACTGACAGAAGTACGGTTTCTGTCCATATGAGTATCTTCCATTCAATATCAGATCAATGGCAATCTTAGGTCCACAGGTGTTTATAATTTGATACCCGAATAGTCTATTCGTAGTTGGCTAGAACCGATATGATGTCAAGGCGGATGAGTATTACTGAGGTCTTATTTCGTAAATATTCGAGTAGGTTCCGATTGGAGGCATTGCATCCAAAGTGTACTTACTAAATATGAAAACGCTTTAATGCTGTAGTGGTGGAACGTCCGCCTCGGTTGCAGAAGGTCGCAGGTTCAATCCCCGACCCGGTCATACCAAATACTTTTACAAGTGTATTAATGACTTTCCCTGGTGTCAGGATAAATGGTCCAGTATTACTGGTAACTAGCATAATAGACTTCGTGATATATCTGAAAAAATGTTGAAAGCTGCGTGAAACACCTTCAAACAAACAAACACATTTGTTGTTCTTGCGGTGGGGTCGATTTTCAACAAAGATGGCTCAACTATATCTGACGGTGAAAGGGGAACAATTCCTTTTTATATTTCGAGACAAACAGTAAAATACAATGTCCTATTGCTGATTGGGGGCGCAGTCCCTGATGCAATTATAAATCGGGCGAGTTAACTTTATTAAAATTCAATCATTTATTGATTCAGATGGTGATGATCATGATGAGTTAAAATAACCAGAAAGATACATAAATTAATGTTTTGTATATAACATGGCGGCAGCATTTCCTGGGTTTATCAACATTAACAAAAGAAACGTGAAAATGAACAAGTCCATGGCTTAAATAACTAACGAAACAAATATGTGAAATGCCATCAGCATATACTCGTGCAATACTTAAAATGTTTTCAGAAATAACATTGACATAATATCAGAAAAGAAGATGACCGATAATAGAACCTTGAAGGACACCATCATTTATTGACCTTAAACTTGATTCAAATGTGACAACATTGACAGACTCATGCCGATTTATAAGATAATCCATTTCACACTCAACCGTTGAGACAGGGGAAATGAGAAACCTGACAGCAACCTCTGCAGCACCAGGGTAAATGACCTTATGTTTCAAAGCTAAATTGACCATGCCTTAAGAGAAGTTAAACAGCTCATCTCTAAATCCTTCCATACTGAAAGACAAAAGAAATTCAGCCACAGTCTCAATGTCTCTCTTTTTCTTTACTGGACCATGACGAGGATTGAACACATTACTAAGTGCAGTTAAAACCAGGGAATAAGAATTGCCACCAAAGCTATCTTTAAGACTGTTGACAAAACCCGACACAAACTTGTCACAAATAGAAAAAGCATCAAGGTGCTGTCTTTCACCATCACGAATAGTTTTACCATAAAATTCAAAGTTGACCAAACCATCAGAGTCAGGAGTTGGAGTAGATGGACCCTTCTGGAGGAAGAGACCAAGTTTGTGACCATTGTTTTCACTTTGAGATTCAAGGATAGCAGAAATGGTGGACTCTTACAAAGGGTTGACCTTCTAAAAATCTATGTCACTGTTCTGATAAAACACACAAGGGTTTCAACACATCAGCCAACAAACGATGCACATACATAAATGTGTAACAAGTAACCGACTTATGCATACTCAGGACTTTTCCAGACTACTCCTCCATGAAAATAGAAGTTAATCCAGATAAGTATGTAACCAAAGCATCTACAGAGCCTTCAAACCTTAACCTACGTGTATGGAATACGTGATTGAACGCTAGAGGGCTGACCACCGAACAAACGCTGAATAGACTCCAACATAGCTATATTCTTGGGGGAATTATGGAAATACTTGAACACACTGTTCAAGACCTTGGACCTTAACAGGATTGCATCAGCACCTGTACAACAACTTAGAGCTAAACGATGGGCAATACAATGATTGGCCACACCCCAGCATAACAAATGTAGGATATCTAGAAAGATATTAATGACAAATACACCTTTTTTAATTTACAGATTTGTTATCCTGATAAATCCTAGTAAATACTCTAGATCTATTTCCGACCGTGACTGCAGCACCATCAGTGTTAACCCCACACAAAATTTGACAAATCAATTCCCTTCTGTGATAGCATAGCTTTAACCTTGCCGTAAATGACCTCAACATCTACTTTGACCATCAATCCCTAAAAAAGTAAGTGTGGGGCTCAAAATAACCAAGACTCGTGAATTCTTATGAAAACAATAATGTTTGTGTGCACAGAAATATCGGTACTCTTGTCAATTATCAAACTTTACTTAACATTACTGTTACTTACTCTTCTTGACTAAGTCTGCCTCAAGAGCACTGGATATGGCATATTGTAATGGAATGGGTGTAACTAGTATGGGCATCTGTCTTTAAATCTTGTAACTGTGATACACCCTGAAATATAAAAGAAAATGTTAGATTCAAAGATAATACATGTTCCTTTATATCATGTTATATGTTCTAGTATCTTTCATCTCAAATTAATTAAGCAACCCTTCAAACATGTAGCTTCAATATCTCTCTATTTTCATTTTTGTTTAATTCATGACACTTTTGTCTAACACTGCTTCCAAAACGAAATTGAATTTAGGCATGAAATGAAGAAGTTATAATTTCCTGAAGCAACCTAAGTTCATTCAGTATTGGGACACATGCACTCGGTAAATTTTACTTTGCAGCAACTTAGACAATCGTCAATGGCTTCTTCTCCTTTGATGTGTGCTTTCGATGAAGCCTGTTCCATTTGTACACTCTGTTTGGTCATTGAAATTGCTAGGATATGATACTGAAAGTTAAAAAATGTGTATTATTAACTTGCTATTAATATCTTTCTAGATTTCCTACATTTTTAATGCTGGTTCAATGTTTTCTGTCTTCACATTTTGAGATCATATTTGCATAAATTATTCTGGTATAAATGAGATTATGTAGTGATGAAAACAATACATTCCTTTGCTTATTGAATGTTTTTTGTTTAACAATTTCTTTCTTAAGAACTGTACATTCAGCGGTGAAAATGTTTGTACGCTGAGTTTTGATGCACATTTTATATTTCATAGACTTTGAAACAGGATCATAAGTGAGCCAGTCATAACCAATATTCCAAGACTTTTTAAAGTTTCTTGCAATAGCTTGAGTTTTTGCATTTTGGCAGGAGGCTTGCTAATATTAATGAACGGACCCATGCGTTGCAGCATGAATAGACAAAATTGCCAAAATGCACTTATTTTCAATTACGTTGCGTCAAAGTGCCATAGAATAATTGCGTGCATTCGTGCAAATGATGATAACACACGTTATTGAATACTAAACTATTAGATTCAATAGATTCTGACTCGAAGTCAAACCTTACTTTCGAATAGATACAGATACAACAATACCACCAGAATGACATGAATGGGCACGTTTATACAAGAAATGTTCATAAGTGTCAATTTATAGATATATGACTGGCACTTGTGTTATATAAAAAATCATATTATAGTTATTTAGTGTATTCAGGTGCGTACGGCACATGCAAATGTTGGTATGAGAAGTGTGTCCCGAACTGCGTCCCGGATAAGTCACAATGTCGACCGAGGGAAGATGGGGTAGAATTGTAATACTCATAAGGATCGAGATCAAACAATGATTTTTAAAAAACAATTTGAAAATTAAAGCGATAACCTTGGCATAAAAATATCAATAGCTGAGCGGAAAAGCACAAAACACAAAACATGACTTACAAATATTATAATGAAGATGATGTGATAACCAGTACCAACCCTGATGTTCAGCTGACATGAAATTTGAATTAATACATAATCGATAAAAAAACCTGAGATTCAATAGAGATATGTTTATAAAGTAGTTTATAATTGATAAACATATAATGTCTTGAAAGGTGAAATTGATATTTAGTTGGGAAACATGATTGGACTTTGTGTTATATACAATCTTAATTGTCAATTAAAATGTTAGTACGAAGATAAGCAAATAATTTTTCTGCGTACAGGTGATAGTCTAAACTTTAACCTTCACAAATGCACCTACACATGAATCAAACAAAACATGTATATGTACATGAATGAGAATGTATATACACAAGCATATTTGTATACGTAATGAAGCACGCAGGGAAAATAAACGTTGTGTCAAACAAATCGAGTGAACATTTGTGTTGTCCTACGTTTACCAAAATGCAACCTGGTTCCTTGTCTTGCATTTCTTTTTTTCAACATGATTTCTTTACGTAACTAATTATGCTATATAAGTGACAGTTATACTCTTCGTGGTCAAATCGGAACGTAAAGATGCAACATACTTAACTGCCGGTTTCAAATCACATTGCAAACTACTAAATCATCGAAATATTTCGCCTCGAAGCGATATGACTATGTCCCCATAACTGGAAGGTCTCAGCCTTTAGATTTAAATAAAACTTGAAACTTGATTCTTAGGCTATTTTGGTTATGTTGGAGGTAAGATAAAACTACTTTGTATTTGTATTAATTACATGTTTTTTTTCAGTTCTAACTATATACTCACACGAAAAAGAAAGTGTGCACTTGTTTAGAGGGATTTTTTTTATACTTATAGAAGCAAAATATAGGCATATTTGGTATCAAAATGTGCAAAGATGCTATACGATGTTTTACTTTTAATTAAAATTTGATAATTATCAGAACATTGTTTTACGTGTGAATAACGTAGGGGTGAAAAGTAAAAGTTGATTATTTGTAATGTTTTGTAACTGCTTTTTTGTCTTCGGATATTTGTCAAGTTACGTGACAATTTATCAGTATCTGTTGTGGCCTAATATTGGGTAAATGGGTGCAATGTGTGAAGGGTTATTTTCTTCACTCATGATGATAAATCCGTATATCTAAACTTTGTAACAAAAAAGTTATGCCCAATTTAAAAGTGAACACTTTCTTTTTCATGTGAGTATATAAACGGATAGTGTATACACGTGTTGTCACTGTTCGCAGAAACCGCATCGCTTTGTGTAGTGGTAGGTCGTTGGTTCGATACCCGGCCGGTTCATACCACATAAATGGCTGTCCTCCTTGGCGCTCAGGTTTGCGGGGTTAGCATTACGACTGATTTGCTGGTGTAAGGATGAATGGACCAGTAGTACTGATAACTTGCCCAGGAAACACCAAACGATCAATCAAGTATTCGCAGAAGCTACGAGATACCTCGTCGCGTGAAAAGGATTTCCCGCATGGATACACCGGAAACAAATCTTGCCTTCTTCTTATAGTTACAAAATACAGAAAATGGATATAGTTAACTCATACATTACTGTTCCAAAGGCATTAAATGAATAGCTATGCATGAACAGCTACTTCCAGGGAAACTAAGTAAGGTTTACCGGGGGAAACGCTGAAACATTCAGGGATTTCGCAAAGCATTGTTTTGTGTAAATATCTATCGAACGAAGGGTCGGATATACGAGTACACTGGGTTAATTATTTAGTTACATGATAAGATATTGAAAGTGTTTGTAAGACACAGGCAGTTTTAAACTAGTACACTCTCGATGCTTTATGAAGTAACACTACCGAGTAGCCTTACAGGATAGTTTATCAACGGCTTAGTTTGTTAAGCTAGCTTGCATTGTCAGATACTACAGAACACTTCACTGGACTGAGTGTCATGTCAATATAAGTTAGATTAGCCTCGTTATAAGAGTGTAATTATTACTTTGGCTTCCAGATCATTATCAGAGTGAATATCCCAGAAATAACAAATGACGATTTAATTATTGTTTTATGAAAAGGATACACAGACATGGATGCAAATAAACGATATGTATGTATATGTATATTATTTATAAACTGCCACACGTATATTATATTAAAACTGTCACACGTTTATTATATCATTCAACCACTATCATCAATTTAGCAAATTACATATGCATCCTATGTCATAGTGTTGTCATCCTTTATTTGCATGACATTGCATCATAATATGATTGAATAAGGGTAGAGACCTGTTTGTAATATGTTACTTTGATGGAAGTGATTATGTGTATAGTGATATGTTGTAGTACAGTTATGTTACTTTGTTAATGGAAGTGCTTATGGGCGGAATAGTGACCTGCTTGTAACATGTAACTGTAATGATAGTGAATATCGGGATAGAAACATGTTTGTAATATATGTCACATTTGATGACATCAATAGCGATCACGTGTCCTTATTAATATAGGTAAAGTGACTCGTTTATATGTTACATTGGTGATAGTTGTGGCATACTCTGTTAAATATGACAAATAGTCTATCGAGTTAAGGCCATCGACCCAAAATAACATTTACAACATATAATACAACATCCGGCAGCGTACTACACGCGTGTCACAAGTATACATATATGTATACCAACAAACATATATACTAGAAAATAAATATTGATATATATTGATATATATCAGTTGGTAAATTTTGTTCAAACAAACATAATAACAAATGTGTTTGGTGCTCCTTTTGATGCGTAAACAATACATACAACACTTTCAAACCTAACTGGGCTTTAATGAAGAAGAATGTTTTGGTAATTTTTCATGAAGATTGGATGTGGCTTCGAAAGGTTTTTCTAGAATTTGGCCTAGTGATCCAGTATTTCATCCCATATGACCCAGTTTCAAACCAGACTTGGATTAGACAGAGATGAATGTTCTGGTGATTTTTCTTGAATATTGGATGAACAATGTAGCCGTTGTTCAACATTTTTTTCTAAGGTTTTGCCTAGCGATCCAGTACTTCACCCAATATCACTCATTGACTGGAATTTGATGGAAATGAATGTTTTGATGATTATTCATGAATTGTGGATGGACAATTTGGGCTCTGATGTGTTCTTAAAGTTTTTCTAAAATATAGCTTAGTGATCTATTTGTTTCCCCATAGAACCCAGTCTCAAACTTGACTTGTTTTTGGTGGAGATGACAGTACTGGTAAATGTTCATGAAGATTGGATGAACAATCTATCCTATAATGCGTTCACAGGGTTTGTTTCTAACATTTGGCCTAGTGACGGAGTTCTTTACCCAATATCACTCACTTTCAAACCTGACTTTGATGGAGGTAAATGTTTTTCAGCAATATTGGATGGATTTCTTTCAAACATTTGACCTAGTGACTATGTTTCCGACCCACGTGACCAGTTGTTTAACCTGACTGAGATGTGATGGAGATAAACCTTCTGATGAACCCTTATGTTGATTTGATGACGACTTATGCTCCTAGAGTGTCCAAAATAATTTTCTAAGGTTTTACAAAGTGACCCAGTTTTTTCCCCACGTGACCCAGCTTAGAGTTTTACACAGATTGATGGAGATGAAAGTGTTGATGACTGTCAAGGGGATTCGATGTTCAATGTTGCATGTAGAGTTTTCACAAGGTAATTGTGCTATTACGCTTGATAAACAGCTCATATACAATATGAGTTCAAGTTGACATAATACCGGTGTTCGAGGCAATTTTACTGACGTGTTACCTGACATTTCCCTTTTGATAGTGGTAAATATTATCATTTAGTGTGTATCAAATCTACCTTATCACACCTTAAATATGGCTTAGGGCGGACGGACAATGCTAAACTAATATCCCATCCGCCTTTAGCGTTGACTACACATGTAAAAAAGATATTAAAGAATGTAGTGCACATTTGTTCTGCACAGATAGATACACTTAATACCAGGTCCTATTAAACCGTAGAGGACGTAAAACTTGAAAGATAAAACACTATCGATTTCACAAAAGTATGCAGAGTCCAAACTATCCATGTTTTTGCATACTAATTATGCACATTAATGCACTACTGTTTTTATGCCCCCTTCGAAAAAGAGGGGTATATTGCTTTGCACATGTCTGTCGGTCGGTTGGTCGGTCCGTCGGTCCGTCTGTAGACCAAAGCTTGTCCGAGTGATAACTCAACAATGCCTTGACCTATGGTCCTCAAACTTGACTTGGAGGTTGGGCCTGACCAGTAGATGAACCCTATTTTTTTCGAGGTCATTAGGTCAAAGATCAAGGTCACAGTGACCTTGAACACAAAAC
This sequence comes from Serripes groenlandicus, assembly GCA_031761405.1. Taxonomy (NCBI): domain Eukaryota; kingdom Metazoa; phylum Mollusca; class Bivalvia; order Cardiida; family Cardiidae; genus Serripes; species Serripes groenlandicus. Next base: position 46,761,462 of record JASEVX010000011.1, on the reverse strand, counting down.
CCTTTTTTAAGCTTGTCCGAGTGATAACTCAACAATGCCTGGACCTTTGGTCCTCAAACTTGATTTGAAGGTTGGGCCTGACCAGTAGATGAACCCTATTTATTTTGAGCTTATTGGGTTCAGAGGTCAAGGTCACAGTGACCTTGAACACAAAATCCTTTTTTAAGCTTGTCCGAGTGATAACTCAACAATGCCTCTGGACCTAGGGTCCTCAAACTTGACTTGGAGGTTTGGCCTAACCAGTAGATGAACCCTCTTTATTTTGAGGTCATTGGGTCAAACGTCTTCAAGGTCACAGTGACCTTGAACACAGAAACCTTTTTTAAGCTTGTCCGAGTGATAACTTAACAATGTCTGGACCTAGGGTCCTCAAACTTGACTTGGAGGTTGGGCCTGACCAGTAGATGAACCCTATTTATTTGTTTGACAAACATCCCTTGTTAAAACTTGTTTTGATAGCATAGGTACTAATTATGTACATTAATGCACTACTGTTTGTAAAACTTGTTTTTATAGCATAGGGACATGATGTTACAGTTTACAGGTGTACATTAATGTAATGTAATGTAATGTTACAGTTCAGCTGCTAAATACATTGGCTTAGGTAAAAATATAAAAGGAAAGAAAGCGTCAAATTATCATGATTGATAAACTAATATGATGACTGTCAAGTTATTTAACATGATATATTGAACATAATTAAGCAGTGATTTATTGTTAGTGCGTACACAAAAGCTACGGGATACCATTGGTACATGTATGTATCATACAAAATTTCATTTTTTCTGAGATCATATTTATTTTGTTCAATTGAAACAAATATTTTGTTATCGTTTCGTGCCTTTAAAACACATGCATGTCACGAAATCTAGTCTAAACAATAATAAAATAAATTCTAGAAATAATTTCATGAGCTCGGTCTTTATGAGACGCAATAGTGTATACCCATTGTACATCTTAATTTAAGTATGTTGAATATACATAGCGAGCCTACTGTTGTATCTGTTTCGACCACTTTTCCTATTAAGCCAAAGCTATATGTGCTAATTTCGGTGCTTTTTACATGCATCGTCGTAGATTTGAGATTAATACAACGGCATGGAATAGACGAATTGAGTTATATATATATCAACGACAGACAGCCCGATCCAGGCCGACACATTCCGTCTCAAGGGGATATAAGTATAAGGTAATTATTCCTGAAACAGAAAATCCACAGGAGGCGAAAAGTATATGTCTGGGTTAGCCTACGCGGCGTGCTTTAGCTGATCTGGGTAGATATTTTACGCAGAGTCCCCAATGTTGATTTTCTCGTGGAACGACTCATATATTAACGACAGACAATTCTTCTTCTTTCTAGTGTGTGACAAAGATGGCAAAGCGAGACTACTGGGGTACTTGGTATGAGTTTTTATTTTCCTGTATTGGAAGTTTAGTTGGATTGGGAAATATCTGGAGATTTCCCTACCTTTGTTACAAAAATGGAGGAGGTACAGTTTTACATATTTAATTATTAAAGTCTCATCCACATATACATCTTCAAACACATTATTGTATATTTTGGGATTGATCCTTCTATATTCCATATGAACAAAAGATACAGTATTTGTCGGTATTGCACGAAGTGATATTGCACCCATCGATATTGCACTAAGATCCCTTGCACGTTTTTCTTTTTATATATAGTAACGTTACATAGTGCTCCCATCAACCGTTTGGTGGTTTTAAAGCCTTCACTACTGTTATCGTTTTGTAGCTTTACATGTATACCACAAATGTTATATTGGGATGTGTAGATGAATAACAACGAGTTAGTGTGCATTCGCTACATTCGCTACACATATTGACATACGCTTTACTTGCTTTTGATTTTCGTTGACGATTTTTATAAGTTCATCTCACTTACCACACAATCAAGGGGGATTAAATCACTTCTAGGATAAATGAGCACATTAAAAATTCAACTTAGAATCGAGTATCACCAGGTGAAACAACATACTCCCGTAGAAAGCCTGTTATCAAAATGATGAATCAATGGTTGTTTTTTATTGTTATATATATACATTTAATTCCCTACGGAATGGAATTTCAAATATATTTATTTTCTTTTATACGCGAAGATCTCGCGGTGCTATGTCAATGTTTCGAAATATTGCAATGTGATGTCATTGAAATATGATGACACATCATTGATATGTGATGGCATGTCGTTAAAAAATGTTAGTTTCTTGTATTTTACAAGCCATTTATATTTTGTATTTCACGTGTAAAATGTGCAATTTAAATATAATTGAAATCATCCAAATTTGTATAAAAGTATGTCTTAAATGTTTTACTATGCATATAATGACATAATTTGCGCCTCGTAGAACAATACAAGGCGAAGTATCACTAGTGCACAACATATTCCTTATATGGTATAGACTGAAAGGAAAACTAGGTTGTTGTAGCGATACGTTGGTTTGTATTGTACTTCTCATAGCACAATACATTTCTTTGTAATACATGCAATCGAATAGCAAAGCTGTTAGTATGATGAACATAGCAGCTTGGGTATATAGTTGTTAAGAGCCTCGAGTGTGGGAGGTTGCAGGTTCGATCCTGGTTTGTCATACAAAAGACTTATAAATGGTAGTACTGGGTTTCCCTCCGTGGCTCTCAGCAATATATGATAAGCATTACAACTGACTCGCTGGGACGGATAAATGGACCAGTAACACTGGTACGTTCCCAAGAAACGCCGTGATATATCTAGAAAAGTGTTGGAAGCGACGTAAAACAACATACTAACAAACAGAAAATTATTTCATATGTTGTTCGTTTCTATCACTGTGTTCAAGGTGCGTTTCTGATACCCTACGTGGTGTTTCTGTTCCTTTTTGGTGTACCCATCACATACCTAGAGATGGCCTACTGTCAGTTCTCCAACATGAGTCCGGCAAGAGCTTGGATTGCCGTGCCTTTGTTCAGAGGTAATGTGTCCTTTCATAATTATTGCATAATTAAACTTGTTTTACAATTACGATAGTACATGCGCTAGATAGCAAATGATATACAACTTAACATATTTCGGGATTATACGGCTATGATTTACGGAGACGATTCGCGATAGCTCAGTCGTTACTCGTGCGTCTTGAGATCGAAGCCCGACCCGGCCATTAATTTCTTTCGTTTATTGACATACATGTACATGATTGTTGCTAGCATCATTCGAATTTCACCAATGAACTTAAATTGCTTCATGTGTGTTGGTTGCTTCTTGTCTTGGACGAATAATGTATAAAGTACTGGTGTGAGAACATCGGAAACAAATAGATATGTGAACTTGCCCTGTCAAATTTTACAGTAATCGTCTAAAATTTAAGCATTGGGTTCGTAAACACATCGTTTGCAGATAAAATCCTTGTAGGCAGTGTTTAGGCTAGATATTCGGCTACATGTTGGCGCATAGCGCTTTATTCGATCGTCGTTTTTCTTGTATCTTGTGTCGGACCAAAAATGCAAATATGGGTCGAATCAAGGAAGTTACAACCCCAGTCTGTATATAATAAGGTATACATTTTTTAATAGCGTGCCAGGCCCCTATGGTCTATAGTATTTAAGTTGGCTTTCGGTACAATAGGTAAATATTTTAAATAGCAAGTAAATGGAAAATATATCAGCCTGACATTTTCTATTTATCTGGGAATATTATGAAGCATTAACCAGTGTTAGTTGTATATTCCTAAAGTCTTATATACCTTCGTGTGAAATAATTATTAATTTCTTTTATTTTCTACACTTCATTTTTCAAAACGCCCTACATAACACAGGAACGTCACGAGTAATCGTGAGTCAATTGTATTTACAGACGTGAACCAAAACCTTTTCTGTAATATATAATATTATATGCCACGTGCATAGGTATGTGAAGGTCATGGTCATTCGCCCTCATACCTTTCAATTAACTTTATTTGTAGACAAAATGAATAATATGTTATAAATGTTCAAATGGACTAATCTTTCAAGGCCATATCTAAGGATTGCAAGGCTGATTGATTGTGGTTAACGCCGTTTTCAACATTAGTTCGGTCATACCATGCCGGCCAGTTCACCTATCAATGTATTTCCTGCCATTCACTCTCCGGTGCTTTCAAGCAATTACCTGCGATTATTTGCCCATTGATGAAAGACGTGTGACACATACATGTCACAATGTAATTTGTCATACGACAGAAAGATCGTTGGACGAGCGTGGGTTCAAACACAACCCATCGATTGACAGTCTGCGTCACTACCGGCTGAGTTACCGGAGCTTTTCGAGAATTGCAGAATGCCGGCCTCATCTGTGCAGAACATATGAAAGCAATGACACGCATTTGCTAACCAGGTTTTCCAAAGGAAAAATCTGGATATTAGTTTGGCGAAGTCGGCGGGCGGGCGGGCGGGCGGGCGTCAACTTTCCTTGTCCGGACCATAACTTTGCAATGCATAGAGATATTGTCAAATAACTTGGCACAAACATGCATCATATCAAGACGATGTGCCAAATGCAAAACTTTTGTCTGTAGCTTCAAGGTCAACGTCAGAGTGACAACAAATAGACAATTCTGTAGATTCAAGGTCAAGGTCACAGTCATAAGAAATAAGACTTTAAAAGAACTTTTCTTGTCCGGACCATAACTGTGTCATGCATAGAGATATTTTCAAATATCTTGGCACAAATATGAACTATATCAATATGATGTGTCACATGCAAAACTTTTGTCTGTAGCTTCAAGGTCAAGGTCGGAGTGACAACAAATAGACATCAGTTGAACTTTTCTTGTCCGGACAATAACTTTTTTCATCCATAGAGATATTTTCAAATAGCTTGGTATTTCTATTACATGCTCAAATTGAGTAAGTTTCATAACCTCGGGCCCTGGATCTAGTCTGTTTGCAAAGGCATAAACGCGTTACTATCAAGTAAAGGGTTAAGGCAGATCACTGATTATCAACCTGGCATTAGGGATCCTAAAATGTGGCTGCTTACAACTAAAGGTTGCTTAATATCTGTTATCTATTATATGTTCTTAATAAATGAGGCCATCAACACACGATTGACTGTATTGAAATGATATTTGTTAGATAAAATTGTGATATATTTAATTGACAAAGTAATTATGATTATTCATCAATAGAAATATTCCCTGTTACTTGAATTACTAGCTTTGATTAACTATTAACAGAAATATTTGACAGATCTGTTAATTCTTAATCAAACACCTTCCATTATAGAAAACCTGGTTTCATGGAATTTCCATGTCTTGTTAAGAGTTTGTTTTAGTGTTTTGTTTTCAATGGGGCCATTCGGATAGCAAATATTGTATAATTGAGTAGCAACTACACTGCTTGACTAAAACTGTACCTGTCTTGAAAGACAGTGGTTTAATGACAGGGCGACGGCCTCACGGGTTGGAATCCTGTGATGAGCGAGTTCTGTCTTAAACTAAATACTAAATAGAATAATGATTAAGTGTCTCGGAAGACTAAATCATAAAGCATGATTACTATTCGTTGAATGCTGGTTTCCTTATCAATTTAAAATAAATAACTGGTTTGAGAAATAATAGAAGCTATTATAAATACCATACATCCGTATTACCTTGGTGTGTTGGATCCAACACAACAAGGTAATACGGATGTATATGGTATTTATCATTTGCTTTTGTAAGAAGCTGACAATGTGGTGATTATGCTAAATAATTTCCCTCTCTATTTCAAGGTCAAGTAGCACAGTTCACCTCTCTATTATAACACCACAATTATAATTCATTTTCACAAGTGGCTCACATATATAATATCACCTACAAGAGTCGCCTTTCTGAATGAGATAAAACAACAACAACCCAACACAAACAGGGTCATATATCATATCTGAAGAAATGTGTAACTTAAAAGTAGATAGATCTTAGTAATCTCTCAGAACTTGGCCCAATTTGACACAGCGTATTCCTACTTTCACTTTAAAAAACAAGGTCAAATTCTAACAAATCTGCAATTCAAACGCTTTCACTTCAATATGTTTACATACATCCACAAAGCCTATTAAATCCTTACCACATATTAAATGGAGTCAGCTAAAGACACACTCGCGTTTCAAGTCAAAACTCGGTTGTTCTTGGGGAATATTAACAGATCATCTCAGTCGTGGGTGGTTTTTTAAATATGTTAACTTTTATCCCAAATCCACAGGTGTTGGTTTTGGTATGGTGTCACTTGCAGCAATAGCTTCCATCTACTACAATGTGATTATCGCGTGGACCATCTATTACTTTGTATCGTCATTCAGTACAACGTTACCATGGACAACGTGTGACAACGAATGGAACACAGCCGCGTGTTATCTCCGACTTGTTACCACCAACTCAACGTCAGTAAATAGTTCAGATTTTGGTTTAGATTCCAGTTTATCGAGAAAAACGGCAACTGAAGAATTCTGGGAGTGAGTTACTTTATGATCTTTGCAGTGAACATTTTAGGTAGTGTGTACCCCCGTGTACAATTGTTAACCAATCGAACCAATGCACCGATTTCAAAGATAACGGAAGGAAAGATGATTGTCAAATTTATTTCAAAATGTCGAAATCATTTCAACAAAAAGAGATTAATTGACCCTCTAAATATTATTCAATGCCACAAATGTTCACAGAGATATTTATATAATTTAAATTATTTACTGTCAATTTAAGCGTTCGATTACCGGTCGGGTCATTCCAACTGACTTTAAGATAACGTAATAGTGGCTTCCTTATTTGAGCGTTCAGGGTTGCAGAAAAACCTATACGATAAATGCGCTGATGTAAGGATAATCCTACCAACAGTAATGATAATTTAACAAGGAAATCCTTTATAAAACTGAAATGCTATTGAAAGCGCCGTTAAACACAATTAAAACACTGAGGGGTCAGCATTGCGACGGATGAATCGGTGTTAGGATAAGTAGTACCGGAAGTACGAGAAGTACCTTTAATTTATCCAGATAACTCTGTGAAATAACTGATTAATACTATCAACAGTGGTGAAATACTTCACGCAGCAGCATACACAAAAGGTCTCATCGTTTAATAATAATAAACGATTCAAACACAACCAAACGCATACGTTTGTAACGGGAACTTGGTATAGGTATAAATATCACTTCTACAGCCTTTCTGTGGACGCCGGCTTTTATAGCGACGTTGGTAGAGTGGTTGACCTTTTCTTAAAGTTAAGCATTTATAGGTTATTTATACCTATAACCCGTTCCCGTTACATATCTCCCTCTTTCTCTTGACTTCGACCCGAAGTCACACAACTGAACACAAGCAGTACCCCAGAGTGGAGTATACCTAACATCACTGGGAACAACCGGGGTCCGACCCACCGCTGCCACCATTTGTAACGTGTACTGGAGTTAAGCCATCTCGAGTCACCCATCAAGGCACTAACCGCGATGGCTTAACTCCAATACACGTTACAAATGGTGGCGTCGGTGAGATGTTGGGTTGGTGGAATGCGGCGGTGTCGTTGTTTGAAATGAATATCGGTGGTGAGGTCAATCCGGTCCTAATTATGTAAACATGCCTATATCTGTCTCACAAAGTTAAACCATGTCCTTGTGCTTCTTTAAATGGTCCTTTTCGGTTGATTCCAGTACATCTTCTATGTATATTTTTCTTCTTTATATGATAACCTCTTATTCAATGGTGACTGGTTGTTTATCACAAAGAATTATTCTAGGTTGGATTGTCACTGGGAATGTGCTAAGGAGTGAGAGGTTCACTGAGATTGAGTTGTTCCTTTTGGAAGTTTACAGTTCAACTATTGTTGATATATAAAAAAAAATACGGTATTTGACTTTGTTCATTTTTTTAAACTATAGCAGATCTTTGGGGATAATGAAGCTCTGTATGCACTATCTGATTTAGAGATATGGTGATCTTTTGAGTCTAAGCACTCCTAATGATGGCAAATATATTCTTGTTTTTCTTCAACTCATTCTCTCTGAGTGCAAGCTAAGGTGCCATGGAATGTGTAGGTTAGCAAGTTGAACAAATCGTTTCCAAAATCCTTTTTGTACTCTTTCATTAGTTCCAGTAGGATGTTGGTCCCTAGAACCACTGGCGTTCTGTATGAGTATTTCGTGTCTGGTGTTTCTAGTTGCAAACAAGCCCAGCGCTTATATTCCATTAGGTTATGTCATCTATCTCTGAATCGAAGTAACCCATGTATGTCAGGTTTTCTCCATCTGCACACTCAACTCAGATGTCTCCTACAGGCATGATCTAACAGATACCAAGATTCTGTTCATACACATATTGCAATCTTTACACAGCTTCTAGTGTCCCGTGATGCTTGGGTAGTTGTTTTGACCAAATTTATCTCAACTTCGTTCAACACTCCAACACGCTTTGGATTATTACTTCATGTTGGTATTGTAGCCCCATCAGACCCCGTAACAGGAGCACAAACTAGTTGAGCATTATTGTGGTGTGTGTCCTTTCATATTGCATTTCGAGTGCATTAACTGGGCAAGGATTATTAGACACTTCCTCTGTATATGTCACTTCAGTTTGCAATGTATGGCAATACCATCCTATACCTCTACCCCTATGTTGTGATTTTCCTCCACGCCAACCATCTCTATTTATATTCCCTGCTGTTCAGTTGCTTCCCTGTGCTTGCTCTTTCTCTTACTTCTCAATTATTTCACTGATTTTCCTTAAAGTTTCTATCGTTCAGGTCATTCTCGAATCTCTAAAGTTTCAGTTTGAACATCTCGTAGTTCCTCGACCAACTTGTCGCAGTAGTTAACAGACAGGTGCTTCAAGTCCTTCCTTCAATCACTGTGCAAAACTTGTTTTAGTACTTGTGTATCAGTCCGATGAATTCCATCGAGGTCAACAGCCTTGTCGAACAGTGTCTGTAAACTGGAAGCAGATGAGTCTCATTGGGCTTTGTTGACATATGTAGAACTTCCTCATTAAACTCGTTGTTTTTTCCTTTGTACCATAAGCATTTTCAAGCTTTCAAGTAATTTTTCACAGCTGGTGCAGGTCTTAAGTTATCGGCCGCACTTTCCTTCAAATCCTTCCTCACTTCAAATAAAATTTACAACTACACCAGATACATGTAAATGCATACACTATTTAAGTTCTTTCCTGCTACCTGGACGAATATATATGTTTAATTCACGCATACTAAAAAGGAAATTGTACTGTATCTCTATCACTATTAATGTCTGACCAAGATATAATGTATCTAAAAGGTGGGTTGCTTCCATTCTGGTTGACACTCAAACCGTCCAAAAACTGTAATAGTATCGACTGTAAGATATATTGTTGATCTACTCCTGGTTAACCATGATTATTAGTCCATAAACTTGTATTGACTGTAAATTGTCCGCGGAAATTAACTTTATCAACCAGGACTACTCCTAAAGACCGAAGACACTATTTATTCTGTCAACGAATATGACCGAAATATAACAAACATCAATTTATAAAATTGAATGTTGATCTACTATTACATAACTTGTCTTTCACTCCAGTGTGCTTTGTAGTATTCCTATTTTCCCGTACCTTGGTGTATTCTATTGTTCCAGTCTAAATGACGAAATGTCTGACCGAGAAGAAAAGTCAACTCAAATAAAGAACAGATTTCGTCACGTGACCACATTTACAGGGAAAATCAACGAAATACATGAATGATTAAAAACCAACGAAAATTAAATGAATGATTCAAATGTACATAAGATACAGTCAGTACATCTATCTCTGAACAAACATCAGAATCAGGTTAATATTATTAATTTATGTCACGTGATTATCTAAAAAAAATTCACGTAGTAACAAGGTCCTTGAGCGCTCCTCTAGTATAGACACACTTGGCAGCGTAAGATGGGAGTTGTTTGGATATCTGACACTTGCTTGGCTGGTCGTGTTCTTGTGTTTAATTCGTGGAATAAAGTCTTCGGGGAAGGTAAATCATCTTTACAACGCTGTTTCTCTGATACAGACGGCATTGACGCTTGACGCATTTAAAACAGACGAATTTTGAGAACATTGTGGATACTAGATTGTTAAGTTTACATAACTTGTAGACAGACACTTTTACCTATATATTCTGTTATTTATCTGTATATTTGTAATTTAAACATGGTCTGGCAATGACATATGTTTCAAGAAAAGTACTAATAAAGCACAAGTCCTCATTTTCCAACAATCTTTTAAACGCTTCTATGGTAATCAGGTAATTACTATTATTTAAGTATTTCAAATACGTTTTTCAAGATAATTAATTGTTTCCCGGGGTTGATTTCAAATGAGAGAACTATCGAAACATCAGTGTATCCCCTTCAACATGAAACTTGTTTCAATATGATAATGTAAGGATTAATATGCCAATAGACGAACCACGTTATGTCACTATTATGACTAGCGGCATTCGCTCTCTATCATTGGGCTAAAAGTTATATATGGAACGATATGGGATAATAGCAGATGTCGTATCTATATAGCCCGACTGCCGTAAGGTACAGTTATTAAACTGTATACTGTAACATGATGCAAACGATTGTGTCTTATTTGTTAATACATTTTGCATGACAGAGACACAGCTAAACCAGTTACTCCTTTTCCCTAAACCTTTCTTACTCAGTAACGAAACAACTAGTTTTCTACATGAGCTAGCTTATTTACTCGGATGTTTTGAAGCAGACGTTCTCATTTTAACCCTTTCCCTCATACGACAATTATGCAACAGACGACTTAGAACATATTTTGTCAAAAAGTAGAAAATCTCTATAATTGAATGGATTACCTATGACTGAAAGTGGAAAACATTGTGTCAAAAGGAGAAATTGCTCGTTTTGAGCAATTTCTTTTTTTGTCACTATGTTTTTAAAAAGCCGTCTGCTGCAGAGGCGTCAGAAAGCGTATATATGAGCCCGCACGTGCGACACGGCAAACCTTTATGTACAGTGTAGATTTAATTCACTGTCGTCATCTGTTCGGTCTTATTAGAATATAAACAAATTGACAAAATCTTCTCATACGCTTGTGTTAGAAAGATGTGAACAGTGCAAATAATGATCAGACTGTGCGGATACAAAGACTGATCCGGATCTACGCTGTTCATAAACTTGTACCTTCTACCATCGAAGGGCTTAGACCAGGTAAACAATTACCTGTAATTATGTTTACTATTCATACAGGTTATGTATGTAGCAGCGACTCTTCCCTATATATTACTTCTGGTTTTATTATGCCGCTCGGCCACATTAGACGGGGCTGTTGATGGACTGAAGTTTTTTTTAATACCTAAGTGGGAGAAACTTACCTCTCTAACTGGTAAACTGATTTTACGTTTTATCTATTACCTAAGTGGGAGAAACTTAACTCTCTAACTGGTAAAGTGATTTTACTTTTTATGTATTACCTAAGTGGGAGAAACTTACCTCTCTAACTGGTAAACTGATTTTACGTTTTATTTATTACCTAAGTGGGAGAAACATACCTCTCTAACTGGTAAAGTGATTTTACGTTTTATGTATTACCTAAGTGGGGGAACTTACCTCTCTAACTGGTAAAGTGATTTTATGTTTTAATTAATACTTAAATGCTTAAGTCGGAGAAACTTACCACTCTAACTGGTTAGGTGATTTTATGTTTTATTTAATACTTAAGTGGGAGAAACTTATCTCTCTAACTGGTAAAGTGATTTTATGTTTTATTTAATACCTAAATGGGAGAAACTTACCTCTCTAACTGGTAAAGTGATTTTATGTTTTAATTAATACTTAAATGCTTAAGTCGGAGAAACTTACCACTCTAACTGGTTAGGTGATTTTATGTTTTATTTAATACTTAAGTGGGAGAAACTTATCTCTCTAACTGGTAAAGTGATTTTATGTTTTATTTAATACCTAAATGGGAGAAACTTACCTCTCTAATTGGTAAAGTGATTTTATGTTTTATTTAATACCTATACATTCATTAATTCATGTATGTCGATTGTAAATCGCATTAAAATCGTTTAACGTATATTGGATCGAAGTATTTTGGTCTGAGATTGGGAAGATATGTGAATGTGTTAATCATTCAATTCCAGTTTGGGGAGATGCGGCCGTCCAGATGGTTTATTCGGCGGGTATTGGGAGTGGGGCAATGGGTACTCTAGCTAGCTTTAACAAATTTCACAACAATGTGCAAAGGTATGATAAGGTTTGTTATCTTCACAAGGATTCTGTGTGGACTGCCTTTGAATTGACCAATACATGTATCATTTCTCCGTCGTCTGTTCTTCCGTTCGTCTTTACACGTATATGCAACGCTATCCCATTCTGATATACTTGCCGTCGACATATGTGTTGCTTCGAGGACTGTCGTAAATACATGCATTAGTTTTAGGGGGTTTTCTTTCTTTTTTTTACCAGAAATGATCTGAGTAGTGTACTCGTTAGAGCGTTTTTTCTAATTCGTAAACATGCAAATGTTGATTTGTTTCAGTTCGAATGGTGTTTTGGCAGTGTTCAGCATTTCTCAGTGTGTTTCAATTACACTAGTATTATTAACTATTGCACTGACGCATCATTCGTGTTTAAAGGTGTTTGTATGACCAAACCGAGGTTCAAACCCCTCGTCTCTTTGCACCCGAGACAGACGCTCTAACCAGTAAACCACGAAAACACGATGTCAACAACAGAATCGTCACCGATATTGATGACAGTGTGCGGATTTTACTGACCCGACACTTACCCTCAGAACCTGTGGAGGACGTATTGGTCGTACGACCCATCAACCTACAGGCACACACTCACATCACTACCATACATACCAAGCCCAAAGGGCGCCGCTATTATCGATGTATGTCTGACCCTATGATGAAATGGTAGAAGCAGCTAACGCATGACTAGGTTTAAATATAAAACATCGATAGTTAAATGTATTACGTAATAAGTTGTATCGTATTGAGCATTCATATGGTTAAAAACAAAATAAATTTAAAAGTTTATTCCATTATAGTCCATAGCAAATGACACCTTACTACCCCCGGTTTTTGAAAACCTTTTTAAATGTTATATATATTTATAATTCCAGAGATGCTACAATTATACAATTTATAGACTTGTTTACGAGTTTGTTTTCTGGATGTGTCATATTTATAAGTTTGGGATTTATGGCAAAGACAGCAAATCTAAGCATTGACCAAGTGGTTAGTCAGGGTAAGTAACCGTTTTCTAGACGAGCAGCTTATTTCAATGAGAATATATTTGTTTGCCGAATGCGTTGTTTAACGATGCCCCTTTAGCTTGAGTGAACATGGATTGATTGATTGGGGTTTAACGCCGTTTTCAACAATTTCTCAGTTATATCTACTATATAAGCCAGTTCACCTACTCATGCATTTCCTGGTTTTCTCACACCAGTACTCCACACAACAATCTTCCCAAGCAACTGGCTGCTTTTCCACATAAACATTGAGTGAACATGGAATAAGTACAGGTAAACTCATCCAGCGAAGAGAACGATTAAGGGTTAAACTAGTTTAAGAATGCCACTCTGCACTTTCAGATTATATCTCTGTCGTGCTTATATTTATTTAAGCTTTTTATTCACCTTTGCCATCTTCTGCCAATCCACATAAACATGCTTGGAAAATAAATGATGGACTAATTGGAATACGTCGTTTTCAACTATTATCAGTCATTTCACGGCGGCCAGTTCACCTATTCCAGTGTGTCCTGGCTTTTCACACCTGTACTTCACAAGATATTTTCGGAAGCAACTGGCTGCTTTTCCACATGGACTGTAAGCCTATTGGTGGAAGACGATGATCATTGTCACAGAGACTTTTGTCAAACGTCGGAAAGAATGTTGGCCGAGCTGGGGTTTGCATTCACAATCCCTGGATTGAATTTTCTTTTTTACACTTTATTTGCCACGTCCATATGTATGGAGAGGTCGTGGCCTTCCTCCCTTATACCTTACACCAATTGTTAGTAAATTAATATTAGTAGTCTAAGGAAATTATATGAATAACCTATAACAAATCTGTGCAGTTTCTATTCATTCTGTAGCGTATATGTTTTGAAATTATTGTGGGGAAAAGGAGAACATTTACCATTGAGCAAATCCTTCTTATACCACAATGTTTTATTTTGTAGGTTTGTCTTTGAGTTTCATTTATGTATAACACATATTTGTTGTCAGTTAGAAAAAAACAATATGTGTACATACAACAAAGCATTTGCGAAAACAAATAGTGAGAAAATGAAACCAATGTTTTCAAATGTATTTTGCAAGTATGATATAGAGTGATTCTGCATTCATTTTTCAGAGTAATAAGTATGTTTATAGGTTTTGTTCTCATGTTAGACATGTAGTATGATTCGTAGACTGTGAATGATAAAACATTTAGTATGAAATTGATATTATCATATTCACATGCTCCAGGTTTGTAGCGGGCGGGCGGGCGGGCGTTCCGGCGGGCCGGCGTCGTCCAGTATGTTGTCAGCTCAATAACTTTGGAAGCCTTTGTCCAATCATCACCAAATTTGGTCAGAATGTGTATTAAGATAATATCTCGGACAAGTTCGATAACTAGCTATATCGCTTAAGCCAATGAAGAGTTATTGCCCTTTAATTATAGAAATTACCCAAAATTGGTATTATCAGCTCAATAACTTTAGAAGCCTTTGTTCAATCATCACTAAATGTAGTCAGAATGTGTATTGGCATACTATCTCAGACAAGTTCGATAACTAGCCATATCGCTTTAGTCAATTGAGAGTTATTGCCCTTTTATTAAAGAAATTACCTAAAATTGGTCTTGTCAGCTCAATAACTTTAGAAGCCTTCGTCCAATCATCACCAAATTTAGTCAGAAATTGTATTGGTATACTATCTTGGACAAGTTGGATAACTAGCTATATCGCTTTAGTCCATCAAGAGTTATTGCCCTTTAATTATAGAAATTACCTAAAATTAGTCTTGTCAGCTCAATAACTTTAGAAGCCTTTGTCCAATCATCACCAAATTTGGTCAGAATGTGTAATGGCATAATATCTCGGACTAGTTTGATAACTAGCCATATCGCTTTAGTCAATCAAGAGTTATCGCCCTTTTATTAAAGAAATTACCTAAAATTGGGATTGTCGGCTCATTTACTTTAGAAGCCTTTGTCGAATCTTCACCAAATTTGGTCAGAATGTGTATTGGCATATCTCGGACAAGTTCGATAACTTCCTATATTGCTTTAGTCAATCGAGAGTTATCGCCCTTTAATTATAGAAATTACCTAAAATTGGTCTTGTCAGCTCAATAACTGTAGAAGCCTTTGTCCAATCATCACCAAATTTGGTCAGAATGTGTATTGGCATAATATCTTGGACAAATTCGATAACTTACCACGTTATCTTAGTCACTACACACTTATTTCCCTCGAAATGTCCAAAACTGTACTAACAGTGTCTGCTCTCGAAATTTTCCTGATGTACAACCAATTATCACTATAATTGGTCTCAAAAAAACAGGACGGGCGTATTTTGTGACATTTGGCGCTCTTGTTTAAGATTATCTTTTGTTGTTGCAATTATGTTGTGGATTAATTTGTATTTAAACTACTTGATCATGTTATTTGCGCAGTTTTTATGAATAGAACAGTAGATGTCTGCCCAATAAATTTGGGTTTTGAGATTCTCATTCCAGTACTTGTGAATGTATGGTTTTTCAAAAGTAATATTTTTGAAATTTTGAATATACGTCATTATTTGTTAATATGAGGAACTTTTGATGTCGTAGGGTTAATTTAATGTTTACTTTTGTTTTAAAGGAAATGTCAAACTCCATTATTCGTTTCCATATGGATAACTTTACTACGTTTATTTCTCTGATCCTGTCACTTTTGTATTTTAATATTTGAAGTACTTTTGTTTCGCAAATGTAACCGCTGTTTTAAATAATGTTGTCTATAAACAGTATGCCAGAATCGATCCATTTTCGAAAAATCAAGGTTTTATTAAATTTGTTTTTAATATTTGCGTTGCCCTATATTAATTGATTTCTTATGTCGTGATGAACTTTTCATTTTTACATTTTGCATTAGTTATTTTCTTAAATTCTATCCATACTTTTAGAATGTCTGAATAAAAGGGTGGCAATTTGTGTTTTATCTTCGGAAGAAATTTTAACGAGTCAAAATTCATATCAGTAGCTTTTTTCCGTACTGGTTAAGGTAAAATTTCGTGATTTCTTGCCAGTTTGAATCATCGTCAGTTAACATAAGTCGTTTTACTTTTATAGTTTTATATCAATCATTTTCATACCTCCCTCTGTTATATCTCCAATTAAGGTGTTTCTTTTAATTTTTTCTCTTGTTTCTCCCCATAGGAAATAAAAGAAACTTTTTGTTTATTGAGTTCAATACGCAATCAGGTACATGTATGGACTGAAAGAGATAGGTGAACATAGGTACCAAAATTAGTATTAGTGTTTATCTTTCCGAAAAATGTGAGGTGTCTTTGTTTAAGTTTATTAATGTGATTTTGACAGTTTTCCAATTTCAAGTCCCAATTTCTCTTGTTACTTAAGTTATGGTTGTGTGAAAAATAAACACCAAGAGCTTTAATTTCTTTTACACATCTTATTTTGTTTATATCATGATTTCTATTTTTATCTAAGCCGATCCACATTATTTCTGTTTCATTCTTGTTAAGTTTGAGGACTGAGTAGATTGAAAAGTGATCAATCATTTCAAGTGCTTTGTGAATTTCTGTTTCGTTGTTTACAAATAATGTAGTGTCATTTGCTAGTTGACTAATTTTCAATTTATTTATGGCATTGTTTGTTACTTGTATAACTCGAGTTTCATTACACGTCCGTATTTGTGTAGCTAGTATTTCTGCGGCCACAATAAAGAGAAGAGAGGACATTGGGCATCCTTGTCTAATCGATATTGTAAGTGCAAATTTGTGTGATTTCAATCCGTTGTTTAATACACTAGCTGTTATGTTTCAGTAGGCGGTTTTTACCCACGATGTGAAGGACTCGCCAAATCCATATGATTTTAAAGTTTCGAATAACAATGTCCATTCAACAGTGTCTGATGCTTTTCTGAAGTTTAAGAATAGTAAAGCACATTCCATGTTCATTGTATCTGCATAGTCAATTACATCTTGTATTTGTCTTATATTGTTACTTACAAGTCTATTTTTGATGTATCCTTGTTGGTCATTATTGATAAGAGAAGGTAAGATGTTTTGTAAACGTTTTGCTAAAACACGCGCAGCTATTTTCTAATCAAGATTTAAAAAGGGATAAAGGGCGCTAAAAGATAAGATTTAAGTTCTTTTTTAACTGTCTTGTTTGTTGAATAGAGAATTTTATAAAAGGATACTTCCTCTTCGAGTATATCTGATATAGAAACAAGTTTTCTTTCTCCTACCTTAAGTGTTGTAATGGTTTTTCGGGTTTGTCAGCTTTTTTCTAGATTTAAGAAATATGCAAGATGTGTCTCCCATTTTCCTCTTGCTCCGATTTGGGCTCCTGTTGCTTTTTCATTATAGATGTTTTTAATTTCGTGTTCTAGTTTATTTACGTATTCTGTGTTTGAAATATTATTGTCAATTCATTTTCTAGATCGGTCACTTTTTGTGTTTGAGTTTTTTGAGATTGAGTATTCAACAGTTCTATCTTTGATGTAACATTTTACTATTTCCCATATTGTTTGAGCATAATGTGGGTTATGATTTTAACTAAATTGTGTAGTTCTTGACGTAATGAGTGTTTCGATTATCTGTTAGTAAGCTGTGTCATGTAGTAAGGAGTTATTCATTTTCCAATAACCTTTGCCTCGGTTATTTAGTATTTTTATCTTCAGGGAGATAGGGAGATGACATATGCTGTCGATTAATGCGGCTCTTATATCGCAACTTGATATTGAGGGGTGTTCATTTTCTCTTATTAGCCAAAAATATATCCTACTTTGTTCTATTCCGTTTTCCTTTTCCATGTAAACTTAATTTTATTTGGATTGATAACACGCCATATATTTGACAGACTATGAGTTTTTATAAGAGAAGTGAGATTCGGCACTGGTGAGTTTTTCTTTTTTTTTAAATTTGACGTTATTCTATACATCATTAAAGTCGCCACCTTTTATAATGTGTCCGTCTGTATTTGTTTGAATGAGGTCCGACATCGTTTAATAAAATTCATTTCTTACTGATTTTTTATTTGGGCTATACATATTTACCATACATATTTTCATTAATTGTGCTGTTTAGGATAACGTATCTTCCATTGTTGTCACGTAGAGAATCGGTATGTGTAAAATGTAGCTTATTTAAAATAAGTATACTGCACCCGCAACTATGATTTGATCCTAAAGCTTCATAAAGGCTATAATAACTAAATTGTTTATCACCATTATCTATTATATCAGTGGTAAAGTGCATTTCTTGGAGGTATATAATATAAGCTTTTAGTTGATTTATCCATTCTGTAAGTCGTTCTCTTTTTGAATAACCTCTTAAGCCATTGGCGTTCAGAGATACAAAATGCAGTAGTTCAAAAGACAATGTCATTTTATATTTGTACTGAGGAGGGTATGTGGCAAATTTCTTATTTCCCTTTGAAGATACTATCACTATCTTGTGTTTACAAGTGATAAGAACGTATTTCAATACATTCCAATCCTACATGTATCAACACTATATACCTGCTATGAATAAGAAACATAACATGAAAATAATGTTCTTTGCTTTTTGAAAGGCAATCAATGAGAACTTTCCAATTTCAAAGGATATCAGCTTGTCATATAATGAAACACTATTTTAAAGACATCTTTTACCATTAACCAATATCGATATATGTAAAACAGTGTGGAAAAACAATCTGTTATATACGAGTAACAATTTTCTTTAAAAAATGTACAGACAGCTTATGAAAACCTTGAGAAATATTCCTTTACAATAATATCCAATTGTATTGTCAACGAGATATTAAGACTATTGCAAAGATATATTTCAATTATATGTTTGAATCTCATTTAGTATAGAGATACAACATGTATTAGACGAATTGAAAACATTTATGAAGAAAAGCAAATTTTTACTGCAGCAATATCTCAATCATGCGTCTACTGGCAATGCAAAAAGAGAATACCTTTTTATGTATTAAGGGGGAAAGGACGTGCAGCAAGTTCCATGTTTAGATAGAAATCAAACAAAACATACCATGTCCTCCTTTAAGAGACCTCTATGTGTGAGTCGGATCTTGCGCTCGACAGAAAGCAAGTGCAGTAATAGTTGTTTATACATTCCCGTTTATCAATGGAATGCCTTTGTATACTATCAGAGTGGATAGACATCGTATGACATTTTCATAATACTAGATTTAAAGTTTATGGACGTAGTAGATACACTGATTGGATGATACAGGATAATCGAATTATGTGTATGTACGTGTTCTGCGATTTAATTAATTATATTATTGTTATAACTACAGACATATATGCAATAACAGATTGCAATTATATATTTCTGTATCTTCTTGGTCCAAAAGCAATACCACCAATCTGTCTTTTTATTTTATCATAGAACAAATCATCACTGTTCTCTGTATTTTTGAAGTTAAAAAACATTGTATATTAACCATCTGAGATTCAGTGTACTTACTTTATATACTTTGGTTATACTTTGATTATATTTAGATTTACACTTTCATGTACTTTAGATATATACCGCTCGCTGTTTGTTTGTTGTTTGTAATTCACTGAGAGCATAGGTTTGCAACTTGCTCCTATTTTTCTTTGAAAGTTTGATACGTCACTTAATAATTTGGATTGGCGTTGGTGGGGATCGAACTACAGATTGGCTTCTCGTCTTTTTATTTTTTGGGTTTATTTCGGTGTTTTCTTTTCTGTCGTTTGCATGAATAGGTGTCTGTTTTGAATGTTTGGTTTTTGTTTGTTTAGGGGTCCAGTGGGATGACTTTTATGTTTACTTTGCGCTTTACGCCTGTAGTGTTTTCCTCGTCTGTGTTGTCGTCGTAGGTTGTGGGTTGGGATGCCGAGCTTTCATGGTATTCATCAGTGTCAGAGGCTTCTGAATTGGTCTGATGTTGTTCCTGGATATCTTATATATTCGTGGGACAATCATCTTGTTTATGACCGGATTCGAAACATTTACTGCATTTCCAATCATTTAGACAAGTGTTTGACATATGACCTTCCACCAGACATTTTCTACATTTAATGGTAGGTTTAATTTGCCTTTTATAGATCATATTTGCGCGGAATTTTCCAAAAAGCATGATTCTTTGCAGGGGCTCTTTGAGGGACAATTCACTGACAATTACAATCCGTTCACCATTGTCACAATTGGTTAGCTTTCCGTCTATTCGAAGCTTTTCTCTATAAAGAGTTATGATTTCACAGCCGATTTTTATCAATTATCTTGTGATAGTTCCGTCGTCTGCTGATAATGGTATATTTTGTACTCTTATACGGATTCTGCTCTCCGTGTCTAAACGGTTAGGGTTTGTGGGGAGAATCGGGACATCTTTTCCACGTATTATAATGCCTTCAGTGACAAGAGTCGCTTTATTGTCTAAGTTGTCTGTGTATATACTCCACACTCCGTTTACTCTTTGTAAACCAGTTGTATGCGTAGGAGTAATTGTTTCTCCTATAGCCTTGAATAATTCTCCGTGTTTTATGTATTCATCATATGTTGATTTCCATGTACCAAAAAGAGAGCATTCTCTTTAAAATACAACCGGTGGGCCAAGGTCGACGCCATTTTGAAAATCACTTACCTCGGCCTGCTTTTTCTCTGGAAAATCCATTTCAAGTCCTAATATCAATCACATCACACGCATTGGTGTTTAATTGTTCAAAAGGTTTCGGAGGTTTTCACCTTATTGTTTTTTAAATAGACACAACTATACAAATTTCATCTCAGTCGTAGAAGGCAACACCTTGGTGAAACCGATCACGTAACTTGGTCAAAGCCGGTAAACACAGAGGTAGTTGTGGTACTGCCTATTGGAATGAAGCTGAAATTCTTTTTAAAACATCAATGAATTACATTCGATATATTTAGGTCCTGGTATTACGTTCATGGTATACCCAGAAGCCCTGTCTCAGCTTCCGGTGCCACAGCTCTGGTCTGTTATATTCTTTTTGACGTTGATGACTGTAGGACTTGATAGTCAGGTACCGTTCTTATTCATTACATATACAACTAAATGTACAAGGGATGTGCAGTAAAATGGTCCGTCCCATATACGTATAATGCTTATCTATGTGTTTGTATAAGGGGATGACTATAATGCCTTGTTACAGAGCTAGCTTTCGTAGCGACGTGAAAAGTGTTCGTCTCTGAGAAAACAGGTCCCGAGTTGAAGCCCTGATCGGGTCAGACCTGTTAGAAAGGTTATATTGGCACCGAACATAAATAACTGGTATTAGCTTGTTTTTTAGTATCCAATTTGTATGTATTGGCCTTTAAAATGAAAAAAAGACCCGTGCTTTTTTGACCAAGTGTGGAGCACGCTCAATTTGAACATCCATAATATGTGATCTAAATAAACATTGCATGTCAGAGGTGTCCTGAAAACTACTGTGACAGTGAAGATCCAAATCAGACTGACTGCACGGTGACGTAGTCTGCTCTGAATCTACACTGGTGATAGATGCCGCGTGGCTGGATTTCCTGTTGCGCTGTAAATATATTATAGCATTCTAAATTCGGTCGTAAAATCAAAAGTGTACAGTCTCCGATTTCACCAATTCAATTTTTGAAATGCTAAAACGAATATGTAATACCATGCGGCCCCTTATACTTGTTTTCGTTTGAAAGGTGTGTTAAGTCGTTTCAACACAATTTCAGATATATTACGGCATTTCCTAAAAAACAATTATCATTACTACTGGTATTATTTATCTTGACACCGATGCACCATTCGTAATTATATCCCCGCAACCCTGGGCTCGAAGAAGAGAAACAAGTACTACTATTTTAAGTCGTATGAACGAAGCGACCGGGGATTGAATCCTGGTATCCCGCTCCCAGGGCGAGGGCTGTAACCATTACCCCTTGACGACATTGCTCCTTTTTATATTGCATAAGCCACACGAAGGGTCCTATTGCTCCTCTGTAGCGGGTCTGTATCAATGTCCGCTGCGTGAAACCAGTAAGTTTAGTCCAGAAGTGTCACCTAGAAGACCAACGTTATCGCATTAACAACAAATGTAGATACAGACACATTACTTAATCAAGCTATGTAACTTTCGCAAATTCTTTATAGAAGGTTTCTAGTAACTTCTTAAAGGTCACTATCAGTATGAATGCGGTGGCATATATGATATACATGTATCTACACTTGTATTTCTTACGCTCACATTTGTTTTATCTGGAGCACCGCACAAATATTCTATTTCTAGATTGTCCATATACAGATTGTTACGACAGCGTTGTCGGATAATTTTCCTAACGTATTTCGGAAAAGACAGATGAAGTTGACGGCCATTCTGTGTATTGTTGGTCTCTTTCTTGGTATTCCATGTGTCACACAGGTAACGTTACTATGACTACACACATACTTGCTTAATATATGAGCCGCGTCTTACGATACGGGACCATAATGCATCTGAGTAAAGACGCGGGAGGAATCCGCTGTGGTCGAGTGGTTAGCGTTGGGGATTTCGAAACCGGGTGTCCCGGGTTCGATCCCTAGTCGCGGCACTACGGTCATGGTGGAGTGCCCTTGGGTAAGGCACATTTTCTAGCCTAGTACTAGTTTGTTTACCCAGGGATCATGAATAAGTGAACTGTCGTCGAGATATAACTGAAATATTGTTGAAAGCGGCGTAAAACCCCAATAAATAAAGACGCGGGCGAGCCTGTGCATCGACAAAGTCTCATCAGAGCCTTCACTGTCCGTCTACATGTTATGTATTCTAATAAGTACCAGTTGACAATAAGCTGGAACTATAGCCCCATTGGTTTGTCGTCTATTTACTTTCATGAAATGCCGTTATGGGGAGGCAATAATGCACGTAATCGCTAGACGGGGCTTATGTGTATTGTTCTGATATTTGCATGTAATACGAGGAGTACGATGTATGCTAAATAAGAATGCATCCTCTGTAGCTATTGCATTTTTTATGTATAGTATATATTAAATTTCTATAAATCAACTAAAGTTATTGCATTTCAGACGTACCCTACACTTAACAAAACTTAAATTATCATTGAGTATAACTTTTATATTCGTCAACATTTTTACACGAAATTTTGAATATTGACTTTGGAGGTAATTTTAATCATGATTAATTCGTAAAATAATGGGTTGGCGCGAAAATATATTAGCACGGGGTCAATTTTGAGTTTTTAACAATCAATTTCCTAAAATTGGTGTATTTCAGGGCGGAGTATATGTACTACAGACAATGGATTGGTATCTAGCGAGTGTTGGTTTCATTCTGATTCCATTCTTTGAAGTAGTCGGACTGAGCTGGGTTTATGGTAAATGTTTCTCTTGCATTACCCCATTCCGTATACAGCCACTTTCTGACGACTTTTGAAAATATTGTAACAAAAGGAGAAATGGCTCTAACTGCGCACTTTCTCCTTTCGCCACAATATTTTCAAATTATTTCAATAAATATGCCTTCATTTATAGAGAGTTTCCTTGGTCTTGCCTGCTTCGTATTTGTTGTATGTAGGAAAATGTTAAAATAGTTGTATGAGGTTAACATGGATAACAAATTAATATTGTTCAAGAAAAAAATGCTGTTGATGCACGATAGCTCAGACGGCAACGGCGATGGCTATCCTTTCAGGGGTTGTGTGTTCAAACCTCGGCTCGGCAATTATTCTCTCTGGTTATTGGCAATTGCCACTCTGATTAACGTCATTCGTCTTCCACGAATGAGCTACAACAGTCTATGTTAAGAAGTAAGTAGTCACTTGCCTGGACTATGCGGAGTACTGATTTGAGAAAGCTGCTGTGATTTTACCATAGGTATCTGCATAAAACTCCAATCAATCAAAACCGATATTTATATTGATAATACGTATAAATCGTATCTCGTCGTTTTCCGGTGTCAAATAATGTTGGTGTTATGTGCTTGAAATATTGGAGCAGTAAGCTTTCAGTTACATTACATAATAGCAATACATTTGAGCTGGTTTTGCATGCTCTCGCGAGACGATAGCCTGTTGGAATAGGTACCGACGCCCCTTTCGGCCTTACACAGTTTAAATGTATACGAAGGATTGATGTTTTAACTAATTAACTGCTTGAACCGAGTATGTGAGGCCTCCGCCATCAATAAAGCGCGGGCTGATCTTGCTCTATACGAAAAGCTGCTCAACTCAATATATTTGTCTTGATATCCCTAAAATTGGCGACGGACTCTACCGACTGCAAACCTCGTCACGTCCATTTTAATAATTCAACATAGAAAGGGTTAGTGTTAGATTGGTGTTTCTATCAAACAGAGCTAATGCTTAACACTGAGAAGTAATCTAGTTTGTCGGTTTGCCAGCTATATTTTATGCATGTTTGGTTTAGGTTGTCACTAATAATGCTTCCTAATGTTAAGCTTTTCACTAAATTATATTAGTTATCTAAATAGGTTTTAAAATAATGTATACTTGTAGGTTTCAATATAAGAGCTGCGCTACTACGTAAATACCAACCACCTTGCAATGGCGGGCATACACGCAATCTGATTTGGATCTGCACTATTTGCCGATAAGCACTCGAAACGCCTCTTAAATGCATAGTATATTTTAGATAGTACGGGAGTGCAATTTAAAACACAAGTTAAAACAAGGATTTAGATTTAGAGTGCGATTTAAAAACACAAGTTACAACTAGGCTTAGGTTGGTGTTCGCAGAGCGCGGCTGATAAGTATATTCACAAGTCACGTAACTACTTATGAAACTCTTTTCCACATACAACAGTTGTGCAGCAGACCACTTTGAGAACATATTGTCAAATAATGAAAGATCTGTGTAAATAAAAGTATAATAAATAATATAGTTAAAAACATTGTGTCAAAGGGGGAAATTGCTCATCATAGAATGTTCTTCTTTTGTCACAATGTTTCCAAAACTCATCTGATGTATAGGCTTCAAAATGCTTCTGTATGAGGGAGAGGGTTAAGCTAAGTAAGCAATTTTTTTCTTTCAGGTGTTAATAGACTGTGTGATGACATAGCATTAATGCTTGGACACAAGATATCTAGGATTTGGAAATGGGCTTGGAAATATATAACCCCAGTAGCTATGATGGTATACACGTTTCTGGTTCGGTGAACTATCCGGATTTATTACACCGAGTTCAAATTTCAACACATTACATGTACACTGGTGAATGTTTACTGTAGCGAATATAAGTCGTCCAGCAATCAAACTACAAACGTGACTACCCGTTAGTTACTGAACTAAAATGTTAAAGATGAAATAAAAAACATTTGTCACGATTTATTAAACCGCGTTCGATTTTCAATGTATTACACCAACAGTGCGTTCGGTGAAATGGTACGATAGCGAACGCTATCCGATCGACCAATCAAATAAGAAATGTAACACAACGGGTTTTACTGAACGCAATGCAGATACATTTTTTTTTGTATGAATTTTACACAATTGCAATTAGAATAAATATTGTCATTAGTAGCTATTAGTTTAGATATCATTATGTTCATGTACATGTAGTACAATTCATTTAATAAATTTAAATAATGATTATTCAAAAATAAGTTTTATTTCTTCAGCCTGTTATTTAATTAAGTTACGGCATTGACATAACATACATGAATAAATGAACTGTCTGTCGTAAAATAATGTAATATTGTTTAATCCGAAATCAGTAAATAGCTGTCTCCCTGAAATCTGCATTGTTTGCCAGCTAGACATCAAATTTTACAAAACATATTGTTGTACGAAAAATGGAATGGTCCCAATTTTCAATGCTAAATTTGGCCGTGAAAGTGTTAAATATCAATACGTTTTGTTAACAGATGATATGGATGTTCAACATGATTACCTTGAAACCTGTAAGTTACGGCGATGTTGTGTTTCCACGTTGGGCCATCGGCGTCGGGTGGGCGATAGCAGCTGTACCTTTAAGTCTGATGATAATTCCGTCTATAGTGGAAATTAGCAAGGCGAATGGTTCTTCTTTGTTTGAGGTATGATTTAGTTTGTTTTTTGCGTTTTCGTTTAAGTCGATGGAAGTAAGAGGGAGATCAGGAATTGATCCACGGTCGGGTCAAGCCAAAGCGCCATGATATTATTAAAATACTGTTGAAAGCAGTGAAAACAACATTTCAACAAAGAAAGTGCAATTAACAACCTTACCTGATACACATGAGTTCTGATATCTTATGCAGCACATTATTTTTGAAAACGGTTTGGTAAAATGAGAAATCGCTCACCCACCTTTCCCATTGCTTTCCAATTTATAAATATAAAGAAATGTCTTCAATTGACTAGATATTAGATACTACTATGTGTAACTCTATTTTACTGGAATTCACAATAGTTTAGAAGTCGCTGTTGATATCTGTGTTTGTTAACCCTCGCACTCGACTATACGACCATTACATCACAGACTAGTGGTACTTTCAAGCTAGTATGTTTCTATCACTAGGGATGAATGGGGTTGTTTGGAGAGAGTTTGTTTACAGTCTGATATGCTATATTCAATTTAGATTCAAACATTGTTTATTTCTTTTCATATTTCCCAATTCTTTACATATATTATATTTCAGAAGCTAAAAGCGTCTCTGATACCTCACAAAGAGTGGGGACCAGCGGACGAGAAAGCGCGAGAGTTATACATGTCACGTGATCCAGTCGAGGCAGTTACTCTCAGATGATTGGTTGTTTTAATTGATTAGTATTTTATATTCAAGGTCGAATACTTCTATGGAAAGTCTTGCTTTATTTCAATATAAATCAACGTGTTTTATACCTCATATATTACTTACAAATAAAGGCAAAGTATAACCCTAAAGACGTTGACATTTTTAATTCAGGTGAATTAATCATTTAACCATACAAATTCATTTGCTAGACAGAAGTTTAAATATACTTGAATTGTATTCCCGACCAACTGCATCAACATGTATAAACCATACATAACAAGACAACTTTTCGGATATTTTATTTAAAGGTACTGAACTCCAGATTATCGATAGTATAGTGATAGTTTTAAAACTGTACAAAACAGGGGCGTAGCTTTGCAATAATCAATGTGTAGGCCGTCTCGTGAGAAAATCAACAGTGTGGACGCTGCGGAAAGTATCGACCCGGATCAGCCTAAGCATGCCACACAGGCCTACCCGGATAGACACTTTTCGCCTCCTGTGGATTTTCTGTTAAGACGGAATGTGTCGTCCGGATCAGATGTCTATCGCCGCAGCTGCATTTTGGTTTTTAGTTGCCTAAATGGAGCTACGCCCCTACAAAAGTTGTCTTGAAATGTTAGAATGATAATTCTTCTGGGATAAAATTAGAGTAATAATTTCCCTTTTCAGTACAATAAACATCTAAATAGTAATCGTTTATGTTTCATTTTTACTGGGTAGACATAACCAGTAAGCCAAATTGTGTACATTTTCTTAACTTTCAATTAACGGTTTTTCAACGTTTACTGCCAAAATAGTTTTGAACTATTTATTACTTACTTTGTTGTCACAATTAGCAATATTTGCAGAAGTTTTAAAATTTCAAACTCTGGAGTTCAGCACCTTTACGGTTAACAACGATTCAAAACAGTACCACGTGTCTTCTACTGTTTAGTATGATCTCTAGGTAAGGGTCGTTTTACATGGGCTAATATTCTTATCTGACCTCCTAAACATGTTGTGGGTACTCAAATGAATCGCAATTATAACAGAAAAATTATCTTCGAATGGTTCAGTATTGCTTCGAAAAATTGATGGGTAAATGATCTGGCCTGTTATGAAACATAATAAACGCCGTTGAGTAGGCAATTAAAAGTAAATATTACGAACCATCTAAATATTAAATGAACGGCGTTTTACAATTTGAGGTTTTATAGTATTTGGTCTGCGTACAGTTTAGTACATACATGAGAGTTTTAATATTGAATGAAGTTGAAAACATTGTGGCAAATTGATAAATTGCTCATCTTGAGCAACTTCTCCCTTTGTCACAATGATTTCAAAAGTCATCTCCAGCAGAGGTGTCACAATGCGTCTGTATGTGGGAAATGGTTAACATAATCAGCAATGGAAGGTTGAAATAACATTTTTGTTTAGAGTCGAAGAAATAATGGGAATTCGATAAACTTAGCCATTTTGAGGAATGTCTCCCCTTCCATCAATCTTTTCAAATATTTTCGATTGCTAAAAAGTCGTCCGGTCGTCTCTGTATCATCGATTTGTTCCAAAGGGTCGACCCTCAAATGTCATATGCCGTAAACGGTTTAAACACTGATGTCACGATCTGTTTGTCTGAGGTCATCGGTATTTGCTTTCGTTTAAGCAATCACCTATTGTCAATTCACATTTGCTCGGTAAATAAAAGGTTTTAAAGTTGTTTAAATGAAGGCCATTAACAAACGAAACCTCAAAGTGAATCGATGACAAAATTCACAAAAAATGTAACAACAGTTTGTGGTAATTCATAGTTACCGTTGTCTGGATATAAACAAATGCACATACAAAAGGTTTTGTAGCAACTCCAGTGTTTATATGACTGTAAGTCTTCTCGAAACGAGACTAGTTCATCTAGACATTTAGTTTTTAGTCAGAAGTTACGTATGTAAAGAGAAGCTCGATGCTCGTGTGAGACTGTGTGGATGTACGGGATCAGCAGATATATCACTGTTTGCAAATGTAATTGGGCTCCTTATTGAATGACGCATCTCAAATAAAGAACCTGGTCTAGTTATTTAATGAGTGAACAAATAGTATCACAGTCACATCCCAGCTTCTCTTTGTCATTGAGACCATTAACCCTTTCCCTCATATAGACGCTTTCTGACGACTCTGAAGCAAACGCCTTTTGAAAACATAGTGACAAAACAAGAAATTGCTCAAAACGAGCAATTTCTCCTTTTGACACAATGTTTTCCACTTTTAGTCATAGGTTATCGATTCAATTCTAGAGATTTTCTATTTTTTGACAAAATATGTTCAAAGTCGTCTGCTGCAGAATTGTCGTATGAGGGAAAGGGTTAAAGGAGCGGTGTCCCAGATAGCCAATCGCAAGGTGTTTGCGAGCAGTTCAGATGTAACCTCAGTGTAACTATACTACTAGATAGAAAAGAGCAACACACGTATCCATGCTGAAGGATCTAAATGGATAGTGTTTACAGAACTTGCTCGAATATGTCAACAACTTATAGGCGATTTGTGTAGACCCAGATCAGACCGAGAGAATGCGCTGGCTTAACTTGATTCACACTTATCGAAACGCTCTTATGTTACAAAAAGAGGGACAGAGACACAACAATCTAATACAAGTGTTTGGTTCTTGTGAAGACATTTAAAGAAACAAGGATACTAGTTAATAATCATCAGTCTTACATTTGAATTAGTGTAGGCACATCAAACTGAAAGGGGATAATGCAGTGGTGAAACGTCAGTCATTCGTACGAAGACTCCGGGTTCGAATCCCGTGATGGGAGGGTTATAGGATTGTTATACACAGTAATGGTTTAGTCTCCAGGAAGCCGACACCGATTGTGATTTATATAAAATGGAATTACACAGTGTTGGTAGCTCGAACTGTTGCCGGGGAGAACAATACGTCATTGAGGTAAAGTATATCTGAAAACACGAAGTTTCAAAATTTCAACACACAACAGTTTAAAAAGTTTACATTTAGAAACCCCGGGATATGTGAGCTATTGCACGAAATATTTCATCAAATCAGTGCGATGAAGATCTAGTTAAACCAATATGTCGAGTTGAACGTTCGAAAAGTATCGATTATTCCAACATTTTTCTCTCCTTAATCGTATTGTTTCGCGCTTCCATTCTACTGTGGCATTTATAAATGCTGAATTGACATAGTGTGACTCAGCGTTCAACAACGTCCAGCATCCGTTATAAAGCTTCAATACAACATCGGGACAATGTCAAGTAGGTTAAGCGAAGACGTACCGGAACCGGAAGTGAACGTAAAATGGAAAGAAGTGAGAAATTTCTCATTGGCTTCAAGTCACGATGACAAACAAATTGAAGTTATCAGATGGGTGAAGGCGAAACATGATCTTGGTCTTGGGTAAGGTGTTTTTCATCGTTTTGATTTAGTTCCCCAAAACAGTTACGTAGAAAACGGGAATGCACGCCTGTTATCTGGTTGAGATTACCCGAGGAGAAAAGACATTGTTCACTATTCCACATGTTGTAGAATCTTCTATTAATAAGTCATATATCATGTTGTATAATGTATTTATATAACCCGAGGAGAAACGACATTGTCCACTATTCCACATTGTGTAGCATGTTCTATTAATAAATCGTATATGTTGTATAGTTTATTTATATAACCGGAAGGTCAAAGATCCATGTGGTAGCAAGTAACACAAATACAAACATGACAAACATACAATATACACGAAATTACATGTCAAACATACATTGCACATGTACAAAATAAACATATTTTGGATGCTTTTAAATATTGAACCTGATACTTATCTTCTTAGATGAAATTCAGTTTGACGAAACTTATGATATATATGCCACACGATACGCAGGCTATCCCACATGTCCATGTGTTTTCCGGATATAGCTTAAATCAAACAAATGACTCATTTATCTCATTGTTTTTTTGAGAATCACTACTGATGTATTGTCCTCACACTTGCATAATATTAATGTGCATGCTATAACCATATTCGGGATATATGGGAAATAAGTGGGTGGGGTAATTTACAATGAAAACGGTATTTAAGACTAAATATGGCACTTATTTTTGTTGTGAGTTTAATATCAACAAAATAAATGTATATGTTGCTACATTTTATATAAACATAGCTGAAAATATAGGCATACTTACTTCTACGCGTGCAGTCACAGCTTATCAGTACTACAACTTTTATATGAATTGTTATATTTTGAAATAACCTTGCACAATTGTTCATCTTGATATAGTCGTCGTCACTCTAGTACATAGGGTATAGGGGGTTATTTATTTATGCTGTTTATATATAAAAAGAGACATAAATAAAATATAACCTTTTTTGGGGTTTCGGCGATAGCTCAATCGGTAGAGGCGTTGTCACTTCAGTGTTAGGCGCTGACGTCGGAAGGGTCGTGGGTTCGAATCCCGGCAGCGGAACAAATGGAAAATCATATAAAATAAAAATCTCTCTTGTCCCAGTCAGATTTAAAAGGCAAAGTGTCGGGTCTTCGTTGGAGTCATCATAAGCGAGTATGAAAAGAGACATAAATAACAAATAACCCCCTATACTCTATGTACTTGAGTGGCGACGACTATATCAGGGTTATTTGCACGACCTTTCTTGGGGTTGCGGCGATAGCTCAATCGAAAATTATATAACTTTACAAACTTTTCAAAACGTTTAACGATTGTCCATCATTTTGAAAACTGTACAAATTCCTCTAGCCAAATGAATTTTTTTTTCCCAAAACTTTCGTTTTTAAACACTTTGAATATCTTGGCGAATTTCATGGTTAATCACATGGAATTCTGAAAAATAACAAGTATTTTCATTAAAGAGTCTGTTGCTAAGTATTAAACTAAAATATGCCGCCTTTGTGTAACTTTATTGATTTACACAGATACTAAATATAAGTACCAGATGCATTTGAAAAGTTCTACAATAAAATTATATAATGAAAAACAATTAAAACAATATACATAATAATGTATTACTTTGAAAGTTTAGACGGTGGTTTAATACATATTTTCATTTAGGATTTCAATGTAAGGCAGTTTGTGTAAATGAACAAACAGACTAAGAATCAAAATAATAAGTATGTAAAGCTAAGGCAGATTTAAAAAAGATTTAAAAAGAATGCATTTTTTTCTGAATTGACAACGTATATAGTTTTATAAGAGTAGAAATTATTTATTAGTTCTAATAGTAAATGTGAATGGCTGTACCGTATTATATTTCAATAAATGAGAAAAACAAACTTACCATCTATAAAGAAGCCCATGTTGTTAATTAGTTAAAATATCCACACTATGCTGCATTTGAAAAACTGATCACAATAAATGTAACTTTCTATCAACGTAAGACAAATTAATGTTCTATAACAATAACAATAACATAATACATTTAAATTGGCATTACTAATGATTTCCATGCACAGTGCACAGTGATACAACAACACCTGAATGCACAGACACAGATAACATATAATTTCATTACAATCTATACAGAACTGAAAATATAAGAACATGTGAATAGCAAGTAACACAAGTAACGCAGTAACACATGTGCAGGCAGGAAACAGACCAAGTATTTATTGGGGCTATTAATTACTGTGGTCAAGATTGTACCATAGTAGCAGCACACTTCTAATTAGCTACAAGCTGTGATAATGGTTTCAGATCTTGATCAGAAGTGAGCAGATTTTTGCCCCTGTACTGTAGACTGAGTATAACGATTGTCCAATAAAGACAACTCCAGTCTTCATCTGAAATTCACTCGATAAGAGTGTCAGCCCGGTCAAGCCGATCCGAATTGCTTCCCTTTGACCTTTTAGCTGTTATAATTGTATGGTATGCTACATTTATAGCTCAAAAATCTAATTATATTTATATTAGTTCACGTGTTTTTCCACCTGACACGTTCCGTTCTGTCTTCTTTTCATGAAGTTCGCTTTGGCCGAGTGGTAAGACTGTTTTGTTTACCCAAAGTAATCATTCGCCGTGATATGATTAAAATAGTTTT
This sequence comes from Serripes groenlandicus, assembly GCA_031761405.1. Classification (NCBI taxonomy): domain Eukaryota; kingdom Metazoa; phylum Mollusca; class Bivalvia; order Cardiida; family Cardiidae; genus Serripes; species Serripes groenlandicus. Next base: position 46,728,531 of record JASEVX010000011.1, on the reverse strand, counting down.
TGAAAACGGCAAAGATACATGTGAGATGCATCAGACTTCTGGGGTCTTACTGTACAGTTAAGTAGGAGTATTTGTAGTCTCACACCACTCCTCACGGTCCACCTACCCTCACATTGACCACAATACATATTCTGACAAAATACTAGAAGTACAGCCCCATTAATTGCACATTCAAGTAACTTCAAATGATACCAAACCGTCAATAACGATGGTGTAGTGCTTTGGCCGTCTGTCACGACAACGAGGGACCAGGTTCCTCGTTATTTAATATTGCGTGTTAACCCCCTTTAAAACATTAAACGAATCTGCAGCAAAAGACTTCGAAAACATGAAGGCAGAAACATGGAAGTTCTATGTGAATTTTTGTTGAATTATGTACAAGAGTTGAAACATTGTGACTTGATGAGAATTTTTGACATCATGAGAAATTTCTCCTAATGCCTCAACGTGTTTAAAAGTCGTCTTGCTGCAGAGTTGTCAGAAAGCCTTTGTATGTGGGAAAGGGTTAAGAGTGCAGTCTCACCTGAATAGTTATTTTATAAAAGTATGTATATTCAATTTAAAAATATTAAACTACGAGGGGTGTTCAGACAGTTAGCGGCAAATGGCTCTTTATTATATATTATGGCAGTTTTGTTGCTGGAACTTTATTCAAACATTGTTCGATTTAATACCAATTTGATAAGAAAATGGCATATTCATTACTCATGTACATATAGTGTAATCGTAACTACGGTAACGCCACTTAAAACGTACCTTCTCTACACAGTTTGACGTCGACGTCGAACGTATTCGTACATGATGACTGCTCTGCGAAAATACAGTAAAGGGGCGTAGCTTTAAAATAATCAATGTGTAGGCCGTCTCGTGAGAAAATCAAAATTGTGGACTCTGCGTAAAGTATCGACCCGGATCAGACTAAGCATGCCACACAGGCCTATCCGTATAGACACTTTTCGCTGATTTGGTCGATATATTACGCAGATGTCTATCGCCGCAGCTGCATTTTTGGGCATTTTGAGAAGAAATGTGTAGGCACGTGCCTACAGTGCCTAAAGGGAGCTACGCCCCTGACTCAGTGCTTTTAAAAATAATATCCATTGAACAAAACACAATGTATTCAATGTTCACGCAATGCCTCTTGGAAACAGTTTAGAAGAGCATGTATATATGTAATATACAGGGGCGTAGCTCCCTTTAGGCACTGTAGGCACGCGCCTACACATTTTTTCTCATAATGACCCAAAATACAGCTTGGGCGATAGACTGATCCGGCCGACACATTCCGTCTTAGGGGGATAGATGCATAGAGTAGTGATTCCTGAAACAGAAAATCCACAGGAGGCGAAAAGTGTATATCCGGGTAAGCCTGTGTGGCATGCTTAGGCTGATCCGGGTCGATACTTTACGCAGAGTCCACAGTGTTGATTTTCTCACGAGACGGCCTACACATTGATTATTGCAAAACTACGCCCCTGATATATGGACACCTGGACTACAGAGGAGTATTTTTCTTCAAGCAGCTCTCTGACGGTAGTGATGTGTGTTGACGTCATGGGTTTTGCGACGACGGCTACGCTCGTCATGCCCGATGTTGTCTCCTTCCTCCTCGAAGCGTTTATGACACCTATATACTGATGATCTCTTTACTGCAGCTTCACAATATACATTGTTCAACATGTCCATGATGTTTGGCTTGAAATTAATGGCCGATCTCTGTTCTTCACTCATTTTAACACATGTTCTTAGAAAACATACCAGATTTGTTTGTTTCTGGCGTCAGAAACCTATATGACGTTACCAACGTCATGTCAGAAGATAGCGGAAATGATTAATTGTCGTTTTGAAGAATTACCATTTAAAATCAAAGACAATGGACGTAATGTTTCGAAAACAGATACATTTAGAAAAACTGAAAATTTGGCCCGGATGACGTCGGTGATGTTACTTTGTCGTTATGGACGATGTACGCATATCTGAAGTTTACATATTGATAAAGGGATGTCGCGATGTTTCCTCCTCGAAGCGTTTATTACACCTATAGTATGATGATCTCTTCACTGCAGCTTCACAATATACATTGTTCAACATGTCCATGATTTTTGGCTTGAAATTAACGGCCGATCTCTGTTCTTCACTCATTTTAACACATGTTCTTAGAAAACATACTAGATGTGTTTGTTTTTGACTTTAGAAACATTAATGACGTCACCAACGTCATGTCAGAAGATAGCAGAAATTATTAGTTGTCATTTGATTACACTTGCCTTTAAATCAAAGACAATGGACGTAATGTTTCGAAAACAGATACATTTAGAAATACTGAACATTTGTCCGGATGACGTCGGTGATGTTACTTTGTCGTTATCAACAATGTACGCATATCTGAAGTGTACATATTGAAAAAGGGATGTCGCGATGTACATATTAGCGCAATTTCACGTGATTCCTCATCAAATAAAGCACAGGATCATCACTTTTCTGCGAACATTTTGAACACCCCTCGTATGAAATGGAATTGCTCCGCCATTACGTCAGTTTTTGATAAGAAAGGACAAGGGAAAATGAAAATAATTATGCAATGCAAACTAATGCCTTTTTAAGTTTGATACCTTTTTAATTATTATCCTATTACGATTATGTTACCAATTATTGGATTACTAAACGTCTTGACACTTTCTACAAACACAAATACTTTAAGCGTGTCTGAACACGTAATGATCACATATCAGTACACAACATATTCACGATTCAAACTCTTTATTTCGTAACGTAGACATACATGTTTCTTGTTACATAATAACAATATATTAGATTAATATTGCATTGGTACTGTTCACATGTAAACCCATTCCCATAGATATCTACGACAAATCTGCCTAAGACGACTTTAAAAACAGCTATGAAAAAAGATAGAAAATATATACTTATGAAAGTGTAATTATTGAATAGAGTCGGAAACATTGGGGCAAAATGTGAATAAGCAATGTCTACTTTATCACAATGTTTTCAAAGGTCGTCTGCTGTAGAGACATCAAAAAGCGACTGCATGTTGGAAATGTTTTTGTCTTCGTGACATGGAAATTCCAAACATTGTAATTGAACCATACATACTTTACGCCAATGAGTCTAGAATAGTGTGCTATGTATACATACGTACGTAAACGACTTCAGTGCAGTTTGAGAAACAGTTGATTTCATTTTAAGTAATCTTCTTCTTCTTTGCACCCACGCTTCTACACTGTCACTCGGGTCAGATCAATGAAGATCGTCGTCTTCTTCAGTTCCTCCATATTGCCGTATAGCTTTCTCTGTATACTCTTCTGTACTGGCCACACACTTGTATTTAGTGCTCCAGCAGGGGCACGTTTGTATTACATGTATATCGAGGGCTTGGTGTGAAACGGTTGTAACTAAAATCGGTATATTTTTACCAAGGTTAATCACCTCGCCATAAAGTCTTTATAAGCCTTAAAAACATATTTCTTGGTAAACAATGGAAATTTAGGTGTCATTGCTCGTTCTGAGCATTGGCACCTAAATTTGCATTGTTTACAAAGGGGTCAAAATTGCCCCTAAATCAGGATTTTCAAAATAGGTTTTTAGTTACAACCGTTTCACGCCAAGCCCTCGATATGCTATGCAAAGTGTGTTGTTATATACCACATGAGCACTGAGGTGATGGGGATAGCGTGAACTTTGAATGCATATGAGCATTAAGCCTGTTGTGTCCCTTGCGTAGCCTGAATTAAGCAATAATTTGTGTGTAAGGTATTTTACGACACTTTCAACATTTTCCAATTATATCACGGTATTTCTTTTGTAAGTTATGAGCAATACTGGTTCGTTTTGTCCTTACACGAGCGAGTCCGTCGTTATACTAAACCCAAATTTCTGAGTGCCTAAGAGGGAAAGTCATAACTATCAGTTCGTGTCGTTACCCGTTTGCGGATCGAACCCGCAGACTCCGAAACCGGATGCGGACGCTCTACCGCTACACCAACGAGGCGGTTCAAGCAAAGAATTTATGTTTATGTTGTAAATGGATTTAGGGATTATATATGATAAATTACATTATGTAATTGTAAACACTTTAACATGTTTTGTATAATAGACAGCCGTACAATATAAACGTTTATTTGTGAAAGGGATTTCATTCTCTACTTTATGACCGACCTTTTCTCAACTACTTTAGTGGATTCAGATTAGCGAAAGAACAAACCGAAGAAAATAATTCAAACATTTATCCATTTCTTATACACTGTTATATTTATATTTCGTGTTATGGAGATACATGTATATTCCATATTCGTTCATCGAATTCAAAAAATGAATAGCGTATTTCAATTGATCTCCAGTATAAACAATATTGAAGATTTACTTCACCCTTTAACCACGTGCAGACTCCTTTTGATGCGTCTGCTTCATATGGCTTTTGAGAACAGTGTGTCAAAAGAAGGAATGTCTCATCAAATGAACATGTTATGTTTTCCTTTTGCCACAATGTTGTTCTTTTTTCATTTCTATTAACTTGTATTAAGTAATTATACTTATTGTGAAGATTGTCCTTTTCTTCAAAATCGTCTGCTGCATATATATCCATTGTATGTGGGAAAGGGATAATAGCTTATGGGCTTCGATTTATAGGGGTTCATAAATCAATAGGCAATTTAACTATTTTATTGATATCGTCGCGTCTATAATCGTTACCTTATAACTGACGTAAGACACAAGTCCGGAACTAGTCGCGATATAGAGCTTTACGCTGCCCTCCTCAAGTGTACAGTTTTATCAAGTTACCAGTAATACTGGTCTTACACCAGCAAGTCAGTCGTAATCCTAACCCCACAATCTTAATCCTACAATCCTAACCCCACAATCTTAACCCCACAATTCTAACCCCACAATCTTAACCCCACAATTCTAACCCCACAATCCTAATCACACAATCCTAACCCCACAATCCTAATCACACAATCTTAACCCCACCATTCCAACCCACAATCCTAACCCCACAATCCTAACCCCACAATCTTAACCCCACATTTATAACCCCACAATCCTAACCCCACATTTCTAACACCACAAGTCTAACCCCACAATCCTTACCCCACATTTATAACCCCACAATCCTAACCCCCCAATCCTAACCCCACAATTATAACCCCACAATCCTAACCTCACATTTCTAACCCCACAATCCTAACCCCACAATCCTAAACACACAATCCTTACCCTACAATCATAACCCCACAATTCTAATCCCACAATCCTAACCTCACAATTCTAACCCCACAATCCTAACCCCACAATTCTCACTCCACAATCATAACCCCACAATCCTAACCACACAATCATAACCCCACAATCATAACCCCACAATCATAACCCCACAAGTATAACCCCACACTCATTACCCCACAATCATAACCCCACAATCATAACCCCACAATCCTTACCCCACAATCATAACCCCACAATCCTAACCCCACACTTATAACCCCACAGTCCTAACCCCACAATTTTTACCCCACAATCATTACCCCACAATCATAACCCCACAATCCTAACCCCACAATCCTAACCCCACAATCATAAGCCCTCAATCCTAACCCCACAATCTTAACCCCACACTCTTAACCCCACAATCTTAACCCCACAATCCTTACCCCACAATCCTAACTCAACAATCCTAACCACACAATCCTAACCCTACAATCTTAACCCCACAATCTTAACCCCACAATCTTAACCCCACAATCCTAACCCCACAATCCCGAGCACAAAAGAAGAAAACCATATGATTACTACCATTGTTGTTACTCGGCCGGAGATCGAACCAGCGACATCCCGCACCCAAGTTGGACGCTGTACCACCGAGTCGGTGTTAGATATTTTACACCTGATGTCCCGGCTTCAGTCCCTCTCGCGACAGTCTGGGTAAAAAACCCATGGGTAAAGCAAAATCTTAGCCTCGTATGTTCCTAGACGCATCATGGATATGCGTACTTTCGCCGCGATATGATATAACTGAATAACTGACGAAAACGGTCTAAAATCATAAAACACAATACTTGACACGAATAGGCTCAGTGCCAATGGCCAACGCTTGGATTTAACCCTTTCCCTCATATAGACGCTTTCTGACGCCTCTGCAGCAGACGGCTTTTTGAAAACATAGTGACAAAAGAAGAAATTGCACAAAACGTGCAATTTCTCCTTTTGCCACAATGTTTTCCACTTTAAGTCACAGGTTATCCATTCAATTATGAAGATTGTCTATGTTTTGACAAAATACGTTCAAAGTCGTCTGATGCAGAATTGTCGTATGAGGGAAAGGGTTAAACAATGGAATTGGTTAGCCGAACACAACAACAGCTACAAAGCAATCATAAACCTCCGAGTGTGGGCTTTAACCTTGTCCCACATTCTTAAAAATCTGAAGAAGATGACTTTTAAAGAATATTGGCAAATATATGAAAAATCTCTGTAAATGAAAGTACAATACTAGAATAGAGTAGAACACATTGTGGTAAAATAAGAAATTGTTCATCGTAGGCAGTTTTTTCTTTTGTCACAGCGTTTTAAAAAGACATAAGCTGCTGAGGTACCAGAATGCATATGTATGAGGGAAACGTTTAACACATAAGTAAAGGGTTTACTGTTTTTTCCACTCTGGACATGCCATTTGCTTTAGAACATATTAGGAAAATGGTAGAAAAATCTAGAAAATACAATAGCAGGCATGTCGTGAAGAAGTGTTGGAAAAAGAGAACTTTCTCAGCATGTGAAACCACAATACATTTTTAATGCTTTTTGCTACGAAAATCAATGAATCAATGATTACATATTATACTACATCCACGTGTACATGCATATTGTCCATATAATATATACTGACGTTAACAAAAAACGCCTCAATCATTCTAATCGGGGCATGTAACAGGATGCAAAAATACAACTTATCTTATTTTAGTAAATTTGTAAAACATTGAACACATTTTCATGTTGTTAAGTCATTTTCGATACACAGATATTACAAAATAAAGATGGCGGCAGGCGGACACCCCTCCTGAGGCTCCCGGTTTGGTATATGTGTGTTACGTGTGGCCAGGGACGTATATATATGTCCCTGGTGTGACTATGAATAGCTTTTGCGTGCGCTCAAATGTTTTTTGTTAAACTCTGCTGTGCGCGCTTATTAATGACCGAAACAACCAATCACATTGAATCGCCGTAATTTAATTAGTTTTATCGGGATTTTACGCCGCTTTCAACATTATTTCAGTTATAGCACGGCGACAGTTCACTTATTCATTATTTCTGGGTAAACAAACCAGTACTAGGCTACAAAATGTGCCTTGCCCAAGAGCACTCCACCATGACCGTCGTGCCGCGAATGGGGATCGAACCCAGGACACCCTGTTTCAGATCCCCGACACTAACCACTCGACCACGGCGGATTCCTCGCCGTAATTTAAATAGAAAAAAATCAGAAATTGTATTTAAACCAGGAATCTAGAACTAAACTTTACATTCCTAGTTAACCCTTTCCCACTTGTAGACACATTTCGACGCATCTACAGCAGAAGACTTTTGAAAACATTATGGCAAATGGAGAAATTGCTCATAATGAGCAATTCCTCCATTTGCCACAATGTTTTTCAACTCTATTCAATAACTACTTTATCATTTATAGAGATTTTCCATGCTTTTGCCTAAGATGTTTATAAAGTTGTCTGCTGTAGATTTCCTGTATGTGGGACAGGGTTAAACCCAATGAATGACGAGGCAACGACCGGGAACCGACTACAGGTAATGAATCAAGGTGAATTGTGTGTTTGAGATATGTATTTATAATCACCGTGAAATTAGAATTGAATAATAATAAGGAGACGAAATGAACAACATAAAGTTTGTAATTTCACACCTATCTGTGAAATGTTCCACGTATAAAGGTAAAAGGTATAAAGAAGTGCCACGGCATATTAAAATGTCCAAACAAGTATATCCAATGTGCTTTTACACAAATGTTTATTGACCAATAACTCAACAAAACGTAGTCCCCTTTTCCAACACTTTTTTTTTTTCATTTCTATAACGTGAAATATTTTTAAAATCTTAAGGTCATATATTCGAACGCAGGAGGTTATCTGAATATTCACTGATCGCATATGCCTTTTTGTTTAGTTTCCGTAGCTGCACTGGTATTGTATATTTGGGGACAATTTTTAACTGGCAAAGTTTCTTATAAAGATTGATTGTTGACATATAAAATACCAATCGGGATTTTAAATAAATGGGATTTTTATCAAACGATGGGTATCTATCTTGACACGTCCTTAACTCATGTGTCCAACCGTCATATACCTTGGGACACCGCCTCGGCATTGAAGTGGTTAGGGAGTCAACATCGGAAGTGTGAGCTCATGGTTCGAGTCGAGTTCGAGTCGGGGCATACACAAGGTTTTGATCGTATGAAACAGAATTATTACTCTACTCTGTTCTAAGATAAAATCTTCATTTAAATATTAGATAATTTGATTATTTATTATTAAATGATTTCTACATTTGTTAATACGACCGAATTAAATAACTAATTGCACGTCCGATCACACTTTTTTGTATATATATATCTTGTATATTTGTGTGATATCATGAAATATATAATGTGTTGGTGACTTATAAGCCCATGGGGCCGGGTGTTAAGAATAAATAGTAAAGAATAAATGCATATTATAAATGCTTTGTAACACATGTCATAATAATAAACAATTTAATTACTTTCTTACTTACATACATACACAAGACATCAAAAATGTTTAAAAATTAAACAATAATAGCATGTTTACACCTTTATCAATTGTTATATTCAAACAAACTACATGTGTATATGGAATCTGTGGTACGAATGTGTCTCCTTTCATGTATTGATTTGTTTGCTTAAACACTTTTTTATTATATGATAACTTTTCAATCTGGGATTAAAATGTGTGAAAAATACCGGTAATATATTCATGATATGGATGATTTGAACTCTTAATTAGATAACAACTATGGATTTTAATTTGTGAAATACGTGTATAATATAAATGCTTTTTTTTTTACAATTTCCTGTATTTAATAATGTTTTTATATTTAATGGGGATTTGTCCAAAAGATTATATCGCCGCGGCGAGGGTAAACATATTAAAATAATAATAATAATAAGATTATATCTGAAAGCAATGGCTGGTTAACAGTTCCATGCCGAAACATCTGTCAACTATCTTGGATACAGTCTTGAAAACAATCGTGTTCTTTTTTATTCACCAATAGTTTCAAAATGTTCTATCTGATAGGTGGCAAAAGTCGTTTATATTGTTTGTTATATTCTGTTTGATTCATGATAATTTCGGAATGGGCAGTTTCTAAGTAGTGGCATACATGTAACATCTTTTAAAATTGGACACACTATTTATAGATAGAGTTTTAATCATTGTCGGACAAAACATAATAGAAGAGTTGACTCTGTTTGAGCAGTTTCTCCTATTCTCAATCAATCGTCTGATGCAGAGGTGTCAGAAAGCGTCTATATGAGGGAAAGTGTTAATAAAATACCATTGATATAAAACTTGACCGTTTCTACTGATTCTAAAAGGGCGTGTACATTATCTAATATCCTATTTGTCATGTCAAACTTTACACTTTAACACATCAAAATTTATAAAACGTTAGCGAATAAGAATTTTCTTTTCCAATCTGACTACAATTAGCGATCTTATCTATGGGCTAAGTTAGCGAGCGAATCATAAATAAATACGACGATGAAAACAATTCATTTGTAGAGTTCTGTCAGTGTGAAGGGTTAGAATTAAATCCCGACGGGTGTCTATTTTGGCGGATTTAAATTTTAGTTCCGATCAATTATAAAGTCACGTAGGCGATTATACACCCAATCACACGTGGTTAGATGTCGGTTAGTGATTTCTGTATACGGATGTTCTATTGTGATATAAGAGTTATTTATCATTTAAACCCTAACACACGTCTTGCGCGAGATTAGATGTGTTTATACATACCGATGTGCATGCTGGATAACTTATTAACCCAAGTGTTTGTTATATTCTCCTCTGTTCGTGATAGTTTCTAAATAGTGGCATAAATGTAACATTTTTTAAAACGGATATATTATTTAAAAAAAGTGTTTTTAAGCATTGTCGGACAAAAAAGTAAAAATGAAGAATTGTATCTTTCGAGCAATTTCTCCTAATTAATAAAAAAAAAACTGTCGCAAAAGATGAAGTTGCCTACCATGTTTTCAAAAGTCACCCGTCTTCGAGGCGTCATAAGGCGTTTGTGTGTGGGAACGGGTTAAATAATAAGATAAATATTAAGAACGATCTAGATTGGAGTCTAAGTATATATAAAATGCCCGTTGAATACTTTCTATAACCGGATCATGTGTTCAATAATTCGTGTATTATTGCTGCATTTTTTTTTCATAATTGTTATAATATAATATATAGAGGATAATTGTTTGTTTCAGTGTATTATCGAAATTTCTTTCATCGAGTGAAAAGCAAAGGTGATATTTTCAAGAGTGGCGTAGCCACGAGTGAAAATATAACCCTTTGCTTTTCACGAGATGAAAGAAATTTCGATAATACACTGAAACAAATAATTATTCTATTTATTTTATGCTTCAAATAAAGATTTTTGAAAGTACGGAGGTGTAAAAAGTCGATGACTTGGTAATGCATTCCCCGTTGAGAGCCCCAAACCGATTTACACTAGCGTAGTAATCTCCAGGTGCAGAATTAAAAACAATGCGGCGGCCATTGAAATTGTTAAGCAGGTCTCGCTAAAAAAAAAAAGTGTCTATTTTAACCATTTCTTTTAAATGTAAAGGATATTAATTATTTCAATTGTCAAATAATCACGGAGATTTCTTGGATGGAAGTCTTTTTCGAAGGAAATTATGTTTTATATCGCTTATCGGCGAAGTAAAAAACCCAAGTCAAAACGGGTCGACTCGATCGACCAAGATGGCTAGATCTTTATTGATAATGAAAACAAGCGACGTTCATTATTCATATATCATAGGAATATGCCTACTCTAAAGCTCTATTCTTACGATCACGATACATCTGATTTATTCGATGCCTGTTACTCGTTATATTTCGCATATATGTTTATACTATGCCTGCAAACATATAAACGCAAATAGGACGATGTGTAAATATGAAAATCTAGCTTCATTCCCGTGTTCCTCCCGTGTAAACCTTATTGAAACACTCCTCATTATAGCCATCTAAGTACAACTATCCACAATAGTAATTAATATCAAAACCATTCGAGCTACGGAACTATATTGCATATACTATCTAAGCAACAATTGATCTACAGTAAGGTACAGGTTCTTGCATACATGTAGAAGAATATGTCAATGTGTGTATTCATTGATTGACGTCACTGGTAAAGGGAAGTAAAGCTTGCCAATCTACGTACTTTCAATCATATCTTGTTTCCCTTGTTGTATTAAGTGTAACTCTTTTAGATATGACATACTTATTCTAATACCAGTGACACAATACGATTTTAAAATCACTACCACCCGGAACGTAGATAAGATATCTTATATACGTTCCTGCTACAACTATCATTTACATATAAACAGTGACTTGTGTTGATTCACGTCATTAAATGTAGGCCTTATGGGGCATATTCAATGTGTTATCACATATTTAGATGCACAGACCATCTTTATTGTGTCGACAAATTAATTATGTCTCCTCCCTCCGGAGGAGACATATTGCTTTTGCCTGCGCCGTCTGTCTGTCTGTCTGTCTGTCCGTCCGTCTGTCTGTCCGTCTGTCTGTCCGTCTGTCTGTCTGTCTGTCAGGGCGTCCACATTTCTTGTCCGGCCTTTATCTCACAACCCCTTGGCCACATTTCTATGAAACTTCACAGGAGTCATCGGTACAACGTCTAGTTGCGCATATTACGAGGGCGTTTAATTTGACCTACTTTTGGATGAGTTATTGCCCTTTCTTAAAATTGCCATTTCATTCTTGTCCGGCCTTCATCTCACAACCCCTTTGCCACATTTCTATGAAACTTCACAGGAGTCATCGGTACAACGTCTAGTGTGCATATTACGAGGGCGTTTAATTTGACCTACTTTTGGATGAGTTATTGCCCTTTTTTTAAAATTGCCATTTCATTTTTGTCCAGGGCGTCCACATTTCTTGTCCGGCCTTTATCTCACAACCCCTTGGCCACATTTCTATGAAACTTCACAGGAGTCATCGGTACAACGTCTAGTTGCGCATATTACGAGGGCGTTTAATTTGACCTACTTTTGGATGAGTTATTGCCCTTTCTTAAAATTGCCATTTCATTCTTGTCCGGCCTTCATCTCACAACCCCTTTGCCACATTTCTATGAAACTTCACAGGAGTCATCGGTACAATGTCTAGTTGTGCATATTACGAGGGCGTTTAATTTGACCTACTTTTGGATGAGTTATTGCCCTTTTTTTAAAATTGCCATTTCATTCTTGTCCAGGGCGTCCACATTTCTTGTCCGGCCTTTATCTCACAACCCCTTGGCCACATTTCTATGAAACTTCACAGGAGTCATCGGTACAACGTCTAGTTGCGCATATTACGAGGGCGTTTAATTTGACCTACTTTTGGATGAGTTATTGCCCTTTCTTAAAATTGCCATTTCATTCTTGTCCGGCCTTCATCTCACAACCCCTTTGCCACATTTCTATGAAACTTCACAAGAGTCATCGGTACAACGTCTAGTTGTGCATATTACGAGGGCGTTTAATTTGACCTACTTTTGGATGAGTTATTGCCCTTTTTTTAAAATTGCCATTTCATTCTTGTCCGGTCTTCATCTCACAACCCCTTTGCCACATTTCTATGAAACTTCACAGGAGTCATCGGTACAACGTCTAGCTGCGCATATCACGAGGGCGTTTAATTTGACCTACTTTTGGATGAGTTATTGCCCTTTTTTTTAAATTGCCATTTCATTCTTGTCCGGCCTTCATCTCACAACCCCTTTGCCACATTTCTATGAAACTTCACAGGAGTCATCGGTACAATGTGTTGTTGCGCATATTACTGGGCGTTTAATTTGACCTAATTTTGGTTGAGTTATTGCCCTCTTTTTAAAATTGCCATTTCATTCTTGTCCGGCCTTCATCTCACAACCCCTTTGCCACATTTCTATGAAACTTCACAGGAGTCATCGGTACAATGTGTTGTTGCGCATATTACGAGGGCGTTTAATTTGACCTACTTTTGGATGAGTTATTGCCCTTTTTTAAAATTGCCATTTCATTCTTGTCCGGCCTTCATCTCACAACCCCTTGGCCACATTTCTATGAAACTTCACAGGAGTCATCGGTACAACGTCTAGTTGCGCATATTACGAGGGCGTTTAATTTGACCTAATTTTGGTTGAGTTATTGCCCTTTTTTTAAAATTGCCATTTCATTCTTGTCCGGCCTTCATCTCACAACCCCTTTGCCACATGTCTATGAAACTTCACAGGAGTCATCCGTACAATGTCTTGTTGCCCATATTACGAGGGCGTTTAATTTGACCTACTTTTGGATGAGTTATTGCCCTTTTTTAAAATAAATCACTAACTGACAAAATACAGTCAGCCAGACAAATACCCCTTGGGGGAGACATATGTTTTTCCCAAAAACAACCTCTAGTTTCCACTCGTTTTGAGACTCATTTTATTCATAAATTCTGTCAACAACATGGAGAAAAAATGTTGTACCGTCAATTAAAAAGTCATAATCTCACTGGTTTCACAAGTGAAATTATAGGATTATTATTTTATGAGAAATTTCTATAATTCATCAGTGGGCATGAAAGAAAATATAAGTAAACTCCATAATTAAACAAATATAAATCATGAAAGAAAGTAGTTCCGGCAAAAAATGGTAATTTCACTGCTTGAAAAGTGGTAATTTCACTGTTTGAAAATGGTAATTTCACTGTTTGAAAAAGTGGATTACCAGTTTCTATTTCACTGAGATATCTCTATAATCCATCGATAGGCATTAAATAAAATGTGTTATCGTCCGATAAAATCAGACGGACTTTTGTTTCACTTTTCGATTATAGAGAAAAGGCGCACAAATGACCTAAGATAAACTGAAAGGAATCATTACCAAGAATTGGGTATCAATATGTAAATTCTAATGAACTGCGTCAGAAAAAAAATGGGGGGGTCTTGTAATACGTCAGTATCGGTATCGCTTAGAAACAACATCGCTCGTTCAGTGGTAGAGTCTGCCCCGGGTCAGGGAGGCCGCGGGTTCGATCCAACATGTTTAAACTTTGGGAGACGGTTAATGCGTTCATCTTAACATTTTCCCTCATATAGACGCTTTCTGACGCGTCTGCAGCAGACGGCTTTTTGAAAAAATACTGACAAAAGAAGAAATTGCTCAAAACGAGCAATTTCTTCTTTTGTAGCAATGTTTTCCACTTTTAGTCATAGGTTTTCCATTCAATTATAGAGATTATTTTATTTTTTGACAAATTATGTTCAAATTCGTCTGTTGCAGAATTGTCGTATGAGGGAAAGGGTTAAGGACTGCCTCTATGCTGTCAGAATTATTGTACCGGTAGTACTGGTAATTTACCCAGACAAATGCCGTTATATAACTGATACGTTGTCATTAGCGACTTAACACCATGCAAATAAACACATCACTTAGAATTGCAAAGACATGCTGATAGTTTGACTTGCAGCTAATCTAGGGAGGAGCGGGTTCTGTCATTGGGACCTGGTTAACCATTTCCCTCATATAGACGCTTTCTGACGCCTCTGCAGCAGACGCCTTTTCGAAAACATAATGACAAAAGAAGAAATTGCTCAAAACGAGCAATTTCTCATTTTGTCACAATGTTTTCCACTTTTAGTCATAGGTTATCCATTCAATTATTTTCCACTTTTTGACAAAATATTTTCAAAGTCGTCTGCTGCAGAATTGTCGTACGAGGGAAAGGGTTGAGTCTCCATAAAGAAGACACGGAGCGTAATTCGTGTATCCAAAAAGCTTGCCTCGTTTTCGATGTAAAATAAATAAGTTTGAACTAAACTAATCCGATCCTCGTGAGTCTAAGCTTTCAACGGATTATCCGGTCGAAGACTAGATAAGAAATATGAAATAGGATAGCTCGCCTTTAACATTGAATCATTTTCTACCTTTTTCTTCCAAATCATTATTTACAAATGTAGAGTTAACACAAAATATTGCTTACAACATGTGTTAAGCAAAGCAAACGACCGTTTAAAATATGCATTATAATGAAACTTACCTGGAGCGAAACATTGAAACGACTTTAGGTCCGAATTCAAATAACTTAAAAGGGATGTTACTTATGTTGTTCTCTTTTAAAGATGTTTAACCCTTTCCCTCATATAGACGTTTTCTGGCGCCTCTGCAGCAGACGGCTTTTTGAAAACATAGTGACAAAAGAAGAAATTGCTCAAAGCGAGCAATTTTTCCCTTTGCCACAATGTTTTCCACTTTTAGTCATAGGTTATCCATTCAATTATACAGATTTTCTATTTTTTGACAAAATATGTTCAAAATCGTGTGCTGCAGCATTTTCGTAATGAGGGAAAAGGTTAAACAATTCAATTCCATGCATAGTTCTTGTTGCCATAACATGATGCGCAAATATTGTTTAAAGACGTGAATATAATGGTTAAAGCTGTGCAGTAAATACTACGCACATTTTGATTAAGGTCGTACATATCATGCTACGCATTGTGTAACGATTTGTATAACATGATACGCAAATGGTGCGTAACTACTTGCGTTACATGGTACATAAATGGCGCGTAAAGACGTGAATAACATGATACGCGAATATTGGTTAAAGTCGCGAACGAAGGGATAAGAGTTAAATGATATTATTGAATTATAAAGTATGTCTTTAATATCCAGTGGTTCAATATACGTATATTTATAAACAGTGATGGTAAAGCTGAAGGAGCCTATATGATTCGTTTAAACATTGATTTGTAAAGTTATGGTATAGATCAATCGCAAATTGACCCATACATTGTATATTGAAGTGATCGGTTTTCGATGTTAATTGATAATCGATTTTCATTTTGTGAACCCTTATTCGAAAACTTATATCGTTTTTTTCTATGTTTTGTCTGTCTAGTGTCGTGTTCCCAAAATACTCGTTATTGCATTTCCAAATTAAAAGATCTAAAGAAAAAATAGAAAGAAAGGAAAACGAATGAAAAGATTTTTTCATATGACGGAATTAATCATGTTTTTGAAAAAGAAATTTTTTCGACAAGGTTCAAAAGAAATCAAGTTTATTTACACGAACTTAAATTTTAATTTAACACATTTATTTTGTATGTGATTGCAGACTATTCTGGTCGCATCAACCCGTCAGTTTCTCGAAGAGCAATAATAGTAGTAAACGTACACATACTATATAATACACTCATACTTATACACTATATTGTAGCCGCCATGTGTTGCACTGGAATGCCAATTTATGTCACACAAAAACGTGGGATTTATGCATTAAAACCGTATTACATCTGGCGTTGTTAACAGGATGGATTTCGTTATTAGAGTACTTCACCGTTATCGTAATAAGCAGGAGATACGATAGACACCAATCTAGATCAAAATCGCGTACCTACATCTAGGTGTAATTATTCATGAAACAGAAAATCCCCAGGAGGCGAAAAGTGTCTATCCGGGTAAGCCTGTCCGGCATGCTTAGGCTGATCCGGGTCGATACTTTACGCAGAGTCCACAATGTTTGCTGTATCCCGGGACGGCTCATATATTCATTCCGGTGCAAATACATTCAAAAAGTCACGCACGGAACATGCAGCTTTCTAAATTGTCCTCGCCGCCTGGGAAAGTTCACATCTCTCCTGACCTTCGTCTCGCGAGATATCAAATCAACCACGCGCCTCGTATTAATATATAGGGCGACGTATTGCTAATGCATCTTAATTTCCCTCTTTATTTGACAACATACAGAACCGCATATAGATTGCCCAGGGAACCTATGTAGAACTTTATAAAGAATATGGATTTCAGTGATTTTCTACGGGTACCGAGTTCATGTTCCCACATGACCGGAAACAGACCCCAATCACGTGCAAGTCACACAGGTACATCACGTGACGGAATCCCGGGATATTCCGGAAATGCAGTGCGTCATGCAGTCGAAACAGTAATAAATGGATTCACGAAAGGGTCAAAGGCGAACAAAGATAAGATCCTTTCAATAAAATTGAATTTGGATAATAAGTCAATGTTACATACGCCATTAATAAACGGAAGCAATAAAGAAAATGTGGATAGTTCCAAACCTCCAGCATTTCGACCCGTATCGGCCCCTGGAAGTCTGAAGAAAAAGAGGCGATTATTGACACGGTCTGCAAGAGGAAGACATATAAGAACATCAACTCCGGTTGAAAATGAGTAAGTAAAGTCAGAGTTATTTCCCTTTGAATTTTAAACAAATACTTGATATTGATTAACGATATCTCTAGCATATTGACGCATCAGCAGCAGCTGACTTTAAAAAGAAATGTAGCAAAAGGAGAAATAGCTCGCTACGAGGAGTGTTATTTTTTACCACAATGATGTCATTTTTATTCAATAATCATACTTTCACTTACAGAGATTATCTATTTTTGTCCTAGAAGTTTTCAAATTCGTCTGCTGCAGAGGTTTTGTATGTGGGAAATGGTTAACGCGTAAAAAACTCTTACCGATTGTAAATCAAACAATACCAATTTAGTTCTATTAGATATAAGTATAGCTATATACTATAATATAGAGGTTCATATTTTCCTTTGTAGAACTACATGTTGTCACGTCTGAAGGAGGTTTCTATTGGAGCGGGGGGTTGTATACAATGAGCAATTCCTCCTTTGCCCGTAACGTTTACCTAATCCATTCCGATTCATTCAGATTATTCAAATTTTGGCCAGGGAATTGGATCTGATTATCTTTTTAGACAGGGCGCTTTTACATAATATTTGACAGGCTTTGCTTTAGGTTATTTTATACATTTGAATACATCGAGGGCGTGGGGGAGAAAACTAGATACACAATTTGATTGGAGGGTGTAAAATGTAGGACATATAATATAATATTGTCTGAAATTATTTTACCATTTCATAAATTTCTTGATTACTGATAAAAGTCTCTTCTTGTCGTCTGCATTGTTAATTGAATTGAATTGAATTATTAATATAGCAGCAACACTTTGCAATCTTTAAATTGATTGATTGATTGCCGTTTAAAGCCGTTTTCAAAAAGATTGTAGTCATATTACGTCGGTCAGTTTACCTATCCATGTGTTTTCTGGCTTTCTTCCTACCAGTACTCAACACAGTGTTGCCAAACAACCGGCTGCTTTTCCACATATACCATGCGTGGAAAATGAAAGACGATTGTCACATTGACTTTAATCAAACGTCGGAAAGAACGTTGCCTCCACCCCATAATCCCTAGGGTTCGAACTATCAACCCCTGACTTGACTGCCCGCGTCTTTACCGGCTGAGATTCCGTGGGTTCGGATTGTAACTCATAGTAATGGTCGACACTGAGCTGAAAACATTAAGGGACAATGAGAAATTGCTTGTTATATTGTCGCATCAGGGAAATGGTTCAGTGTAATTAATACTCCTACTTTCAATATAATCAAAGTTAAATCATAAAATGAGCCGTTCCACGAGAAAACCAACATTGTGGACTCTGCGTAAAGTATCGACCCGGATCAACCTAAGCATGCCGCGCAGGCTTACCCGGATAGACACGTTTCGCTTCTTTACATCTATCCTCCTGAGACAGAATGTGTCGGTCCGAATCAGTCTGTGCGGACTTCGCAGGCAGATCTGGGTCGATACATTACGCAGAGTCGATAATGTGGGTTTTCTCACGGGACGGCTCAAATGTCAATGTTATATTCTACTGACCTTGTGAACGGTAAGAAAATATGAATCGCGTCATGTTGAAAATGGCCATGTGTATTTTGTATATTCTGAAAATAGCACGAATCAAAATAATTAAGGAGGTATGGATTTATTACAAAACCCGATTTTGTCTTTGTTTCTGTATTGAATATTAAGCTCAGTCAGTAGCAACGTGGGCTGTCAATCTTGAGGTGATGGGGATTCGTATTCAAGCTCGGCCAACATTGTTTCCGACGTTTGGCAAAAGTCAAGGTGACTAGTGTCATTCTTTGTGGAAAATCAGTAAATTAGCTGCTTTGAAAAACGTTTGTGTTGGTACTGGTGTGAGAAAGCAAGAACTCACACGAGT
Organism: Serripes groenlandicus; assembly: GCA_031761405.1. Lineage (NCBI taxonomy): Eukaryota > Metazoa > Mollusca > Bivalvia > Cardiida > Cardiidae > Serripes > Serripes groenlandicus. The sequence continues at coordinate 46,709,182 of JASEVX010000011.1, read as the reverse complement.
TAGTGAATTTACCACCAAGATTTGACTGAAAAAGTGTTAATACGCCTTAAAACATAAACAAATCAAATGAAATGTTTCTCCCCTTTACTTCCGTTGGAATATATTTCATTCTTTAATACAGTGTTGTCATTATCACACTGTTTATTGTCCTCTGATCACGATGTGTATACCAATGAAGTATTCACTTATTGAGCATAGAATGAAATAGTGTATTTGCACCGTGCATTAATCACTTAAACATCACAGATAACCGGCTTGTCTGATATCATATGAGTCGTTCCGCGAGAAAACCAACATTGTGGACTCTGCGTAAAGTATCGATCCAGATCAGCCAAAGCATACCGCGCAGGCTAACCCGGAAATACACTTTTCGCCTCCTGTGGATTTTCTGTTTCAGGAATAATTACCCTATACTTCTATCTCCTTGAGACGGAATGTGTCGGTCTGGATCGGACTGTCTATCGTTAATATATATAACACAATTCGTCTATTCCCTGACGTTGTATTAATCTCAAATCTACGACGATGCTTGTGAAAAGCACCGAAATTAGCACATAAAGCTTTGGCTTAACAGGAAAGGCGGAATGTATTGGCCCGGATTAGCCTGTGCGGACTGCTTAGGCTGACCTGGGTCGATAACCCGCAGAGACCATACTATTTGTTTTCTCGCTGAAAGGCTCATACATGTATGTCTAAATATGTTCGGTGTTCAGTAGTTTATTTAACTCATAATTAACAATTTTAACACCAAATGGGTCTAAAACAAATTCGTCCGTTTATGAATGCCATTATTGAAAATCATTTGAAAAATATATGATTATATAAACTTCTTTTAACGAGCAATTTCTCCAATGTTTGCGTCATTTAAAAGTCGTGCTAAAATGTAATCTAGAATCTTAAACTCTGTTTTATTCATAGAAAAGAAAGAGTAAAACTAATTATCCAATATATCGTTATACCTTATTCATAACTTCCCCGTTCTCAAAGTCAGATAAAATTATATTAACATGTTAATAAGCTACATACGTTAACCCTTTCCCATATACAGCATATCTACAGCAGACGACTTTGAAAACAAATTGGAAAAAGAAGGAATACCTCAATATAAGAAAGTATAAGTTTGTAATCAAGTGGAACATATTGTGGCAAAAGGAGTAATCGCTCATTATGTATTTATGAGCGGTACGGTTGCACTAAGTCGTCTACTGTAGATTAACGTTGGAACACGTTTTTTTCAAACAGAGTAATGTAGCTAAGTGATTATAAAGATTACCTAAAATTAATTATTTTGCCATGGTACGTATGAGTTTACGTATTAGGTTATGCTAATGTCTTTTGTAACCCTTTGCCACATGCAAAATGTCTGCAGCAGACACATAGAAACAAATATGAGGGGAAAAACGCAGGAAATCTCTATAGATTAAAGTTAAATGTTAAAATAAAAGTGAAAACATTGTGGCAAAAGGAGAAATTACTCATCAGGAGCAATTTTGCTTTTTGCAACACTGTTTTACAAACGTCTTTTGCTGCAGGTGATTCAAAATGCGTTTGCATGTGGGAAAGAATACCCTGTTAAGTTTTCACAACACACAATAAATCATTTAGTTTAAACTCATTTTTTTTACATCGATCGCGAAACAAGCTTTCAGCTTAAATTAATCAGCTCGATGTCTGTTTCCTGGAGACTTAACCAGTACTCGCGCCGTTTGTATCGAAAAATCCAAAATTAAGAAACCGCTCATCTCGGGACTCGAACCAGGGACCTATGATAATAGACGCCGACGCTCTACCTCTGCACCACTGACACCACCTGTCTTAAGAGACCGCTTTCAGCATTGCCTTGGGGTGGTCTCTTAAAACAGGTTTGACTGTGGCATGAAATGATATGTTACACAAACTGTCCTATATGTCTACCTACCTCTGCACCACTGACTTCCAACATTGTTTGTAAGGCGCACAAAAACAAAAAGCGTCCGTATGGCCAGCGCAGTCTAATTTGGATCTATTGTCATCGCTTAATCATATCATTGTATTATATTGAACATTATTTTGATGATTTGAAAAGGCACTAAGCGTACACAAGTTCATCCTTTATTTGAGTTAAATTTCCAAAATGTCGCTCACTACATATTATTATTTTAAATCAGTTGAACATCTTTTATATAGTCATGGCATTGGATATGAAAGGTTCAACCAAGGTGCTACGAATGAAAACAGATTGTTGCATGTATTCATGTTACGAAGCTTTGACATTTACAAACATATACTAAATGTTGATTTAAAAGGTTCTAATAAACTCCGTTTTAATAACTTAATTTCTCTGAATTTTTCTTATAAATCATATATTGACTGTATTCGCAGAAACTATGTCAGACACATATGCTTACTAAGAAGTGGACTTCTCCCCATTCAGTCTACCACTGGAAGGTATAATGATTTACCTTATGATCAGCGGTTTCGTCCAAAATGTCCGAATTATAATGAGAATGAGGAACACTTCTTGTTTCATTAGGGTCCTACTAAATACTGCAAGGACTACAAGGACTACAAGGACTACAAGGCCTATAATGACTACAAGGACTACAAGGACGGCTGTTGTATGACAAGGACGGCTAAAACGTTGTTTAATTAATATATTTATATTTAAAATTACTTTTAATATACCGAAAATGCGATAACTAACTTTAAAAGAAAAAGCGAAAGAATGAAAATTAGGAAAAAAAATCTTCAATGTGATATTCCCACTATGACAAGGACACGTAAGGACGGCTTTATTATGACAAGGACGGTTAAAACGGTACTTTACCTATTTTAATATAACAATCATTTTGTATATATCTAAACTAACTTAAGAAAAGCGAAAGAAAAAATAGAAAAATAAATAAAATACAAGGACTACAAGGACATGCAAGGACGGCTGTAGTATGACAAGGATTGTTAAAAATGTTACAGATTCACTCTACATGGTGATCAGCAACTACACTTTACAGAGTGCTGATCACCCTGTAGAATGTAGGTACAGATCACCCTGTATGGTGTAGGTGGAGATCACCCTGTATGGTGTAGGTGCAGATTACCCTGTATAGTGTAGGTACAGATCACCCTGTATTGTGTAGGAGGAGATCACCATGTATGGTGTTGGTGCAGATCACCCTGTATAGTGTAGGTACAGACCACCCTGTAGAGTGTAGATGCAGATTACCCTGTAGAGTGTAGGTACAGATCACCCTATATGGTGTAAGTGGAGATCACCCTGTATGGTGTGGGTGCAGATCATCCTGTAGAGTGTAGGTACAGACCACCCTGTAGAGTGTAGATGCATATTACCCTGTAGCGTGTAGGTGCAGATTATCCTGTATGGTGTAGGTGCATATCACCATGTAGAGTGTGGGTGTAGATCACCGTGTAGAGTGTAGGTGCAGATCACCCTGTAGAGTGTAGGTGAAGATCACCCTGTAGTGTGTAAGGTACAGATGCACTGTAAGGATATACAAGTAATATTATCTGATTCCCTGCTTAGCTATTTACTCTGGTATGTACTGTAGGGATATACAAGTAATATTAGCTAATTCCCTGCTTAGTGATCTGCACCTACACTCTACATGTTAAAATGTGTTTAAGTTGTATATTTTTTATTTAAAATAATATTTATATTAAAAATGAATGCTTATTATTCCATTTGGCGTTTTTGTAACATTTTGGTGCGGACACTGCAAATTTAGTTTGTTTAAACTGTCCATATAGACGTGTTAGATGTTTTTAGTAATTTTTAATATAAATATATTAAATACCGTTTCAACCGTCCTTGTCATACTATAAAGCTGTCCTTGCATGTCCTTGTCATAGGGGGAATGTCACTACTATTATGGAAAAATAAGTTTCCTTTTTTTCTCTCGCTTTTTTAAAGTAAGTTTAGATATATAAAAAGAATATCACTTTGAAGATTGTTTTCCTATTTTTTTTTTTTTCGCTTTTTCTTTTAAAGTTAGTTATTATATCGCATTACAGGTATATTAAAAGTAATTTTAAATATAAATATATTAATTAAACAACGTTTTAACCGTCCTTGTCATACAACAGCCGTCCTTGTAGTCCTTGTAGTCCTTGCAGTACTTAGTAGGACCGTTTCATTACACCATCTTCAACGATATACGAGGAGTTCACATGAAGCCGTTCTTTAAAGATGTACAATCACTCAAATGTAAATATGTTTGAAATCAAATAGAAATGAAAAATTTACCTCAATATGTTATCAAAGCTCTGAAACGGAGAGATCTTGAAATAGCTAAATAATTAATCTACCACTCGATTCATTATTGTAAATTATTCTTGAATGTATGATGTAATTAGGGCTGGAGGCCTATATTTTTGTAATTACTGAATGGACTAAACTTTTAATGTTGATATGTTTATATGTATAAAGATTATATGTGTATATATTTAACACAATAACAATGTTAATGTTACGTCTAATAAATCATATTCTGTTCTGATACTCCGATAAAAAATACATCCTTTCTATGTTCGAGTGAAAGATGAATAAACCCGATCGCGCAAAAAGGTACACGTTGACTTCTGTGAAAAGTATAGATCTAGATCGGTCTGTGTATTGTAACAGTCTAATCAAAGTATAGACGGTTCAAATATTAATTACGGTGCGATTACTGGTTAAGTCTGGAGGAAGCAGACATCGAGCGTTATTAATATGAGCCGTTTCACCAGAAAACCAACATTATGGTTGCTGCGTAATGTATCAACCTAGATCAGCCTGCGCAGTCCGCGCATGCTAATCGGGACGGACACATTCCGTCCAAGGGTGATAGAGGTATAGAGTTATGATTCCTGAAACAGAAAATCCAAAGGAAGCGAAAAGAGTCTATACGGGTTAGCCTGCGAGGCATTCTTAAGCTGATCCGGGCGACACTTTAAGCAGTGTCCACAATGTTGGTTTTTTCTCGTGGAACGGCTCATATTTCTTACGGTGTGAGTACTTGTTAAGTCTTTAGGAAGCAAACATCGAGCGTGATTAATATGTGAAATCTAGACGCTTGTTTCTCAATCGATGTAAAATAAATAAATATTACTTACATTAGCTTATTTAGAAGCTTCTGTCAACTTAATATACATATAAAGTGGAAGACAGTCGTGCAGGGGAAGAGCGTCGGCCTCTCATATCAAAGGTCCCGGGTTCAAGTCCATTGATGAGCGGGTTCTGTCTTTAGGATTTTTCCACTCAAACGGCGCGAGTACTGGTAAAGTCTCCAGGAAGTAGACATCGAGCGTGATTAATATAAGCTGAAAGCTTGTTTCGCAATCGATGATGTGAAACAGGGGCGTAGCTCCCTTTAGGCACTGTAGGCACGTGCCTACACATTCTTCTCAAAATGCCCCAAAATGCAACTGCGGCGATAGACATATGCGTAATGTATCGACCAGATCAGCCTGCGCTGTTTGCGCAGACTGATCCGGCCGACACATTCCGTCTAAGGGGGATAGATGTATACAGTAGTGATTCCTAAAAAGAAAATCCACAGGAGGCGAAAAGTGTCTATCCGGGTAGGCCTGTGTGGCATGCTTAGGCTGATCCGGGTCGATACTTTACGCAGAGTCCACAATGTTGATTTTCTCACGAGACGGCCTACATATTAATTATTGCCAAGCTACGCCCCTGTAATACATCCGAGCGGAATGTATTAACAGTTTTCGTTCAGTTCAAAGAGTGCATTGGAGTTCCCACAGCGACATTTATTATACAGCTATTAAACTATAAATCTACAGATTACAAATGAGCGAGCGATCTACGAAAACCAATCCTGCTTCATTTGCTCCTATTGTAGAACCTGATCAGTCGTCGCATCCTCGGCGCTGTACTGTTTGCTACTTAATCATAGAATGTTTTAAGAAACTTCTGTAAAGCATTATCCATTTGGATCATTTGTATCAATGCACAGGCAGGTCTTATTTCACGACTCGTAATACTTACGTTAATGTTGATTTTCCTTTTTACCTCCTAAGAAAGTTGGACTCATGAGAGCAAAGGGTGTCCCTGTTTAGCAAATTATATATTCAGCTACCTGTATATCGAAGGTGACACAGTCTGTATGGACAGCTAATGGAAAATATGGAAATTATTTTATTTCTTAATCTGGATATTTAAAAGAAAGGTATGACACTTATCCTAGCATCACCATTCTCAACACAATTTTTTTTTGGTATTAATATCACCGTATTATTATAATTATAAAAAATGTTATTATGACTATTATTATTATTATAATTATTATTATTATAATTATTATTATTATAATTATTATTATTGTAATTATTATTAATAACATTATTATAATAATAATATTATTAGAAGTAGTATAAGCTGAAGTAGAAGAAGTAATAGTAGTAGTAGGAGTAGTAGTAGTAGTAGTAATAGTAGTAGTAGTAGTAGTAGTAGTAGTAGTAGTAGTAGTAGTAGTAGTAGTGGTGGTAACAGTCGAAGCAGTAGTAATATTTGTAGCAGTAGCAGTATTTTTAATAGTAGTACTAGTAGCAGCAATACTGTTATAATTATACTAATAATTATCATCCTTCTTGTTATATAAGTACATGTATATGTAAAATTATTAGATATATATAGTAGTAGTAGTAGAAGAAGAAGTATCATAAATAGTAGTAGTAGTATAACTAGTAGTTCCAACTACTACAACTACTATCAACATTACCTTCACCACATGTGTATCATCAATATCATCCTTTTGGAAATGGATTCTACAAAGAAAAACGTCCAATTGATGCACTTAACCCTTTCCATCATACGACAATTCTGCAGCAGACGACTTTGAACGTATTTTGTCAAAACATAGAAAATCTTCATAAATGAATGGATAACCTATGACAAAAAGTGGAAAACATTGTTGCAAAAGTAGAAATTGCACGTGTTGTGCAATTTCTTCTTTTGTCACTATGTTTTCAAAACGCCGTCTGCTGCAGAGGCGTCCGAAAGCGTTTATATGAGGGAAAGGGTTAATATGTGTTTCCTCATATTGACAGCCGAGCCCGGTAAGCCCAGTCGATAGCGACGCGGGCTTCTAATCCAGGGGTTGTGAGGTTGAATCCCAGCTCGGCCACCAATCGTATCGACGTTTGACAAAAGTCACTGTGACAAGCGTCTTTCTTCTTTTACCAATGGGCTTACAGTCCATGAGGAAGAGCACAGCCAGTTGCTTTGAAAGTATGTTGTGTTGATAACTCGTGTGTGAAAGCTAGGAAACACATGCGTAGGTGAACCTGCCGGCGTAATATGACTTGAAAAATTGTTGAAATTTGCAATCAACTCGTATTGACAAAAAAGGTATACAGTCAATAAACACGTGGTAATCAATCGATTCATTGTTTTTCCGAAACCTTTGATGTACCAACTCCCATACACATTAGTCATGGTTTGTTTACACGGGGTCTTCTGTTGATACAATTCGCGTTTGCCTGCATTTTTCCAGAGCTCTAGATAAGGCCTAAAGGGGCATTTTTTTGATGTTCTAAAATCCTTATTTGAAAATAATTCAAAACCTATATTGTGGGTACTCAAAAGAATCGTCTCAGTGAGACGATTCTTTCGAGTACACACATCATAGGATTTGGTTGAGTAATATGAGAAATTGTGTGGAGGAAAAGACGTGTTAACTCCCTCTCATCTAGTCCTCTACCGTTCACAGTATTCATGGTGTCTCTTATTGATACAATTCGGCAGGAAAGATCCCATTTATCATAACATAATGGGAAGAGGAGCACGAGTGTGCCTCAATACTAGCTTTAAAGACAAAAAGAACAAAATACAAAATATCTTTGATTTTTACAGAAAATTGAATTATTACATTATAGATCGAACTTCATGGTTTCTTTACACGGGCGTTCTGTTCCTGATACCGCATACATGTCAATAACGCGATTGCCTGCATTTTCAAAACACGAAAATAAACAGCGGAGACCAAATCACATTTATCATAACATGACGGGAAGAGGAGGACGAGCGCTCCTCAATACTAGCTTTAAAGAAAAAAAAACTTTAAATACAAAATATCTATGATTTTTTTTTTTACAGAAGATTATGATTTTGATAATGTAACCAATTATTTGATTAATACCATTGTCGTTGATTATAGATAGAACTTCATGGTTTGTTTACACAGGTATTCTGTTCCTAATACCGCATGCATGTCAATAACGCAATGTCTTTCAGTCAGTCAAATGAGCACGCATTCTGTAATTGATTATCCCTGTATCTATAAACTGAATTGTCGGAATACAATGAGTCAACTGTAGAAAGCATTTTGAAGCGAATTCCACAAATCAATTCATCAATATTACAATACCTGGTATTGAAGTGAACGTTCGAAAAGGCGCTACATTGGCTCAAGCCTTCTGCCTTTAAATCAAAGTGTCGAAACATATTAAACGCCTAAAATGAACAATTTCAAAACTTAGTTGAAACTATTGTTATCCCTTTACCGCGTCAACAAATTTGCAGCAGACAAATGTTAATACCTCTTGGCAAGAATACGAATTCGTTCTATATATATACGAACGTATAATTATTGAATAGTGTTGAAAACAATGTGGCAAAAGGAGAACTTGCTCATTAAGAGCAATTTCTAATTTTGCCATAATGTGTTTAAAGGTCGTCTGTTGCGGAGACGACGGAGTAGCGTCTGTATTTGGTAAATGGTTAAATAAATATAATTATCTCACCATTTTTTCTTCAAAAGCCCTTTATTTATGAGGCGTTAGAGGTCGACTGTATCCAGGAATTGTTTATCGAGGTGATTTATAAACTTAATTAACTGTAGCGCTGATATTTACAGGTTTATGAATAAACCATTCCCGCATGTAGACACATATTGTCGAGCAATTTCTTCTTTTGCCACAACTTTTTCAACTGTATTCGGTAATTATTCCTTCATTTATAGAGACTTTTCATATTTTATACTAAATGTTTTTAAAGTCGTCTGCTGCATATATGCTGTATTTGGGAAAGGATTAACTGGTTGTTCAAGAAGATGAGTAACCTGATACAATCACCAATGAAAACCAAGAGCTACGTATAATATACTCTAGGGTTACCAATATAATTCTTGTGTTCGATTGAGGTGGCAGAGGTAAAATATATTTGTATCAAACATGTTGTAATGTTACCATAAAGAAGCTTTATTTCCCACGTTGCCGTATACAGTTCAGCAATTCACGCCTGATATACCCCACTGTTTATGTTCACGATTTAAGAGTGCAAAGAAAAGCGAATTTTAACTATACAGAGTAAACTTATATTGTTATGCATACATATTGCGACAGTTCTTTTTTCACGGACATTACTGAATAAACGTCGGTCTAAGCCATATAGTGTCACATTGTAAAACACGATAACAGGATCAAAGTAAACTTTTAATGACATCTCGGCATGTGGGATGGCATGTGTGACAATAAATCAGCGATTCTCTACTGACTTTGTCCTCCGTTTTACTGACACAGCTTGTAACAAATACACTTCATATTGATATAGAGGATATAGATACATTCCTTATTTGTCGGTGCAAATACCATAAAGCACAAAGTAACACTGCACATTCAATATAACGCGTGATTAATTCTTTGACAGCCTTTCGTTCAGGAGTTTCAGTAGCGCTCGGTTTGCAACGGTTTAGCCGAGCCCCGGTAGCTCAATCGGGCTGTTAATCCAGGGGTTGTGAGTTGAATCCCAACCTAAGCTAACATTATTTCCGACGATTTACAAAAGTCACTATGTCAAGCGTTATTATATTTCTACCAATGGGCTAACAGTCTTTATGGGAAAAGCAGCCAGTTGCTTGGAAAGTATGTTTTGTGGAGTACTGATTTTAAAAAGGCAGGAGACACATGAGTAGGTGACTTGACTGCCGTAACATGACTGAAAAATTGTAGAAAACGGCGTAAAACCCCAATCAGTCAATTTGCAATTGTTTCATACCAAAGGTGAACAAGCTGTGATATGACTGATGGATTGGTACCCATTTGATACCATATCAACCCATTGAACACATGCTGATACAGACCTCGTTTGCCGTCTGTGCAATTGACACTTTTGAAAAACATTGTTGGGAACCAGACTGATCGATCTTCCGTTTTCCCTACAATGCTTTGAATTGTGAAAGAAAATTAACCGAGGATGCCCGATAAACGATCTAACAGTATTCAAATATCCGTGGTCAATTTATGTTCAAAGGTCCGTGGTCAATTTATGTTCAAATGTCCGTGGTCAATTTATTTTCACAGAAGCAGACTAAATCTTTCAATTTCCCGGACATAACATTTTCTTGCTGAGATAAATTACTTTTACCGATTGTTTGGAGTTAAATGTGGTTTTCAACGGTATCTCGGTTATACCACGGCGGCCAGGTTACCTAACTCGTGATTCATTTAATTGTTTTCCTGCCCATGAACTATCCGCCTCGGTGGTGTAGTGGTAGAGCGTCCACCTCGGGTGTTGGAGGTCACGACTTCGATCCCCGGCCGGGTCATACAAAATACTTTAAAAATAGGTAGTAATGGCTGCATTCCTTGGCGCTCAGGGTTGCGGGGTTAGCATTACGACTGAATGGCTGTTGTCTGGATAAATGGACCGGTAGTTCTGTTAAAAGCATATTAAAACATCAAACAATCATCAATCACTCAATTGTACAAGATTTGCAAACGGCATTCTTCCCGGGTAATCTAACCAAATCGATGAATCGCAGACGGCTCTGAACGGATGGTTAGGTTACGTAAAAATGTCCGTTGAGTCTGTACGCGTTGATTCTATTTAAACATTAAAACCAAAATACAGTGGTCTCGGGATAAACCGTACGTATTGTAATTCGATTATAACGTTAAGCTCGTTAAACCAATTTCTGGAAATGACATATCTTTTGTAAACAGCGTATCAGCAGTTCTATTTTGCTTTTGAAAGCGATCAGAACTGCCGCCGCGCTGATTTCTATTATTCTATAATAAATTCAGATATAAGTGAAAAACGAAGCTGTAAAACAGATAATTGAAATCTACATATATCGAGCATGTCAATAACGTGAAGTAAGATCTGACTCCCGTCCTACTTCGAATTATTGCGAATCAACTGTAAAGGGAATTTGGCTTTAACACTTTCGTTGCCAAAGGCAATTGAAGGCTTTTGCAAACAATGCAGATTCAGGTGAGAAAGCTCGTGCTGTTTCTCATGAAATCTGCATTGTTTGCCACTTACACATTACATTTTACCAAATTATCTGTGGTCCAATTTTCAACATGGAAGAGTCGACTTTATGTGGGTTAGCATTGAAAGAGTAACACTGTTACAAGGACGATCGTCTCGTAATAACCAATGATCTATTTAACTTGTCATTAAAGGAACCTCTGCTAGACGTTCCGTTCCGTCTATAGATACACTTAATATGAGCCGTCTCACGAGAAAACCAACATTGTGAACTCTGCGTAAAGTATTGACCCGGAGATCAGCCTGAGCATGCCGCGTCATTACCCGCTCAGACACTTTTCGCCTCCTGTGAATTTTCTGTTTCAGGAATCACTACTCTATACCTCTATCCCCGTGAGACGGAATGTGTCGGCCCAGATTAGCCTGCGCGGACTGCGCAGGCTGATATGGGCCGATACATTACGCAGAGGCCATTATGTTGGTTTCTAGATGTACCTACTCTACTATATAGCATAGATGTTCAATTTAAAACTATCACTGTTCAACCTCGACAGAGATACAGTGGTAGAGCGTCGGCCTCCCGTGATGAGCGGGTTCTGCCTCTGGGATTCTTCCAAACAAACGGCGCGTGTAATGGTTATGTCTCAATGAAGCAGACATCGAGCGTAATTAATATAATCGTAAAGCTTGTTTCGCAATTGATGTAAGATAAATAAGCTTAAACTAAACATCGACACATAATCCCAAGATTTTAAAAGTGGAAGTGGAATGGTGTTCCCTCATTGTGGCACAGGAATGCAGGGTTGCAGGCATAGCATTACAACCGGTACAACTGGTGTCAGGATATATTTATACTAACGGTAGTACATCGTCGCACACCCACGGTTGTTGTCTACACTAACATCATGTTGGAGCATAGCGTTTTTTCAGATAGACATCTGCGTAATGTATCGACCAGATCAGCCTGCGCTGTCCGCGCAGACTGATCCGGCCGACACATTCCGTCGTAGGGGGATAGATGTATAGAGTAGTTATTCCTGAAACAGAAAATCCACAGGAGGCGAAACGTGTATATCCGGGTAGGCCTGTGTGGCATGCTTAGGCTGATCCGGGTCGATACTTTACGCACAGAATCCACAATTTTGATTTTCTCACGAGACGGCCTATACACACATTGATTATTGCAAAGCTACGCCCCTGACAACCGTTGGTGTTCGACGACGACAGTAGTACTGGTACACGTAAATAACCTGCTGAACGCCCGGAGTGAAACGAAATCCGTATTAATTTAAACAAATCACGTCGTTCGGTTATGTAGTGATAGAGCGTCCGCCCCGGTCGCAGTTTCGATCCCCTGCAGGGTCATAGCATATACTTCAAACATTGTAGTAATGACTTTCCCTCCTTGGCAATCAGGGTTGGTGGGTTAGCATGACGACTGACTCGCTGGTATCAGGATGAAAGAACCAGTAATTCTGGTAAATTACTAAGGAACCGCTGTGATATAACTGAAACATTGTTGAAAGCGGCATAAAACACTATACAAAAGAATCTTTCTAAATACAAAACTATACATCAAAACCCTTATTCTAGTTGAAACATGGTTCGATTAGCGAAACATGATGTTTCAACATAAATGAACATATTATCCACATGAATTGATTATATGGTTATAATGTGTTAAGGATAAACCAGTCAGTTCATTTCATCACATGTTAAGCTCTACAAAATGAATTGTCCATTGAAATAATACTGAAAACGAATCGAATCTTTATAATCATGATATTTGTCGTCACAAAATCGTTAAAACAGTCACTTTAAAGGGCGTATAACAAAAAAGCTGTCACTCCGTATGACTAACGTGGTTAATTGAATAACAAGTTGATTTGATAATGACATAATATAGAGTCCTTACATGATAAAAGGTAAGCGTTTGCATTCCTGAACAGGGTACTTTCAGATCAGCATGGGCCTCTGTCGTTTCTCATCATATTCCACTGAAGTATAGGTTTAGACTGTGCGAATGTAGAGGCTGATATGGAGCCAAACTTGTCTTAAGCAGTCACTCAGGGTGGAGGGTGGGGGCGTCAACATTTGATTGCTGAACACAGACGGCTGCTTAACTCTTTCAGCGCCAAAGGCAATATTAAGGCTTTTGCAAACAATACTGATTCAGGTGAGTCAGCTCGTAACGAGCTGTCTCACCTGAAATCAGCATTGTTTGCCTTTTAGTTATAAAGATAGTCCAAACTTTTATTACATGAGCAATGGAGACGCCCGATTTTGAACATGGAAGAGTCGACTTTAAACAAATCGGCGCTGAAAGAGTTAAACACAAGTCAAATACAGAGGCAAATATTGTTTTGGTTTATATTTAAGTGTGCCTAATACAAGTTGGCAGTAAAGGAGGTTTGCCTGTGTATTTAAAATGTTCTAAACAAAATCAACGTGTACCTTTTCTTATGGACGAACTCAATTATCGGGAATATATATTAAACTTGTCATTTCGTTTACAAAAAAAGGCACCTGTCGATTTTTCCAGCTTATAATAATCCACACAGGGTGACAGAAGCTTCTGATATTGTTTAACACGCTTTCGTAAGTACTTGTCACGAAATCGCAAAACAGTTTTAACCCTTTCCCTCATACGACAATTCTGCAGCAGACGACTTTGAACATATTTTGTCAAAACATAGAAAATCTCCATAAGTGAATGGATAACCCTATGACAAAAAGTGGAAAACATTGTGGCAAAAGGAGAAATTGCACGTTTTGTGCAATTTCTTCTTTTGTCACTATGTTTTCAAAAAGCCGTCTGCTGCAGAGGCGTCAGAAAGCGTCTATATGAGGGAAAGGGTTAAGCTCTACAAAAATGAATGGTCCATTACAATAATACGAAAACGAATCGAATCTTTATATTATTGATATTTGTTCTAACGAAATCGCAAAAACAATTCCTTTAAAGGCCGTGTAAGAAAAAGGCTGTCACTCCGTATGACAAGCGTCGCTAATGGAATAACAAGTTGATTTGATAAAGGCATAATAATGAGTCCTTCCATGGGAAAAGGTAAGCGTTTGCATTCCTGAACAGGGAAGGTTCCGTATCTATTCTCATGAAAGAACATAATTATCGGGAATATATTAAAGTTGTCAATTTATTTAACAAAAAAAGGCACCTGTCGATTCGGCCAGCTTATCAGAAGACACACAGGGTTGACATATTGAGCTTCTAACATTGTTAAACAAGCTACCGTACGTAATATTTGAGCAGTGTAACTCTTGATCAGACTTTGGGGATTCTGTCGGGCTAATCTAGATCTACATTCTTTTTCAAAAGTTAACTTGCACCGTTTCTCATGGACTGTCACAATTATTGTGAAAACATTAAACTGTTCAATGTTCTTTACAGATTCGTCCAGATTATCAGAATATACACACGTTGCCAGAAGCTTTTAACAAACTTATGTGCGTAATATTTGAATATTGTAGATCGTGATAATACTGATCTAGATCTACAGTGTCTACACAAGTTAACTTGCACCGTTTCCCATGGTCCGTCTCAATTATTGTAAATACATTAAACTTGTCAGTTTTCTTTTACAAAACACAGCATTTGACGAGACAAATGGAAGATTCGTCCAGATTATCAGAACATACACAAGTTGACAGAAGCTTCGAACAATCTTATGAGCATAGTATTTTAATAGTATAGGTCTTGATAAAACTATGCGGATGCACAGCATGATCTAGATCTTCACTGTTTACACAATTTAATTTGCACCGTTTCCCATGGGTAGGCTAAATTATGGTGAATACATTAATCGTGTCGATGTTCTTCACAAAACACAGCACTTGACGAGATAAAAGGATTTATTTGCTGCTGTTCAGAATATAAACAAGTTGACAGAAGTTTCCAGCAAGCTTATGAACATAATATTCGAACAGTGTATATTTTGATATTACAGTGCGGATACACACTCTAAATATGCGCTATTCTCAAAAGTCAACTTGCACCATGGACCGTCTCAATTATTGTGAATACATTAAACTTGTCGATGTTCTTTACAAAACACAGCACTTGACGAGAGACAAAGGAAGATTTTTCCAGCTTATAAGAATATATACAATTTGCTAGAATATTTTAACAAGATCAGTGCGTAATATTTGAATAGTGTAAATCTTGATAATACTGTGCGGATACAAAGACTGGTCTAAATCTCTACTTTTCTCAAAAGTTAACTTGCACCGTTTCTCATGGGTAGGCTAAATTATCGTGAATACATTAAATGTCAATGTTCTTTTACAAAACACAGCACTTGACGAGATAAATGGAAGATCCGTCCAGATTATCAGGATATGCCCAAGTTGACAGAAGATTTGAACAAGCTCAGTGCGTAATATTTGAATAGTGTAAATCTTGATAATACTGTGCGGATACAAAGACTGATCCAGATCTCTCCTTTTCTCAAAAGTTAACTTGCACCGTTTCTCATGGGTAGGCTAAATTATCGTGAATACATTAAATGTCAATGTTCTCTTACAAAACACAGCACTTGACGAGATAAATGGAAGATCCGTCCAGATTGCTCAGTGCGTAATATTTGAATAGTGTAGATATTGATAATACTGTGCGGATGCAAAAGCTGATTTAAATCTACACAGTCTACAAAAGTCAACTTGCACCGTTTCCCATGGGTAGGCTAAATTATCCTGAAGATATTTAACATTTCGATATCCTTTTACAAAACAGAGCACTTGACGAGATTAAAGGAAGATGTTTACCAGCTTATCAGAATATACACAAGCTGACAGAATATTCTAAGAAGCTCAGTGCGTAATATTTGAACTGTGTAAATGTTAATAAGATTATGCGGATGAACAGGATGATTTAGATCTTCACTGTTTACACAATTAAACTTGCACCGTTTCCCATGGGTAGGCTTAATTATGGTGAATAAATTAATCTTGCAGATGTTCTTTACAAAACAGAGGACTTGACGAGATAAAAGGATTTTTTCTTGCTGCTGATCAGAATATGCACAAGTTGGCAGAAGCTTCTAACAAGCTTATGAACATACTATTTGATCAGAGTAGATAGTGATAAGATTCACAGGCTGATCTAAATATGCACTCAAAAGTCAACTTGCACCGTTTTCCATGGTCCGTCTCAATTATCATTGTGAATACATTAAACATTTCGATGTTCTTTTACAAACAAGAGCACTTGACGAGATAAATGGAAGATTCGTCCAGAATATACACAAGTTGACAGAAACTTTTAAACAAACTTATGTGCGTAATATTTGAACAGCGTTTATTAGATGTACACTGTTCTTCAATCTCATTAACATCATCTACTATTAACGCTACGCATACATTTGGTCAGATCGTGTACTTTAGTCAGATTGACTGTTCTTAAAAGTCAACTGGAACCGGTTCCCATGGATAGGCTGAAATCATCGTGAAAATATTAATCCTGGAAATGTTCTTTACAACACACAGCACTTGACGAGATAAATGGAAGATTCGTCCTGATTATCAGAATATACACACAATGACAGAAACTTTTAAACAAACTTATGTGCGTAATATTTGAATATTGTAGATCTTGGTTATATTGTGCGGTAGCAAAGGCTGATGTAGATATACACTGTTCTCAAAAGTCAATTTGCAACGTTTATCATGGGTAGGATAAATTATCGTGAATATATTAATCATGCCGATGTTCTTTACAAATCATAGCACTTGACGAGATAAATGGAAGATTCGTCCAGATTATCAGAATATACACAACTTGACAGAAACTTTTAAACAAACTTATGTGCGTAATATTTGAATATTGTAGATCTAGATTACACTGTGAGGATGCAAAGGCAGGCTGATCTAAATCTACACTTTTCTCAAAATCCAACTTGCACCGTTTCCCATGGGTAGGCTTAATTATGTAGATTATAGTATTATAAGTATGAATATATTAACCCTTTCCCTCATATAGGCGCTTTCTGACGCCTCTGCAGCAGACGGCTTTTTGAAAACAAATTGACAAAAGAAGAAATTGCTCAAAACGAGCAATTTCTCCTTTTGTCACAATGTTTTCCACTTTTAGTCATAGGTTATCCATTCAATTATAGAGATTTTCCATTATTTGACAAAATATGTTCAAAGTCGTCTGCTGCAGAATTGTCGTATGAGGGAAAGGGTTAATCGTGGCGATGTTCTTTACAAAACACAGCTCTTGACGAGATAAAAGTGTAGATATTGATCATATGCGGATGCACGGGCTAATCTAGATCTACACTGTTCTAAAGAGTCAACTTGCACCGTTTTCCATGGTTCGTTTCAATTATTGTTAAAACATTAAACTTGCCAATGTTCTTTATAAAACACAGCACTTAACGAGATAAAAGGAAGATTCATTCAGATTATCAGAATATACACAAGTTGACAGACATTTCTAACGATCTTATGTGCATAGTATCGAACAGTGTAGATCTTGATGAAACTCTGCGAATGTACAGACTGATCTAGATCTACACTGTTTACAAACGTCAACTTGTACCGTTCCCCATGGGTAGGCTAAAGTATCGTGAATCCATTAATCGTGTCGATGTTCTATACCACTTGACGAGATAAAAGGAAGATCCATTCAGATATGCGCATTACTTGTTTATTTCTTTTCACTAAAATACAAGATCATACCAAAACATCCTTTCTAGATAGACACACTATTCTAAATAAGTGTTTGCTTTCAAAACATTTTAAATAAAAATGTAATTAGCTTGAACACTTACAGTATCGTTTTCTCACAGAGTTGAATATATTGTGGCAACAATTTCAGATTTGTGTTTTTCAGCTACGCTTCCTCCATATCTACAAATCATTATAAAAGTCGTGTGTTACCAACGCGCCAGAACGTCTTCTAAGTCAGGGAACGTCTTCACAAAATGCTATCATGTTACAAAAGTAACATTACTTGTTTTGTGACATTGTAAGATACTATTATATTTTTCATGGTTTATTGAGAAAAAAAAAAAAAGTTTAACATTCTGATAAACTCACCATTTCAAACAGTGAAATATCGAGATCCAGTTGAACCTGTGTATAAAGACCACCCACGGGAATACATCGATATGGTCTTTATTACAGGTGGTCTTGATGTGCAGGGTCATTTATACGTTACCGCGAAACTAGACACATGGTCGCTATAGACAGGGATTGCTCTTGAAAATGGTCTTTAGCACAGGTGTGACTTTATATATCATATGTTAGTAAGACGGCATACAGTGTCGACTTTAAACTCCGTACTTATAAAGGGTAGTGTGACTGTTTGTATAGTATAAACGAAGACAACGCATATTGGTATTGATTGAATTGAATTGAATACATGAATTAAATGTAACTTTTTTGAGTACGACATCTGACGCTCTGAAATCGTGAAAAAGCGAAACTTTGTATAGTGCGATTTTCCATATTTCCATATTTCCAATATATTAAGAACTTCCAGTTTACAATGTATTCGTTTGCAAAGTAGAAACGGGTCATATCAAAGACTATTTAAACAATGGCAGTCCCTTTTTGTCTCTCAGGTTTGTCGGGTTAGCATTACGACTGACTCGCTGGTGTCAGGACAAATGGCCAAGTACATGTAGTACGGGCACCTTACACTGAAAACGCCATTATGTATCTTAAACAGTGTTGAAGCCGCTTTAAACACCATACAAACAAACACAGATTTCCTTTGGCAAAAAATAGTTGACGAATCTTAAAAAAAAAACGTCATGTTAGACAAACTATTTAGGAGTTAATTTCACTCACAAGGTTATATAAATTACATGTCTTTGTACTTATCGAATGATGTCAATTGGTTGATTGATTGATTGGTTGATTGGTTGATTGATTGATTGATTGATTGATCACATGATTGATTAATTGATTGATTGATTGGATGTTTTGAGTTTTACGCCAGACAAAACTATGGACACTCTTTATAAATGAAAGAAGAATCGAGCCGTTCCACGAGAAAACTAACATTATGGACTCTGCGTAATATATCGACCCAGATCATCCTACGCAGTCCACGCAGGATACTCCGGGCCGACACATTCCTGAAACAGAAAATTCACATGAGGCGAAAAGTGTCTGTACGGGCTAACCTGCATGGCATGCTTAGGCTGATCTGGGTCGATACTTTACGCAGTGTACAACGTGTTAGTTTTCTCGCGCGCTCACTTATAGAATAGAGTAGAACACATTTCGACAAAAAGAGTTATTGCTTATTATGATATTGTAAAATTATTCCTTTTGGCCCAATGTTTTCAAACATAGTCTGCTGCAGACGTGATAACAAATGTGTAGGAAAGGGTAAGAAATATACATTTTCGTTATCACATTCATTTGAAAGGATGAATAACTGTGTTTATCTCATATTCCTTTCATGTAAAATAGTTGTTAAAATTTATTGGCCAATTTTCGCCGGATTTCGTTGGATAATGAATTTCCAATTTTGCTAACTTTATCAATAAAAATGTACAAAAGAAATTGCGTGCAGAATAAATATAACATATCCAATTAGACTAGTTTGAATATCTCAACGTTAAGATGAAGAATAAATTAGACTAAAAAGTAATAACACCGTTTTACACGTGAAAAGTCATGTAAACATACCACCGGACAGTCGTAACTAAAACGGTCCAAAAGACACAGTAACATCTGTTTAAAATAAAGGGCCTGTCACACACTACCGATGTACCTCGCCGGCGGAGCTCCGTCAAGAAAGCACTTGAACAATCACAATTGGCTGTAGAAATACCGATGTAGTACCGGCGTTTCCGCTGTAAATACGCTGTTCTACCGGTGTACTACCGATGTAAGAGCCGATGTGCTACCGAATACCACTTTTCTGCGTTGTTGTGTTACTGTTACTCCGCCAATGTTATACCGAGGCGCCACCGTTGTTCTACCGATGTGCCACCGTTGACCGGATCTATAGCGGAGTGATACCATTGCGCATCGCTAAGAACGGTAGTACATCGTTAGTACATCGACAGGACTACTGTATGCCATCTATATAAGTACAGTTCACATTGAGGCCACCGGATAGCCACCGATCTATTACGGGGCGCTATCGGTGCTCTACCGACAATAACGAAGCCATACCGGAGTGCTGCCGTTGTAGTCACGTTGCTCGCTCTGGCAGCGCAACGGCAGAACATTTTGTGCATGTTTAAAATTTATACCGTCGTCTGCCGTTGCTTATGTATTCGCCGGTGTTCTGACGATGTCCTGACGATGTACTACCGTTCTTAACGATGTGATACCGTTGCGCTGCCGTACAAATACCGATCCCGGAAACGCGCCAAATTTGTGCTCCGGTATAGCTCCGGCGTGCCAAATCGGCTAGGTGTGACAGGCCCTTAACTTATCTCAAAGGAAACAATCATTGTGGAAGTTTTTTCAATATAAACTTGATAATTTATAAACGTCCAATAATCGCGATTGACGCTATATAAATAACTTTTTATAGCCCATAAAATGTAATGAATTTTCACAATTCCTTCTTTCAATGACGATGTCGAATATTCATTGTTAGTAATTTTGCCACCGACCCACACAAATATTCATTGTAAGGAGTTTTGCCAGTGACCGAAACCATACTTTTTAATAAACATTCACCCTTTAACATTTGTTATAAAAATGACAATTGGTTCCCGAAATATCCGTTTTTTTCTAGGGATGGGAACGAGTACCGATATTAGTACTCGGGTACTCGTGAACTCTTCCGATCGAGTACTCGAGTACTCGCAAGAAATCACACTGTGTAAATTCGTTCATCAAACGTCTTGTCCCTCAGAATAGTAGTGTCCTCGTGCACTAAACTTGAATTGATTTTATAAGAACAAACATTTTCCGTTTTAATGATCTTATTTTTTATATAAAAAATAAGTTCCTGCATATGTACCGCCTCGATGGTGTATTGGTAGAGCGTCCGCCCTGGGTGCGGTAGGACACCGGTTCGATACCCATCCGGGTCATACCAAATACTTTAAAAAAAGGTAGATATGGCTGAACTCCTTTGTGATCTGTTGCGGAGTTAGCATTACGACTGACCCGCTTATGTCAGGATACATGGACCAGAAGTACTGGTCACTTACTCAGGATTGCGGAGTTAGCATAACGAATCGACCAGAACCACTGGTTAATTACCCAGGAAACACCATTCTATATGTATATAACTAAACAATTGTTGACATCTGCGTAGGCAACAAACCATCAATTTAGCCTGCATGTTTGTGTCCGGATCGTGAATGTTTCCTT
This sequence comes from Serripes groenlandicus, assembly GCA_031761405.1. Taxonomy (NCBI): domain Eukaryota; kingdom Metazoa; phylum Mollusca; class Bivalvia; order Cardiida; family Cardiidae; genus Serripes; species Serripes groenlandicus. Next base: position 46,687,659 of record JASEVX010000011.1, on the reverse strand, counting down.
ATAGACGGTACGCGGGTTATCGCTGCTCGTCTATAGTTGAGTGATTGACTGGGGCTTAACGCCGTCTTCAACAATTGTTCAGTCAAATCATGGTGGTCAGTTCAACTGCTCATGTGCTTCATGGCTTTCTCGCATCACTTATCCAGCCGACAAGCTTTTTAAAGCAACTGGCTGCTTTCCCACGTACACTATTAGCCCATTGATGGAACACGAATGACACTTGTCACACTGACTTTCTTTTGACTAACGTAGGAAATAATGTTAGCCGAGCTGGGGTTCGAACTCAAAACCCCTGGAGTGCCAGCACGCGTCGCTACCGACTGAGCTACCAGGGCTCGGCGGCAGCACGACGCTACCTTATTCATGATAACATCTTGGATGTATTCGGATTTACAAAACATAAACACAATTGTTAGACAATTGCTAGTTCAAAGATGTAATTCAATTAATGGTTTCGGCTTACAACCTTCTTACAATATTAATGTTTTTAAATCTGAATATACCCCTGGAATTCGACGGTTATATCATGGCGGACAGTTCACCTACTCATGCATTTCCTGGTTTTCTCAAACCAGTACTCCACACAACAATCTCCCAAGCAACTGGCTGCTTTTCCACATAGACTTAGCCCATTGGGAAGACGAATGACGCATGTCGCATTGACTTTTGTCAATCGTCGGAAAGAAAGTTGGCCGAGCCGGGCTTCGAACTCACAACCCCTGGATTGACAGATTTCCTCTTGTTGCCACAACGTCTTCAAAAGTTAACTGCTGTAGATTCATCGGACATCGTCTATTTGTGGGAAAGGGTTAAGGTTAAGTTGTCAAAAGTCTAACAGAAATATCGAATATAATTCGCTATCTGACAAGGTAAGGCTTTTCATGAATCGTTATTGGCATTTATAGAAAGAACATGGATTATTAAATTTGATTTTTGCACTAATAAATAAGGTAGTCTATTGCAATAACTTATCGATATCGTTATATTAGTTTATCGTTCTGTTATAGTTCGAGTAGAACGGTGTACACGGGTCGTAACTGTGTTCCGTTAAATCATTGCCATCGCTTGTTTAAATTGTTTGTAGAATTATGATCGATTTCTTTTTGTCTCTGTCGAAACTAATGTTTAACTTGTACCATCACGAGTGAATGGAAAACAAACACGAGTTCAACAGATTACGTGAACAGAATTGTGT